>JAEOAD010000046.1:7707500-8307500 GCA_036365145.1 Orientallactaga sibirica
AATCACTTGTCACTTTCCCCATACTTTGGCACACATGAAACTGCCTGTCAAGCACTACTCAACACACATTTCTAAGGAGAAGAAAAAAATACCCCTCCTTTTATTAGAAGAGGCAAAAGAAGATGCCACCTGATAAATGCCTGGCGACGGGTTTTCTTCTGAGAACTTGCTCCTGAGGCTCCCGGTTCATGTTTGTGCCACAATGACATTTAAATGCTGCATTATTTGCACCAAGAAAAGTTTATGCTACATACTGGGAGAATAAAAGGAGGGAGGAGACCAACATTTTCTGGGTTTCTGGCTCTATGGCAAACACCACACAAGACATTTAGGCAAAGCTTTTTTTCTAGTTTTTGTCTTTTATGAGACAGGGTCTCACTATAGATCTCATGCTGACTTCAAAGGCAAGCTTCTCCTGCCTCAGCCTCCTGAGTCCCGAGATGACAGGCATGACTAGGAAAAAAATAGTAATTCAAACTGCAGGGCCAACATGCTGAAAAGACAGGTTTATTACCACTTTCTAAAAAAACAAACAAGCTCAGACCGGTGAAATGACCAGCCCAAAGTGACAGAGCTAGGGCTTGGAAGAGCAAGGCATCTAACTCAGACCTGACTTTATGGCTTGCATCCACCATCCTGCCTACAGATCTCTTCCTCTGTATCTACCTTGCAGCTCCCTGGAGCCCAGTAACCGTTCCAGTCATGTAGCCACGGAAGACATGCTGATAAAGGTTATGATAACTGAAGAGCAAGATGAGCTTTAAAAGGGCATAGATGCAACTGCTTTATGAACAAGCAAGACACAATCATGTCCTCCAAAAAGAGCTCCAGTTCATCCCTGCTCAGTCATTCCTCAGGAAGGAGTAGAACACATCTCTGCCTGTCAGCAGTGCCCTTTGGCTTGCAAAGGGATTCCTGAGCCAATGGGGCAGGAAGGCAGCATGTGACATCTTTCTTTGTTCAACTTCAACTTGGCTATAGCCCTTCAGGACACACAGAGAGAATGGATTCTAAGGAGAACTTCCAGCAAATTTGCAAAGAACTAAGAAGCTGAGTTTGCTTTTGATTCAACCACTCCGAACTTATTCAGAACTAACAGGTTTTTCATTTGAGGATAACCATTTCATATATTGAGATGGGGACAGAGAAGAGGGTACAGAGCTCAGCTTTGCTGTTCCCGCCACCCTGTCCTGACTATTGTACAGGGTGGAAATAAAAAAACTCCTCCACACTCCTTGTGCCACGAGTTTAGATGTGTCCTGACAATCATTGGTGACACTCCAAGTGTAGGCTCCTGATTTAGACGCAGTACCTGGAGGTACAGTTCACTCTGCTCTCCCCCAGCCCCCACTGCCAACTGCTGAAATGATGTCACCGCCAGTATTGATGTCATGCAGATTTTATACCCTGATACCAGTAAAGCAAAAGCATTTCTCAAAGAATCTTTTGCTAGCTTGGTAGGGAGACAGACACGGCTTGTATTCAAAATGAAAAGGACTTTTTCACTGGAAATAGCAGACCTGCTTTGAAAGGGGGCAGGCAGACACTTTCATCTTGGCAAAGGCGTTTTCAACAAG
Source organism: Orientallactaga sibirica (assembly GCA_036365145.1). Classification (NCBI taxonomy): domain Eukaryota; kingdom Metazoa; phylum Chordata; class Mammalia; order Rodentia; family Dipodidae; genus Orientallactaga; species Orientallactaga sibirica. The sequence goes on from JAEOAD010000046.1 coordinate 7,709,078, forward strand.
GTAGATGAAAGATGCACATTTTCCTTCCTAACTGAGGTGGATGAAATCCAAGAAGCCAGTCGCTTCCAGTTCACAGAAGAGATGGAAAGAGGGGGAAGATCTCATAGGTCCTGCCTGACAGTTCCCAAATTCATACCTGGGAACTCAGGGTTCCATTATTAAGGACACACAATCACAACTACTACTACATTTGCCTTCATTCTTCATCATGGGCGAACCTTTCTGGGTTGGCAATGATAAGAGAGAAGGTAGGATGCAATTTCAGAATACCCACTATATGGGTGTCAGGTACAGCCTATGCACTATTTTCTACTCATGATAAAACAAACCTTTAAGATATATTGTTTCATCCATATGACAGGTGAAGAAGTACTTTAGGGAGTTAAATTAAATTCCAAATGCTAACAGTGATACACCTAGAAAATAAAACATTGGGCTAGAGAGATGGCTCAGTGGATAAAGCCTGTTGGTGCAGGTTTGGTTCCCCTGGACTCATGTAGAGCCAGATTCACAAAGTGGCACTGGTATTTGGTATTCCTTTGCAGAAGCAGGAGACCATAGAGTGCCCCTACTCATTCTCTGTCTGTCTGTCTGTCTCTTTCTCTGTCTCTCTCAAATACAGAAAAATATTTTGTCTGGAAAAATAGCTTAGTGGTTAAGGCATTTGCCTGCAAAGCCAAAGGGCCTAGGATCAATTCCCTGGAACCCACATAAGCCAGATGCACAAGGGGGTGCATGCATCTGGAGTTTGTTTACATCAGCTGAAAGCCCTAGTGTACCCATTCTCTCTCTCTCTAAAATAAAATAAATTAAAAAGATTAAAAATTTAAAATATAAGAAAATACTGTGACTTAAACAATCTTGTAGAGTAATTATAGTGTATATCCATTATAAAGAACAATTTTAAGTCATAGAATTAATGAATTACTGACAAAAATATAGAAATAGATAAGTGATATTCCTAGCCCTGGGAAAAGTATATAACTTCCCAAATCTTAAAAAAATAAACAAAATATTAGAAATTAATCCATATTGAAAAAAATAAAACGTTTGCTGAACCCCACATTCCTGTTGCTTAAAAAATGGTGTCTCTAGGCTAGAGAGATGGGTTAGCCATTTAGCGCTTGCCTTTGAAGGCTAAGGACCAGGTTTGGGGCTCTATTGCCCAGGACCCAAGTAAGCCAGATGCACAAGGTGGCGCATGCATCTGGAGTTTGTTTGCAGTGGCTGGAGGCCCTGGTGCTCCCATTCTCTCACTACCTCTTTCTCCCTCTGCACTCTCAAATAAATAAATAAAAATAAACAAAAAAATTTTTAAATAGGCTGGGGAAATGGCTTAGTGATTAAGGTGTTTTCCTGTGAAGCCTAAGGACCTAGGTTTGATTCCCAGGACCCAGGTAAGCCAGGTGTACAAGGGGGCACATGCATCTGGAGTTCATTTGCAGTGGCTGGAGGCCCTGGCGTGCCCATTCGCTCTTTCTCTCTGCCTCTGAAAAGAAAAGAAAAAAAAAATCTTTCTACTTGAAATCAACTTTCTAGCTCTCAAAAATTCCAATTAAAATGAATTTATTTACAACTTAAAATCAATGTTGAAGAACTAATTAAGGATTACTAAACCCTATGTTATTGATTGCTTGGAGAAAACTATCTTTATTAATATGTACAACCTAATACAGTGGTATATTCCTAAGAATTTGCCCTAAATCCTGATAACACATGGTTTACACAATGATGAATCTTCTGCAGCAACTATTTTGTGTGTCATACATGTTAGCACGTGTAGCACTTCTCCACAGTAAGTGGTTTTTCACAGTCATTCCTAAAAATGGACCATCTACACTAAATAAGTCCAATGAAACCTGATGCATGTGTGTGAAGAAAGAACCATTTTTTAAAAGAAAAAAGGAGATTTTTAAACTATAAAGATTCAATAACACAGTTGTCTTAGCTATTTTCAAATTTTAAAACTGTAGCCCAACTTTTTGCTCCCAGTATAATACTAAAATTAATGTTTTGTTGTGTTGTGACTAGAGTAGACCTGCTAAATTTATTTTTTATTTTTTGTTTTTTCCAGGTAGGGTCTCAGTCGCGCTCAGGCTGACCTGGAATTCACTATGCAGTGTCAGGGTGGCCTTGAACTCATGGCAATCCTCCTACCTCTGCCTCCCTGAGTTCTGGATTAAAGGTGTGCACCACCATGCCCGGCAACCTGCCAATTTTAATCACAAAGAAAAGCTTGATTTTGATTTCCTCTATTAATTACTTCTTGGAAAACTGCACTGTGGTAGCTCTAATTCAGAGTCTCAGAAACAGACAGGATTACGAGGTGATGTGTGAAGGGGCCACAATGTGGAAATGGGAGGGCGCCTGTCTCTGAATGCAAGGACTTTATTCCCGGTGGAGGAGATGACGAGGGCGCTGCTGGCCGGCACCCATGGTACCTACGTGATGGTGACCATACGCCACTTCCTCCCACAGTCCCATTGAAACCCGTGGTCTTCCAGGGAGCATACAATAGGAAGAGGAGGAAAGAGGACAGCGGTGGGCATTCTAATAAGAGCTCAGTGGAATGGTACCCTTCATGTGAGCAAGCTGCATGTTTTAGGGTAGAACCATACATGCCACACAATGAAAAGACCATGTAAAATCAGAGCAAAACTCTTGATGGAGAGATGGATCTTGAAGGCCTGAGCCCTGTCCTCGAACCTCCAGTCCACATCCCAAGGCCTCCAGACATGTTCTCTGGGGAGGGGTGGAGGCTGGTTTCCTCTGGCTTGAGTCTTGCTGTGGGGGAGTTGGTCTTAGAGATGGATATCTGATTGAGCCATTTTATCTTCTCTCCCTCAAGGATGGAGGATTTCTCCATATTCTGAACGAAAATGCAAACGGAGAGTGTTTTGTAGTTTTGCATTTCAATTCTCTGTTTTGTCAGAGAGTAATTATAGCAAATAAAATATTGCAGCTGAATGTAAATTGTTAGGCAAGCAGATCACACCAGGAGATTTGTCTTCCACAAGTTTTACATCACAGTGTCTTAAATATTAAAATATTGCAAGGCAAGTAAACAGAGAAAGAGTTCTATGCTCAAAGCATTAATTTTAAACAAACATTCCAATGTTATTCATATCAGATGCGAGGAAACAAATGATGTTTTCTTTCAGATAAGACGAATGTATCTGCAGGGAGAGAAGACAGGAGAATCACACAGAAATGAGGGCACTGATGCGCTGGAAACAGATTTCAACTGGAGAAGGAGGCAATTCCTGTGAAGGAGAGCAACAAAGAGATTTGTGAAAGGGAATGTAGAAAAGATAAAGAAATCAGAAATTCCAATTCATTGCTAGGGAAATAAAGAAAATATCTTTCATGTTAGAACATAGAAGGCATTCAAGGGAGTACCCATAATTTTTTTATTTAAGTACTTTTTTATTTGTTCTTTTGTTTTTGTTTCAAGACTGGGTATCCTATAGCCCAGGCTGGCCTTGAACTTTCTGTGTAGCCAAGGATAACCTTAAATGCTTGATCCCACAGCCACTTTTAGCATTGGGATGATGGGCATATACTATCAATGCCTGATTTATGCAAACCGGTAATTTTCTAAGAACATAAATTTCTGTGTCCTTAGATTATTACCAGGAAGATAGAAGGGAGGAGAATTTTCAGAACAAAGATGACCAATCAATATAAAGAATCAACCAGTCAGTTCTGATTGAGTACTGAATGTGTAGAAAATTATCAAGGTGAAAGAAAAGTGATGAAACAATGACCAGAAAGAAAGAATGTGTGCTGCAGACTAGAGAATTATACAAGCTGCAACTGAGAGCTCATGATGCCTAAAATGAACACAAGTCTCTAACACTCTCATTTTAAAAGCATCTCTTGCTTCATAGACTGAACTGGGAAAAAAATAACTTCCAAAGATTAAGTTTGTTATTTTTACACCAGGAATAAATGATACTCAGGTCACTCTTCCCACTTTCTCTCACCAGAATGGTGTGTTTATCCTAAATTGGCATTCCTTATTTCTCTATTAATCTCCAGAACCTAATACCAGCCAATTAACCTACATACAGAGACAGGAGTAAGGGAGGTGGCTCACTGCTTATAGGTGCTTGCTTACAAAACTTGCCTGCCTGAAATGGATCCTCACAACATATAAAGCCAAGACCAGGCGCAAGCATCTGTGATCCCAGCACACCTGGGACAGTGGGAGGCAAAGCCAGGTGAATCGAAAGTTTATGGGCAAGCTGGACTGGGGTTTATTCACAGTGGCAAAAGACCCCATCTCAGAGAAGGCTGAAAGAGCACAGATGCCTGGAGGTTTTCCTCTGACCTCCACATGCACTGTGTGTGTGATGCATATGTGTACACACACACACTCTTACAAATACAGAAAAGCACTATGGGAAATGCTCTTTGTAAAAGAGGCATTCCCACTGTGCTTTAAAATATTTTATTTATTTATTTGACAGAGAAAGAGGGAGAGAGAGAGAATAGACATGCCAGGGCCTCCAGCCGCTGCAAACGAACTCCAGATGAATGCGCACCTTCTGCATCTGGCTTATATGAGTCCTGGGGAATCTAACCTGGGTCCTTTGGCTTTGCAGGCAAACACCTTAACCACTAAACCATCCCTCCAGCCCCCTACCGTGCTTTAAGTTTGGATACAAACTGACCAGTGCCTTCATGACCTCACAGAGGTCATCATTACTGCCCACAAGACCTGTACAGTTCTGAGTCCATCAACAATCTGATTTAGGTGACATGGGATGACAAAAAGAAGGAGACATCGAAACAGCAGAAGAGGAAGGTGCTCAGTGGAATGTGTGTGGAGAAGGTGGGACAAGTGGCGAAAGAAGGATGAATATGACCAAATGACGGTATTTTTCATGAATGAAAATTCTCAATAAAACTATTTTTAAAAGCATAGAGACACTGCACATCCTACTGAGTGGGAAAAATATCCTACAACATACATAGATAAAAGAAAGCAAAAGACAGGGCTAGGGAGATGGCTCAGTGGTTAAAGTGCTTGCATGCAAACCCTAATGACCCAGGTTCACTTGCCCAGGACGCACATAAAGCGAGATACATAAAGTGCAGCATGCGTCTGGTGTTCATTTGCAGGGGTGGGAGGCCCTGGTGCTCCCCTACTTGCTCACTTTCTCTCTTTCTCTCTCTGCTTGAAAATAAATCAATGAAAATATATAAAAAACCAAAGAAATAAAAATAATAATTAAACAAAGACAAAAATATGTCCTCATGAATCCACACAGAGGGGGTGGAAAGAACTTTAAATCCTTGAGAACTCAAGTCAACCACAGATTTCTAAGAAGCAAAGAAAACCTGTTTATAAGATCATCTTTGTGAGAAATGTGAGTATGTATATATATATTTTTTTTTAATTTGAGAGAGAGAGAGAGAACGAGAGAGAGAGAGATAGAGAATGGGCACTCCAGGGTCTCTCAGCCACTGTGAATGAACTCCAGACGCATGCAACCCCTTGTGCACGTGCCACATTGCATGCTTGCGTCACTTTTTGCATCTGGCTAAACGTGGGAACTGAAGATTTGAACAGATGTTCTTAGGCTTCACAGGCAGGCGCCTTAACCACAAAGCCATCTGTCCAGCCCAGCAATGTGAATATTTTTGATACTTATTAGATGAGACTAAACATAGCCAAAGAGAGAGAGAGGGAAAACTTTTAGCACATAAAAGAAGGGACACGCCCTAGGTACACCACCACCATATTGAATCCAGATGAATTCTCAAGGGGTGAGGCAAGCAGATCTCTGGCTTCCCCATGTTCACCTGATGCATGTGCCTCTGCTTCCTTCAGACAGGCCCTAGGGACAAAAGCTGAGGTCACCGGACAAAATGCACCTGACAGACAAGTCACTCAGTCAAGAAAGCCACCCAGTGGTAAGCAAGTGACACTAGACAGGAGAGATGGAGAATACTGTTTTTTCTACCTGAAGGTTGAGAGGAAAATTTTGCAAAAAAAAATTAATAAATAAATAAATGCCATGCATGTCAGACTCTGACAACCTCTTACCAAAGTTAAAATCCCCAAATCTCCTTAAACCCTATAAGATATGCTTACAAGACTATCCCCAAACATACACAAGTATTTTCTTGATAGCACTGTGAAGGAAAACAAAACTAGGGATGTGTTAAGAGTTTCTTTCCAGGCAGAAGTGATTTCGGTTCCAACTCAGCAGCGCCACCATCTACAAAACCATCTTGCGAACACTCACGTGCCATCAAGTGGCTTAAACACATCTCTGCTTACCAACACAAAGCAATGACAAGGCAGGGGACACAGGTCACGTCTGTGCTGTGAGACACACTCCGACTCAAGAGTGTAAGGTGTGAAGAGTGTACAGAATGCCATTATCTTAAGTCAAGATTTGAAAGGATTTATAGCACACTCCTTGTTTGTTGACAATGTGCATAATTTCTTCTTATGAAAAATTATAGGAAACTTCACTACTTCAAAGACAAGAGGCTATCAGGTCACAATGGGGAAGGGATATATATATATATATATATATATATATATATATATATATATATATTTAACTTCTTTATGAAAAAAATATATGTCTCTCCTTTCTGATAACTGTGTTCATATACTCTTTTGACTTGGAAAACTAAGAAATATAAAAGGAACATGCAAGTAAAATAATGACTTGTTCATAAGTCTGAGGAACACAGTGAGCTTGAATTCATCTCACCAAACTCTGGAAGCGCTGTGGCCCAGCTCCCCTCCACTACCCCCTCTTTCTGCTGCTGCTGTGTCTCTACACCATCTTTGGACCACATGTAGAGCTTGCTCCTCTGCATACAAACAGTAACTTGGATGTTGATTCCAGTTCACATGGAGACTTGAGATGAAGCAAATTGTGTATGCATGCACACCACACACACCCCAAGAAGGACGAATCCATGTGGGTGTATATTAGACACTTGCTATTTGGGAAATGATCCCAGTTCCATTTGTATTTGCATGTGCTTCTTTTTCCCTGCAAGTGCTTTTCCAAACAGTCATCAACTATCGTTTACATTGACAGATACTGTCCCGTTTTCTTCTCATCTAAAAAGCCACTGAATAATGCATTCTTCCCATTACATATGAAGAAACAAACACTTAAAGATATGACAACATGCTCAAAATGATAGGCTGGCTAGTGCCAGAGGTGAGACGCAAACATGTACCCAGCAAGGTTCAAAGCCACCACAGCACTCCTGTAATGATTAAAGGCTCATGTCTAACCCTGACATTGTTCTCTGCCTGATACATGTTGTACAGAACAATCATCTCACTAAAGAGTGAATTTTTCAAGTCCAAGTTCAGAGCCAAAATGAGAACCAAGAGAGATGTATAATAAACATGTTCTCATTCTTCAAATCTCACTTCTCACCTTCTGTTCATTTTTATCTAGGCTTAGAATAAATTTCCCAGTGAGATCCAAGGACACAGCATTCACAGGTTGGCCCCGTGATTTTTTTTTTCTTTTGAGAATTTGGGTTTTATTACAGTTGAGTTGTTTTTCACTTGCTAATTAATGTTCTATTAATTAGAGTGTTTTGTCAATATATGCAGTATGCTCTCACGTTCAGAGTCCACACATAGAAACATAGAAATGAGCACATGGAGCTGTCACTGTCCCAATCTTATCAACCTACCCACCAAATGCTCCTGTCACCTATGGTCCCATAGCTGTAGGATCCAGGAAGACCCAGTATCTTGCTAATGTCACTCGTATAACAGCGCTGTGCTTCTCCTGAGTTCCTGTGAAGACTCCAGCAACGTGCGTTTCAAGAATGTCCCTGTGCAACAGCCTCACTCCATAGCTAGCAGCTGCAGATTGATTTTCAGATTATAAACCTACAGCTATTTACATTATTTAACTAGTCATTGACACTGCCTATCGGAGTTGTATGTACTTTAAAAATTATTTTTCGGGGGGATGGAGAGATGACTCAGTGGTTAAAGGTACTTGCATGCAAACCCTGATGGCTTGGGTGCAATTACCCAGTATCCACATAAAGCCAAGATGCACAAAGTGGAACATACATCTAAAGTTCATTTGCAGCTGTCAAAGGCCCTGGCATGTTCATACTATCTCAAATAAAGAAAATAGATATTTAAAAAAATCATTCAGTACTATGAAACAGACTCTCCCATGTGCACAACACATAGCTTAAGAAAAGACTAAGGTACCCAAATCTCCCAAATGCAGCATAACTAATGAATGTGTGTCTTTCATAAACTGTTGGGGGAATTCCATCATAAAGTGAAGGCATGGCGTGGTGGCACACACCCTGCATCCCAGCACTTGGGAGGCAGAGGTAGGAGGATTGCCATGAGTTTGAGGCCACCCTAAGACTGCATAGTGATTCCAGGTCAACCTGGGCTAAAGTGAGACCCTATCTTGAAAAACCAAAGTAATAAGAATAATAACATTAGAGCTTCTCAAGAAAATTATTTGTTTAAAAAATAAGTAGACATGGCTAGAAGGACAACATACTACAGATGGACTCACATTCTTTTTCCTGAAGAAAAATAACCTTTTTAAAATAGATGGGTACATCAAACTACATGTTCTCATCCAACTGGGGAAGGAAAAAAGAACCCTCTCATTCATCTTTGGATTCCTCTTTACATGGGTATAATGCCAGTTCCATTTGTCAAGGGATCCCACAGTTACCCTGACTTATCACAGCTTCCCATATCAATTGCCTTTGTAGTTTGGTGGATGTCGATCTGGGAAGATCTTGTACCTTGCTAAATTCACTCGGACAAAGCTCTCACTTTTCCTTTAGATTTCACACGAAGGCTCAAGTGTTCCAGGTTTGGGGAATTTCCACCTGAAAGCCCTACTCCATCATTGAAGACCTTGTGAAGGTTTGTCATCCAGATAGATGCTCCACTTAAGTGGCACATCCATGCTCATTCCAACAGTGGCAGTGGGTTGAGAGCAACACTTGGAAGGGCAGGAATTGATGTAGAGAATGGTCAGTGGAGTTACAAGTTTGCTTCCATTTTGTTTAACTTTCATCTACTTATTTGTTCATTCAACTGAACATTTATTGACAGAATCTACATCTATTTCTTTCTTTTTTAATATTTTTAAAATTTTAAAAATAGATTTTTATTTATTTGTAAGCAGAGAGAGATAGAAGAGAATGGGCACACCAGGCCCTCCAGTTGCTGCAAACTAACTCCAGATGCATGTGCCGCTTTGTGCATCTGGTTTTACATGGGTACTAGGGAATCAAACCTGGGTCTCTAGGCTTTGCAGGCAAGTACCTTAACTGCTGAGTCATCTCTCTAGCTCCTAAAATATTTTATATTTATTTTCAAGGAGAGAGAGAGCAGGGAGAGAATGGGTGCACCAGGGCTTCTAGCATCTGCAAGTGAACTCCAGGTGCATGTAGCGCTTTGTGCATCCAGTTTAATGTGGGTTCTGAGGAATGAAGGCTAGGTCATTAGGCCTTGCAGGCAAGTGCCTTAACCACTGAGTCATCTTTCCAGCCCTCCATGTCTCTTTCTAAGTTTAAAATGTTGTTTGTTTTCCTGAACGGGTTAAAAATAAAGGCCCCTTAATATTCTTGATAGCGTAGTGAAACTGATCCTGACTGTATCGAACAACCCAGGGTTAAGCTAGAAATCCCATGAGTGGCATAGAGTAGAGACGAGATGGCGGACAACTCCAGACACCATGGATACCACATATGGCTGTGGGGGCGTGACTGTCTAAAGTCCAGAGGGTTCCATGGTGAGAATTATAACAAATGCAGGGGAAGTGGTAGTAACTCCCCCCCTCGTGGTAATGAGCAAAGTATCATTTGTCCACAATATTCCCTAGTAAAACTGACACAGCTCTCAGTAATCCAAATCACATTCATTCATTCTTTGTAATTTTATTTATTTGAGAGAGAGAGAGGCAGATAGAATATGGACACACCAGGGTCTCTAGATGCTGCAAACGAACTCCAAACACATGTGCCACCTTATGCATCTGGCTTACCTGGATCCTGGGGAAATGAACCTGGATCCTTAAGCTTCACAGGCAAGAACCTTAACTGCTAAGCCATCTTTCCAGCCCACATTCATTTATTGTTAAAATTTATTTTCACAGTTCTGGGATTTGAACCTAGGACCTTGCCCTTTGTGGGCAAGTAATCTCCCAGCTCAGAGACTTTCTTGTGTACTATGCAGATGGAATATTTGATCTAACTCCACAGCACATGAATATTTCACAATTAAGTTGTCAAATAAGAATCAGCCAAGTAAAAATGTTTAATGAAAAATAGCTTTTCTTTACCTGATTTTTAATTAAGAAACAGCAAAAGCCCAAAGGAAATAACTGAATAATAAAGTGCTATTTTTAAAAAAAATGGAAAGCCCTAAGAATCCAAGTTAGATGCACAAAGTTTATGTGCCAGGATGTTGACTACAATATGACATCTAAATTAGTCAAGATAGGCATAGCTAAATAAGTTATGGTTATTTCACACATGAAGTCCTATGAAGCCATTGAAAAGAGGGCATATTACTTTTACTGGGAGAGAACTCCAAACCATGTATTGAAAGACAACAAAAGACTCACAGACCAATATACGCAACACAACCTTAGCTATGCTCAGATTTGGGAAATGGGAGCTACACAGAGATGTCAAGGCATGACGTGGGGTCTAGAAGTTGATGCATCATCATGTCTATGATAACCTATGGCTGGTCGATGAATCAGTGGAAGATTTCATGTTTTATAGGTTGAAATTTAAATCACTGTTCTTTGGTAACAAGCAATATTTGTATATTAATCATGTTGGAAAAAAAATCCAAACAGGGAAAAATGATAGTATACTACTTACAAAACAGGCTTCATGTAGTTTAGTTCCCAAGTGTTACAGTTCATGACTAAATCCCAAATTGTTCAAAAATAAAAGTCTTCACATGACCTTTCTACTTCTGTTACTCATGGTGACAAAATTACATAAGACATGACTCTGGCACCAGAGTCCCTACAAAATGACACAGACAGCACCCTCTACCCTTACATAGCACCAGTCCAAGACAATAAATAAGGCATCTATTTAGAGAGACTTTCAGATTAATCATCGTTTTCATATTGAATAATTCAGCTAACACGAACATTTGGGCTCCTGTGGCTGAGGGAAAGACTTGCTGTGATTCTAGCCAAGTTCCTTCTCAAAGAGACATGCTGTACTGTAGCGCATCCGCTGCCTATCAAATATTCATCTTGCTCACCCATCACTCAACTTAGGTTCCCTCAAACAGAATCCATAAAATAATAATGCCTTACATTCGTGGAGGGGTTTAGGCCGTCCGGAGCATTTTCCCATACACAGTGTCCTAAGAGTTGGGTGATTATAATTCAGGAACAGAACAACATCAATTTTATCCGACAAAAGTTTGCTTCTGCCTCGCATACTTTTCTCCCTGTTCCTTATGCACTCCATTTGACTGTGTCTCCTCGTTGACATCACCCCTTCCAGGGAACGTTCCAGGCTTATCTAGGGAACACCCTAAGCATGTTGCTTTTGGTTCTTGTTTGTTGCCTCCAACAGGAAAGTGGTAATCTGCTTTGTAAGGGCCATTGTGATATTTGTACCCAGGGCACTGGGCTCAAAAAAGCACACAGGATACGTTAGGTCTGATCTATAAGGTAGGGGATGATTAAACATCCCTAGAGGTGTTCTGAGTTAGAACACTCAAGAAATTATAATGAAGACCTGGGCTATGCCTATCTCTGTGCCACTATCAGTGCTACAACAGCTTTGTAGCAGTTTTTGGTTCAAAGTTGGTGTTTCATAGACAGCCTCTCCTTCATGCATTCATCTTTTCAATGAATATTTCGTGAATAGTTTTTGCATGCCAGACTTATGTTGAGTGACAAAATGAACCAAAGTATGGTTGCCCTGTAGATTTCATTATTATGATTATTTTGGAGTCATCTGCTGCCTGAGGCAACTCTATGGACTGGACTAACAGCTCTCAGAGTCCTATGGTAGGAGGATGGGGAGAAAATGATCCAGCACCTTCTGTCACAGGTGTTTCCAGGATGGCAGCTCTATTCACAGGTCTGACCCAGATTGAGTTCATGGCTGGCTAAAAGGCCAGGCACCTCTGGCAAGCAGAAGTCACGGTTCAGGTTCATGAGTTAGAAGAATGTTCCCCAAGGATTACACGGGTATTCACCCCTAATTGTATATTGTGAGCAACTGCAGCCTATTCCTTAAAATATTGTTTTGGTATTGTAAATAGTTGGTTGACATTTTCCTTACTTCTAAGAGATAAGATAAAAAGGAACGATGTGGGGCTAGAGAGATGGCTTAGTGGTTAAGGAGCTTGCCTGCAAAGCTAAAGGATCAAGGTTCAATTCTCAGGACCCACATAAGCCAGATGCCCAAGTGGATGCATGTGTCCGGAGTAGGCAGTGGCTGGAGGCCCAGGTGCATCCATCCTCTCTTCCCTCTCCCTCTTTCTCTCTAATAAATGAAGAAAAACAAAAATATTTTTTGAAAAATGGAACAATGTGCTATCTTCTGTATATGGAAGAGATAGGACTTCCTACAGGTCTACTCACTGGAAAGCAGATCTTACAGGTAACAATCTGGGCTTTGAGCTCTTTAGAAGAAAACCCACGTATCCACTTGCCACGGTCAGCAAAGCCCTCTCTCGTCCACTTTGGTCTGGATTTCCACTCTTACTCAGTCTAGTCTCTTTGGTGTTTACAGCACTTCACTTCCGCTCTGTCAGCACAATATGGTGGCTCATGTCTGCTCTCCCAGTGCTGGGAAGGGGGATCCCTGGAGCTTGCTGACCCACTAGTGTAACTGAATTGGTGAGCTCTTACTTCAATAAGAGACCATGCCTCCGAAACTGAGGTGCAGAACAATTGAAAACAACCTGTGATATTGACCTCTAGTCTCCACAGACGTGTGCACTCCCCCAACATAAAAACATATGAACACATAAGCATGCATAACACACATGCATGCACACATACACACATGAAAAGGAAAAAGGGTTCTAGTCATACTCATTATTTAGCTGTGCATGGCTTTTCTGACCAGCGGCTGTGATTGGTGCTTGCATGGAGCAATTCAGTCACCTCTTTCCTTGGACCCCACACACTCAGTTGTGCTATTTGATGTTCATTATCAATACATAGCCAACGGACTGGGAATTACAGAGGGGGGTTTTAATTACTTACAAAGTCATGAAAAAAAATCCCAACTTCTTTCACACTGAGTTGAAATTAGGCCCTTTTTCCTACTGGGGGAAACATCTCCAGGTGTGAGCAATTAAAAAAAATTAAACATTAATTAACAACTCAAGTGGCTGCCTGTGTTAGTAAGTTGCTTGTTAACCTCACAGGTAAATATTGTCTCCCCCCACCTAATTTTTGAAAAACATGTCCCTTGAGAATATCAACTAATAGAAATGTTCTTCTTAAGATTCAATAATTTTATGACCCCTTCAATATATCACACTTAAAACCCTAGCTAAGCCTGGAGAGATGGAGTAGTGGTTAAAGCACTTGCTTGCAAAGCCTAAGGACCCAGGTTTGATTACCAAGTACCCACATAATCAAGATGCACAAGGTGGCATATGTGTCTGCAGTTCGTTTGCAATGGCTGGAGGCCCTGACATGCCCATTTTCTTGCTCTCTATCTGCCTCTTCCTCTCTTTCTTCCTCCCTCTTTCTCTCAAATAAGTAAAATATTTTTAAAAATAACAAACTTGCCAGGAGTGGTGGCACACACCTTGAATCCCAGCATTTGGGAGGCAGAGGTAGAGGTAGGAGGATCACTGTGAGTTCGAGGACACCCTGAGACTACATAGTAAATTCCAGGTCAGCCTGAACTAGAATGAAACCCTACCTTGAAAAACAAACAAACAACAACAACAACAACAACAACAACAACAAAAAAAACTAGCTAATCTTGGTTCTTGAAAGGTTGAGGAAGGAGGATTGCAATGACTTCAAAGCCACCCTGGAGCTACAGAGTGAATTCCAGGTCAGCCTGGGCTAGAATGAGACCTTTCCTCAAAAACCAAACAAAATAGTCTGTATATGATAAAGCTATTATGAGAAAGGTCTGGCATACGTGAAACACTGCTTTGTTACCTTATGAAATATATGGAATGTGTAGGAGCTACCTCTCATTACTGGGACAAAACACCTAACCAGTAGTGGCTTAGGGGAGAAGAGGATGCCAGGCTTACAGTTTCAAGGGAAAGCTTGATCATGGTGGAGGAAGCTGGCTCACATCATCACATTTCCACAGACAAGCGAGAACTGTGACTCTGATCACCTAATCAAATCCAAGGTCCACCTCCCAGTAATGCACCTCCTCCAATGAGGCTCTACCTCTGGGTTCTCCTAAGAATCCAAATCCTACAATTTCCCAGCAAGTTCCCCCAAACACAAAAAGCGTTCTCCATAAAAAGAGATTAGATTGATATTCAGGTCCTATTCAGTCTTGGGTCTTCTCAACATACTTCCACAATATTTGTACTTCCTCTACTTCCACTTGCTGGGTGGGGGTAGTATATTTCTGCACACCTCTGAAAATAATCTCAACCACAAACAAACTCTAGACGCATGTACCACTTTGTGCATCTGGCTTTATGTGAGTACTGGAGAACGGAACTTGGGTCATTAGGCTATGCAGGGAAGCACCTTAACCACTGAACCATCTCTCCGGCCTCTCAAGACAGTTTTGTAACTGGAGCTGATGGGTCATCTATGAAGCAGGAACCTACCGATGGAGAAAGTTAACATAATAATACATAACTGAATGTTAAGTGGGGAGCATCTTCAACAAGCTAGGTCTATATGGTACAGTTTATAATAAATTAGTACAAGATAAAATTCTTCAACCAAAACTAATGGACTGAAGCACCTATGGAAAGACTGGCATGTGCGGGGAGGAGCTTGAAAATATGCAGAAGGCTTTGAATTGTCACTTACGGAGTTCTCGTCCATACCATCTGTGGTAGTTTGAACGTGAATGTGTGTCTCCCATAGCTTCAGGTATTTAACCTTCTGCTTAAGTCTCCTGTAGCCTGCTGGAGGGGGTGTGTCCCTCGGGACAAATCTGAACGTCATCCCAAAGGTGGGTGCAGAGCAGCTTCAGCTCCAGGTTCATGCTTACTGGGTTTTGGCACTTGCTGGCTGTTTGTTTTTTCCTCTGCTTGTGTGTATGGAAGCAAGCAAGCTTCTTCTGTTTCTAGATGGAACTTCCCTTGGATCTGGGGGCATCAAATAAATGCATTCCTCCACTGAACTGTGTCCATTTGGAAGTTTGTCCCAGCAAAGTGGAGCTGACTACAACAGTATATGAAAACAAACTGTCATTTCAATTTGTATTACTCAAGTGGTTTGTCTACAATGACATTTCTCAAAGCAGAATTCAAATGATTTTGAGAAATCATGAGGTGTGATGGTTTGAATGAGGTGTCATTGCCCCCAATTCATGGGTTGTGGATGCTTGGTTCCCAGCAGATGGTAATTTGAGAGGCAGAGCCTTGCTGGAGGAGGGTGTGGTGGTAGGTCAAACTAAGGGGTGTTACAGCCAGTTCCCCCTTGCAAGAGCTTGGCTCACTTATCCCACTGCTGTTGTTGATCTGCTGTGGCAAGGGTGATGCCCAGCCTCTGTTCATGCCATGCTTTGCCCTGCCATCATGAAGCTTTCCTTCAAGACTGTGAGATAAAATAAATCCTTTCCTCTTACTGGCTGCTTGGTCCTATCAACAAGAAGGTAACAGCAACACGAGGTTAAAGAAGGTTAAACAGGTTTATTCTCCGTGGCTTCTCAGAGACTAGTTTCCAAACAAAAGCTCAGTGTGAAGCCAAGAGCTGGTGGAGGTAGGCCAGAGCCATTCCCTACGTAAGCTGACTAGACATCGGCCAGTAAGCAGGGTGTTCTGTAGAACACACATTACACAAGACACAGAAATGCTTAGGAAATGGACCCTTGGGTCTTAGTCTCAAGGCCCAGAATTCTCATGAAGCCCAGGGTTTGCCCTCCTTGGGGCATTTATGCCACACTCTAGAATCCTTGCCACAATGTCCCTTTTTCTAATTAAGATAACTTATAGTCTGATTGTCATTTGCAAGCAAAATATCTTAACTGGGAAAAAATAGACAAACAAGAATAGTGAATGAATGCTGGTGATCTGTTTATGTCTGTAATGGTCATTGAAGTTGAAACAAAAATTCCAGGTAAATATGACTGGCAGCTGTCAAAGAAGCCCCCAATCCCTGAGCAGAAATAATTTCAAACGCCAAGATGCAATCATCTCACATAAGGAAAAAGCCATTAAGAAATACAATTACTACAGGAAACGGAGACCTTTCGCAGGAGAACAGACTGTGTGGGTTTCATTAAGAGTTCTTCCCTTTTTCATGTTCACCTTCTTCTCCTTTAAAATGAAAGTGACTTCATTTTCAAGTGACCTTTTAAAAAGTCCAAACATCAAGCGCCATAAATATTCAAAATATTCAGAATAAAGTCCAGTACTATAATGTTAAGTCAGTCGGATGTGCCTGAAACTCAGAACAGCCTATTTCTCTTGCTTTTAAAAGCCAAGTTAGAAAATGATTCATTTTTTTTTTTCTTCACAGACTCTTATTATATGTTCCTTGTTAAAGAAGGCTTGAGTGCTCCCCCACCACACACATCACACCACAGGATAATAATGGTGCCTCAAAAGCCTCCAGAAGATTTGGTTCCCTTCTCATCCTCCCTCTCTCCTCTCCCCCTTTTCTTTCCTTTCCCTATTCATCTTGTTTGGAAAGCAGGAGGTAGGGAGGTAAGGAGGAAGGGGTTCAGATGCCAACTGTAATCACTAGAAACAGACTGGGGACAACTGTTACCTCTTGTCACGCCACTGAATATCATAACGGTACTTTTCAAATGGTCACACAGCTGGTGGAGACTACTAGTAAAATAATTATTTTCAAACTTAATTTTAAAGAGAAAAGGGGAAAGGAAAAAGTTAAAACTATTAAAATAATCCTGATCAAGAGAAAAAATAATCAAACATGGGCTGGAGGCATGGCCTAGTGGGTAAGGAACTTGCCTACAAAGCCAAAGGACCCTGGTTTGATTCCTCAAGACCCACATAAGCCAGATGCACAAGGTGGTACATGTATCTAGAGTTTGTGTGCTGGAGGCCCTGGAAGGCCCATTCACTCTCTCTGTCTCTCTCAAATAAATTAATAAAAAATATTTTTCAAATTGAAAAATAAAAAAATAAAAAAATCAAACATTATGCCTTATTGTAAAAATAAGGACAAAATGTATCAATGTAATACACAGTTGAAATGTAAGAGGGAATTTAATCTTCCCTTGCTTATGGAATAATAACTGAAGATAATTTTTTTTTTTTTTTTTTTTGGTTTTTCGAGGTGGGGTCTCACTCTGGCCCAGGCTGACCTGGATTTAACTATGTAGTCTCAGGGTGGCCTTGAACTCACGGCAATCCTCCTACCTCTGCCTCCCAAGTGCTGGGATTAAAGGCGTGCGCCACCACGCCCGGCTTGAAGATAATTTTTAAAGATATTTTTATTTATTTATTTGAGAGAGGTACAGACAGACAAAGACAGAGAAAGAGAGAGAGCCAGAGAGAATGGGTGCACCAGGGCCTCCAGCTACTGCAAACGAACTCCAGATGCATGCACCATTTTGTGCATCTGGCTTACGTGGGTCCTGGGGAATCTAACCTGGGTCCTTTGGCTTTGCAGGCAAGTGCCTTAACCACTAAACCATTCCTCTAGCCCTAACTGAAGATAATTTAAGGCAAAGTTAAACTGCATTCATGAAATGCAGTTTTTTTTTTTTTCATGAATAACTGGCTAGATAAAATAGATAAGACTCGGTAGACACAGAAATATACTTCCCCCATGAAAAAGATAACGCTTCCAAAAGAGAACACTGCTGAAAAGTGACAATTCAAACATCCTTCAAGGACTTCCAAGACTCAGTTCTAGGCAGGAGAACACCCTAACCAGGACGTCTGTCGGGATTGAAAGGGTCGCTATGGATCAGAGACTTAATGTATATAATAGATGACACAGAAATAGAGAAAGATGAGGTAAATTAACAGATGCACATTCTCCCTCACTCCACAGAGGCTGAGAATAAATGACACCTCAGTATTAGGGAACAGACTTTAACACCTAGGTCTCCTCTCCACATAGCACTCTCCAATGAAAGAAAGCAGGGCTTGGAGAAGTGCCTGCAGGGAAGGGGAGGGGGAGCAGCAGTAGGAGTTGGAGTAACATGGCTCCAGACACTAACAAGCAGCTGAGAAGCGAAAGGGGACAGCAAAAGGACACGGGTTTACTGGGGAAGTCTGAGCGGTGAAATAAGAACAACAGATTATAAATCATCGAATACAAGCAAATCTGACTGTGTATTGATATAAATGAATGTGAAGCGGGAGAAAGAATACAAAGATATGTCTAATGAACATGTACTCTACACCTGGGGCTATAGTTAATAACACTGTACTGCATTGAAAAGATTTCTCTTGCACGCATTTAATCCCAGCCCTCGGGAGGCAGAGGTAGGAGGATTGCCATGAGTTTGAGGCCACCCAGAGAATACAGAGTGAATTCCAGGTCAGCCTGGGCTAGAATGAGACCCTAACTTGAAACCCCACCCCCCAAAAAAGATTTATCTTAAATCAGCAGATTTAAGCTGCTCTTGTCATAAAAAATAGGTAAATAAATGCACTTGTTGTTAGAAATGTTAACTTGCTTCACTGCAGTAACAGTTTAATTACTTGCATGCTTTCAATAACATCATATTGTGAATCTTAAATATATACAATAAAATTGATCTTTTTTAAAAAAAGAAAAAGTAAGGAAAAAGACAGACTTTTCATTATAGTAGAATATCTTATAGAAAATGAGCAAAGATGAACCTAACACTTGGGAGGCAAAGGTAGAAAGATCACTGTGAGTTCAAGGCCACCCTAAGACTACATGGTGAATTCCAGGTCAGCCTGAATGACAGTGAAACTCTACCTTGAAAAACCAAATAAATAAATAAATAAATAAATAATAAATATAAATAAATAAATAAAAGGGGGTTAAAATTACATAAAACCCAAAATATTTAAATTTCCTAAAAGTATTTACATAAAAGAATGAAAAATGTAGGGGGTAATGGCTCAGCAGTTAAATGCGCTTGCTTGCTAGGTTTGATCCCCCGGATCCATGTAAAGCCAGATGAACAGAAAGGCATATACATCTTGAACACACTCGCTGTGTCAAGAGGTTCTGGAATACCCATTCTCTTTCCTTCCCTCTATCTCTCTCTTTCTCTATGCTTGTGAATAAGTAAATAATTTTTTAAATTTATTTTTATTAGTATGGACATAGTATGGAAACAACATATGTTGGTACCATCCTTTCCCTCATCCCTGCCCCTTACCCAAAGGGGCCCTCCTTTTTGGGGACACAGATTATCCCCATGGGGGTTGTGGGTTGTGCATTGTGGGAGCAGCAGTCAGTTATTGGGGAGAGGCAATGCCTCTGGGCTTCATGTCCCAATTTGTGGCTCTAAGAATCTTTCTGCCCCCTCTTCCTCAAAATTCCCTGAGCCATGTGGGTGTTGTAGCAGACAGCTTCAGGTTCACTGAGATTAACTTCCAGACCAGGCACAGTTATGGAGGAAAGGATATTAATTGAAACTTATAGATCTAGGGAAGTTTCATAATGGCAGAACAAGCTGGCCTGCCTTCACAGGTCCAAGCAGAGAGAAGCCAAAAGCCACACAGCAGAACACAGCACACTTCAGGAACTCCAGCTAGGCACACTTTGCCTATCTTTAAATTGAAATCTCAAACCTACCACCACACCTTAGGGCTGGACCCTAAGATCCACCCAGTGATGCTGCCTCCATCTAGGTGGCTGCAGATCCAAACTACAAACTAATAAAACACTGAATATATTGGGGGCCATCTATTCAAACTACCACAGGTGTGTTTTAAGTCTATTTCAGTGATGCAAAATATTTTTTTTAAAAATGAGAAATAGTTATTTTGCAGTGGAAAAACCTGGAAGACACATTAACCCAGTGATCAGAGTTAAGAGGCTCATCAGAAATGGACAAATGGAAATCGGGCATGAAATAGGCTGGCATGTCCTGTCTTCTCATTCTTGCCCAAAAGGAAGAATTTCATGTAAGTCATGAAGAAACCACTCAGAAAGCTCACCCAAATATGCTGAGCAACCACAGGTGCATACTTTTCAAACTCTTTACTCATATAATACATGCTCTGAGGAATTGTTGGAGAATAATAAACATGAAGAGACAGGGCAGCTTCATGCAATGTGTGGTCCTGACATGGATTATGTCCACATTAAAAAAATTCATAAGCATTATTTTGATAAGGTTTGCAGATCAGAAATACTTTGTGGCAATGCTCATTTTCTGGGCATTAATAATTGTAGTGGTGGTACATACCTTTAATCCCAGAATCCAGGAGACAGAGGTAGGAGGATCACTGTAAATTCAAGGCCACCCTGAGACTACATAGTGAATTCCAGGTCAGCCTAGCCTACAGTGAGATCCTGCCTCAAAAAGAGCAATATATATTTAGGAAAAAAATTCTTTAGTTTTAGACATAATACACTATTACAGCAAAAGAGGCATTAGAGTGTAACATGCTTGCAAACATTAAAGGAAAAAAGTGAATCTGTTTGCATGTGTAATATGCACATAGTAGAGCTCGAGTATAATGTGAAAAAAAAAGGATGCAATATACGATGAAAATAGGATGGGAGAGTATAAAAAAGATTTTTATAGCATGTTCCCAATTTTTAAAAAAATTTATTTATTTATTTATTTATTTATTTATTTATTTATTTATTTGAGAGAGAGAGAGAGAATGGTCAAACCAGGGCCTCTAGCCACTGCAAACAAAGCCCAGAAGCATGTGCTACCATGTGCACATGGCTTACACGGGTTCTGGGGAATAAAACCTGGGTCCTTAGACTTTGGAGGCAAATGCCTTAACTAGTAAGCCATCCCTCCAGCCCATGTTCCCAACTTTTTTAAAAAGTAGTTTTATTTATTTAAGATAGAGATTGACAGAATGGGTGTGCAGGGTCTCCTGCTATTTCAAACTTCAGATGCATGTGCCAGTTTGTGCATCTGGTTTTACATGGATACTGGGTTACTGAACCCATGCCCTCAGGCTTTGCAAGCAAGTGCTTTAACCACTGACCCATCCCTACAATCCCCCTTCCACTTTAAAAAATAATAATGTTTAAAAAAATTAATGTTATTTCAGAATGTAAACTCAAGAAGAGAGATTATAGCCAGAGTTCAGATCCCTGCTGCACTTGTGACAAGTGTTCTTAAACAGATCCCCTGGCCTCGAGAAGGCTCAGGGCCTTCTTTGGAAAGTGGAGACAGGCAGCCTTCCTGGAATGCGAGGACAATTCATGCACCAGAAAGCCAGCATCTCAGGACCTGCCTTCTGACGCACCACCGCTAGAGGGTGCTACCGTCTATAGGCAAGTGGAGTGCGACTGAGGTCACACACAGGCAGGGACACTGACTCCTCCTCACACCTGCTCTTAAATGAAGTCTATTATTATTTTTAAAAATGTTTCTACACAGTTGAAGAGTGCATTCTTTTTTTCCACAGTGAGGGGGGAGATGACAGCAACAATGGGTGTGGGGGCTTCTTTAGAAGTTAATTTTTAACTTTGAAAGTGGTATCAAGACAGTTAAAAATAAATTATTTTTAGCCTTTTGTGGAGCCTTGCTGTGCTCCCTGCCCTGCCAGTTAGCTGTTTTCTCTTCCTCACCCCCAAACTCCTTTTCTTCCCTGCTTTTTCCCTCCAGGAATTTACGTGCACCCCTCCTGAGAACCCTATCTTCTCCTTACTCACTTTTTTTTTGGGGGGGGAGGGGCTTTGTTTTGAAAAAAAATTAATCCCAGATGAGCAGAAGAGATGGGTGGGAAGGAGACGAGATACTTCTCCAACTGCCAAGTTCCCAGTACTTCATCAAAGCTCCCAGGCAACAAGACCACGCAGCCCTTGCTGGAGTGCAGAGCTCTCTAACTGAAAAGCAGACCATAGGAGGAGGGGGATGAATTCTTACTTAGCACAAGTGCTAAAGAGTGTCGAGTAGCATAATAGTATTTAAAAGTCATAGCAAAAAATGTGCTATTTATGGAACTTCTTTCCATTCCAATGTGCTTCAAAAATTGTAAACTATCACTTACTGTAATGATTCTAAGGTAGGATATTGATGTCAAATCAGGTTAATTATCAAATATAACTCTGAAGGAAGACAAAGTCTTTTTTTAATTTCAACAATGTTCTCCTATTATTGGGCAGCTCCAACTATGGACACAAAAAAATTAACATAGGTCACAGAGGATCAAAGGCTATTGTGGGTCAGGGATGGTGGCGCACACCTTTAACCCCAGCACTTGGGAGACAGAGGTAGGAAAATCATCAGGAGTTCAAGGCCAGCCTAGGACTACAGAGTGAGTTCCAGGTCAACTTGGGTGGGAGTGAGGGCCTACCTCAAAATAAATAAATAAATAAATAAAAACAGTTACTATTGTTAGGCTGAAGAAATGGCTCAGTGGCTAAAGACATTTGCTTGATGGCCCAGGTTCAATTCTCCCAGTATCCAGTTAAATCCATATGCACAAAGTGGTGCATGTGTCTGGAGTATGTTTGCAGTGGCAGGAGACCCTGTTGCAGCCATTACACTCACTCTCTTTCTGTCTGCCTCTTTCTCTCTTTCTAATAAATAAAAAATAATTTTTAAAAATATGATGGAGGGCTGGAGAGATGGCTTAGCAGTTAAGGTGCTTCCCTAAGAAGCCTAAGGACCCACATTGGACAACCCAGGTCCCATGCAAGCCAGATACACGCGGTGATGCAAGCACCAGGTCATGCATGTGCACAAGGTGGCACATGTATCTGGAGTTTGATTGCAGTGGTTGAGGTCCTGGTGTGCCAATTCTCTCTCTCTCTCTTATTAAAGAAAAATAAATTTAAAACTAAATGATGGATATAAAGTCAAATGTCCCCATAACTCCTGTGTTTGAATACTTAATCTCCAGCTAATGGAGCTATACTGGAAGGTTGTAGACCTTTAGGAAAATGGTCCCATTAGAGGAAGTGTGTCACTGGGGGTGGGCTTTGAGGGGCTATAATCTAGGCATACTGAGCTTAGCAGGCGGCTCTACTTCCTTCTGCTGCTATAATGATGTAAGATATGATCTCTATACTGGAAGGTTGTAGAACTTTTAGGAAAATGGTCTTGTGAGAGGAAGGGTGTCACTGGGGCAGTCCTTGAGGGGCTACAATCTAGGCACATGGAGCTTAGCAGTCTGCTCTGCTTCCTTCTGCTGCTGTGATGATGTAAGAGGTGATGGCCGATTCCCAATGCTATCACGCTTCCCCCACCATGAGCGACTTCCCCTCAAAACCGCACTCTTCCTTAATAAGATGCTTCCAGTTGGGTAGTTCACCCCAGCAATGAGAAAACAATGGGTACAATGATTTCATAGGTAAAATCACTTTCTTTGAGTACTTGCTCTAATATTAAAAAATAGAAAACAACAGGAGATCCGCTGTTGTATTTGACAAGGTTCATGATTAAGGATTTTCCTAGAATAAAAAATTCAAGATCCAATCTTCTCACCAAATCCAAGGTCTGTTTTATCAGCTAACCTGACCAAAACCCCTTCCCACCCCCACCCCTCACCCCCCTGCCAGAACAAGGGTGTCTACAAGATCTTGCCTCCACTGGGCAGGGGTGGAACCTACCTTCCTTCTATTCAATGCCCCACTCCCTGTTGTCACAGAAAGGAATCCAGAGTGATTTTGAAGTCAATCTAACCTCAATTTAGTCAACTGCTCCTTCTTGGCAATTTAATCACTGAGCTTAATCACTGTGTCAACATGGCAAAGCCAATGTGTCCTAACCAAATATTTACTGTGGATAGATTCCAACCAGGAAACCCAAGAGTATATATCATATCCTATACTATTTCCTGAGTAATAACAAAAAGTATGGACTATGGCTTCATCAGGCTGCAGCTTATCAACCACCCAGGGATCCACTGAGAACACTCCTTGAAGCAGACATGGGGGTATGTTGTTGGTATGCGTGCTTTTGAGAAATACACACAGGATCCTAATTAGAAACACTACAGTAAGAAGAGTCATACTTTCCCAGTATCTTCTCTGTCTCCTATCCAGTTACCTGAGTCAACTTGTCAAACACTTGCCAAATGAGAGAGGAACTGTGATGCCCATAAACACTAAGTGACTTTCAGTGTCTCCACAGATTGCCTGAGCGCTACCGCGTGGCCCTTCAATCTGAACCCTGGCTAGTCCTACCAGGTAGAACGGATGAGTCTCTCATGGGCCATGCATGACGACGGAACACTGTGAGAGGCAAGGCAAGGAACCTGGAATACGGTTCTATGTCAACAACTCAACTCTGCTATTACATCACCGAAACCCTCGGTACCATATTTAGCAAAAGCGAGGCAGCAGCTGCCATTTACATGGTCAACAGCTACTGTACTCATAAGAAAGTAGTTAGTCTCTGATTCTCAGTTCTATCCTTAGTTACTGTCCTCGGTGATCCCTGGAGCACTGATCTAGTGACAGGACATTATTCTACGTAGAAAAAGAAATTGCATGGCTAGAACAAAACATCTTTCTTTATCAGCCAAACAAAAATATAGACTAATGAACAGACACTAATGATACATGCGGACATTTAAGTATGAGGCTAGATAAGTTCTAGAAGGAAGCGCACAGTCTGAGCAAAACTATGTGTGAGGGCTGGAGAGATGGCTTAGTGGTTAAACGCTTGCCTATGAAGCCTAAGGACCCCGGTTCGAGGCTCGATTCTCCAGGACCCACGTAAGCCAGATGCACAAGGGGGTGCATGCATCTGGAGTTCATTTGCAGTGGCTGGAGGCCCTGGTGCACCCATTCTCTCTCTCTCTCTCTCCCTCTCTCTCTCTCTCTCCCTGCCTATTTCTGTATCTCTCTCTCTCAAATAAATAAATAAATAATAAAATATTTTTTAAAAACTACGTGTGAAAATCTGAAATTCAAAATTTTCTGGATATCTGAACATCTGAAATTGTTTAGGCTACAATATACCACTGAAAAAGTTCAAGATTTTCAGAATTTGGTTTTTGGGGTTAGGAATGTACAACCATTCTTGAATATATAAATATTATAAAATGTGGAAACTGAGTCTGATATAGTACTGACCTCAAGAATTTGAGATGACCTATATCTTAAACATCCTGGTGTTAATATTTATAAATAGAATTAGTAATGGGAAGAGACAATAAATTTGCAAGGCAAGCAAATGAATGATACTTTCGTAAACAAAAAAAATGAGAAATTAGGGTGCAGTCTTTTAAATACTGGAAGATTTTAATACTTTTCATCTAAGCTGTCGTCTCAAGCAGCCACGTATTCGTTCATTCTACACATCTAGTGAGTACTCATTGTGTGCTGTACCCCAGAGCAGGTCTGAGGAATTCAGAGTTTAGGATCTAGGTGAGGAAACAGATATTCCCCAACTAAATGTACGAGTGAAACTCAAATTACAATGGAGGCAAATGAGATACCTGAGGAAGAAATGAGATCATTTATCTCGTTATTAAAATAGTTATCAAATGCTGTGTCTGTTATTGCTGGAGCATCAAACCTGGCTGTGAGTAGACATACGACACTGGGGAAAGGGTAGGCGTAAACATGCTGAGGCCGTTAGACTCAGCACACAGGTGTGGTGTGCCTCGTATATCATGCGTGTACAATTTCCTTGAAATCACTATGAATATGTGATCACAACAGCTGTTTTTAAAGAGACTGAAATAGAAATTCAATAATGCAAGCCATGTAGCAGTCTTTTCTGGCTGGCTTTTTACAGTCATCTTGCTGGTTTCACACTCTCAGAACTGGACACGGACTAGATATTATGACCTTACTGTTCCTTCAGGCTTCTCCGTTCACCTTCTCTCTAAAGAGAAGCCAAGGGTTGGAACAATGACTTCTTTCTCTGTGTTTTAAAAGTACTATTTTTTTTTTTTGAGTTGCCTGCCCATCCTTTTCCTTAGAATTATCTTGCTGTTTTCAAAGAAATGTGCTCCCTAAGCCAAGATTTTATAAGACAACAGCAAACTTTGGCACCTTGATCCCACATGGGCCAGAAACCCTTCCTCAGATAGTTGGAACAGGAAGAAAAGAATCAGTCTGGCTGATTGTGTTAGCGGGAGAAACACAGACTTCCGTGCATCTTGTTGCAAGAGTAAGCGGAGGCAGAAAAAGCCCTCAAAGAGGAACAAATGGTGCTGACATACAGAGAGAACCCAAGCACACCAAGAGCGGATCCTTCCGTCTAGGTTTAGATGAGGTTTCAAATCTTCCAAAGGCACTGCTACCTCATCTCCCCGCTTCCATCAGCCACGATCATATACTACTATTAAGAAAATGGAAAACCGACCCAAGTCGCCAAAGCAAGTTCTCAACAACCTTGGAATAAGCCTCGCTCCACGTGATGAGAAGAAAGCTTATCCAGTCTCCTGGTCATTCTGTGTACTTTGTAGTGAGTGCTTTACAAAGAGCAGAAAGTTGTTCCCCATAAATCTAGAGGTTGGGTAACTAAAGAGCATGGTGCTGGCATTTAATGCCTGGTGAAAGTGCCCTTGTGCATCCAAGATGGTGCCTTGTGGTTCTGCCCTGCTCAGAGGATGGATAAGGCAGAAAGGAAGAAGGAAGGCCATCTTGAGTTCCCACTAGCCCCTTCTTTCATATTTAACACTCTATTGGTAAATTTAATATATGAACATACTGTAATTTGATCATAATCCCCTCCCATTGCCCTCCTTTATCCCCCTCACCTACCACCAATCCAGTTAATCCTCTCCTCTTTCCCAGTAGTCCTTCTTGTATTTTGATATATCATTCTTTTATCGCCCCTTTGGTCTTTCTAGGTAGGTTCTTGCTCTAGCCAAGGCTGACCTGGAATTCACTATATAGTTTCAGGCTGGCCTTCAACTCACAGCAATCCTCCTACCTCTGCCTCCCAAGTGCCCATCAGTACCCAAACACGCAGTGATATTTACTACTTCCTATCACTCTATCCTCAGAGTACCTTCATGCTTACAGATCAGGAGCAGGTCTCTTAATGCTTAAATCGGGGCTAGAGCTTCAATGGATCCCCCACAATCTGTGTGTCGGAAACTTAATCTTCAAGACAAGGACCTTCTAGAGAGATATGTGGTCCCTGCCTTCATGCATGGGTTAAGGCCAGTTTCCTTTTTAACAAGTGAATTAATTGATTTGATTTGCAAGCCAAGAGAGAAGCGTGCTCATTATAAATTCCCCATTCTGCAGTGTAGCTCTGATCCCCGTAATGAAGCTTTAGTCCGCTATGGACTGTGTAGGGCACAGGTCTTCTAACGTGTGATCATCTAGCAATGATGTAGACTCATAGTTCTGTGACGTTCTCAGAACAATGGAGACACCTAAGAGCGCGTTTCTTATGACACATGGCTGTATGCTTGCCTGCCCGATCATTGCCGTTTCTTTCAGTATGTGCACAGCAACATGCTGAAGTATTCTATTGCAGAGCAACACCCCTCCCACGGGACGAGCTCTCTTCCTCTGTCCCAGTGAGCTGAAGCCTGAGGGGCTAACGATATCCAGGCTGTCAGTCTGATTGTGGAGTTGGTCAGTCATTATGGATGAGAAGACAAAGTTGGAAGTAAAATTAAAATCACTCTCGGCGTGTCTCACCCCTTCCATCTTGCTTTCCTCACTGACCTCCTTCCGGTGGACCTCGCAGACTTTGACCCTCAGGCTACGATACGGAATCTTTTCATACAAGTCTGTAGGCAATTGGACCCTAACAGACAATGCTTTCTCCTCTGATCTATATTTCATCTATTGGCCATGTGACCTTATAGGGAGCAGATATGTTCTAAGACATGCATAAGAGCATGTCACATCCAACACATACATTTTACATCATATCATCTCTCCACTGTCTAAGATCCCAGCATGTCACTCTATTTTGGTAGATAGCAATGACAGAGTTGTCACTGTACTTCATTGGTCATTCATGAAGCACCTCTCCTTCCAATTACTCATGGGTGTCAAAGAAGAGAGAGAACACTGGAGAGGTATGATGCATTGTGTTACTTCAAAGGTGATTACTTTCCTTTCCATCAGTCAAGGAAAGAAAATTCTCCTAGCTGACTTGATAATCCTATTTTTCCTTTGAAGAAAAAGAAACTGTCTTGCTAGCAAACGAGCCATTGAATTAGCTCTGTCATTACCAACTTTTGAACTCATTAGGGTTTATTTAGTATTCCCAAGCTGTTGAAGGGTCTGAAAAGTAATTTCTCCAGGGTTAAATATGAAGAGGGGATGACAGTTCTGGAGGAAACAAAAATGCAGATTGGTTCTTTAGATTTCTAGGTTAGGAAGCCAAACATTCTCTCTGGTTGGGAAGTTAAGAAGGGTTAACCCTCCTCAGAGCATTAGTGATGCCATGCAGACCACTGATGTGTGTGTGTGTGCATGCATGCATGCAGGGAGGGGAGAAGTCAAACTCTCCTTTTGCTAAATGATATTTTAGCTCTAGATCAATAAGGGACAATCATAATTTTTTGCATTACAAATTAGTAGTTCATCTATGAAAAACATTTAGAACAGAACCTAGGACACAGACAGCATTGTACAAATAAATGTTGGCTACTATAAGTGTTGTTATTATATTTGAATCATTTTAACCCACACATGCCTGTTATTGTCTTATGATCTCTACGGCTATTCTTTGGTTTGAATTTTTGTGTCCTTTCAAACATCCCTATCAAAGCTTAATCCTCAGTGAAACAATATTGAGATACAGCCTTTGAAGGGTGATTAAGTCATAAGGTCTCTCTTTAGCGATGGACTAATGAACTTATAAAGGGCTGGAAGGGGCAGAAAGAATGTAACAACCATAGCAGGGGCAGGGGCACCTTGGGACACTGTCCTCCAGACAGAAAATGATCAGTGCATTCTTGACCTCACAATGAATGTGGTTACTTCCATTGATCCCATTGGCAGTGTGACATAGATAGTGGGAGAGGGAGAAGGAATGAGATGTCAAGGGGCTGGAGAGATGGCTCAGTAGCCAAAGGCACTTGCTTGCAAAGCCTATCAGCCTGGGCTCAATTCCCCAGTAGCCACCTCATAAAGTTAGATGCACAAAGTGGCACAAGTATGTGCAGTGGCAAGAGGCTCTGATATACCCATTCATTCTCTCCCTACCCCCATCTGCCTGGTTCTGTCTCAAATACATAAATAAATAAGATATTTTAAAAACTCGAGCTAGAGAGATGGCTTAGCGGTTAAGGTGCCTGCCTGCTAAGCCTAAGAACCCCAGTTCCAATCTCCAGGTCCCACGTTTAGCCAGATGCAGTGACGCAAGGGCACAATGCCATGCTTGCCCACAAGGGGGTGCATGCATCTGGAGTTTGTTCACAGCAGCTGAGAGGCTGCTGGCATGCCCATTCGCCTTCTCCCTCTCCCTCTCCCTCCAAAAAAAAAAAAAAAAAAAACCCTCAACCATCATTGACTTGTAGTAGTGGCGAGAATCATCTGTTAGATGAGTGAACATGAACAAATGCATGCAAACATTAATCTGTGCAGAGTGCGCTTTCCTTAATGTCCCTTACACTGGTGCAGTTATCCCTGCCTGGTGCCATGTGAGCTTTATTGCTTGTCTTCTTTGAGAGAAGTTAAACCCATCATTGGGTTCTTGGCCCAAACGCAGCAATTCGTTCCAAAAACAGTGGGACTGCCATATACACAATACACAGAAAGCAATGATATGCCATGCAGTTTGTTATGGATGATATAAAAGGTTTTCAATGTTACAGTTTCATCGTCCAGTATTTCTACATGAGGATTTGGCTTTGCAAACAATGTAAGCACTGGGTGTGGCACATGTCTTTTTTTTTTTTTTTTTTTTTTTTTTTTTGAGGTAGGGTCTCACTCTGGCCCAGGCTTACCTGGAATTAACTATGTAGTCTCAGGTTGGCCTTGAACTCATGGCGATCCTCCTACCTCTGCCTCCCAAGTGCTGAGATTAACGGCGTGCGCCACCACGCCCAGCTCGTGGCACATGTCTTTAATCCCAGCACTTGGGAGACAAAGGTAGGAGGGTTGCTGTGCGTCTGACACCAGCCTAGAACTACAGGATGATATACAGGTCAGCCTGGGCTACAATGAGACTCTACCAAAAAAAAAAAAAAAAAAAAGAAGAAGAAGAAAATTTGGGGCTGGAGAGATGCCTCAGCTATTAAGGCACTTATAAGCGAAGCCCAACAACCCTGGTTTGAGTCCCCAGCACCCACATAAAGCCAGATGCACAAAGTGGCACATGCATCTGGAGTTCATTTGTAGTGGGCGGAGGCCCTGGCATGTCCATTCTCTCTGTCTCTCTTCTCTGTATCTCTCTCTGCTTTCAAATAAATTAATCAATAAAATATATAAAACTGTAAGCCATGGCAGCATTTTGAAACTGATTCAGTTCAGGAATATTTTCTTTATTCCAGAGATGTATCTCAGACTAAAGAGGATTTTAGCAGAATGAAATCAACAGGAAGTCCCCAGGAGAGGATTACTAAGCAAAGAGTCCGTCCCGTGTCTAACAAGATGGGTCAGGAAGCCTGAGCTAGCGGGTACAGGGAAATTACAATAAAAACAACAGCAATAGTCACTGTGAATCAGAGAACCCTCTGAGCAAGCCAAAAGTACCCACGCGATGGTTCTTAGTGGCTGATTATAACTAACTTCCTCACACAGTCTCAGGAAGCAAAGCCTAAGGACCCAGGTTTGATGCCCCAGGACCCACATAAGCCAGATGCACAAGGTAGCACCTGTGTCTGGAGTTTGTTTGCAGTGGCTGGAGGCCCTGGCATGCCTATTCTCTCTCTCATAAATGAACAAAATATTAAAAAAAAAATCTTAAAGGAGAAACTAGATTTTCAAGCTGTTCAAAATGATTATATCTCACGCTAGAAGGCCAGAGCCAAAAAACATCACTGTTACATAGAGAGGAACACCAAGATAGGAGGAAAACTTCTTTCTGCACAAGCGTCTTGACCCTGGGGAAATAGGGTGAGTACTACTCCACACACAAGCACTGGGTTAGTTTCCTAGGGATGCTACCACACGTTACCATTGACTTCTCGCTGGCCTCATATGCTGTGAGACTTGCTATACTGTGGTCTGTAGACAGAAGTCTGAACAAGTCTCTCAAGGCAGGGCAAAGTCAAGGTGGGGGAAGAGTGAGGCTCTTTTCTGTCGGCTCCTCTTCCAGCTTCTAGTGGCTGATGGTATTCAGCTAGTGGCTCTCTTTCTCCTCCTTCAGAGCTGACAGTGGTGGGCCCAGCCCTCACATGTGACACTCAGGCCACTTCTACTTCCCTCTTCTACTCTGAGGCCCCTCCTAATTATAGGGAGACCCTGGAGGTGGGGCACGGTCTATGTTAATCTCACTAGTTTAACTTGAGCAGTCTCAATTCCATCTGTGACCTCAAGGCTGCATTTCATATAAGGTAACATATTCATAGTTCCCAGTGAAGAGGACGTGGACATCCATGGGCAGAGGGTGTCATTCTGCACTGATCTCTGTAAGCACAGACGGGTCATGCCTCATGAAAAGAGGAGTGGGTCCAGCTGTGGCTAGTCCAAGAAAAATAACGGGTTCTTCTGATTTGTACAGATGGTATTCTGTGAGACGTCACATCATGCCTTTATTGGTCAACAGAGCTGAATAGATAAGCTTTCATTCCCACTCTCCACCCAAAAATATAACACCTAAATAAATAGCGCTGAGAGTTAGCTTTAAAAAAAAAAAAAAAAAAAAAGACGAGAGAATCCAGGACATTCTTTTTCCATCTTTTTTGGCATGTGAATGTGTGTGTGTGTGTGTGTGTATGATATGTGTGTGGGTGTGTGTGTACATACGTGTCCATATGCATGTGGAGGCTACAGGCTGACCTCCGGTGTCCTTTTCAATCACTCTCCACTTTACTGTGGCAGGGTCTCTCATCTGAACCCAGCGCTTGAAGAATCAGCTAGTCAGCTAGCCAGTTTATCCTGAGATTCCTCTCTCTCTTTCTCTCTCTCTCTCCCTCCTGAGCTCTGGAATTACAGATGAGCCACCATGCCCAGCCAGCAACTTCATGGGTGAGGGGAAACAAACTGAGATCCTCGTACTTGCACAGCAAACATTTTATCCACTGATCACAAGTCCACCACATCTTAACTCACCCAAATGCACAAGCTGAAAGAGAGCCCACACCCCTAACAGCCCCACCCTCACCTCGTTCTGTTACATTCTGTACAGTGAGCTCACACTATTTAGACATTTATGATAAATTAACACACCATTAAATGTGAAGGTATGAAAACAATAGCAGACGTGCCTTCCAATGAATTGCCCAATGAATATATTTGATTCTGCTTCGGCCCGTTTCCGCCACAAGGACGGCTCATCAAACTCCCAACTCCAGTGAGACAGCCTAATCGGCATATAATTTTGTATTACCTGAAAAAAAAAAGGTGCCCTTCCCAGCTGTACACCCTGAACAGAAATGAGATAGCTTACAAAAGTATTGAGGTATCACCCATTTCAACGTCCCCTATCCAAAGAACATCCTATCTGCAGGTGGCACTCCAAGGAAGATCCCAATTCTGACAGCATCTCACGTCAGGCACTGTCAAGATGTACTAAGACACTTGCGAAAAGGAAGTGGATGTCAGTGCTCCATTCTTTTTCTGGACTTCACACTTCCTAGGTGGGAGGCTGCATATCACTGAACTACGAGTGTGGTAGCAGGCTACCACCCAGGGATGCCCCACCCCTCAGCCAGAAGCTTCTGGAAGGGGTAAAGTGTTATGGGTTTAGCAAATGGTTCTGAACATAAAAGGAAAGCTCCAAAGAAGCTTACATTTCAGAATCCAACCCTAGTGCCTTGATCCCAATTAGAAGCAAAGAATTGTTTTTTTAATATCTGTTTTACATAATTAAAGGGCAGTGGCTTCATGCAGATGAACACTTTGAATGCACACAACACCAAATTTGGCTGGGCAATTATGAAGTGGGAAGCAGAAGAGGCTGAGATAAAAACATTATCTTCAGAAAGGAATGAAGCAGGGTGCGCTGATAGCCAACAGGCGGGATGATGCATTTTGTGCAATTATTACCTGAGAGGCAAAACTTCCTTAGCTCTTCATGGCTTTGAAAGCAGCTGCACACATCCCATTTGAACCCCAAATGAGAGAAGCAGGTGGCGGGTTGATGACTCCTTGAAGAATTTCCCAAGCAAGTGTAGGTTTCACCAAGCCTTTCTCTATGTGTTCTGATGTCTTTTCTATTGTTTCCTTCTTTTCCTCCCCATGGGCATTTGAAAGGAAATTTGGAAAGCTTCCAAGGTGGCTAAATATAAAGAGCACTTTGCAAACAGTGAGTCAAACCTCAAGAAATAATGTGGGATGCGCGGTCTTCCTACCCTGATTGGGTAGCTGCGAATCACAAATGCATGTTGCTCAGGGGAAGGGCGACTTGCTAACAAGGAGGCCAGGTGCACAGAGGAAAAGCCCCAACTAAAGAGACTAAATCCAGTTCGCAGCTATTTCAACACAGATGTTTTTTCTAGATAATCAGTCTTTCAGGCATGATCAAGCTCTAGCGATAAGCCCGATTTCTCACGGGCTCAAAGGGCCTCTCAGGCTGGTTTATCTGGTGTGACCACCTTGTTTGAAAGCTGGAAGATTGAATCTATTAGAAGGTTACTGACTTTGTCCACAATGACACGGGGCCATCACTAATAAGGATTCAGACACCATGTTCAAGCACCTCACCCAGGGCACTTTATTTTTGTTCATGCCACTCCTACACGTGGACCCTATGGCAGGGGGAGTGGAAAGAAAGAAGGGGATGTAACATCAGCCAGGGGGAATGGAAAGAAAGAAGGGGATGTAACATCAGCCAGTGTCAATCTACCTTAAAATTTGGTTTCCACCCATCTGCTTTTCTCAGAGTCATTCCAGAGTCAGGTTTACATTTTCTTTTTCTGTGTCTCCCTTCCTTTTTGCCCAGCTCAAATGACAAAGACAGTCTGATCCAGAGAAATGAGGTGCTGTTGTGTGTGTGGTATGCACATGTGTGTGTCTTTGTATGTGATGAACATGTGTTGCTGGTGGAGGTTGGTGGTTGGCATTATGTGTCCTCTTTAATCATTCTCCACCTTATTTTTGAGACAGGGTCTCTTATTGGACCCAAACATCATCAGACGTGCTGGACTAGCTAGCCAGCAAACCCCTGAGGGCCCCATTTCTCTGATTCCCAGGTTCTGAGATCATTGACATGTCTCCATGCCCAATTTTTATGTGGGTGATCCAAACGCAGGTGGCAAGTAGCTTTCCTCACTTCACCATCTCTCTAGCCCTGCAAGAACACTCCTTGTCTCTCAGCGTCGCGTCAACCTTACTCTGTAGACAACTAGAAGCCACCAGCTACAGACTCCGTGTGTGCCTCTCTGCAGACGTTCCTCATGTATGTCCTCTGGGGTGGTTAGAACCGGATATTACTTACTCTGTAGACAACTAGAAGACACAGGCTACAGACTCCATGTCTGCCTCTGCAGACGTTCCTCATGTATGTCCTCTGGGGTGGTTTGAACCGGATATTCATCCGCCCGTAAACTTACTACCTTGGAGTGCCTTGTCCCCAGCTGGCAGCAATTTGGGAAATGGAGCCTTGCTGGAGGTGGTGTGTTGTTGAGGGCATAGTTAGACAGCTCCCCCTTGCTAGAGTTCAGTTCAGTATTTTTTTTTTTATTTTCTTGCTTTACATATTTTATGTATTTGCAAGCAGAAAGAGATAGGGAGAAAAGAGAGAGAGAGAGAATGAGCACGCCAGGGTCTCCAGCCTCTGCAAACGAACTCCGTATGCACGCATCTCTTTGTGCATCTGGCTTTACGTGGGTACTGAGGAAATGAACTTGGGTCCTTAGGCTTTGCAGGCAAGCACCTTAACTGCTGAGCCATCTCTCTATTCTTCTCTTGTGTGTCCTCTCTGCTGTGGTAAAGATGATGTCCATTCCCTGCTCTGCCACCCTTTCTCTGTTATAGTGGAGCTTCCCCTAGAGAATGTGAGTCAAATAAACCCTGTCCTTCCATCAGCTACTTTTGATCACATGTTTCATCCCAGCAACAAGAAGGTCCCTTCACTATACCATCTTCTGTCATGGAAGCCTCTTCATTCATCCTCTTTATGTCTTGGTAATTTATCTGTGAACTGCTCAATAATTTTTAAAGCTATTTTTATTTATTTATTTGTAAGGGGGGGGGAGAAGGGAGAGAATGGGCGTGCCAGGACCTCTAGGTGCTGCAGACAAACTCAAGATGCTTATGCCACTTTGTGTATCCAGCTTTACATGGACACTGGGGAATCGAACCTGGGTCATTAGGCTTTGAGGGGAAGTATCTTAACTGCTGGGCCAGCTCTCCAGCCCCTGCTCAAGAACTTTTAACATCTAAACTGATTCACAAATAAAATAGGATGGCCTCGAAGGAAGAGAGTTCCGGCACTGTGTATGTTCCAGGAGAAAAGTGAGCTAACATCGTGTAAAGACTACATCAGAGAAAGGCGATCTAAAATGATAAATAAATAGTGTGGTGCCTGGAACTGTGGTGTGCATGTGCCATGCCTTATTCTCATAATCACCCTATGTAATAATCCTCATTTATAGATGACACCCAAGGTCACAAAACTCGGCTACTGAACAAAGCAATACAATATGAGAGCCAGCTGCGGTGGCGCATGCCTTTAATCCCAGCACTCTGGAGGCAGAGGTAGGAGGATCGCCCTGAGTTTGAGGCCACCCTGAGACTACATATACATAGTTAATTCCAGGTCAGCCTGGACCACAGTGAGACCCTTCCTCGAAAAACCAAAAAAAAAAAAAAAAAAAAAAAAAAAAAAAAAAGAAAGAAAAAGAAAAAAAGAGAAAAACTATCCTTAATACCCCCAATGGTCTTTCTAACACTGGGATCCTGGCATCTCATTATGTCACTGTTCCTCTTTGAATCTGTTCCTGAGTTCATCAGTGCAGCTTCTCCTTCAAGTTATCCATTGGCCTTACCTGACAAAGTTGTACACTCATCTCAGCAGCTGCCAGGAAGCTTCTAGAAATAGGAGTGCTGTTACAGTCACATGTATCCACAGAGGACTGAGCCCACCTGAGGTGGAGTGGACAGGACGGTGTGCTTTGGCTTCCTGAATGAGCCTCTTCTCAAGGATTCACATGAGCGCTGGGCTCTGTCATGCCTGCTATATTTACAAAAGACTTCTGCTTAAATAACCTGGTGGGCATGAGTCAGGACTTTACAGTAATAGACAAAGTCCCTTTTCAGTGATGAGATTCCTGCCCTGCCCTTGACACGAAAGTGTGTTTGGACAGAAATGGAGTGTTTCTAGTTTATTTCTCCAGGACTCCCCTCTCTGGTCTTGCCTGTAACACATCACAAAGCTCTGGGATTATCTGTGGTCCTTCAGGTTTGGAGACAAAGGTTTGCTTGATTCTGGAGTTAGTTTATTCCATTGCTGCTTTTGGTAAAGTTAGGACTTTTTCTTATCCCTCAGTCTAAAAGATAGAATATCAACTATGGACAAAATCCAAACAAAAGTCAGTATTTATTTTATTTCATTCATGTCATTCTTTTTTTTAAATTTTATTTTTTGTGTATTTTACATAGAAAGAGGGGGAGAGAGAGAGGAGAATGGGCACACCTGGGGCCTCCAGCCACTGCAAACAAACTCCAGATGCATGCACCACTTGTGCATCTGGCTTACGTGGGCCCTGGGGAATCAAACCTGGGTCCTTTGGCAAGTGCCTTAACCTCCAAGCCATCCCTCCAGCCCCTCATTCATGTCATTCTATCCTTGCATGTGTGACATCAAAGTCACCCTGCCTTTTAAACCAAAAAGCAATGACATAAATAGCCACCTAAATGTGCGGTGACACCAAGACCCACATACGAAAGGAGGTGCCGCAGAAGAAAGACTAGAAGTCACCCTGATGCCGGCTACGTGTGACAACAGAGCCCATATGGGAAAATCCACTGTGTACAAATGAGTGAGGCGGGGGTGATGTAAATGCCACAGAACTCCTAGCCTGGTGCTTGTTTGAGTGTGTGCCTTTGCCAGCTTATCAGCCCAATTCCATTCTTTGGGGGGGGGTGTCCTTAATAAACTGTCATTATTTTTATTACCTTAGTATTTTGTCTTATTATAATTCTTTGTCCTAAAATACAAGAACCTTAAAACTTCAGCAGGTGCCCTCCCTCCATGCACACTTATCACAGTTGTATTTCCAATAAAACTAAATAAAGGGTATGTCTGTTTCTTC
The DNA here is from genome assembly GCA_036365145.1 of Orientallactaga sibirica. Taxonomy (NCBI): domain Eukaryota; kingdom Metazoa; phylum Chordata; class Mammalia; order Rodentia; family Dipodidae; genus Orientallactaga; species Orientallactaga sibirica. The sequence goes on from JAEOAD010000046.1 coordinate 7,746,621, forward strand.
CTATCACAAATTCCTTTTTTTATAAATGCTTTTTATTTTTATTTATTTATTAGCAACAGACACATAGATAAAGAAGGAGAGAGAGAGAGAATGGGTGAGCCAGGGCCTCCAGACATTGCAAACGAATTCCAGATGCATGTACCACCTTGTGCATCTGGCTTACGTGGGTCCTGGGGAATTAAGCCTCGAACCAAGGTCCTTCAGCTTCACAGGCAAGCGTGTAACCGCTAAGCCATCTCTCCAGTCCCCTATCACAGATTCTATCAGTACAACCAAGTCCCCATCTCTCTTATGTGGGCAAAAGTATAATATTGTCTCCTGGCTGAGCTTCTGGCCTCCCTTCTGCTCTCTAACCTGGTCTCCTCATAGAAGTAGAGAGGTCTCCTATAATGCAAAACAGGTCATTCCCGCCTTTGTTTTCATGTCTTCCCAATGCAGTGAGAATAACTAGGTCCATTATCTGGATGGTGAGGCCTTGTATAGTGGGCTGTAGTGTCTGTGTCCCTTTGAGCTAGCTGGGCTCCCCAGCCTCCTTTACCCCTGAGCACTACAGTTCATCTGGCACGGAGCTCTCTGCTCTCTGCTGTCAGCTCTCCGTGGCAGGCTGCTGTTCATCTTACACGTGTTAGCTAGATCTCACCTCCTCCAAACATCCTCTGTGATTATCCTTTCTAATTACCCTGCCTTCTCCCATTCCTCCTTGTATATTCAATCACATTAAATTTTTCCCTCCAGGCACTTTTTTTTTTTTTTTTTTTTTAACACAACTCACAATGATAGCTTTAAAAGTATATTTTCTTTTATATGTGATTTTCAGTTTTAAACTGAAATTAAGTCCCAGGAAGGGACAGACATTCTCCTTTTTGACAATGTAGCCACAATGTAACAACAGCACAAACATTCAGATGATATCTGTGAAGCAGATAAATAAACAAACACCAAATAAAATCTCATGCCCGTTACCTGGGCCCACCACTCCTTCCATCCTTACCACCCAGTGCTCTCCCACATGGATCAATTACACATGACACCTTGAACCTCTTGCTGTTACATGAATGCATAACTCCATCTCTAGTGTGTGAAATTTATACTAGCTCTTCTGGAACAGTCTTCTTCATTACCCCAATCAAGTCCAACTCTGCCCAAGTCTCACTTAGTTTGCACTTACTTTTGGATTCTAAAGAAAAATTTGACCATCCAAAGGCAAAGTATAACAATGATGGTTTCTTGGAATACCTGACCTCTAAGGGATGAGTCCCGGAAGTGTATAAACCACACACATTATCTTCAGCACAATGTACAACTTATAGTAGGAGCTCAACAGATGCCAGGGAAGCCATTCACTTCAAGTTAACCGTCACTAGCTGAGCAACCCCCCCCACTCCAATCACATGGCTCACTGAATATTGCTGCAGACTGTTTACATCATCACATCTATTCTAAATGTACAGAAAGATTGTGGGAATGTCTAAGAAACATGGATTTCCAGCAAGACAGGGGAGGAAACAGTGAAGGAACTAGAACTTCAACTTTCATTTTGACCACTATGGAGTCATTTAGCCCAAGGTGATGTCAGGAGTCTGAGCAGTGGTTCTAAGAAGGCCTCAGGTGCCCCAGCAATGTGCAGCCGTAATTGAAAAACTCCCTTCAAAGATATAAGGTATGAATCTTCAGATCCAAAGTTCTTGACATGTTCGTTAAACTGGTTTGTAAAATTAATGTTAAACGAGTGAGAACTTAGATAAAAGCCACCTCCATCTGTTCATGCAACAAAGCCTCTCTCAGCAGTAAAGGTTACCCACGTCAATAACACTCCTTCTTGGAGCTTTATGTCTCTTCCAATCTTACATTCACAAAGACCTTTGTCACTAACATCACCACAAGAGGGGGAATGACATGAAAAGCAAGTGCAGGGAATTTTAAAAATTATAAGGGGGCGGGAAATGTAACACACCTACACCCCCAAGGAACATGATTCTGCCTGTGTTAGATAAAATTCAAAATTATTGTCAAGAATACATTTAACTGTTCACACATGACATGCGTTTGAGAAGCCCCCCACTCCCTGGTAGAGGAGTTGTCAAAAGTTAAACAAATTCCCAAAAAGATTCTTTCTGAGGGCTTGTAACAAACAGCATTATTGATCCCTACAGTCTGAAAGTCATGATCTATACAAGGCCATTTTTCCTTCAGAAAAGCGAACACAACCGCTCCCTCTCTCCACTGCAGGCCCTGTGTCTTCTTCACACATTTTCCTCTCCACACAATTCTATCCTTCCAAATTTAGCAGCATGTGAAAGGAGAGGGCCATGCCCCTCTAGTTGACAGACATACACTGACTTGACTGGCATCCTATACATATTTACCACCTCCAGGAATACATTTTCCTTGGTGTTTTCCTCGGATATTAATTTACATTCAATAATAATTATTATCATATTTTTTGAGACAGGGTCTCGCTCTAGCCCAGGCAGACTGGGAACTCACTCTGTAGACCCAGGCTGGCCTTGAACTCACAGCAATTCTCCTACTTCTGCCTTCTGAGTGCTGGGATTAAAAGCGTGAACCATCACACCTTGCACTTACAATGAGTTTTAATCGTATCTAGTTTGAACACCATCCTAGCATTTTTAAAATTATATATATATATAAAAGGTTTTTGTTTGTTTTTTAAGGTAGGGTTTTTCACCGCAGCCCAGGCTAACCTGGAATTCACTATGTAGTGTCAGGGTGGCCATGAACTCACAGTGATCCTCCTACCTCTGCCTCCTGAGTTCTGGAATTAAAGGCATGCGCCACCACGCCCAGCTCTAAATAAAATATTTTATTTATTTTGAAAGTAGAGAGATACAAAGAGAAAGAGAGAGCCTACATGTGTGCCAGGGCCACTTGCCACTGAAAATGCACTCCAGATGCATGTGCCACCTTATGCACCTGGCTCACTTGGTACTGGGGAATGAAACCCAGGTCATTAGACTTTATAGGCAAGTGCCTTACCTGCTGAGCTATGTCTCCCACCCAATCCTGGCACTTTTAAAAGGGAGGTCATGTTCTGCGTTGGAACATATCTGGTTTCTCTCCTTATATATACTTCCAAAGGAGAAAAATGTGATTTCTTTCCAGGAGAAATAAACAGTCCTTCTATCAGATGTGTGCTCATAGTTCTGCTTCTGCTTAAAGGTTAAGACTCATGTTCCTTGTGTGAGGTCGGGGCTTTGTTGGGAGAAAGAAAGGCATGCTTTTCTTTCAAAGCCTGCCACAAGCCGACAATCAGAAATCATATTTTGCGGAAGCCAAAGTCTAAGAGATGGCATTGAAGATTACTATCCATACCAACGAGTCACCAAGCAACAAAACTTACTACCAACTCTACATCAGAACCTAACTGACAGCAGGAAGCCTGTGCGGTGGTGGGGCTCGGTGTTCCATCAATGCACACAGCCACAAATGACTTTATGTACAGAATAGCTGAGGGGCGACCTGGACACACAATGTACAGGTCCTGGAGAGAATTCTGTAAGTTAATTGCTGGTTTCTAGTTTTTGTTGACTTGAGACGGAGGCTTACTGGTGTATAGCACAGGCTGACCAGGAACTCAAGATCCTTCTGCCTCAGCCACTGGCATACTGGGATTATAGATACATGCCACTGTGCCTGGTTAAATGCTGCTTATTTATGACAACGGACTTTGTGTGTGTGTTGGTGAAAGGGGAGACCACAAGCACAGTGGATCTTTAAGAACTAAAGTACATTGCAACTGATGAGCACTTCAGGTAAGCCATGGGCATGGTGCCTCACACCTTTAAGCCCAGCACTTGGAAGGCAGAGGTAAGAGGATCACTGTGAGTTCAAGACCACCCTGAGACTACATAGTATATATATATTTTTTGATATAAGGTTTCACCCTAGCCAAGGCTGACCTGGAATTCACTACGTTGTCTCAGGGTGGCCTCCAACTCACAGTGATCCTCCTACCTCTGCCTCCCAAGTGCTGGGATTAAAGGCATGCGCCACCATGCCTGGCTTGAGACTACATAGTGAATTCCAGGTCAACCTGGACTAGAAGAGCTACCCTGAAAAAACAAACCAAAAACAAAAATAAAAATAAAAATAAAGGACTTCAGAAAAAAGCAATGGTATGAAGTATAATTGTCATTGGAAAATGTGACACCAGAAGCGAACCTATGGTCTTTTTCAGACTTACTTCTCTTCTAGATAAAATTTGACTTTTTAACAATTCACAATGAAAACCATAGCAACTAGCTACCTCATTGAAATTAGGTTTGAATTTAGCCATTTTAGTCCCTAAGAATCCATTAAAGTCAATTGCCAGGAAACCAAAGATTCTTCCCAGAAAGGAAGGTGATATTTCAAATGTCACCAGCTTTAGTCAAGTAAATTCAAGTTTAAAGAGGGCTATTTAACGTTCTCTCTTGAAGACATTACTGTCTTAATATATTTTAAAATAAAATAAAAATAATCTAACAATAAAAGAGCCCAATTAAGCCTAATTTGTGCTTCAACATTTGACTGGGTGACTGTTCTCTACACTTCACACTTGAATAGTAAGTATCACACTTTTTAATTAAAAGTACTAGTTCTGTTTCCCCGGAACTAACAATAAGTTTGCATTTAGAAGAAAAAAAAATAATAAATGCCTCCAAGATAAAGTTTCCTAAGACAGAGGGCTTTTTTCTGCTAAGTTTCAGGTTATCATTGACCTGACAATTCCACCTTAAATTTCATCTCAACTTTATTTTTTAGAGAAAACTTAATTGCAACTGCTTAGTGCTTAAAAATATGCATGTAACAATGCAGCACTGGGGAGTTGGGAAGATGGCTCTGGGGAGAAAACGTATTCTCAAGTTCTAGTCTCAAACTTCACATAAACAGACTATGGTGGGCTCCTGGAACCCCAGCACTCTGGTGGAAGGTGGGCGTCAGAAACTTTCAGGAGCTCTCACCAAGGGAGGCAAACAACAACAACAACAACAACACCCCCAAACAACAAAAACAAACAACAACAAAAAAAACCCAGCACCACGAGAAAGAGAGAAACCCTGCCTTCCATGACGTGGACCTGAGAGAACAGACCTCTACACACGTGCTGTGGCATGATGCACTGATACTCACACATACAAGCACATGTACACATATGCATACACATATACACAAATAAATTTTTTTTTAAAAAAAAAAACCTAGTAATTTTGGACATAGTGATACAGTTTTTGTATTCCGGGCTAATGTGAAACAGTCCCCGTTGAATCATACAGAGACACGCTTGGATTTTTAGGTTGAGACGTTTGTGGTTTCTCAATTTTGGCAAGACCTGTGGTTAAAACATAAGTGGGGCTGGGCATGGTGGTGCACGCTTTTAATCCCAGCACTTGGGAGGCAGAAGTAGGAGGATGGCCATGAGTTCGAGGCTACCCTGAGACTACATAGTAAATTCCAGGTTAGCCTGGGCCAGAGTGAGACCTACTTTGGAAAAAAAAATAAATAAAAATAAGTGGGGTTTGCACGAGAACTCAGAGGTTGAAGGTGCTTGCTTTCAAAGCCTGAAAGCCCATGTTGTATTCTGTGGTAGTCACGTAAAGCTAGATGCACAAAGTTGCACATATATTTGGAGTTTGTTGGTAGTGGCAAGAGGCCCTGGTGTACCCATTCTTTCTCTCTCTCTCTCTCAGCTTGCAAACAAATAAATAAAATATTTTTTTAAATATTAAAATAAAAGTGGACTGGCCCACATCTCAGCTCTTTAGATCCTCTTGTGTGATGGAAGAGAAACATGGAAGAATGTGAGGCGAAAGTCCTGCCTTATTTCTCAGGGAGCCATACTTATAAAAAGGCATCTCTTAATTAGCTTTACCCTGAGCTGACTTCCTCCATTCTGCCATGTATAATTAAATATGTTAGCAAGACAAAAATGTGAGACACAGCAGCCTTCACACCCAAATTCCCAACTCCAAATTTATAAAACGATCCATGTGGATGTTTGCAATTGAAAGCTCCTCATGAAGCGTTGTGCTTTCACTCACAAAAAAAAAAAAAAAAAAAAAAAAAAAAAAAAAAAAAAAACTTTTGAAATTGTATTACTAGGAGGGGAAAAAAGGCATTATAAAATTGATAATAAAGGATGAATTTTCAGGGGAATCTGCATAATAAAGCTGAATCTTGGGAGTCAAGTCAGGATCACTGGGGTCTCTTAAGAAATTCCAGAATACCAGTCTGTCTCTGAGGCCCCAGAGGCTACCTGTGGTACCTACCCCCTGGACTCTCACACACAAGAATGAATACAAAAGACACAATACCGCTACAAGGCAGAAAACCTCCAGCATTCATCAGGGCACTCAACAGCCCTGAAGGTAGAATTTGTTTCAGCCATGCAGTTCCTCTCTGTGGCTAAGTTAAACAAAATGGTATTTTAATTTGACACCTGTAAAAAATGTGAAGCTGCCTCACAAAAATTGCTATTATGTAAGGAAATGAAACCATTTCTCTATGGCCGGGTTTTTCATTGTCTAAATATAACCAAGGGAGATCAGTGATAATTCACATTGGCTTTATAATAGATAAATAAATCCCTTTTTAAAGGATGATACCTGCATGTGTTTTTGTAAACCTGGGCAATACTTCCATAGGAAAAGATTTATTTAAATTAAACAAATTGGACCTCTTGGAGTCTTAATATTTTTCTTACATGAAGGACTTTCTTTTGTGGTAGTTGAACCTGTTTGTACATCCAGTTTATATACATAAACAGACCTTCACCAGAAACTATCTTATTTGTCTTATAGGTAAAACTACAGATCAATAGTTCTAGTCTTATCAAAAGTACCTATCCAAAGAAAACTATCAAAAGACCCAGTCAATAGAAAATTAGACTGCATATATATATATCAAGTTTTTCAATACAGTCTTTCATAAGCACCAGAAAGTATGGTGTGGGTGATTTTGTAAGAGTCCGAAAATCACTGAAGACCACCCCAGAGTCAATTAGTATGTAAAAGCAAAGAACATTTATTCTGCAGAATCAGCCAGCATGCAGGGGTCAACCATTCGTACAAAATGGCAGCCTTGAGAAGAGACAGGCCTTTTTAAGCACAGCTATAGGAATCTTTTAACGTGATTGGCCAAGCAAGCAGCAGTTACATTTGTACGTCTTTGATTGGTTAGGGAGAAAGGGACATGCCTGGGCATACCTGGGCATGTTTGGACATATCTCCAGGAACAGACTCAGCCCCTACAGCCCACCCCTCTGGGAAATTGAAACTTAGGCCTGCTGGGACTGGCACATGCCTGAAGCCTGCCATGGCATCCCTTCCATGCCTTCAGGCAGCAGCTTGGTTGAGGCCTGGTTAGCCATGACCTCATATTAATTTCAATTAATATTATTTTAAAATATTTTATCCATTTTTTGCAAGCAAAGAGGGAAGGAGGGAGAAAGAAGGAGAACGGGCCCTCTAGAGCCTCTCACCATTACAAACAAAATCCAGATGCAGGCAGCCCTCTGTGCATCTGGCTTTAGGTGGGTACTGGGGAGTCATATCCTGGTTGGTAGGCTTTACGAACAGGTGCCTTTAACTGCTGAGCCATCTCTCCAGCCCCAATTTCAATTATTTAAATTAAAAAGGCACTGCTTCAAGGATGATGATAAAAGGGGGCCTGGGTTCAGCCAAAACCTTTATAAACCATAAAAGTTCAATAATAAAAACAAAAAGGTTTTTATGTATGGCACAATACAGGCCTGGTCCCAGCCAGACCTTTCATGGCAAACTTGGGAGGTAGGAGAATTGTGAACTCCACGTGACATAGTGAAATCTTGTAAAAAAAAAAAAAAACATGAAAATGTCTTCCAGGTTTTATCTTCATATTCACAATAATTGATAAATAATTGATAACTAAATAATTGATAAATAATTGATGAACCGGGAACTCTCTGCTGGACTTGAACATAGTAGGCATCCTGTCAGGAAACTTAGTGAGTCTACAGTGGGACTGCTGTTTCCCTATAGCCTCACATTTCCACCTTGGGGGAGTTGATGAGACACATGGCATACAGTTTAAGTTTCTATACTTGTAAGAACAGCTTAAAGGTTTCCCTTAAGATGAATCAGAGCCCCTGGACTCAATGCCAGCATCAAAGTATACACATCAGCACATGAATATCTAATTCAAAGAGACCTCAAAAGTGAACGCTCACCAAAGAAGTCAATAGGGAATTAACGTCCTGTAGCTTTCTTCCCGAGTCATTGACCAGTTTTTCATTGTGCTATGATTTTTTTTTCTGCCTCTGCAGTTTCTAGAAATCTCCTTGTTTGGACTCTTGGTTGGATGAGAAACATCTATCTTCTAACAGCAGCCACAGTTTTCTATCCCCCTGCCAGGGCTGAGGCCACAGGGACCTCCCGGCCCACATGGTCTTACTCACACTGAAGCTGTGTGTGACATTCCTTGGCCCTCTCCTGTCTTGTTTCCTTGTGTGTTTTCAGCGTGCTTTCTCAGCCACTCCTGGGTTTGTTGAGTTCTCACTATTATCTCATAATCCTCTGTTGTGTTCAAGTTAGCCAGAGTTGCTCTCCAAACCGCCCACTGAAAGCTTACTGGCCAGAAGTGCCTGACAAATTGTCCACTTTGCTCTGGCTAAAGTAAAGGGGTGGAGATGTAAAGACAGTAATAAAAATGGTAACACAGATACACAGGGTCGGGGAAGACTTCTTTTTCTTCCCTACCTCATATATTTAAGGGGTCTGATAGAGAAGTTCAGCATAAGAGCCTGGGGAAAAATATTGGCTCCTTGGTTAATGTCATTCACAGGGGGAATTTGTCAGCAGTGCACACTTGAACTTTCATGCAATCTCATGCATCTTGTAGGGTATGAAACTTCATAAAGCACAAGTCCACAAGTAAAATATTTCCCCATTTTGACTCTGTAAATGAGTCTTAGAGAAAAAAAAAAAAAAAAAAATCTTGGGTTTATTCCTTAAGAGGTAATAAATGGAGGAGATCTTTCTTGGATCAAATGGTGGGAAGGATTAGAGTCCTTATAGTTTCTGTTCGAAAGGCCTTCAAATCCCAGCAGGTCTAGCAAAGCCAAAAAGAAAACACACACACACACACACACACACACACACACACACACACACTCTGAGAATCGCAGAAGCAAGTGGCTAATGGCTTTCTTAAATGCTGCAGGAGGTGGCTCTGTGGACCTAAGTGTCTTATGGTATTGAGACCTCGTGAGAGAAGCAGGTGAAAATGGAACTCAAGGGCTCTCCATGCCTCCTTCTCTGCTCTGCCTGCTGCTGGTGGTTTCTGCATAAATCTGACCTTTCTCCAGTGAAGAGCCTCTTTTACACATCCTTGCCTCCTTTGGCCTTTTCCTCCCCTCCTACCTCCTTCTCATTCTGTTGTCAGTTGTCGCTAACACACAGCAATTGCCAGACATAACCTAGTGATGGGTAGCCTACCCCTCCCTTCCATCATCCTGAAATAATGAAATAAAATTCCCCTACTTTGCATCTCAGGTAACTGTCGTTGTGAGTTCTCTCTAGAAAAATAACATAGATTGGGAAAGGACTTTACAGGCTTTTCTTATAAATACTGTATATATCACCCCAAACAGGTTAAAAAAGAAACAACAGTATGGCTATACAGAAAGCAGAAAACCTATGGGCCCAGGACAAACTTCTTGAGGCTTCTAACTGTCAGAATCCTCTTTTGTGCATTGAGGCAACCTCTATAAAAACGATGATTCAAGTTTGTTTTCAAGTGAATGGCTGTGTTAAATACCAGGACTTTAGGGAGCAGGTAAAATGCTAAAATGCACTGTGGATCATTGATGGAGGTTGGGAAGGGGACAACTCAACTAACCAGCATGCAAAGTTCCTTCCTAGATCACCCAGATGTGCTAAATATTCACTCCAGTTGGTGTACCCCACTATAATGCTGTGCTCTTTTATCAGGGCAAAGCAAGTAAAAGGAATGATTGGGGGAAACATTGGAAAAGGGTTCCAAGGATTGGTCAGCAGGTGTCTTTGTTAATGGTTTAGAGGTGTGTTGCAAAGCCAAACTGACTTGGCAGGGACATGGTGGAAGAGGTGGCAGAAAGAATGTAGGAGCCACAGAATAGCCAGGAACTGACTACAACAGATGAGTAGAATGGGAACTAATCTAAATGCACACAGATAGGGATGGAGGGATGCCTTAGTGGTTACGGCACTTGCTTGCAAAAGTCAAAGGACCCAGGTTCGATTCTCCAGTACCAATGTAAAGCCAGTTGCACAAGGTGGCACATGCATATGGAGTTTGTTTGCAATGGTTAAAGGCCCTAGTTCACACATTCTCTCTCTCTCTCTCTCTCTCTCTCTCTCTCTCTCTTGTTCTCTCTCTCTCATCTGCCTCTTAAATAAATAAATAAATAAATAAATAAATAAAATATGTTTTTAAAGATACCACAGACAGATGGATAGAAAAGAATGAACAGAAGGATATCATGGTAGATTAATGGTCCCCAAAGTACAACATTTTTGCTTTTGTTTTTAAATTTACAGCAACAAAAAATAAATAGTATGAATTCAGTAGAGATTGTGCTTTGAATTTTAATATCTTCTTAGGTGTGTGTGATACAACCCTCTAAACTGGATGATGGCAGCCAGTTGGAGCTTCCAGGCAGATACAATCATGAGGGGACAAAGCACACTCTCCATTTCACTGACATGCTAGGCTGTGATGGTTTGTATATTTAAGGGATTTTCCAGTCACAGGATCTTCAAAAATTTCAGATTGGCCTATGAGGGTATAACGCCTTCACTAGTGTAGGGGCATTTGTGTATAAAAGACAGCATCTCACAAGGGCTGAAAATGCAAATCCCACACGGAAAAAGCTTCACATCAATTATTAAAATAAATAATGTGCTCGTTAATGAAAGTGTGCAAAAATCGACCCATATTATATACAATTAGACTAAAATGTGACTAAATGGATGGAAACAAAGTTTTAAGTTAAATACATTGAAAGAAAATGACAAAAGAGTAAGATTGAATAAATTGTGATAGAAAAATAAAACTTGATGGTCCCTAAAATCATTATCATTAAGAAGTTAAAAAAACACAGGGAGATGTATTTGAAATATATATATTATGAACTGAAGGTACTCAAGAGGTTGAAGTGGAAGAATAGCAAAAGTTTGAGACATGTGGGGAAATATAGTTAACCTCAAGGTCAGCCTGATCAACTTAGCAAGACCCTTTAATAAAATAAAAATACAAGAGGGCTAAAGATGTAGCTCAGTGGAATAGCATTTGCCTACAACTTATAATCCTCTGGATATAATCCCCAGCACTGCCAAAAGTGAAATAAATAATAAACTGTATTACAAACTACAAGCTGATATCTTAAAATAAAGTACTATTAAAGACCAGTGAGACACAATTATTCACAGGAGAACTAGAATAACATCATAAATAGTTCATAAAGTGAAAAATGTAAATAGACAAGTACAGTATGAGCAATATTCAACTCACTGTATTCAATTAACTATAATTTTAAACAAGCCAATGACATTTTTATTAAAAAATGGGCAATCTTTTTCAATAACAGTCAAAAACAGCTCCAAGAAAAAGGCGCTCATATACACTAGTGAATGGGCATGCATATCAAAATATTTATTCATAGTCATTTAGGACTATATGCCAATGTAATTGTCAGAATGCCAAACAAAGCTAGTTGTAAGACAATTGTCACAGTTTTTTATACAACAAAGTGATTTAAAAACTGATAAAGTCTAATATGCACAGAACAATACCTGAAAGGCTTTTGATACTTAATAATGTGAAAAATGTTAATAGAAGTAAGTATGAAAAGCAGAACACAAAATGTACATATATAAATATGTATAGATTTCATAACTATACAAAGGATTGCCACAACAACATATATTTGCACTCAGGAATAGTCAAAGACAGGAAACTGGCCCAAGTGATAAGAATCAGTATATCTGAGAAATTCATGCTGACTCACTCCTCTTTAAGGGGGAGGGGAGGTAGTGTTGTTCAAATGCTTTTATTGAATTGATAAATACTTGTTAAAATTTCTAAGATACTGCAAACACTTTCACTCCAGATATATTAAACCTGTCCACATTACTGCAGATCAGTGGAATATCCTAAGGGGTGAGGACAAAGAAAAGCAGAGAATACTCCTGACATCAGGGATGCTCCTGGAATAAGAAAGCCAGGCTGGGGAGATGGCTCAATGGTTAAATGCACTTTCCTGCAAAGCCTGATGACCCAGGTTCAAGTTCCTAGTGCCCACATAAGCCAGATGCAAACTTATACTCCCTCCCTCCCTCCTCCCTCCCTCTCTCTCTCTTCCTCCCTCCCCTGCTTGCAAATAAATCAATAAATAAGTTTTTTAATGTATTTTACTTTTTATTTACTTGAGAGAGAGAGAGAGAAACAGGCAGAGAGAGATAGAAAGAGAGAGAATGGGTACACTAGAGCTTGCACCCACTGCAAATGAACTCCAGACGCATGCGCCACCATGTGCATCTGGCTTACGTGGGTCCTGGGGAATAGAACCTGGATCCTTAGGCTTTGCAGGCAAGTGCCTTAACTGCTAAAACATCTCTCTAGCTCAATAAATAAGGTTTTTTTTTAAAAAAGAAGAAAGCTGCTTGTTGGCCTAGAAGTTGCTACACAGGAAAAGTAGAAGAGAAACCAAAGGCAGGAAGATTATATTATAATTAGAAGCAGCCAGGAAGGCTTTTCACAGAAGCATCTGTAGAAGTTCCACTTAAAGGAACGTGGGACCTGCTCTCCAGCAGAGGGGCGCCTCCACCTCCAGCTAGCACTGCAAGGCCAGTCCCCAGCGTCTCTCCTTCCTTACTGGTCCAGGTTGCAGCTCTCTTCTTTTGCAACCTCCTGGAGGGATGTTTATGGAGGAGTGAGGCCATCACTCTTCAGAGCCCATCATGCACAATGGTAGGGAAAGGGCGCGCATGCATTATAATGGAGCACAAATTAAGTCCCAATCCTTAGCTTTCTTTGGTATCAATAACTGGATACCGTGCTTTCCTATCCTCTAATGGTAAGATACCGTTGGAATATTGAGGAAATTTCACAAAGCCGACAAGCAAATACTGGGGACCGCCAAGGAGAAAGCACCCAGAAGTGAATGTCCCACCATGCTGCGAAGAACTGCGGACCACTCCTATATTCTAATGATTTGTAGAAATTTTATAATTAAAGGAACTCAACTCAATTTAACTTCTATTTTTAGAGTTATTTTAATAGTAAAAGAAAATATGTCCTCTAGGTAAAATGTTAAGGAAAACATCTCGCAAATGCTCTGTGAGTTAAAAAAAGAAATTGAAGACCTAAAGAGCAGAAATAATCTTTGTTAAATATGTCTTCTAGGGACATCCATGATGTCCCAACCCTTAAATTAGAATGTCAGCAAAAGGATGAACTGAGTCGCAGATGTTAATTGCACAGACATAGGGGATTAGAATGAGAGATAATTAATTGCTAAATTTCAATATGCATGAAACTGAAAGGATGATAAGATTTTGAGTACTAGACTAGAGGTCCAGAAGGGAAGGGTGACTTTTTTACAGTCCTGGGAGTCTTATGGGCAAAGAGAGTCACATGCCTGTATTTGGAAGAAACAAATTAGTTCAGTGGTAAAAAAGAAAGAAAAGAGTCCAAATCTCCATTTCCACTTTGGAATGTACAATAGGATTTTGTGTAGGAATGAAGGTTTTAAGAATTTTACTTCTAGTGCAGTTCCAATGATTAGAATTCCTATCTTATAATGCCAACATTAAATCCAGGCACAACCGAAGTCCGTTACTGCTTCTCTGGGACGAAAATTGCACTGTCTATCACCTAGATAATGGTATGTTTTCTGTTCTCAATAATTCAGGAGCATGCTATGGTTAATTGGGAAAATTAGGAATTATGGCAAAGTTGTGCCTATGCCTGTTTAAAAAAAAAAAAAAAAAAAAAACAAGCAATGGAGAATTGACAATTTGCCAAGGATGAAGGTTCAAACAAAAAGTAATGCTCAGAGAATTCAGATGAGCCAATTCCATTAAAAATTTGGCTGCAGGGTAGAGGGTAGACGGGAAGGGTTTAGAAGGGGCAGGACTGTGGAATCCACCAATGAAGAAGAAAGGCCTCTGTCTCCTCTTGCTAATCTTCAAGCTGCTCAAAAAGCAAGAAAGACCACCAACGGCCAGGCCATTACTGGCAGCCATGGGGCTGCGAGGTGCCAGGCAAAAATCAATGCTGTTTACAGTTCAGAATCTTGTTAAAAAGATGGAATTCTGGGCTCTACCATGAAAATACTGACAACGCAAGAGGCAAGGACAAGAACAGTATATCCTATCATTTTAGCAAATTTTACAGCAGTAATGGGTGTGCAATTAGTGTTAAATAATGTTGCTTCATTTTAAACATTTAAGTTATGAGATGTAAATATAAGTAGCATTCTGTTGATCTTTCTTTGTTTCTTGTTTTTGCATTCTGGTGATCTTTTTAAATCAAGATTTAATGTACATTCATTCTTCATATGTGGAACATATAGTATAAAGATTCCATAATGAATAAATGAGATTCATTAGGCTAAAACAGGAGGAATTTGCATCAAGATTTTAGCTACATTGTTGAAATACAAATATGCAGATTGGTAATTTTTTTATATTGAGTGATAGCATATGCTAAGGGGTGAATGATATTTAGGGAGGTGTACTGATGCCAAGGGTTTACTATACATCAACACACTTTATAATCTTTGGTCTCACCAGAGGTGAGATGCAGGACACACATGAGTGATGGATGAAAAGGGGTAAGAATTTAATTCCAATGTTAGAAAATATGTACCTGTTACAATTACTTGATTATTCAATAAACTGGAAGTCAGTAGATACTAGAATTCCAAGGTCATTGCCATGATTCTTCAATTCCAAAATGCCCATTTCTACCTTTTTGAGAGAGAGAGACAGAGACAGATAGACAATGGACATGCCAGTGGCCTCTCAGCCTCTATGAGCGAATTCCAGATGCATACACCCCCTTGTGGGCAAGTGTGGCATTGCAGCCCTGTGTCACTTCATGCCTGGCTAAATGTGGGACCTGGAGAATCGAATGGGCATTCTTTGGCTTGGAAGGCAGGCGCCTTAGCGGCTAAGCCATCTCTCCAGCCCCCTGTTTCTACTTTTAATATAAGTAGTAAAGAGAGGTGTAGCTAGTAACTCAAACAGAGTAGTCTCCCCTTAGCTGCAGGGGCTCTGTTCCAAGGCTGCCAGCCCCAATGAAGATTTTTTTTTCCTATAGAGATAGCCTATGATAAAGTTTAATTTATTATTACAAGCATACTACAAAATTAATAACATTATAAAATGGCCCAACTAAAACAATATCCAATGATAAAAGCTATTTAAAATTTATAAACTGTTTATTGCCAGAATGTTTCATATAAAAATTTCAGACCACATTCAATCAAAGGTTGCCTGAAATTGTAGAAGGTGGAAGGTAAAAGTGTGGCTAAGGGGGTTTTTGTGCAACGTTTAATAGAGTGGCATTTCCTTTTGTTTAGTTTAACATAAAATGAACGCTGTGCTTCTAGCACATAGCATGATGCAGTCCAGGAAGCATGAGGTTTCGGTGTGTCATTATGGAACCTGGATCATGTCTTTGAAACTATGCTTTCTATTAATTAGCTTTGTCTCCTCTGCATTTCCCATGTCTCAGGTAAGAAGCACAGAACCAGAACTCAGGTGAATACTTGCCCTCTGAGGTGATCATCTAACCACACGCTGGGGACTGACGGGTGATGCTATTTCACATCTTTAGCCACAACTCACCTCCTGTGTTCTACAGCTTCCACTCTCCCCATGACTCTCATTGTAACCAAACCCATAGCACTGCCAGCTCATTTTCATGAAACACCTATATGACCCATCACTCTCTTTCTTTTAACGTCCACTGCCCTCCCTAGCACTTTCAAAACTGAATCCAAAGGACCCTCAAGTGGCATTTTAGGATGCTTTAAAATCATTTTTTACCCTTCCCTGCCAGCATCCCTATCTTCCGTGGCATCTTCCAGCTTCTCGGTGCAGTCAACATTTCTGACGCTTGTGGTCATGCTGTCATTTTGTGATCAAAGCACCCCAAAACTAGCTCACAGGTCAGATATATAATCCAAAGATATTTCTACCACCTAAGCATGCCCACAACACAGAGCATGGCAGCATAGGACCCCCAGATTCCCACCTTTGTGTTCCTGCCTGCCTACCCAACAAGCTCTGCCACAATACATGCATTCCACATTGCCCTGGTTTCCTCCACAAAGCCAAGATGCTGTCTGCACTTAGTAGGGCTTTGGTAAGCCTAAAAGCTTTCATCACACCTGAGCAGACTCAGAAATGAGGTCACTCACCAAGGGTTAAGGATCTAAATCAAATTTCATGGAACGAAGTTCTTACTTCCACGCTGGGCACCTGCACATTTTATCTACCATGGGCAGCACAATTCTAGATAATATTGTGCTGATGAAGTACAGTTTTTTCCTCCAACTTGGCCAAACCCAGGGAAGCAATTTCCTATTTGATTAAGACTATGGCAGTCATAAGCACAGGATCATTAAAATTTACTGTAAGGTTCAGAATATGAACCTAATCATGGATCAAGCGGAAAGCATCCTAAGTAGCATTTTTTAAAGTATTTGAATATTTTTAAGTATTTGAATAGCCTATTTCAGAATATTTAATGCCATCTTCAATATTAATCTAAGCCTTGGTAACTACTTACATTTTCTAGGATAATACCATTAAAGGATGTGGTGGGGACCATCCATTTCCTATATATCTTAGGTTGTTAATTCTTGCATTCGTTATATCTCCACCAGGTGACTTTTTTCATTCTTTCACACAGCTGTGAGTGAGCCTGGCAGCCTTGTCAGTTTTCACGTAGCAGTTCCCAAACTTGGCCTTGCGGTTTATGCTGTTTAATGAGTTTCAGAAATCTTTCCCCCAAATCCTAGGAGAGCTGTTTCATTCTTTGTCAGACCTACCAAAACTTAGTCAAAGGATAATTAAAGAATCATGAACTGATTCTGAGGTTATGTTCAAAAAAATTAGCAATGATCATCTCTTCATTGCACTGAGTCATAAGAAGGGGAGATTTTAAACTATTCATATAATAATGCATTAGCCCTCTTAATCCAGCTGATGTGAAGCAAAAGGCTTTACACTCTTGAATTCTACTAGTAATAATTACACAATATATATTAATCCTAAAATGTCTAATATATGAGTTATACATAGTTGCTAATACAATTCCATAGATAACAGTATGTTATACAGTAGTAGAGAGATATAACCTGAGTCCTGGATCTCAATATAGTATCCTTCCAAGCACCTCATACGTATTTTTAAATGTTGATTCCATGTTCCTGTAATCATCTTTATTTCTACTTTATTGCCCAGGAAATTGAGTTCTAGATGGCACAGGGAAAACAGCACTGACCACAAGGAGGGGATTGCCTGCTCAGGACCCTTCCTGTTTTATCGGAGCCTTGCCTTCTTCTCTTAAGTTTTGAATGAATTTGAATATATTTTTGTTTCAAAATTGAAGAAAAAATAAAAACAAAACCTCAAGGAGGACAAACGCGTCAGCCTTTTGTTTCACTCTCTACCTGCCACGGGTTTAAGTGACTCAGAGTTCAGTTCACTGTTGCATTTTACCTGATGAAAGAAAATAGTACCTCCTTCCTCACTTCCCACTTGAAGTCACAATGCAGTGTCCCAGTTCCAGCCCTGCAACTACAAAAGAAATAAATCCTGTGACAGTACGGTTGGGTGCCTTCTCTAAGTCATCCCGTGACAGTGCGGATTGGGGTTGGGTGCCTTCTCCAAGCCCCCCTCCTGAAAACCCATGGTTCTCATGCTCAGCAACAGGCATAGAACATGCTTCCTTCAATTACAACATCAACCCTCAAGGCCCCCTTTCCCCAGCTCTCTTTAAATTTAAAAGCTGGGACTGGAGAGATGACTTAGCGGTTAAGCACTTACTTGTGAAGGCTAAGGACCCCAGTTCGAGGCTCGATTCCCCAGAACCCACATAAGCCAGATGCACATGGTGGGGCATGCATCTAGAGTTCATTTGTAGTGGCTAGAGGCCCTGGCGCACCCATTCTCTCTCTCTCTTTCTCCCTCCCTCCCTCCCTTCTCTGTCTCTAATAAGTAAATAAATAAAAATAAAAAATAAAAAAAACTTTAAATAAAAGCTGCTCATATTTGGTATCTACTATCAACCAAGAAATCATGTGTTTTGAGAGATTTGGTTATATTCCAATTATGCCAAGAATTGTGGCTCATGCCTGCTAAGTGTAAGGCGCTTGCTGAGGAAAGGATTATACTTAGTGAGGTAACCCAGGCCCAGAAAGCCAAATGTCACATGTTCTCTCTCGTATGTGGATCCTAGTTACAAATGATTGGACTTCTATGTAAGTAAAAATAAAACTCAGTAGCAAAAGCCAGTAAGCTAGAAAGGGGATAGAAAGGGAGGGAAGGGGGACTTAAAAGGATGGTATTGTATATATGTAAGTAGAAGAACAGATTAATGGGGGTGAAAAGGCCTAAGTGAGGTCAGGGGAAGAGATTGAGTAAAGGAAAGGTGGATGGAGGGCTAAACAAAATCTAAGAGGATATAAATAAGTTATATGGAAACCTACTTTTCTGGACAAAGGAACACTTAGAAGCCATAGGTTGTTACTAAAAAATTTTTAGTGCCAGGATGGGATACCTTCCAGTGAATTGTTGGCCAGGGAGGTCACAGATACCCCCAAAACATTATAGGCCATTGCTGAGGCCTTTGGTTTCCTACCAGGAATACATGGTAAGACCCTATCGCTGAAGACTCCACATAATTGGGCGGCAAGGTCACTGAGAAATCCTGCTGGAGCTGAGCTAAAAGCCTCCTTCATGTGGACCAGCTGACAGAAAGTTGGAAAAAGCTACGCTGCATGCAGTTCAATGGGAGAGAGAAAACACC
Source organism: Orientallactaga sibirica (assembly GCA_036365145.1). Taxonomy (NCBI): domain Eukaryota; kingdom Metazoa; phylum Chordata; class Mammalia; order Rodentia; family Dipodidae; genus Orientallactaga; species Orientallactaga sibirica. Next base: position 7,765,683 of record JAEOAD010000046.1, read on the forward strand.
AGTGAAGGTACTCAACAGTGAACACTGCAAGCTTTAAATTTGGCCAGCCAGATCGAATGAGCCAATGGGTGCAATAGTGGCATGTCTATTATGGGGGAAACCAACCTTTGTCTAATTGCCTGGAGACCTGCTCCATGGGAGGGAATACATCCCTGATACTGAAAACCTATGACGGGTAGTCATGAGCCCTAGGGGTATAAGGTCTGCTTGTGTCACACTAAATTTATATAACTATGCTCACCAAACTGCCCAGTAAGCATTTCTCTTAATGTCCACACCCATATATTAATGCTACTCTCCCTTTTGGTTAGAGAAGCTTCTCTTTTCAGATGGTGGCGACCTTGGGATGACTCAGAAGGCACCATGGTGCTGAGAAGAAGGGACAGAGGAGTGCTCAGCACTGAAACATCTCAAACCCACCTTCCAGGCTCAGGGTCCATTGTGGAAGAGGGGCAGAAAGAATGTAAGAGCCAAAGGAAGGGTAGGACTCCTTACAACATGCTCCTCCAGACACAAAATGGCCTGGATATCCATGACCTCTCAGTGCCTGACACTACTACACAAGACCATCATAATAGGAGGAAAAGACCATGACATCAAAATGAAAAGAGAGACTGATGAGAGGGGGAGAGGATATGATGGAGAGTGAAGTTTCAAAGGGGAAAGTCGGGGGAGGGAGGGCAGTACCATGGGATATTGTCTACAATTAAGTTGTCAATAAAAATAAATAAATTTAAAAAATAAAAATAAAAAAGAATTATGAAACAATATCAAGAACCTTAAATGTTGAGAGAAATGCATTTCTTACGTCTATACCTTATACTCATTTAACACTCATTTATAAGAGAAACGTTGCAAAGAAGCACATGATTGTCAAGTGAGTTGCAGTGCTAATAACTTCAAAAATAGTTCACTTTGGGGCTGGGGAAATGGCTCAACAGTTAAAGGCCTTGCAAAGCCTGTTAGCCTGGGTTTGATTTCCCAGTATTTATGCATATCAGATGCACAAAGTGGATCTGGAGTTCACTTATAGTGGCAAGAGGCCCTGGTGTGTTCATTCTCACTCCTCTCTCACTGTCTCTCCTCACAAAAAATGAAAATATTTAAAACAAAACAAAAAAACTAGTTTACTTTGAGAAAGAATGATTGCCCTTCTTTGAGTTTCACCACAAGAATTAGTGGTGATATTCACACAAAGCCCTCAGCATAAAGGACCCAGAAAACAGTTGGTTTGAGTTATTACACTTTTTTAGTTATCACACTTTTCCTAATTTTCCTTTTGTTTAATAAAGAAATTGGGGGCTGGAAAGATGATTCAGCAGTTAAGAAACTCGCCTGCAAATCCTGATGGCCTGAGTTGGAGTTCCCCAGTACCCAGGTTAAGCCAGATGCACAAAGTGGCACATAAATCTGTAGTCCACTTGCAGCAGCTAGAGGCCCTAGTGTGTCCGTCCTCTTCCTTCCTGTCCTTCTCACTCCCTCCCTCTCCTTCCCTCTCTCTTCCCTCTCTCTGCTTGCAATAAAATAAATAAATAAATAAATAAATAAATAAATAAATAAATATGTGGTTAGGATGCATATATATATAGGTTATATATATATATATATGAATATAAATATAAATATACAGGCATGTATCTATCTATAAACATATATCATCCTTTGTCATATTCAGCTGATACTATCTTTCTCCATTTTCCCTCTTTTTTGTTGGCATCCATCCCCCCCACCAAAATAGTTCTCCCTGCCCTTCTACTATCATATCACATATATTCTATTGTAATTATTGTGTGTGTAGGGTCTGCCACTGACAAGGAAATATTGCTTATCACCTCATCATTAGATATGCACTGTCAGATGCAGCAAGAATTGAGGGGGGCTATGGAAATGATGTGTACTGAGCCTTCACCTTCAAGGACCATCTGTGTTCATGAATGAAATCTAGGAATCAGGAAGCCTGAGTATGGTTTGTTTCACCAGGAATCTAGGAAAGGCATATATTAGATCCAACAATCAGTAGGTAGGGTGGCAATTCAGGGCTTAGGAGAAGAGAGTCTGACCAAAAGAGTCTGTTTAAATTTACCAATTAAAGACATCATTTAATCAGAAAAAACACACAAAAAAACACACACACACACACACACCAAGTGTCTGATAACGTTTCTCTTAGCACAGTGAGGAAGACAGCTCCTGGTTACCGGAGCAGACACAGGAGGGTGAGCTCCACTCGATTCCAGAAAGGCTGGAAAAGGTGGATGACAGACCCACAGTAAAGATAAGAAAATAAGGCAACTTCTTACAATTTACACCAACAGAAAACACTTAGAAAGGAAGAATAAATGTTAGTTAAACATTAAAGATCAAATTACAAATTTACTCAAGTGATTTAATCTTTTACTGCACAAGTAGCAATTTTGAGTCATAAGGGATCTGAAATGTTTCCAGAGCTTTAAAATCAAGCATTTTACTCTAGTTAAAAAAAAAAAAAAAAAAAAAAAAAAAAAAAAAAAAAGAATAAGGAAAAAAAGGTTTTCATTGGCAGTACTGAGTGCATAGCAAATCCTATGACTTATAATGGGCTGGAGTAATTGCACAGTTTCATTAAAATAGTTTTATTGCTAACTTCCTAGTTTTCTGTTAATTATCATTTTGGAATAAGAAAAACTATTACTTTTAAAGCCTATATTAAAGTAGGCTTAATCAAGCATAGAAAAGGAAACTAGTGAGAGAAAATATAAAATCAAGCCATTAATATTAACAGTTAGAGTTGGACACTTGTTCGTTTAATAAATCTTTTGCAATATTAGCAAGATGGATGAGAAGTGGGACAAATGAGAGGAGCATGAGATAAGTGATCATTTGTTATCATTACTGAGGTATAAAGAATGATTCAGTGCTTCATAATGGATGTTAAATTTGATTTAACATATGGCCGGCTCATTTGCTAAAAAACTATTTTTAAAGACATGAGCTCGGTCTAAAGCCAAAGCCATTGTCTTAATAACAGCCTTGGAGTTATCTTTCTCTAAGATATTAAATAAAATCAGTAGACACAAGCTTGGGGAAAAGATGTGGAAAAATCTCCTCCTTAGAAATCAAATGTGTATGAGAAAAGGTACAATTTATGACTGTCTGGGTCTGGGTTATCTCACTCAGTATGATGTTTTTCAGCTCTATCCATTGTCCTGCAAATTTCATAATTCTCTTTTTCTTTACAGCTGGATAAAATCTCATCATGTATATGTACCACAGAATCTTATATCTGTCTCATACATGGATCTGAACTTTGAATGTCTGTGTGCATGCAAATAAAGGGAGACTAGACAAGGTACAGCCGATTCAGCTAGACAGAAGATGGTGAGAAACAGTGATGAGGCCAAGAAGTCACATGATATCAATGCAGAATACAAATTATGGGGAAGAAGCTATAGGGGCAAGAAAACTAGGTAAGGCAAATCAAAGAAATATTTTGAAAGCATACCAGTATGAAAGCTAATACTTTATATGCTGAAAGTATAACAAAAAAGAAAATCAGGGGCTGAAGACATGGCTTAGCAATAAAGGCATTTGCTTGCAAAGCCAAAGGACTCAGGTTCGATTCCCCAGGACCCACATAAGCCAAATGCCCAAGAGGCACATGTGTTTGGAGTTTGTTTGCAGTGGCTAGAGGCCTTTGCGTGCCCATTCACTCTTTGTTGCTCTTCTCTCTCTCTCTCTCTCTCTCTCTCTCTCTCTCTCCCTTTCTTGCAAATAAATACGTAAAATTTAAAAAAAATCTTTAAAAATCAATTTTAAAATTAAACTAGTTATAGATTTGAAATGTTAAGAAAGCAAATGTGCCATTTACTTACACACATTAGCTACAGCATAAGAAACACTATCACCCAAAGTGAAGAATTTCTGTGTTAACACCAGTCCAGAAAGAGCATTTAAGACCAGTGGAGAAATTGTCTTCACTATAACTGCTCCCCCTGAGATACCCATCTTGTCGATTTCATCTCTCAAATTACAGATATCAGTGCTCTCTTTAGTACAGTGGATAAAGTAGATCACACGAGGGCTGTTCAAGTAATTTGTAATTGATCATTGTCCTTCAAGTGTGATCTACCCGGACTGAGAGTCAGCAGGGCACATCTGCCACATGAGTGTATTCTTAAGTCATTCAATTTTGTCTAAGCTCAGGATTTTAGAAAGAGAAATGCACTAAGATTAAGGGGGGGGACCCTATTATTTCACCTCCTAGTGACACCAGTCTGAAGAGCAGCAGTCGTTAGTTAGTGGTCTACATGAAGCCGTGTTTCTTAGGCTAGCAGGGATCTGTTCTCAAATAGGGCTTGTTAATAAAGTATATGTCATTCCACACAAAATTCGGGTTTTGTGTTTTGCTGATGACCACATCTCTCCTCACCCTTGGGTATCTGTCCTCAGACGTCAGTGCACACTCATGTGAAGAAAGTATCCATGGACATAACTCACTGATTCCCCCTTTGAAAATGACCTAGACCCCGGAAGCAAGATTTTTACCTGGCTGAGTTCAGTCAACAGAGACGGGTTGTTGGCTTGCTCCTTCTGGGCTCTAAGTACTGATAATGGACTGGGAGCAAAGCAGCCTTTTCTTGATGGGTAGTCAGCTAGGGAATGCCCCTGCCCCCGTCCCGCATCCCAAACATGGAGAACACCCTGCCTGCCCTGGCTAGACTAGAACTCCAGGCTGATTCCATCTCATCCAAGATGGCCAAACAGCAGCTTCCAGAAACTTCCTCAACTTTTCCAGCCTTAGAACCTGTGGTTGGGCCTTCCCTGAGTTAGTGCTCTGTCCTGGGCCCAACGACCAATCAAGATCCTTCCTATACACCTGAACCTGGCAACGGCGCTCGTTCTAATTGCATGCCCAGTTCTTATACATGGACCTGAGCCAAGCTTCCGTGTATGTGTGTGTGTGTGTGTGTGTGTGTGTGTGTGTGACAGAGAGAGAGAGAGAGAGAGAGAATTTTCCCCGATTTCCATAACCCCATTCCAGAGGGGAGGAATTCCTCTCGGCCTGGGAGCTTTCTTGCCCTTTCCCCTGTCCCGAGACCACGCTCTCTTACAATAAATCCATCATAACTTTCCCTTCTCAGTGTCCGTGCTTTTCAGATCTTTGCTAAATGTAAGGACTCAGGTGCTCGGAGCCACTGGCTCAGGAACTGTAGGCTCTCCCAGAGCCCAGCCTCTCTCCTGGATCTCCCATAGTTCCAGTCCTGTGGCTGTATCATCTAATGCACATGTCACAGAGACAGAAGCACATCTACCAAAAAGAAAGAACTTCAGACCAACCAGTTTTGCCTGTCCGGTCTTAGGTGAGACGACTCTTTGGAGAACGTTCCTCGAATTAGATGCTACTTTATTCATGGACAACATGAAGAGCCACATGTTTAGTAAGTGACCTTTGTGCCCCTGTCACACTGACTCTTTGGACTGAATTCATTTGTTGGTGAAGATGTGAGCTTTCTAAGATCCCTGACAGCATAGCTCCCTGTTGGGGAAGGCTAGACAACTGCCCCGTGAGAGCTCGCTAGGTGTCTAATCTCAGAAATTAAATGGGCCAGGGTTCCTAAAGTTTGGTGTTTTACTATGTTCCTGGATGATCTCATAAATCACTGGAAATATAAAGTGTGGGGATTTGACTCAGGTGTCCCCCATAAATTTAGGTGTTTTGAATTCCAGGTTCCTAGCGGATGGAGATTTGGGAGTTAACGCCTCCTGGAGGCAGTGTATTATTGGGGGTGGGCTTATGGGAGTTATAGCCAGTGTCCCCTTACCAGTGTTTGGCACACACTCCTGTTGCTATTGTCCACCTTATGTTGGCCAGGGGTGATGTCCACCCTCTGTTCATTCTACTGTTTTCCCCTGCCATCATGGAGCTTCCCCTCGAGTCTGTAAGGCAAAATAAACCCTTTCTTTTTCCCCAAAGCTGCTTTTGGTCAGGTGATTTCTGCCAGCAATGCGAACCTGACTGCAACATAAAGACAGGGCTGGGGGAAATGGCTTAGAGGTTAGGGTGTTTGCTTGCAAAGCCTGCCAACTCGGGTTTGATTCCCCAGTACTCATGAAAAGTCAGATGCATAAAGTGGTGCATGTGTGCAGAGCCTGTGTGGAGGACCTGGTGTTGTCTCTGTCCCTTGCTCTCCATCCTTGCAAGTAGAGAAATAAAGAATTTTTGTGCATATGGATGTGTGGATGGATGAATGGATGGATAGACAGATAGGTAAAAACAGACAGCTAAAGCAGTCTACAATATCATGTGTTGAAGCCACCAGGAACTAAAAGACAAAAAAGCATACAGCATCAGGACCAGATGCTAGTCTATGGGCTGACCTGAAAAAGTCACAGAGCCAAGATGGAGACGGGGAGCCTTCAGCCAGAGTTTACAGCTCCCTCTCCCAGACTGGGCAAGTTAATTTAAAAGTACACATGCAGGGATGGAGAGATGGCTTAGCACTTAAGGCACTTGCCTGCGAAGCCTATGAACCCAGTTCAATTTCCCAGAACGCTTGTAGAGCCAGATGCACACAGTAGTGCAAGGGTCTGGAGTTTGTTTGCAGTGGCTAGAGGCTGTAGCATGCCTATTTTCATTCTCTCTCTAATAAACAAACAAACAAATAAAGTACATCTGCAGCATACTTTCAAAACAGACACCTGGTAGACCCTGGGGAGCCTGTGGTTCTGCTTGCCCCACCCTCTGTGGTACTCAGTACACAGCAAGCCCTACGAAGCCAATGCTTCAAAGCCACAGCTCTTAAGGCAACTCCTCCAGCAGGTGTTGTTCACTTCAGTGCATTTTCCCTAAGTCTACTGTCCATGGTATAATCTGGCCAACTGTTGCCCTTGCCCATCCGTCCCCCTGGCCTCTTGCCTGGCTTTCCACTGCGATCACACCGATGGACCCATTTGCTCTCTGGGTTCCTATGGAGGCTGGACAGTGAGGAATCTAGCAGGAGTTACTCCTGCCAGAGGTCCCCAGGAATTTGCAGGCCTGCATGCTAAGACTGAGTTCTACTTAGGCAATCTCCCACAGAAGCATCTAGGGAGTGCGCATGGAATGAACAAGGCATTCCTTCTGGGATCATGGGTGGCTGTGCTAGCTGTCCTGGGAGCCAAAGCCCTCAGCCGAGTAGATGTTTTTAAAGCAGACACTCCAACGCCAACTGGGCTGACAGGCAGGAGCTACATAGCTTCATTAATTAGTACCCAGACAATTTGAGAACTGATTTCTCCTTTGATCCCGGCCCTCGTGTTCCTATCTCTGATACCTAAACAGCAAATCATGTTATCTTATAATTAAGTGATAATCTTCATGACAGCAAAAGTGACAGGACTATAAATGGCTTCGGCAAGTGATGAAAATAACTTCCTCCCCCTTCCCACCCAGCTTGGAAAATGTTCTCCAACTTCACAGAGCTATTACTTGCTAATAAACCCTTGGTGACATAAATCTTGTTCCTATTCAACAGGATCACATACCCTCTAAGTTACTCTCTGGAAACTATGCACACCATATTTGTGTGCTTAAATAGGAGCCTCTTATTATTTACCTTAGGAAACTACAAGTTCAACATTTTCAACTTTAATGTCCAAATTGTTCATTTTTTGCCTGCATAAATACATGAATGGTCCAAACTAATTTGAGATACATTGTTGAAACAAAATGATTATTTAATGTGCCATGAACGTAGATGGCTATGAGAAGGTAACATTTTACTACAAAAGGCAAAGTGAATGTCTATTGAGTGCCAACTGTGGACTAGATATTATTGATGGGTGCTCAAGGTACTCTAGTAAGCAGGACACAATTTCTACTGTTAAGGCAGAGCAGGGTCAGGCATCAGAAATGCAAACAAAGAAATTATTCTGGAGCCAACTGGTTGCCAGAGTAATCAGAAAATGGTCAAGTGAAAGGGGCACTGGAAGGATGTGCAACCTCTGGGATCATGGCTGGACACACATGGTGCATTTCATGCATGCTCCATGCACAGCATACAATGAACAGGTAGATGCATGAAAGCCGTCTCTGACTGGGTGAGCAGCTCTCTGGGAACAAGCTTCATGGCTCTCTTCCTCTGTGCCCTTCTGAACTTTTTTTTTTTCCGGTTTTGGTTTTTCAAGGTAGGGTCTCTCTCTAGCCCAGGCTGACCTGAAGTTCACTATGTAGTCTCAGGGTGGCCTCAAACTCACAATGTTCTTCCTATCTCTGCCTCCCGAGTGCTGGGATTAAAGACGTGTACCACCAAGCCTGGCTCAACTGAGCTCTTTTTTTAAAAGGACTATTTCTTTTTTACATTTTTTTATATTTTCTTTTTATTTATTTAAGAGAGAGAAAGCAGAAGAGAGAAAAAGGCATGTCGGAGCATCCAGCCACTGCAAACTAACTCCACATACATGGGCCACCTTGTGTATCTGGCTTATGTGTGTCCTGGGAAATTGAACCTGGGTCCTTTAGCATTGCAGGCATGTGCCTTAACTGCTAAGCCATCTCTTCAGCCCCCTCCTGAGCTTTTGACAGCTCTTTGTGCATTGTGCCCACTCATTTCACTGCAGATGCTTAGATGAATTGATTCCAGCAACCTGATTCTGGGGACGTTTTGGAGACTTCACTCATGTGAAATGTTTCCTTCTCTGTTGCCCTATCCATTTTCTCACACTTCTTCTTCTTCCCAAATACATCAATTTGTTTCTGGGTGAACATCCTACTAAGTGTTTCCTTTGAATAAATTCTACACACATTCTATAGGTACGTATATCATGAACCTTCATTTCCTATAATGTCAGGGGCTTTTGAAAAGAAGTGGGAAACGTTTCTAGACTCCATGCTGTTCTTAATACCCACATACTCAGGCTCTCAAGAAGTCTGAATTATAACTTTTTATGTGTAATATATATGTATAAAGACTGTGTAAATCCCCTAAGATGCTACAATTCAACTTTAAGTAGCAAATTTACTTTTTGGTTGTTTTTGTTGTGGCTCATTCATCTTTGGTGACTTTTTTTTTGCATCCCCAACTTTTGGAGCTTTATTTTATTAACAAATTTAAGTCAAAAAGATACAAGACCTCCTGAGATTAATCTAGAATTAATTGATCCTAAAATATCTAATCTGTTTCATCTCTGCATATAAATATATGTGGTGTGTGTGCATAGGTGCATATGTGTAGATGAATGTGTGTGGGCAGATACATGTGCACATGTGTGTGCATGGGAGTAGAGGGCAGAGATCAAGAGTGTCTTTGGCAGGCTAGAGAGACGGCTCAATGGTTAAGCCACTTGACTGCAAAGTCTAACAACCTGTGTTTTATTCCCTAGTACCACATAAGGCCAGAAGCATCTGGAGTTCCTTTACAGGAACTCCCGGGAGGCCCATTCTCTGTGTGTGTGTCTGTCTCTCTTCTCTCTGGCTCCCTCTCTGCTTACAAATAAATTAATAAAAATTTCAAAAAAAGTGACTTCCTCAATTATTTCCATTTCTACTTTTTTGAGACAGGATCTCTCAGCAGCCTGAAGAGAATGAATTATGTTCGATCAGCAGGCTTGCATGCTCTAAGGATCGTTCTACCTTAGCCTCCCTAGCACTGGGGTTACAGGCATGGACCACCATATTCAACTTGTACATGGGTGCTGGGACTCTGAATTCGGGCCTCATGCTGGTGCAGCCATCTCTGCAGCCCCACTATGACTCTTATAGGACATCCTGTATCTAATTCATCTTTCCAGGGATGCTTCAATTTCTGATTGGAAGATTTCCCCCTCTTTACCCATTGTATACTTTCCATGTCTGTCTTTTTATCCTTCTGTGTTTTTTATTTTTCCCTTCCTCTCTGGGATTTTTCGCCTCTCCTCATCACTTTCTCTAAAGGTTCATGTGATGGAAGGTTAGTTCCCACTGTAGTGAATGATGTTGAGACATTTGGGGACTTTTAAAGAGTGGGGCATAATAGAAGTTAGTTTCATCATGGGAGCACCATCCTCATGAATAAATTCATGTTTGCTTTTTTCTCAAGACATTTTCTTTGTTCTCTTAAGACTGGATTAGCTCTTATGATGGTTTGAATTAAGCCTGGCAACTCCATGTCTCCCCTTCCCACACCCTCCACCGGCACGGGCTTGTTTCCCTTCTCTGCTGCGACACGACACACCAGGAGGCCCTTAACAGAGCCCGAGCTCATGCCAGCCCTGTTCCCGGACTTCCAGAACCATGAGCCAATATAAACCTCTTTTCTTTATAAATTACCAGTCTTAAGAATTTTATTAATGTAATGTAAAACAGAGGAAAAGTCTTACTTGTTTGGAAAATAAATTCCTTTTAATTAATTAGCTTTAACATGCTTGCTCAACATTCAGCCTTATTGCCTAAATGTGCACAATTCGTACATGTAAAAAGTATACTCATATTCACACAGACAAAAATCTCATACTTTTGCATGATGTAATCATTACATCATTGTATGAAGAATCAATCGGGAGGCTGGACAGATGTCTCAGTAGTTAAAGGCACTTGCTTGCAAAGCCAGGGGGCCTGGCCAATTCCCCAGTTCTCATGTAAAGCCAGATGTACAAAGGGGTGTATGCATCTGGAGTTCATTTGCAGTGGCAGGGAAACCCTGTTGCACTCATACTCACTCTTTCTCTCTCTCTCTCTCTCTCTCTCAAATAAATAAGTAAAAAACTAAAAGGAATCAACCCACCTAGAGGGTTCCCTGTCCTTTTCTCTTTCACAAAAGAATGTTCCTCCTCAGCAAGGGTATCTCCCACAGTCCTCCAAGCTGACCCCATATGTGTGGCTCCTTTTCCACTGTCTAAGAAAAATCCTTTCCTTTCTCAGTCCTGTCCCAGGAATAGGCCATCAGCATCTCCTCACTGCCTTTCATAGATCTGTATTTGCCCAGGAGGATGATCAACAGTGGTTATACAGTACACAGAAATTCTAAAATCAAAATCGCTTTTGCCAAAGCCTTGATGAAACACATCTTTTATATTTGAGTGATATTTAAAGAACATCACACTTCAATTTGCTCCTGACTTACATTACTAAAGACACACGAGACTGTGAAATAGTACCTAGTGGAATTAATATACAAGTATCTATACCCAATAGGGATTTAGCAAATAGAAGGGATTCTGCAGAGTGGAACATAAAAGACATATGAAAGATATGAGACAAAGATCTAAAGTTAATGGTTATCAAAAGTCTAGTGGAGGGCTGGAGAGAGGGCTTGGGGTTAAGGCACTTGCCTACAAAGCCTAAGGACCGGAGTTTGATTCCCCAGTACCCACATAAAGCCGGATGCACAAAGTGGCCCAAGCATATGGAATCTGTCTGCAGCTGGAGGCCATGGCACACTCATCCATTTATTAATTCTCTCTCTCTTACTCTGCTTGCAAATAAAATAATTTTTTAAAGCCTAATAGAGGGGATGGAGAGATGGTTCAGTGGTTAAAGGCATTTGCTTACAAAACCTGAAGGCCTGCCTATGATTCCCCAGTACCAACATAAAACAAGATGAACAAAGTGTTGCATCAATCTGGAATTCATTTTCAGTGCAAGAGGCCCTGGCATGCTCATTTCTCTCTCTCTCTTTCTTTCTTTCTTTCTTTCTTTCTTTCTTTCTTTCTTTCTTTCTTTCTCTTTCTCTCTCAAATAAATAAAAATATTTTTAAAAGTCTAATTAAAACTTGGTGGTCTTTATGATCCTTAAAACACCTAGAGTTTCTATTTCTGTGCTGAAGTATGAAGACATGAGAGCCAGACCTGCAGACAGCTCACCCCAAGGTGTGGGAACCCCAAGAGCTGGTATATTTAGTCAGAAGAACTCCAAAGTTCTCTGTTTCTTTCCTGCTCAATTCTGCCTTTTCCCACCTTTCATTTGCTGATGAAACACTGGAAGAAAGGAATGGATGCAAACTCCATTGTCATCCTTTGGACTCCTTCTGACCAGATGGATGAAGTGGAGGATGACAGACAGTAGATGGGAAGAAGAGCGAGAAGGCGCCACATCTTAAGCTTTAAGGCCTGTGTGCTGGCCACTGTGGTCAGTGACTAACACAAAGGGTGTGCCGTGTGAAGTGGGGAGGTTCCTTTGATTATCTGTCCTCACCCTCCCCAGTCTGGGAGATGATGCTCAGAGGGTCTGAGGAAGGCACAGAGGGTCATGGATATGTTTTGCTATGTGGCAGCAGTGGCAGTAGTAAAACTACTGCACACACTGGGCAGAGGTCTCCCAATACCAACCTTTACTGTGGCTATCTGGACATCCTTTCTCATCTTCAAAGAGGAAACATTTCAAATGACCTAAATCTAAAAGTAACATACCTCCCACTCTTGACTATTTCAAATCGCATATACAAAAACCCCTATGTTTCCATTTTTGTGATTTCCCACCCCTCCCTCGAAAACCAGAAAATATCACCACTTGGTTGTCATTCAATCTAAAATCAGACTTTATGCCAGCTGGAATCCTAGCTCTATTTATTACTGCACACAGTCCCCACGTTAACTATTTGTTAAAGGCTGATTTTTACCACGACAGAGACACAACATGCCTGAAGGTCTTCCCATGTTTTGACTGAAAGAGAAGACTGATGTGTGACCTGTCTGGCAGAAGTGCTATTCAAAGACAGACACAGAAGTAATAGTGACTGTTCAACTGTATTTCTGGAGAAGTCAAGTTCCAACAGAAGTTAGTGTCTAATGGGTTTAAGGCCAACATACAGATAGAGAGGAAAATACCCAGGATGTATGGCTGGATTTTCATTGCAAGCTCCCAAGTCAATGTGCCACACTTCATTGTCTGAAACAGGCTTGCACACTGAGAACAGGCCGTTCAGTACGGCGCCATCTCCCTCTCTACCTGAGTGTCCTTCCCACTTGTTCCATGTGACAAGTCCAAATGTCCTGGTTCTCAGTTCAGACTTTCATTCGCCCTGTGAGCCTTCGTAAGAGTAGACAATTCAGAGTTTATGGGCACCGAGCCCATGTTCATTTGAAGAAGTTCTTATAAGTATGTGCATACACAGTGCACAGATTGCATACAACTCGCACCACAGTGAAGTGCAGGAAAATCAAGGCCGTTCTAGACGTGCACACCTTACAGGGCTGCCCAGGACTGAGGTCTGCCTCCATTTCTCCTGCCTACCAATCCTGTAGAAACACACATTCTCTCCTCCAAATATGGGGTATTTATCACTTGCTTAGAGATGTTAAGTGTAGGCTGGAGAAATGGTTCAGTGTGTAAGGTACTTGTCTGCAAAGCCTAATGACCCAGGTTCCATTCCACAGTACCCATGGAAAGCCAGATGCACGGAGTGGAGTGACATGTGCATCTAAAGTTCGTTTGCTGGAGGCCCCAGTGCACTCACACTCATTCTGTCTCTCTTCTATCTCTCTCTGTGTTTGCAAATATCTATATCTATATCTATCTATCTATCTATCTATCTATCTATCTATCTATTTTTTTAATTACCCATTCAGATGTTAAATGTGAGTCGGCCCTTCTTTTCTTAGATCTTGCTTCAGCATGGTCCCAAGAAACTTTCTTTTCCTCATCAAGGTGTGTGACGATGGGCTCTCACCAGGCCATTTTCATCTGAAACCTAGAGTCGGGCTTGTCATAGTCTCTGAGGCACAGTGGGATCTCAGTAAGCATGGTAAAGGGTGTCTTTTTTTCACTCTCACCCAGGCTGACCTAGAATTCACTCCGTGGCCTAGGCTTGCCTTCAACACACACTAATCTTCCTGGCCAGCCTCTTGAGCGCTGGGATTAAAGGTGTGTGCACCACTATGCCTGTCTCACTCAGCACCTGTGGAATGGACTGAGATGAAGTGCAGGAAGATGAGGGGAGAGGAAGGAGACACAATGGGTGGGAAGGGAAGGGAAGGGAAGGGAAGGGAAGGGAAGGGAAGGGAAGGGAAGGGAAGGGAAGGGAGAGGTCAGATGATTCCAAAGTACAGGAGCTACTGAGGGAGAAAACATTGAAGACAAAAGGGGAATCTGAAACAATAAAAAGGGGAAGTCAGAGAAGTAGTATCTGGAAGACCACCATGTATGAAAAGCACAGGGAGGAACATGAAAGATGTAACGCTTTCAAAGGAAGCAGACCGATGCCAAAGGGGAGCTCTGCTACCAAGGAAGGCTTCCCCTGCCCTGCATCAGACACAAACATGAATTTAACACCTAGGGCTGTTCTGGGAAGGGTGACATGCCCAAAATGCACCCCCCGCCCCCACAGGGACCAGGCGAATAACCGCCACACAGGATCAGAGAGGAGGTGATGTTCACCTATCAAACAGAACCTCTATACAGGAAAAATCTGAGCTACAGAGCTCACAGTCCTGAACCAGCACGTCAACTTCATTCAAATACTGGTGGGATATCAACAGTGGCTTTTATACCACAGGCTTGTACTTGAAAAGATGCCTCCGGTCTCTAGAAACTTCCTTTCTCGTGGTGCAGAAAAAGTCCAAGCACATTAGCTTGTGTGGACAGAAGATGTTTCCCACAAACTAAACTATGACCGCTTTGCACGAAAAAAGGCAACACAACCCGCCAGGACCTGCTGCAGCTTGTCACTCCAGCACACACAGTGAGTGGACATCTCAGCTGCAAGGGCCTTCTTACCCCCTAACCATGCGGCAGAGATCTTGGCTCAAGAAAGCTCTTCTTATTTTTTTGGTTTTGGTTCTTTGAGGTAGGTCTCGCTCTAGCCCAGGCTGACATGGAATTCGCTATGTAGTCTCAAACCTACCTCAGCCTCTCAAGTGCTGGGATTAAAAGGCGTGTGCCTCCACGCCCACAATCAAGACAGTGATTTGATGCTGGGCTGTCGCTCTTGTCATAATCTGTTCTTAGAGCACATGAACTGTCAGACAGAGTGGCTTTGGGGGCAAAATAGGATCCTAAATTTGATTACTTCTTACATTATCTTCATTGACAGACTGGCTCACATTCTAAAGCCATCTAAAATGACCGCCACTCTCCCTCCCCGACCATGTTTTCACTGTGTCCTTCACATAGATCTTGTTTGTTTTTTATTTTTTGAGGTAGGGTGTCTGTCGCTCTAGCCCAGGCTGACCTGGACTTCACTATGAAATCATAATTTCAGGCTGAAACCACAATGATCCTCCTAACTCAGCCTTCTGAGTGCTGGGCTCAAAGGCGTGTGCCACTATGCCTGACATTCACTCGTTGTCACAAAACTTCTCATTGTTAATAACAACACATTTACTTAAGGGGTGGCTTCCTTACCATGCACTTTTCCCCACTATAGGAGGTGAGAGACAGAATCCACATTTCCTCACCACTGGGTCTCTGCTTGCTGTGTGCAGTGAGTGTGGAATGTGCATTTTCTAGTTGATCCAAAAATGCCAATTCCCGTTGCCACTAGGTTTTAGCTACAGGAAAGGGAGGACACAGCTCACTGGGGAGCTCAGTGTCAAGGTCATTTCTAGACCTGCCAGGCTGCTATTTCCTGATGATGTCACTGGAAACAAAAATGTTCTTTCTATGCCTATATGTACTGCTCAGGGCACTCATGACCTCATAATGGTTGTCATTATACCCACAGGACCTGCACACTTCAGAACCCGTATGTCAACATGCTGCCATAGAGGGAGTAGGAGAAGGAGACATCAGAATGGAAGAAGGGCTTTTGGAACGAGCAGGGTGGTCAGTGGAATAGGGGAACGGGGAACTAAAGAGGGTAACAGGATGGAAGTATGATCAAATTCCAGTATGTTCATGTATTAAAATTCTCAATAAAGGTTAAAATAAAAATAATGTTCTATGGAATGGTGTGTGATTCAGATTGTGGATTCATCATCTGCCACTAATTCAAAAGCCATGTTACCACTACTGGACTCTAAGCTGGCTTTCTCTCCTTCTCTCTCTTTCTCTCCCACTCTCTGTGTATGTGCAGGGAGGGGGTGTGTGCACATGCACTTCCACGCACATGCACGTGGAGGCCAGAGGTCAATATCAGGAGTCCTCTGTGATTTTTTTGCCCATGATTTGCTTTTGAGACAGGGTCTTGGACCAAATCCAGAGCTAACTGATTTGGCGAGATTAGCCTGCAAGTTTCTAGGATTCTCCTGTCTCCTTCTGCACAGTTCCAGGATGATAGGAATGCTCAGTGTTTACATGGATGCTGACGAACCCAAATTTTATCCACCAAGCCGTCTCCACAGCCCTAATCTAGCCTTCTGTGTTACATGTTATACGATTTGGCAATCAATTCTTCTTTCTGCCCATAACTTGTTGAAATACTATACGATTTCCATTATTACCATGGGTTTGGTTTCAGACAATCTTCATACATCAAGGATTATATTCCCCTCCATTGCACACAAGGCTTTAAATAATCTATTATCCAGGGCTGTGACATGTAACTGTGAATGTTACACATGGCATCACAAAGACTGCACACTGCCTCTCGGTTGCATAATGAAGTGAGCACAGGTCGGCAAATCAAACGTGGCTCCTCTCAGGGCCATGCACTTTTGGGGGAGATGTGTGCCAGCAAAAAGCTATGCTTTGCTAATTTGCACAGACCTGTTTGTGGTGTAGTAATGTTCTTGGTGCTATAATAAAAAAGTGCAAAACTCAGTAGGATGTAGCAGGGAAAACCCTGTGACCCAATCAGAGACATGATATCTCCTTTGGTTTAATATTTCTTCTCTTCTAATGAGAAAAAAATGTTAATCAGGAACAATTTTTATGTAATATCTTTTTGCCATGAGCATGAATACCTCTAAGAGGCTGTATGACTCTATGCTACTTTTATTTTTTTTCTATTTAAAAATACACAGGTAGTAAGAACCAGCAAGTCATTACATTTCTACTAAGTACATGGGAACAACATGGTTAATTAAGAGAACAATGAGAAGCTGTTTCCCCCCAGTGACCTCCCTCTGCCCTAGAGCGAGCTGGTTTCAGTTCAGAAATCCCCGTATATGTGGCAGAGACACTTTGGCAGGTAATTAACGACATTTGACAAGTGAAACTTCCTTTTCATTTCCTCACACAATGCAGAGGGAAGGTGAAGAGCATTCCTTTGGAACACAAAATGTGCTTTTTACAAGGGCTAAAACCCCATCTCACCAAGAAACACATCTGTCTGCTCCAACAAAACTTTGCAAAAATTCTAGCAATTAAAATGATAAACCCAGATGTGCCCTCTGTGACTCTCTCTCCACCAGGAATATGTGGAGAAGGCTGATGGCCAGCTACTCACAGGTTGGCGAGCAAGTGACAACGTGATGAGAGCTGGAATCAAGTCTCATATGTGGCCCCATTGGGATATGGACAACTAATATGTAGTGATCTGTCAGGGAGAGTCACAAGAATGATGCCTGCCCTGAGGGAAATCTAACTTTGATCTTTGTTAGGCATGTTCTCTGTGTAGGCAGAAAGATCTGAGACTCCTTTAGGAAATTCAAGTTGTTTGGACAGATGCTCAAAAGGGTGCTGAGGACAAGTCACATAGTCATTCACCTCAGATGAGTCAGTCTCACTGCAACAACATCTTTGCTCATAAAACAAGAGTAGGAATGCCTGCGTGAGCAAGTACATAAATATTAGACCATGTCTACACTCTTAGCTGGGCATGGTGCACTATACCTGTAATTCGAGTGCTTGGTTGGCTGAGGTAGGAACATCACAGATTTAAGATCAGTATGAGTATTGCAGAAACCTTTGCATTGCTGGGACCTTCACATCTAATGGAGGGAAAGGTTTTATTTTGGCTTACAGTCTTGTGGGGAAGCATTGAACGTATGTCCCCCCCAACTGATTCAGGTGTTAACCTGGATTTTCAGATGCCTTTTTGGAAGAGGTATCACTAGGGGCAAGACCCTGGAATCCAGCCTGAAGGTGTCACTGGGGGTGGATCTGGTTTCTGGCACAAGGGTAAGCAGAGAGCTTGAGCTCTGGCTGGGTTCCCTGCTGGTTTTGTGCTTGCTTGTGGCATGTGCTGGCTGCTGGTGGTTTCTCTCTGCTTGGATCTGTGAAAGGGGGCCAGTTGCTTCGGCCATTATAGAACTTCCCACGGATCTGTAAGCCTGAAGTCAATCCTGATCCTTCCATAAACTGTGTCTGTTTGGAATTTCATCCCAGCAGGGAGGAGCTGACTGCAACACATGGCATGAATAGAGGTTGGATATCACCTTCTTCCCACAGCAGTTGGAAAACAGTAGCAGGAGAGTGAGATGAGTTCTGGCAAGGGGGAGCTGGCTATTACACCCCTAAGCCTGCCTACAACAACACACCTCTTCATCAATGATCTATCTCCTAAATTGCTATCAGTTAGGATGAAGCATTCAGTACACATGAGTTTATGGGGGACACTTGATTCAAGCCACCATACTGGATATACAGTGAGATCCTGTCAAAATAAAAACCCTAAGAAATATACATGGAATAAAAGTAATGGTTGTTGGGCTGGAGGGATGGCTTAGCAGTAAATGTGCTTGCCTGCAAACAAAAGAACTTAGGTTCAAACTCTACACTTGCTTTTGGTTCCTCTTAAGTCCCCACACAAGGAAAACTTAACTGAGAGCATCTCTACCATTATAAGTGATGGATGCTAAACATATTTATTCAACATATAAACCATGTGATGGCTGACTACCTGGAACCCAGAGAGATTTTCAGATTATCTGACCGTGGTTAAGGATGGGCTGGGCATCAAAATAGCAATAAAAGAAAACAAGTAGGACTGGAAAGATTGCTCAGCAGTTACAGGTGATTGCTTACAAAACCTGATGGCCCAGCTTTGATTCACCAATACCGAAATATACAATATACAGCCAAATATACAAAGTGGTGCAAGCGTCAGGAGTTTGGGTGTGTTGTCAGGAGGCCCGGGTATACCCATATTGTCCATATATTCTCTCTCAAATAAATAAATAAATAAAATATTTTTTTTAAAAAAGAAAACAAGTAGACATGTTTTCTCCCTGTGAGAGAAGAAAAAAAAATTATGGTAATAAATGTTTCATATGGTGAGATATTTAATCTAATGGGCAAAACTAGCAAGCTCAACACTCGTTAAATGTGCCATTCACTGAGCAACTCCATATCGCATGCAGCAGCCTAAATGTTCCTTGCATGCCTCCTCTCCTCTCATCCCATCCTCAGGCCATCTGCAGGAGTTACTGCCCCCAATTTTTTTTATATTTTATTTTTTTATACAAAGAGAGAGAGAGAATATGAATTGGGGCTCCAGGGCCTCAGCCACTGAAATCAAACTCCAGACACTTGTGCCACCTAGTGGGCATGTGCGACCTTGCATGTGCCTCACCTTTGTGTATCTGGCTTACATGGGATCTAGAGAGTCAAACATAGGTCCTTGGGCTTAGCAGGCAAGTGCCTTAACTGCTAAGCCACCTCTCCAGCCCGACCCCCACATTAGTCTCTAATGGAGACTAAGGCCCAGAGGTGTCTGTGTATACCAGCCTAGGCTAAGCTGTTTAAAGCAGAGTTAAAGCTAGGGCAGGAGATCTTTCAAAGTCACTGGGAAGGTTGGAGTCCCAGGCTCTAGAAAGGCATTCTGAATGGCCCAGGAAGACTGATGTCACTTCTGTCACCACCAAAGAGGCAAAGAAGTGGAAAGCCGAGGAAAGAGGCACTGGTGTTGGAAAATATCATTAGGATTGTGAACGGGTACCAGAAAGCTGGCGTCACTAACCCAACCTTCAGTGACCCAGGAAAACCACATTCCTAAACACATCTGTGAATCTGACGAGAGTAATTAGATGGTTAAACAGTAGCTCAGAAAAATCACAACATCCACTAGAATGTTCTAGATGGAAGAATCTGCAGAGCATACAGAAAGGTGACCTTAGTCTCAATTTAATACAAACATATGTACCTAATGGGCACAAAAAGAACTATATTCCAGACCCTGACAGCCTGACAGCAAGGAGTAAGGGCTCTTCAGGGATGTCGCGTTGGAATTTCAACTTGCCTTCCTTCCTTCCTTCCTTCCTTCCTTCCTTCCTTCCTTCCTTCCTTCCTTCCTTCCTTCCTTCCCTCCCTCCCTCCCTCCCTCCCTCCCTCCCCCTCCTTCCTCCTTCCTCCTTCCTCCTTCCTCCTTTCTTCTTCCTTCCTTCCTTCCTTCCTTCCTTCCTTCCTTTCTTTCTTTCTTTCTTTCTTTCTTTCTTTCTTTCTTTCTTTCTTTCTTCTTGTTTTTCGAGGTAGGGTCTTGCTCTAACCCAGGATGAGATGGGTGGCCTCATACTCTCAGCGATCCTCCTACCTCTGCCTCCCAAATGCTGGGATTAAAGGTGTGTGCCACCATGCCCGGCTTCTGTGCCTTTCTTTCATCTGAGGGCAATCCAAAGCCATGAGTCTAGAGAGACCACCATGGGCCAGTCCCTGTTACCCTCGCAGCAGGTGCACCATCCAACAGGGGCTCAAAAAATGAGGGAAATTAGAACCAGAAACAGAGTGAGTCCAAATAGATGTGAAAACATGTGGGGACCCAGCAGACAGTGAGCTAAGAGGTAAAACAAGACAGGTTGAGTACAACTAAGTGAAAGGACACTTGGGAAAAAGGAGCGGATGGAGCAGAAGAGACGTAAAAGGGCTAGGTGATGAGAAGTCTGTCCCTCAGGTCAGAAGTATTCTTAGACCGAGGGTGATTCTCCTCTTGAGTCTCTAAGAATCCTTCAACAACCCTTGACTGCCGATACATCACACAGAATGGTAACCACCGTGTTCTTATGTACTCAGAGCTCCCTTTGACAACGGAGGCAGAGAGGTTAGGGCAGGAATGGGCTATGCTATTTTACATCTCCAGAAAACAACCTGGCACATAATAAAAGCTCAGTAAATATCTAAACTAGCTATGCATGAAATTGCCCAAGTGTGGTATTTTCTATAATAAACATTTTATTGAATAAATAATAATCAATCACATACTTTGAAAAGGAAAATATTATCTTAAGTACCTTTTATTATAAAAAATTGGTTAATAATAATAATAATAAGCACAGATAGATAATATAATTAAGAATATATTTCCACAGGATGGAGAGATGGCTCAGCTGCTAAGGCACTTGCCCACAAAGCCTAATGACTTGGGTTCGATTACCCATTACCTATGTAAGTCAGATGTACAAGGTGGCACATGCATCTGGATTTCATTTGCAGAGGTTTGATGTGCTGGCATGCCCGTCCTCTCCCCCCATCTCCAATAAATAAATAAATAAATATGAAGTATTAAAAAAGAATATATTTCCATGTATAGTTTTGTAGGTTTATGTATGGTATTTGACAATTGTTGCTTTGAACTGAACATTCACGGCCTCACTGC
Organism: Orientallactaga sibirica; assembly: GCA_036365145.1. Lineage (NCBI taxonomy): Eukaryota > Metazoa > Chordata > Mammalia > Rodentia > Dipodidae > Orientallactaga > Orientallactaga sibirica. The sequence goes on from JAEOAD010000046.1 coordinate 7,787,025, forward strand.
CCCATTCTGATAATGTAACTACCGGCTTCCTTCAGGGACACGCATCACCTTCTCTCAGGTGAAGGTGTTCGTGTGCGGGGCCTCATCCTTAGCCACAGGTTGGAGTTGTGCGTACACGTGTCCTAGCTGGACCAACAAGAGAGCTTTCTTTGGGACTCTGTGATGTGATGTGATGCTGGCAAGGGCACTCTGTGATAATGGGTTGCTGCCATTGCCAAGATGGCAACCTTGCATTCCTAAGGGCTACCAACCAGAGCAACTGCGAAAAAAGAAAAAAAAAAGAAAAAGAAAAAGTCCAGAGAAGACAGAGTCTGAATGTCATTGTCCACACCTGGATACCAACTAGCCAATGAATCCCACTTTGCTTTGAGAGGTCAAACTTTTGTCTTGTGTCTCCAGAGAAAACTTTTCTACATGGGTCATACTATGTCATTAGCTGAAGAGATGGCCGGGACTAAAAGCAATGGAAGCATGGAAAGAGACTTTGGGGACATCGCTGCCCATTGTGTACTATACAGACATTTCACGGGGAGATCACTTGGGAGGACACAGCCGCCTCCCCATTTTTTCTTAGCATGATTAAGAAAATCCCAGCCAATGCTTTCTTGGTAATTGATTAATGGGAAAATGATCATTACTGAAATAGCTTCCAAGTTTTTCAGGGTTGTGGGAATTACAAATGACTTGAAGGAAAATGATTTCCTCCAATTTCCCACAGATGTGGTTTTGCAGTAATTAATGATATTGAGGCAGCAAGATGCTCATTAAAAAAAAAAAAAAAAAAAAAACCTTCATTGAAGTCTTTCTAAATAATTGAGGAAAGGACAAAGCTCAAGTGACACAGCATCCTTGCTGAATGCGCGGAGACACGGGAGGACGCAGGGAAACAAGAAAAGCCCTTCTCATCTCCAATGGCTTTTGCTTGTCATCCAGACTCACATGAAATTCTTAAAATCTGTCAGTGTGGAAGCTCCTAAGTGATATGTCAACAAATGTATTCACTGTGAATACTTATTCTGCCTGAAGCCAATGTTTTTAGAGAAATATCCTCAAGAGTCAACTGTTAAATCAATAAAATGAATGTTCTCAGCAGGTGTTTGAGACGGAGCTGATTTGTCCAGATTCCCCAGTTTAATTTCCACATGTACCACCAAAATTCTGAAGGAAAACAGAAAAACATAAAACGTACCTGCAACTATTATGCTCGTCATAAATACGAGGACAGTTGTGCTAAACAGATCTGCACCAGTAAGGGTGACTCGTAAGTCACAATCATTTACCTAAATCCTTCAATTTCCTGGTTAGACTCTAGTGAGCAGAATGCCAAGTGTCGCAGTTTTAAACAGTATTTTTAAGCTATTTGCAGGTGACACTTTAATTAGACATATTTACAACACACACACACATGAACGCAAAGATAAGGAATAAAAGTTGAAGCTAGACTCATGGGAGAAAGATTACAATCTCTTCCTTTGTATCCTTTGATTTTAGAGTGCCAGTTGCAGGAAGCATACCATGCTGTCGCAAGAATGGGACACTCAAAGACAGCCGTGACAGGTGACATCACAGCTCTCTTCCAGCTCTGAGACCTTGGACAAGCTATGCCAGCTATGTGTTTCTGCAGTGCTAACATAATGGTGGTACCTACATCCTAAGGTAGTTGTGGAAGTGGAATTGACTGTTACTCAAAAGTCATTCTAGGGGCTGGAGAGATGGCTCAGTGGTTAAGGTGCTTGTCTGCAAAAACCCAACAACCTGTGTTCTATTCCCCAATACCCACATACAAGCCAGATGCACAAAAGGGGCACATGTATCTGAAGTTTGTTTGCAGTGGCTAGAGGTCCTGGTGTTCCCATTGTCTCTCTTTGCTTGTAAATAAATAAATAAAAACAGTCATTCTGCTATGATTATACTACTTGTATCTCTTATTGACCAAAGAAAGGACTAATACCAACAGTGGTGTGTCACTCAAAATTTAGTCTTCTATCAGAAATGATCCAAGATAACGCCAAAAAAAAAAAATTCAAGATGTAAAAATAGTGAAACTTAATAGGTTAAATGAACAAGTGACCAAAAATTATAAGAAATATAAAGCCAGGAACAAGATGATAATTATGAATAATATGGATATTACTACTATAAAAAGCTAGTTATTAGACTTCTGGGCACCCAACACAAGAAAGAAGATTGCATTTACAGCATGGATTTTAGTATCCATGCCATGAAATTACACTAACTGCCCAGGAAGAGCATAGTGATTGTATTAGAGACCAAGGACATCAGCACTAACACCAGCACACACAGCAAATACCCAGAGGGGCCAATAACTAACAAGCATGGTGGGTGGCATTGCTGGCATAATTCTTTACCCTACTTTGGATCCATTCCAGCCCATGCCATGTCCTCTGTGACCAAAAGGATCTCCTAACCCTTCTCTTTAAACTCAGCCTTGAGAAGACCCTGGGACTTGTTATGTGTGTGGAAGGGATGGTGTGTCCTACTTCAGCTCTAGTGCTTTGCCTGAGAAGATCTCAAGTACTTCTGTGTCTTTCATGACCATGGGCAAGTAAATGATATGGCTGGTCTGTTAGTTGGTCAAAGGAGGATGGGAGAATGAGACATGGCAGCGTGGAGCAGAGCCATCCAGCTGAGCCCAGCCAAATGTCAAGTGACTCACTGAGACTCCAGCAACCATGCATGACAGTGGTGGCAAACCTCACAGGTCTGAGATACTTTGATATGCAGCAATATAAGTTAATAAAACAAATTAATAATGTCAGTTCTTCAAGCAGCACACATTTTTGCAGCTACAAGCACTTGAAACAATGTACTGTAACCCAGGTAAAAATGCAGACTAGCCAATTCCAGTGAGTATCTTTATAGCTTTCATTATTAAACTTACTACCTTCCTTAAAATTTGACACACCCCTAACTTACATGAATAAAATTAAATGAAATTTTTAATTTTTTTTATTAATTTGCATGGAGAGAGAGAGATTAATGAGGAATAGGCATGCCAGAGCCTCTTGCTGCTTCAAATGAACTCCAGATGCATCTTGCATTATGTGGATACCAGGGAATCAAACCCAGGCCATCAGTATTTGCAAGCTCGCACCTTGGTGGCTGAGCTTTCTCTCCAGCTGTTAAATTTGAATTTTTCCCACCACAACAAAGTTAAGGGTCCCTATACCTAGTCCCCCAAATTAAATGCTAGGTTTAGGGTAATCCATCTCCAAAATCAGGCCATTTGGGCATGGAAGGCAGGGATCTAGGAGAGGAGGGATAAGTTATAACTTGTAAGTAGACCAACAGTTTCTAATACAGGACTGGGCATGACAAAGGACTCAAGTGCATGACCCACAGGAGGGTTTCCATATATATAAAGACACAAGAGAGGGACTGGAGAGATTGCTTAGCAGTTAAGGCATTTGCCTGCAAAGCCAAAGGACCTCAGTTCAATTCCCCAGATGCACAAGGTGGTGCATGCATATGGAGTTCGTTTGCAGTGGCTGGAAGCCCTGGAGCACCCATTCTCTCCCTCGCCCTCTCCCTCTCCCTCTCCCTCTCCCTCTCTCTCTCTCTCTCTCTCTCTCCCTTTCTGCCTCTTTCCTGCTCTCAAATAAATAAATAACAATAAAAGATTTTAAAAAGATACAAGAGAGGAATTAGCTTCTTCAAATGGGTCTTCTATTTATCAGAGACAGGATTGATGCCCCCATCACTTTGTGTTAAGCTTGGGGTGCTTTTCAGATGGGCAACTCTATCAAGTATGCATGAGTGGGAGTTGTTGAGATTTCATTATTTCACTTTGGTTAACAATTCGCGTGAGCAAGGTTTGGGCTTCAACTAGTAATAATGATGATAATAATAATAAAGTAACACCCACTGAACTGTGTGGATGTGCGGCATCATTATTTTCCATGCTCAGAATGAATCACTTCCTGCAATTCATTTGACCTTCAGCATAACTTGGGGAGGTAGGTATTTTTATGCTCTTCTTCCATCCCACATTGCCTTTTCTCTTTCACAGCTATGTAATTCTGAATCTTGGAGAGGCAAGAGACATTGTTGAATAGGAGCTGAGTGGGAAAAAAAAAATCAAGTTTGTGTACATGATTACTATTTACTTGAGATAAATCTGGGACATTTCTTTGAAATAGTCGAGTTTTAAGTCTTTTCTTAAATAATTTGAAGTGACCTGAGGCAATAGATGGTGCCGTAGTCGGCTCCAGGCTGTTGAGATGAATTTCCAAACCAGACACAGTTTATGGGAAGGAGCGATTTATTTGAAGCTTACAGATCTGGAGGAAGTTCTGTAATGGCTGAAGAGGCTGGCCCCTCTCACAAATCCAGAGAGAGAGAGAGAGAGAGAGAGAGAGGGAAACCAAGCCATCAAACAGCCAGCACCATAAGCAAGCACAAAGGGAACCACAAAGCAGCAGGGAACGCAGGCAGAGCTCAACTGCTTGGCACACCTTTAGGCTGGAAATCAGCTCTGCCCCCAGTGACACCTCATCTAGCCAGGTGGCTAGAGACAAGATTTAATAAAAACACCTGAGTCTATTGGGGTGACATACTTTCAAACTACCACACATGTCCAAAGGAAATCACTCTGTAAATAAATGGCATGGAGGACTGATGCCCTGTTATACATCCTACCCAGTGGAGAGACAGACCTCTAATCATAGATGCATTCAGAGCTCTTTGAACGAAATTCCTTAGAATTGTCCTTTTCCTAACTCTGGCCCTTTGGAAAAGGGCTCTCGTTGTCAGATCAACAAACTCAATGGCGTTCTCCTTCGAATTCTGTCTACATAAAATAACACATAGATTTCATTGTTGCTGGAAGTTGCATTGTGGGTGTACATGGCACTTTGTGTAATTTCTCTTTAGTTCTGTGTCTCTGGATCTTGCTATCTCCAACATATGACAGGCTAAATATGTAAGTTATGTATAAGTTATGTATTAGTCTAATGATTTCCTATTAAAGGCATGGGGGGGCACATGGTAATAACCAACCAAATATCATTAGAAATTAAATCAAAGGGCTGGAGAGATGACTTACTGGTTAAGGCACTTGTCTGAAAAGCCAAAGGACCCAGGTTTGATTCCCCATGTCCCACGTAAGCCAGATGCACAAGGTGGTATATGTGTCTGGAGTTTGTTTGCAGCAGCTGGAGAGCCTGGCATGCTCATTCTCTCTTTGTCTCCAATAAATAAAAATAAAATCCAAGGGCAACATGCAATGCTAAAGTATTTCCAATGCATTTCTCATCCAGTTTACCTCAGATGATTAAAACACAGGCCTATGGAACTGCTTAAAGAAATAAAAATCTCTTTTAAATTTTGTGCAGTTCTGTTGTCCAGAATATTTAGAATTTATCACCAAGTGATGCAAGCTTGGGATTCATGATACAAAGTGGAAAAATAAAGAAGATGGTCCTATTTGACAAAGCACCTTGACTCATCTTATGGTTACAGTCAAAATGAGAAACTTCTTAACCACTCTCATCCTGGCCAACTTTGTTTTAGAAATGATACCATTTCTATGAGTATCTTAAAATGTCATGTTACTCATACTTTCTCCTCAAAGGAGGTGAACTTTTTTTGTAATTCTTTTTTTTTTTTTTTTTTTGTGAGAGACATAGAGAATGGGTGTGCCAGGGTCTCCAGCCACTACAATCAGACTCCACACGTGTGTGCCATCTTGTGTACATTTGCAACCTTGTGCTTGCCTCACCTTTGTGTGTCTGGCTTATGTGGGATCTGGAGAGTTGAACATGGCTCCTTAGGCTTTGCAGGCAAATGCCTTAACCGCTAAGCTGTCTCTCCAGCCAGGTGTGAACCTGTGAATTGTAACAACTGATTCCTCAGCAGCTTCTGTGGTGAAAGGTTCCATGAGAATGGTGAATAACTGACCAGACTGTTAGCAACGCTCTTCAAAAATATGTCATATTAGCTACTTCAGGTATTTTTAACATGTAACAGGACCACGGAAATTTTACAATCAAACCCTACACTGGTTGGCTTACATTTATTCAATATAACAGATGGTGTTGTAGTTATCTTCACGTTGCTGGCACAAAACAGCTGATGGGAGGAAAGGATTTATTTTAGCTTACAGTCCCCCTAAGCCCACTCCCAGCAACACACTTCCTCTAGCAAAGCTCTACCACCCAAGTAACCACCAGCTGGGGACCCAGCATTCAGAACACATGAGTTTGTGGGGGACACTGAAGTCATACCAACACAGAGGGAAGATGCTTATCATCACCAAAATAATCAGTTTATCCAAACCAGAATTAGTGTTTGTTTTGTTTCGTTTTGATTTTTGAGGTGGGGGGGTGTCTCGCTCTAGCCCAGGCAGACCTGGAATTCACTATGTAGTCTCAGGGTAGCCTCAAACTCTCTGTGATCCTCCTACCTCTGCCTCCCCAGTGCTGGGATTAAAGGCATGTGCCACCACACCCGGCTTCAAACCAGAATTCTTATATTTGCACATGATTGCAAATTCAAATAAAATTAAATTAGGGAGCAGGCTGGGGTAATAAATACAGAGTTAATTAATTGGCTCATACTACACGAGACAATGTAACATTTTTAGGGTGACGACTAAGTATTGGTGACTAGTAAATAAGAATTAATTCATTTTAAAAAGGGGGCTGGATGGCTGAGGAGATGGCTCCGTGGTTAATGTTGCTTGCATGCAAAGCCTGCCAGCCTAGGTTCGATTCCTCAGTACATACATAAAGCCATATACACAAAGCGGTGTGTGTGTGTGGAGTTTTTTTTTTTTTTTTTTTTTCAGCAAAAGGCCCTGGCATGCCCATTCCCTCACCCTTTTCAAATAAATAAACAAATAATAAATAAATAAATAAATAAATAAATAAATAAATAAATAAATAAATGGCTGTCAGATTCACAAAGCATCTAGAGTTGTTTGCAGTGGCTAGAGGCCTGGCGCTCCCATTCTCTCTCTCTCTCTCTCTCTCTCTATTTGTCTCTTTTTCTCTCTCAAATAAATAAAAAAATATTTTTAATGGGCTGTAAGGGAGATGGCTTATGGTTAACTTTAAACTGCTAATGTGATGATTCCAACCAGTACACAGAATTCCTGAAAATGTAACAATAGGCCTCTGTGTGCTAGTGTGCTCGCCAGCTCCTGGGCACAGCTACTTCCAAGCATTCAATCAAGTAAGACCATAAATATCCTAGCTCATTCTCTCCCTCGTTTCTGCTCCAGCTGACTTCATTCTCAAGCAGGTTTATTCTACATGGTGGCAGATTTGATTGTGTGGTCTGTGCCAGGAGGACTCTAAACAGCTTGGCTCCAAATGCACCCTTTTAGAATCCAACAATGCAACAAAGCAATGAAGCCTGTGACCACACAACTTGGCAACTAAGGCAATGGGGACAGAGAACTTTTAAATCACTTAGACTCGAGAGGGCTTATCTGCCCTGCTCAGGTCTCCTGAGAAAGGAAGAAGCCCTGTGCAGGTGGGCATCAAGAATTCCATCTGATTTTAACCAGCCCATGATTAATTGCAGAGAGCAAAAGTTTACTCCATTTCAGGATGCATAAAGCAGCTAGGACCTCCTACTCGGTGTCCACATTCAGCAGACATTTCTGGCAAGCACTTAAGATGCAAGAAAATAAAATGTGTGTGGAAGAAAAATAAGCTCCAGAAACATAAAGAAGCTGTCTCCAGTCACAGAAAAATGCAAAGAGTGAAGATAGGTAACGGTTACATACATTCATTAATACAAGCGCTAATGCTGTACACCTCGCATCTCTATTTTGACACCCAAATCTTTTATTTTCCTTTTACTGAGGGAGAAAAATAAAGGAGCGGAACTGGTAATACAGCTCGCTGCTAAATTGGATTTTCCACCAGAGGAAGCTGTTTAGCAAAAGCAATTTGAAAAACCCTAGCAGTATTCACAAAAGGGCATTAATGAGTCCAAACAAAGAGGAGAGAGCCTCCTGCAGTACAAACAAAAGGTTCCACAGGCCTTTGCAGGCCTGGAAAGGGAAAGGCTGCTTTGAACTCCCATCTCTGCAGATCCCATCTCACCTGGGACCTGAGTGTGAGCCCCTGTGGAGATTTCAGAGTAAGAACTCTCAACTTCAAAGGTGAGTCTTCCTGAAGGCATAGGAAGAGACGCCTCAGCAGCTGTGAGTTGAGAAGGAAACCAAGACTACCCTCAACCGGTGAGGCAGCACAAGAACAAGATACAAACCCCATCCCTCGTCTGTGCTCCCCCTCCAGCCCACCAAGCTGGTTTCCTACCACAGAGGTGAAAGATCCATGCCAGACAGGGAAGGAGCAAGCCCACCCTGGAGAGAACTTCCACAGATCATCTGCAGGCTTTTGTTTTTTTAAATATATTTTATTTATTTGAAAGAGAGAAAGAGGCAGAGAGAGAGAGAATGGGTTCTCTAGGACTTCCAGCCACTGCCAATGAACTCCAGTTGCATGCGCCCCCTTGTGCATCTGGCTTACGTGGGTCATGGAGAATTGAACCAGGATCCTTTGGCTTTGCAGGCAAATGCCTTAACCGCTAAGCCATCTCTCCAGCCCATCTGCAGGCTTTTATAATCCTATTTGGTTAGCTTTTAATATTCAGTCACTTCTTAACAAAAGAAGAAAATATAGCTTAGAAAGAGTAAAGAGAAATTTTAACAGTTCCCCCACCCCCAAGAACAAAGAAAAGGAATCCTTTCCACAGTTTGTTTTCTCCTTCTCATCAAATCAAGTCAGCTGCAAATATGTGTCTGCTTAACTGAGTGTGCTGCCTGCAGGATGGAGCCCTTGGCCAGTGACATCCCTTAAACAAATCCAGGCCCATTTGCACATGTTTTTAAGGCCTATTGTCACGGTGCTTGAGTGCCCAGCCAAGGCCACAATTAGGACAGTGGAAAATTGTGGCTGGAGGCTCTGATTGCTTCAATTGTCACTGAGCATTTTCAGTGGTTGAAGGGGCTTCCTTGGGAGGGTCTAATGCTAAAATGGTCCTTTTCATGTACTGTAGCAGAGCAGTGGCAGGAAACAAAGGAATTAAGTACTTTTGTTATTAAGAGGAGCGGTCCACAGTATTGCCATTTCTGGCCAGAAGATGAGTTGACTCATAAGAAATAAATTTACACTCACAATATCCATGGTAAACAACAAAGAATGTTCAGCACTAGTTTTCTCATCTATACGCTGGCATATATGCTGTGTGTATTAATAGACTCTGGCACTCCATACCATACATTCCCTATGGAGAGGTGTGTAAATAGTATTTGAAGTAGGGTGCTGGAAGTTTGTACAGAGATACAGCAACTATTTGAGGATAGGGGAAAAACAAATTTTGTTGAATGCCATAGTGAAAAAAGTGTGGAGACATGGGACAACTGGGGCGAATCTGTATGGTAATTGTATTTATGCTAGTAAACTGTATTTTGTCTTTTTCTTGTTTGAGGTAGGGTCTCACCCTAGCCCAAAGTGACCTGAAAATCACTCTATAGCCTGTGCTGGCCTCAAACTCACAGTGATCCTCTTACCTCAGCCTCCCGAGTGCTGGGATCAAAGGCATGCGCCACCATACCTGGTTTATTTTGCCTTTTTGGTATGATTCCATCTATTGATATTTTTCTAATATCATATATTAGACCTCTGTAACTCCTTTGTTGCATCTCTGACTTAAAAACCACAAGCATTAGTTGGAAGACAGTCTTGAGAGAGGAGTGCCAGGCTGTACACAAAGTGAGACCATCAGGTGTGCCAGGTGAGTTGATTTATAGGTTAATAAGATGATGAGACATTATACAGGTCAGAGATGAGAACCAAACTGATTGCAGTGTCCCTAGTAAGGAATGATAGCTGAACTTAGTTTAGCTTCTGCAGGATTAAGACCTGCATTGTTCTCTCAGAGCTCAAGTTTGCATCCATTGCTCAGAGGAAGAGACCTGAGCCCTAGCAGGGAAACTACTATTGTTGTCTGGCTAAGTGGATATATTATGCCCAGCAAACTGCCCTCTAAACACATGTTGATGCCCACATGTTAATGCTGCTCTCACTTTTGTTTAGGGAAGCTTTTCTTTTCAGATGGTGACCACTGGGGAGAATCAAGTCACCAGGGTGTGAGAAGAAGTGGAGTGGTCAGCACTCAGTGAGACATCTCTGTCATACTCTCCAAGGGTAGGGACCACTGAGGAAGAGGTGGTGGAAAGAATGCAAGAGCCAAAGGAAGGGGAGGAGTGCTTATAATACTGTCTTCCAGACACAAAGTGTGCATAGTGTTCATGACCTCACAGTGGCTGATGCTACCTACACAAGACCTGCGAAATAGGAAGGGAAAATAAAAAAGATTACATCAAAATAGAAGAGATCTGCCAGGTGTGGTGGTGCACACCTTTAATCCCAGCACTCAGGAACACAGGTAGGAGGATCGCCATGAGTTCGGGGCCACCCTGAGACAATGTAGTGAATTCCAGGTCAGCCTGAGCTAGAGTGAGACCCTACCTCAAAAAACCAAAAAGAAAAAAAAAAAAAAATAGAAGAGAACCTACTTGGAAAGAAGAAGGGATTCAGTGGAGTGAGATTCGGGATGGGAGGGAACTGTGATCATAATATATTGTTCAGAAAAAGAAAAAGAAACAAGAAGGTAGAGACCTGTGTTATTCCAACCGATTTTCATTTGTCTTGGGCACTGGCTATTTCAATGAAGGTCAAACTTAAAATACAAATTGAGCCTTAACAAGGTACGAATAAACAGGGTAAGGATTTTCACACCGCTCACCTTTCCACCCTGCTGCGCACAGTAGTGGCCACTCTGGTGTCTGAACATGGACCAGTGCCTTGAACATTCCATTTTTGACCGTGAACATGAAAGTCCCTACACCCTGGCGAAGGCTTCCTTGTCGATGTTGACATGCTAGAGAAAGTATTTCTCTCTGGACACAAAGAGCTTCTCACAATCAATTCAGGACTTTTACCTAATAGGATGTTAAGGTATTAAATCACTGATGGGAGAAATTGAGGAAGGTTTAGATTTGTTATTTTCCCTTTATTTTTCTTTAGCATTTCTTCCATTCACTGCCTGGCATCTATGCCACAGGTTTCGACATGATAGTTATATGGCTGAGGATGTCACTTGATGTTGAAGCATGAGCTTAGCACTTGCAAAGCCCTAGGTTTGCTCTTGCACACCCCCCCCCAAAAAAAACGATGAAACATATGGCTATTAACTGGGCAGCAATGACTTAACTTCCAGTGGGAAATCTGTATGTGGGCCATGATACCCCTTTGGAAAGGTTCATGTGGAATAAACATGCCATAGTGGTCCACAGGGATGGCCTCGTTTGAAAACCTATGGACATTTCTTTCTACTGAGCTATCTTGTAAATATATATCCTGGAGTTTCATTGCCTTTGTCTGTTATGAGAACAAAACAAATGATAAAAGTGATCATGTAGTATTTTGATCAACACACATTTGCCATTGAAATCCAGAGTTCCAGCGTATCACCATAATTCTTCATCAACAGCACAGCGTGAACATGTTACAGGGCAGTGAACGTCTGTTGTATCCATATATTTTCCCCCTTCCTTCAAGGACAACTGTGGACACAACCACCCTCTATTTTGAGCCTGTGAGTTCTGAATCCAACAACATTCTTGAGGAGGAAGATGGGTTCAAGACAAACCACAACGATGTAATACTTCCTTGCCACAGAAGTCTGTTGCAGGAAGGAAGGGTGGCCTGCATCACTCTAGTCACAGGGATTCTGAGGATGTCTGCAAAGATGCTTGGCGGTTACAGCGCCACCACTGGTCAGCTGGCTGAACAACACCTGAGATTCTTTAAGCATTTAATGGGATGCTGGGGATATAACTATAATTTCTAATTAGGTATAAAATATATTAAGAACAATTTCTGATGCCTAAACCAGAGTTAGGTTAAGACAATAATCTAGCTTCTCAGAGCAAGCCTCAGAAATCTCTCCCTCAGAATTTTGTTTGGCTTTAGGAATAGTCAAGTTCCAATCCAGTATTTAATTTTTAAAGAAGAAACATCAGAAAATTAACACAAAATATATTTGATACATGGGGCTGGAGGGATGAATTAGCAGTTAAAGCATTTGCCTGCAAAGCCAAAGGACCTAGGCTTGATTCCCCAGGACCCACGTTAGCCAGATGCACAAGGGGGCGCACATGTCTGGAGTTTGTTTGCAGTGGCTGGAGGCCCTGGTGTGCCCATTCTCTTTCTCTCTCTCCCTCTTTCTCTGTCAAATATATAAATAAATAAAAATAAATAAAATATTTTTTTAAATATTTGTTACTATATATTGTATATTTATTATATAATAATTATTTACAAATAAGTCTTAAGAGGCTTACTATGACAGTGTCAAGTATGTCAGTTATAAAGGTAGACGGAAGTAGAATGTGTCCAAAGAAACTTGATACAAGAGAGTTGTTATAATTTTATAGTTATGGTGACTGCTACTCACTTAATTATATTTAATAATGGTATAAAGCCAGGCATAGTGGTACACACGTTTAAGCCCAGCACTTGGGAGGCACAGATAGGAGAATTGCTATGAGTTCAAGGCCAGCCTGAGACTACATAGTAAATTCCATTTCAGCCTGGGCTAGAGCAAGACCCTACCTCAAAAAAAACAAAAAAACAAACAAAAAAAAGAGAAAGAAACAAAAAAAAGAAAAGAAAAAAAGAAAAGAGAAAAGAAAAGAGAAAAGAAAAGAAAAGAAAAGAAAAGAAAAGAAAAGAAAAGAAAAGAAAAGAATGGTATACTCTTGGGCTGGGGAGATGTCTCATTCAGCCATTAAAATTACTTGCATGCAGGGCTGGAGAGATGACTTAGCAGTTAAGGCGCCTGCCTGATAAGCCTAAGAATGCCCATTCTATTCTCCAGGTCCCACGTTTAGCCAGACACAGTGATACAAGGGAATAATGCCACAGTTGCCCACAAGGAGGCACACAGATCTGGAGTTCATTCACAGTGGCTGAGAGGCGGCTGGTACGCCCATTCTCTCTCTCTCTCTCTCTCTCTCTCTGACTCTCTCTCAAATAAAAAGTCACTTGCATGAAGAGCCTGGCAGCTCAGGCTCAATTCCCCAGTGTCCATATAAAGCCAGATGCACAAATTGATGCATACACCTGGAGTTCATTTGCAGAGGGAAGAGGTCCTGGTGCACCCATACTCCCTCTCTCTTTTTTTCTCTCTCTCTGTATCTCTGATTTCAAATAAATAAATAAATAAAACAGAATGATATAATCTTGTTTTATCTAAGAGTTACTCCCTAAATCAGCATACAGATTACATAATCATGTAATGTGGCTTTATCAAATTAGTTAATATTCCTGGATATAACATAATTATGTAACATAGCATATTAACACCATAGTTAGATAATATATAAAATTATAAATTTAATGTTGCTCAAAATAAATCTAAATTCGGATCACTTCTTACCACCAGTTTGCTTCTGACTTTCTCCCAGAGCCTTGTAACTTGTCTTTCTTTGCTTGTAAATTTGTTTCTGTGTATCCTATTCTTCACAGAACAGCCAACAAGTGCTTGCAAAGAAATGAGATCCTGGCATGACTTAAACACCCATTTCTGCCCTTCCATCCCAAACTCCTCTCAAAACCAGTGTGACTCACATCTCCGAGGCTACCAAGGCTCACAGCAGTCCCCATCCAGCACTGAAGGTCTGGGGCTTGGCGCCCTGTCTGAGTCAGCTGGAGGAACAGAACTGGTCTTGAGTCCAGGCTGGAAGGCTGAGGAGGTCTGAGGCGCCTGGCGAGCCGCTGGTCTTGAGTCCAGGCTGGAAGGCTGAGGAAACACGAGTGCTGCTCTCACCAGCAAGCAGCACCAGCAGCCAGGTGGGAGGAAGGGGCTCTTTGCTCCTGGAGCTTCCTTACGTACAGCACCCCTGGGGGGGGGGGGTGCCTACTCTGGGGGAAGGGCTCACTCTGGAGGAAGGATTTCCTCCTTCAGTCAGTCCTTCCTGGAAACAGCCTCAGAACCCATGCAAGAGGAATGTCTGTGGATTCCTAATCTGATCAAGTTGACAGCAGGACTTAGTCATCACATAGTTCAAATGTCACATATTCTGCAAATTTTTCCTAAACCTCAAATCACAAATAGCATTCCTTTTCAAAACTCTCTCTCTCATTGTTTTGTCTTCTCTGTAGTACCTGTGACTCTATTACTTCCTTGTCAACCAGTGAATTAACTGTCTCTTTCACTGAAATGGAACCTCTGTGGGCATAAGGATTTATGTGTTTTTTATTTATTTATTTATTTATTGATGCTATAACAACAAACCACATTGGCTGTCCATACAAGTAGCTCTATAAATTTTTTGGTGAATGAATAAAGGAATAAATGTATCTTGCTGTAACATAAAAACTATTGTTCAGGGCTGGAGAGATGGCTTAGTGGTTAAGTGCTTGCCTATGAAGCCTAAGGACCCCAGTTCAAGGCTCGATTCCCTAGGACCCACATAAGCCAGATGCACAAGGTGGTGCATACTTCTGGAGTTTGCCTGCAGTGGTTGGAGGCCCTGGTGTGCCCATTCTCTCTTTCTCTCTCTCTGTCTCTATCTATCTGCCTCTTTCACTCTCTCTCTCTTATATAAATAAATAAATAAATCTTTAAAAAAATTGTTCCATTCCTAAACATGTTAAGACTCGGAATATGGTTTGGTGGTAGAGCACTTGCCTAGCATAGGCACAGTCTAGCACTGTAAGGCAGCACCATTCTGCAGTAAAAACAAAATAAATAAATAAATAAACCAAAAAACGAAACCTATTACAATAGCAAAGACAGATCTTACAAGTGTAAGGACATGGATGATGAGAAACTGGAGATTTCAAACCAGTGCATCAACGGACGGTTGATATACCTTAAAGGTCTGGCTATCCAGGAATATAATTTGCATATGTATAATGTTAGCTTGGCAGGAAACATATGTATACAGATGCATACATATAAGCTCTGATTCTTGATTTATTAAAATGAATTATTGCATTTTTATCTAAAATCATTCTCTAGGTAAGGCACTGACCTTCTTTTTTAAATATATTTATTTATTTATTTATTTATTTATTTATTTATTTATTTGAGAGAGAGAGAGAGAAAGAGGCAGAGAGAGCGAGAGAGAGAATGGGTGCGCCAGGGCTTCCAGCCACTGCAAACAAACTCCAGATGCATGCGCCACCTTGTGCATCTGGCTTACGTGGGTCCTGGAGAATTGAACTGGGATCCTTTGGCTTTGCAGGCAGACATCTTAACCAATAAGCCATCTCTCCAGCTCTGACAGTTACCTTTATGTTGCTGGGACAAAACACCTGACCAGGAGCAGCTTGCAGGTTGAGAGGGCTTATTTCAGGCTTCCAGTGTTGAGAGAAAAATTTGTCACATTGGAGAAGGCAGGGCAGAGGTAGCAAGTGGCTCACACCTTCATACAGGAGTAGTGGGGTGGGAGCAGCAAGAATGAGCTAGCTGGCAAACAGCCAGTAGGGCTGGACTAACAAACCTCAGTGTGCCCCCAGTGACCCACCTCCTTCCAGCAAGGATTCACCCCCATTCCCGAAGGCTCCCCAGCCAGGACTGAGTATGAGCCTTAATCAAACTCATGAGGCTGTGGGTGTCACTTCACATTCAAACCACCACATTCCGTCCCTGATCCCCATAGACTCATAACCATCTCATGATATACATTATATCTAGTCCAACTTTAAAAGTCTCTTCCTCCGATTTCTTTCCAAAAATCCTGTACACCAGACAGCAGAAGTATCTTTGGTTACTCGGATGAAGTTCAGGAAAAAGACTTCCCTTGGTCTGTTAGTGATGGAGTGAGAGAGCTCAGAGGGACCTGTGTTTGCTCATGGCCAGTTTAAACGTCTTTCTACCACATCATAGTCTGTGAAGGTACCACGCAAAAAGGACAGAAGAAGGGAGGGAAAATGACCAGGATAAAGGGAAACGAAGGGAAGATAGAAGAGCAGAAGGAAGCTGCACAGTTACCCTGTGGATCACCTTCACACACACCGTCCTCCTCATAAATTAACTCTAAACTTCAGTTAAAATTACCTTCTTGTAATCTAAATTCTACACCCAGCTGAGCCTGCCTGTTTCATTTCTATTACCTTTAGCGAAAGTACCAATTATTGCATGGAAATTCTATTTTGAGGTTTATCATGAATGTTGGTTTTCACTAATTCTTAATTAAGGAATGATAGAAAACACAGCTCTCATTCAACTGCCATGGGATCCAATACCCAGAGACCCCTTTTCTTCCTTGTCTGCCCAGTCTCTGAAGCACTAATGACTGAATTAAGTCTGAAGCCATCCTAATGTCATGTTTCTGGGATAGAAATACCAAGGACCCTGAATGATGTTTGAACAATTTTTAGGTTTCACATTTTATAAATAAATAAATAAATCTTTAAAAAAATGGTTCCATTCCTAAACATGTTAAGACTGGAATATGGTTTGGTGGTAGAGCACTTGCCTAGCATAGGCACAGTCTAGCACTGTAAGGCAGCACCATTCTGCAGTAAAAACAAAATAAATAAATAAATAAACCAAAAACGAAACCTATTACAATAGCAAAGACAGATCTTACAAGTGTAAGGACATGGATGATGAGAAACTGGAGATTTCAAACCAGTGCATCAACGGACGGTTGATATACCTTAAAGGTCTGGCTATCCAGGAATATAATTTGCATATGTATAATGTTAGCTTGGCAGGAAACATATGTATACAGATGCATACATATAAGCTCTGATTCTTGATTTATTAAAATGAATTATTGCATTTTTATCTAAAATCATTCTCTAGGTAAGGCACTGACCTTCTTTTTTAAATATATTTATTTATTTATTTATTTATTTATTTATTTATTTGAGAGAGAGAGAGAGAAAGAGGCAGAGAGAGCGAGAGAGAGAATGGGTGCGCCAGGGCTTCCAGCCACTGCAAACAAACTCCAGATGCATGCGCCACCTTGTGCATCTGGCTTACGTGGGTCCTGGAGAATTGAACTGGGATCCTTTGGCTTTGCAGGCAGACATCTTAACCAATAAGCCATCTCTCCAGCTCTGACAGTTACCTTTATGTTGCTGGGACAAAACACCTGACCAGGAGCAGCTTGCAGGTTGAGAGGGCTTATTTCAGGCTTCCAGTGTTGAGAGAAAAATTTGTCACATTGGAGAAGGCAGGGCAGAGGTAGCAAGTGGCTCACACCTTCATACAGGAGTAGTGGGGTGGGAGCAGCAAGAATGAGCTAGCTGGCAAATAGCCAGTAGGGCTGGACTAACAAACCTCAGTGTGCCCCCAGTGACCCACCTCCTTCCAGCAAGGATTCACCCCCATTCCCGAAGGCTCCCCCAGCCAGGACTGAGTATGAGCCTTAATCAAACTCATGAGGCTGTGGGTGTCACTTCACATTCAAACCACCACATTCCGTCCCTGATCCCCATAGACTCATAACCATCTCATGATATACATTATATCTAGTCCAACTTTAAAAGTCTCTTCCTCCGATTTCTTTCCAAAAATCCTGTACACCAGACAGCAGAAGTATCTTTGGTTACTCGGATGAAGTTCAGGAAAAAGACTTCCCTTGGTCTGTTAGTGATGGAGTGAGAGAGCTCAGAGGGACCTGTGTTTGCTCATGGCCAGTTTAAACGTCTTTCTACCACATCATAGTCTGTGAAGGTACCACGCAAAAGGACAGAAGAAGGGAGGGAAAATGACCAGGATAAAGGGAAACGAAGGGAAGATAGAAGAGCAGAAGGAAGCTGCACAGTTACCCTGTGTGGATCACCTCCACACACACCGTCCTCCTCATAAATTAACTCTAAACTTCAGTTAAAATTACCTTCTTGTAATCTAAATTCTACACCCAGCTGAGCCTGCCTGTTTCATTTCTATTACCTTTAGCGAAAGTACCAATTATTGCATGGAAATTCTATTTTGAGGTTTATCATGAATGTTGGTTTTCACTAATTCTTAATTAAGGAATGATAGAAAACACAGCTCTCATTCAACTGCCATGGGATCCAATACCCAGAGACCCCTTTTCTTCCTTGTCTGCCCAGTCTCTGAAGCACTAATGACTGAATTAAGTCTGAAGCCATCCTAATGTCATGTTTCTGGGATAGAAATACCAAGGACCCTGAATGATGTTTGAACAATTTTTAGGTTTCACATTTTTATCATCCTGAACTAGACCCAGGGTTAAAATGTGCCCTGAGGGCTGGACAGATGGCTTACCGGTAAAGCGCTTGCCTGTTAAGCTTAAGGACCCCAGTTCAAGGCTCGATTCCCCAGTACCCAAATAAGCCAGATGCACAAGGTGGTGCACACAGCTGGAGTTTGTTTGCAGTGTCTGGAGGCCCTGGTGTACCCATTCATTTTCTCTCTCTCTATCTGCCTCTCTCTCTCTATCCCTCACATAAATAAATAAATAAAATCTTTTTTTAAATGTGCCCTGAATCACTCCCATTGTTCATTTCTTTCAGTGGGAACTCATCAGTTGCAGTTACCTCCTAGCTGCTGGGACAAAGCACCCAGCCCAAAGCAGCTAAGGAGAGGAAAGATTTTTTTTTTACTGTGGCTTACAGTCTGGAAGGGACACTTCATGATGGCAGGGGAAAGCATTGACTGAGCTGAGGCTGGACATCACCTCTGCCACAGCAAGTGGAAATGAGAACCAGGAGAGTGAGCCGAATAACACTGGCAAGCTAAGGACTACTAACCCTCAAAGCCCGACCCCAGGAACACACTTCCTCTAGCAAGGCCCCTCCGCTCTGCTTGCCACCAGCTGGGGACCTAACATTCCGAACACATGAGTTTATGGGGGCACACCTGATTTCAGCCACCACATAACCGTTTTCACATTTGTGAAAGTCTAGGCAGAGATTCAATAATTCATTCACCAACATCCACATTGTGGCAGGTACTGGGCATATGATGAACATAATAAAATTGTTTTCCTTCACATATGGCACCCTTGTGAGAGGTAGGCCCAAAACACAAGTAAACAGACACCATTATGTAAGTGCTAGAAAGGAAATAAACTGGGGTGCGGAATCTCAATGAAAGCCACTTCTTTGGCTACTAGGATGGCAAAAGAAGGACTTCCTGGGGAACAGAGTCAAGGACTTGCCATTAAAGAACATTTTAGTGCTGGAGAGAGGGTTCAGCATTTAATGTACTTGCCTGCAAAGCCTCATAACCTGGGCTCGATTGCCCAGTATCCACAGAAAGGCAGATGCACAGAGCAACACATGCATTAGAGTTCATTTGCAGTGGCCAGAGGTCCTGGTATTGCCATTCTCTCTTTCTCTCTTTCTGTCATCTTTCTTTGCCTCTCTATCTCTCTGATTGCAAATAAATAAATAAATAAAAATATTTTAAATTTCAAAAAATAAAGAACATTTCTTCTGTGAACCACATTCATTGTACTCCACAGACTGTTCCTTACTAGGTAGTTGATGAACATGTCAAGAACCAAACAGGCCACAGTGGAACTGGGACTATCAATACCAGATACATTGAGCATAAGAAATGAGACATGTCAAGGTTTACTCCAGTTTCAAACAAAATGAACACACGAGAGCAAGAAGTTCCAGTCAGCACAAAAAAATATGGCCTCATTATATCTCATCAAGGAATCGTTATTCGAGATGACAAGAGGTATATTGCCAATAAATCTACAATTCTGTTTTCAATTAATGCAAACTTAGAATAGTCCAAGCTGTTATTAGATTTCAATTAATAACCCGTGATGCCTCATTAATGCAAATATGCTCTCGGTGGTGCTAAACCTTCGTTAGTGAAATGGGTCTGATAACATGACTGCTTCATATGATAATGGAACTAGGATTAAAAGGCATGATTAATCATTTTTTCCTACTACATAATATCTATGACAGTTTACTTATGCCTGTATGAAACATTTCTTTTTTCAAAAAAGCCAATTTACATTTAAATGTTCAAAGACGGGGTGAAAAGGCAGAAGCAGCACTCTGAAGTATCTCTAACTGTTGCAGACACAAATCAGGCAATTGGTGGCATTCTCTATCCCGTGTAACCTGCTGTGCTAAGAGCTTAAAGTGCTGAACAGCACGTGCCAGGCACACAGCTGACAATGGGCTTTGTAGTTCTCTTGTGTGTGTCGCCTGCCATTCCTTGAATGCAGGATTGGTTCACCGGTGGGTGGAAGCCAGCCACAGATGCTAAGCAAACATGGTAACTACAAGGGAATGCCCTTCCCTGCCAATTCCCCTCCACGTAGTGACTGATGACTTCTAACCAAGCTGCCTGGAACAGTAGGTATAACTATCACCTACCAAGGAACCCTCCCCAAGCACGCTGTGCTCTTTCTCTGCAGAAACTCCCGCATTGTCTCATGTCCTTGTGGTCCTAGTCAGGTTGTCAGTTAGAACTCATCTCACGAGCAGGCAGACACACGGGCGTGAGCCCCAACTTTCAGAAGAGGGCTGCCATCCAGGTGAGGGCTTCTGCATCCAGCAGTCAGCTGGGTCTTTATCTTGATCTATCCCTAATGAAAGCACATCTTTCTTTCTTTCCTTCCTTCCTTCCTTCCTTCCTTCCTTCCTTCCTTCCTTCCTTCCTTCCTTCCTTTCTTTTCTTCTTCTTCTTCTTTTATTTTTTATACAGGGTTCTGACTACTTAGCCAGCGTGTCTGGAATTTGCTACATATCCCAGGCTGGCTTTGAATTACCAGCAACCCTCCTGTCTTAACCTCCCAGGATCTGGGATTATAAGTGCATACTACCACACTTGGCTAAGAACTTGGTCTCTATGCTTCAATTTTCTGCTTGTGATTCCTCACATCTCAGAAATGACGGGTCACAGATAAACTTATCGGGGCCACTCTCTTACTCCAACTTCTACCCCCTGCCCCAAGGAGGTAAAGTCTGTCTCTCTGTGTCCCCTGTCAGCTCCCCAAGTTTCTTACTGGCAAGAGACATTGTATGTAAAAGACACATACTTCTCTCTCTGTGTCTTAAGCAAATTGTGGTTTTAGAATACTTTTTAAAATCTATTGAGAATTCATATCATTGTTGCTTAGTAACTGTCAAAGATGGGCACTGTTTTCTGGTTTAAAAAAATCAACAAAAAATCTATTATTTTTGTGTTTAAAGTTTAGAAATTGCCTTAAAATTAAATTGTGTTAAAACTCAGATATTATAATAGCCTTATGTCAGAAACACAACCTAGAAATCTAAAACAAAACCCAACACTGACAAATTCTATTTCAATAGCTCAAATACATTTCCTCATCAATGATGTTGTAATATACAGATTGTGACTCTGTCCCCTGGGCAACAAAAATCATGAGTCTTGTCAGCATGTGTTCATGTGCTAGCAGAACCAGGCTTCTTTCAACACTGATAGTCCCCAACTTAGGACGGTTCAACTTGGAAATTTTTTACGTAATGACAATGGGAAATCCAAGTATATTCAGTAGAAATCATACCCTGAAGTTTGATCTTTTCCTGGGTTAGTGATAAGTGGTGTAGAGCTATTCCTCAGTGCTGGGCAACAAACAGTGAAGCCTGCTCTCACACCATAATAAGGAGAAACAATGGATCTTGCTATGTAACAGGCTGGTTTTGAACTCAGAGGATCTGGGATTATAATTGTGCAATATTCAGTTTTCTGTGCTGATACGCCTGATACTCAATAGGCAGGTGTATTTAATGCATTTTTAATTTATAGCTTAACTCTTTTTTTTTTTTTTTTTGAGGTAGTATCTCACTCTAGTCTAGGCTGACCTAAAACTCATTCTGTTGTCCAGGCTACCCTCAAACTCACAGTGATCATCCTACCTTAGCCTTCCAAATGCTGGGATTAAAGGTGTGTGTGCTCCCACGAATGGCTCCAGGTAAACTCCTGCTGCAACCTTGCACTGGGTTTATTGGGATATAACCCCATAATGACTTGAGAAGCATCTATACAGTAACATTAAATCTAAGACACAGGCTGGAGGGATAGCTTAGCAGATTAGGCACTCACTTGCAAAGCCAAAGGACCCAGGTTTGATTCCCCAGGACCCACATTAGCCAGATACACAAAGTGGCATGTGCTTCTGGAGTTCATTTGCAGTGGCTGGAGGCCCTAGTGTGCCCATTTTTTCTCTCTCTCTCTCTCTCAAAATAAATAAAAGACACATATGTTTTATATGGTATGTATGATTAAAATCCATCCCCATATCTAACTGGTTCTGCATTTTTTGGAAATAATTAAATAATGAAATGTGCTTAGTATAGTAATGGTTTCCATGCACAGACCAACAAAGATCATGGGAACTGAAATGGTGAGGTACTACGTGGAGAACTTCAGAATTGCCTAGAAATATGGAAGGAAATTGTACAAGAGTTTATTCTGTCAGGGGACCAGGACTCAGATGGAACCACAAGGACATCAGGAGAAATGATGGAAAATTCCAGTTATTCTGAGGTGTGATTCTCTGGCTCTTGGTCTACTCGTCTTTAAAATGAGGGCTTTGATTAGATGGCCTCTAGATGTCTCTGAGTTCGAACAGGCTGTAACACTCTCAAGAAAGAAGGACCGCTTTTAGGGTGAGCAGCCAGAGCATGCTCGTGTGGGCTGCTAAATGCAATAGTGCAGACAGGAAAGCTTTGAAGGAAGAGGGTAAAAAAAAAAAAATACAAACATGCACTATTTCTAAAATGCCCATGTGCACATAAACATACCACACACATACCCATACACACACACCGCACACAGTCTTTTCAGTCTAGATAACCTTTCAGCCATGTTTGCATTTCACAGATGGAAAAGTGTTTCAGTTTTAGGCAGGCTGTTCTGAGTTCTAGGAGTCTGAAGAGCACAATTTCAGAGAAGCACAGTGAGTCTCGAGTTATGCGCAGCCTGAGATCTTTAGAGATCTCTGCACAGGCCACATACAAGCTGTGCCCCATGCTGTTTGCCCAGATGGTAATTCTGGTAGCTACACTCACTCCTGCCTCCCACCTCTGTCTCTTAGAGGACTAGTTTGCCCTGCATAAGACTCCCCTTGTGGTTCTGTGGCTCATTTTTTAAGTCAATACCTGGCAAGGTGGATGCAATTATGGCTAGGAATGAAGGACGGGAGAGAGGGAAAGAACAAAAGAAGAAACCGAGTGAGGGAAGGCTAAAGAAAGCTCAGCCATCCAAAACCTAGTTTGATACTCATGAAGGCTCAGAGCCAAAAGCCTGCCTAGCGCACACCACTGTGTTTCCCACTGAATAATTTACAATCTCACTCAACACCGATGACTCAGGAAGGGTTGTTGGAGACCATGATAAACTGAGACCAAGCAAGGGCCCTGCATGACTATGTCTAAGCTCAGAGTGAAGGACAACGGCCAGCCCATGAGATGTCAAACATTTCCATCCTCCGAGGAACGAGAATGATTCCTGTTTGAACACTAGAAATGACTTTAGCCTGGTTCTGGGCTGTCCTCCCTAGACAGACAGATTGAGATAATAGTAAAAGATGCCTTATTGATGGCTGCTTCCATGGAGATGTGCCACTTTGACAGCACTCGATACAGAAAGAATCCTATATCCCCCCAAGTCACCCAAGCCAAGCCCAAACTGTCTGGAACACACTCACACTGAGGTGCCTCCATTGTATCTGGTCTTTCCTGGTGCACGATTAGTGAACCCACTTGTTCAACTCCAGCTGTATTTCTGGTAGTGCCTGGCTGGGAAGAACTAACACTGATTAGAGACCAATATGGTTGCAAGCCACTTTTTCTTACTGTCCTAAGAAGGCTCTTTCTGGGCTATTTTTTTTTATTATTATTTTTTACTTTATTTTTGGAGAGAGAGACAGAGAGAGATAGACAGAGAGGGAGAGGGAGACAGAAATGAGCGCGCCAGCAGTCTCTCAGCTGCTGTGAACGAAATCCAGATGTGTGTGCCCCCTTGTGGTCAAGTGCAACATTGCGCCCTTGCCTCACTTTGCATCTGGCTAAACGTGGGAACTGGAGATTGGAACCGCTGGAGATTGGAACCAGCGTTCTTAGGCTTAGCAGGCAGGCGCCTTAACCGCTAAGCCATCTCTCCAGCCCTCTGTGCTATTTTTTTCCTCCTTAATAATTCCCTACTATGAAATCTTACTTGTTTTAGGACCTTTTGTCTCATTGCTTTTGCTTTTAAGACAGAGTTTTATTCCATAGCCCAGGCTGGCCTACAGCTCACTATGTAGGCCAGGATGGTCTCATTCTTTCAGTCCTCTTGCCTCAGCCTCCTGATTGGTGGAATTACTGATATGCGCCACCATATGCAACCCCACCATGGAAATGTTCAGCTCACAGCTACACTATACATCTGTTTAGATGCTGTATGTCTTTCTGAGTTTTATGCATACAAAGAGTAAGTTTCTCCCACTACACCTACTGTCTTGAACAATCTGCAGGAATTAATCTAAATTATTCCAGGACTAAAGTGTATCAGTTATTTTGTCACAATCATGTGAAAAGTATCACACGGCAAACTCTTAAGAAAGGAAAGATTTACTTCATTCATGGTTTCAGAGGGTTTGGTCCATGACGGCTTGTTTCTATTTTTCGAGGCCCAAGGCAAGGTGAAGCATTGTGGTGGTGGGAGCAGGGAGAGTAGAAAATCTTCACTTCATGGTAGACAGGAGGCAGAGACAGTGACAAGAAGAGAAGAGGGACAATGCACTCCACCACACAAGGATATGTTTCAAGTGACCTGCTTCCTCCACCTAGACTTCAACTTGTGTCTTATGAATTCCTTAAGAAATTGATTCACTCCCTCATGAGATGAGCGCTCTTACAGTCATTTCTATGGAAATGGCCCCACCCATGCACCCAGAGGCATTTCTCAACCCAATCAAGTTGACATTTAAGGCTAACCATCCGTTCTAGGACAGCAACGTGTCTGTCACCAAATGTCAAAAAGCACCTATACATTAGCAATATGCCTTTCCACCGTAACACAATAGCAACATCCAAGATTATTATTATAGTGCTTGCTACATAGCAGGTATTATTCCCATGCATTGTGATAATTAAACTTTGGTTGGCAACTTGATGACATTTAGAATCAACATAAAAACAAATCTCTGGTCATATCTATGAGGGAAGTTTCTAGATTATGTTAATTGACATAGGAAAACTTACCCTAAATGTGAGCAATAACATTCCATGCACTGGGATCCTGGACTGTATAAAAAAGGACAAATTGAACTGGGCTCCATCATTCCTTGCTCTCTGCATCCTGACTTTGTGTTGAATGTGATGTATGGTTTCATGCTCCTGCCGCCATGCCTTCCCCAACATGACGGACTGTAACCCCTTAAACTCTAAGCTGAAATAAATCCTTCTGATTTTAAGTTACTTCTTATCTAGTATTTGGTCACAGCAATGAGAAGAGTAACATCCATACATCTACTTTTGTTCCCCAGAGTTTAGCTCATTTACCCATTAAAATCCCACATGGGGGCTGGAGAGATGGCTTAGAAGTTAAGGTGCTTGCCTGAAAACCAAAGGACCTCGGTTCGATTCCCCAGGACCCACGTAAGCCAGATGCACAAGGTGGCACATGCATCTGGAGTTTGTTTGCAGTGGCTGGAAGCCCTGGCACATCCATTCTCTCTCTCTCAAATAAATAAAAATAAAAATATTAATAAATATTAATGGTAGTTAATTGAATTATCTCCCTGTAAAATTGAGGAAAACAGAAGAGTCATTCCCTGACTCACAAGAGTTAATCCCCAGGAGACACCAAGTAAGGAGATGGGCCTATAGTTTGAGAGAACAGGCCCACGAGGACGTGTTAAGTCTTGCTCAACAGTAGCTCCACGAGCCCGTGCTAAGTGCACGAGCCCACCAATGAACCAGCTGGTATTGTGATTTTCACAGTATTACTTATATCACTTAAGAATAAAAATATTAGTAACTTAGGAGTTGGGCATAAAGCTAAGATGGCTATGACATAGAAAAACGTTTGGGTGAAAATTTCTAGAGTCAATGTTGCATGTCTGTCCAATGTTTTGGAACACAAACACCACTCTGTGTGCAGAAATGTTTCCCTAAGTAGAAAATGACATGGATAAGACAAAAAGAGGACCGGGGAGAGGACTCGGCAGTTAAAGGTGCTTGTTTCTGAAGCTAAAGCTAGATGGTGCGAGTTCGATTCCCCACCACCCACGTAAATAAAGCAGATGCATAAAGAGGAGTACGCATCTGGAGTCTGTTTGCAGTGGCAGAAGGCCCCCGTTGTGTTCATTCTCTCTCCTTCTCTTTATCTCTCAAATAAATAAATAGCTTTTTTTTTTTTTTTTTAAAGAAGAAGCAAAGGCAGGAGGCAGAGGTAGGAGGATCGCTGTGAGTTCGAGGCCACCCTGAAACTACATAGTGAATTCCAGGTCTGTCTGAACCAGAGTGAAACCCTACCTCGAAACACCAAAAAAAAAAAAAAAAAAAAAAAAAAGGAAAAAGGGTAAATTGTTCCCTCCAAAAAGCTAAGAATTACTGGTGACGCCATCAAAATTCCAGAGTCAGGGAACTTCGCCTTTCCGTTGGCCACCACTGTTCATTGGCCCTCATGTTTGCTCACTGTTCTTTCCAGGAGCCAAACTGTCCATGGTGTCTGTACACGCTCCTCTCAGAAGAATGCTGTTCTGCATTGCTTGTTTTTACAAAGCTACATTTGCTTCCAGTACTGCCAGAGAATTCGAAATTGTCAAAACCTACCTTCCTGGGTCAAGTGATCCACTCATCTGGCCTCCACTCAGGCCAGAGCTCTCTGCGAGCCAGTGTGATTTTACACAGTCGCAGAAAGAAACTGGGCTTTGTGATGAGCATCTGCTGTTTTGTTAAAAATGTGGTTAAAGACATTAACAAAAGTGACATCACCAGCTGTTGTAATGTCAAGCAGCTTAGCTAAACTGTTTTTTATCAAATGACAGCATATGACACCCGAATCAATTCCAAACCAATAACACATTGCTACTTGTAATGCAGAGCTGAATGGGAGTGAGGGGAGCTGGTGCTAGTAGAGAGAGAGAGAGAGGACAGGCAGACACAGAAAGAAGAAGACAGAGGGGGAGAATGAGAAGGGAGGGGAGGGAGAGAGAGAGGAAAAAAGGAGAAATTTAGATTTCTTCTAAAGTCAGAACAGAAACAATAGGTTGCTAGCAATTTTCATAAATTCTTACCCCTGCTTCTAACAAAGCAAAATCAACATTCTGACACAAAAACAAGAAGTTTATTCTGCAACGTGCTTGTTGTTGCAATAAGGAATGACTGAGTTTCCGTCCAGTCAGTGTTGCTCAGATTCTGTGTCTTCACATTGCTGGCACAAAGCAGTCTCTTAGCTGTATGCCTCCCTCCCCAGGCGGGTGACCATCAGGAGAGAAGAGCTGCTCTGTGTAGCTATGTTGGGCTCCTCTATTTTTATTTGCCTACCATTTTTAATTACCGGGCCACTACAAGGTAGCATATCAGTAGCATTGCCAACTGTGTTGTCCTTATGGCTGAAAAGTCTGTGACAGGTGACACAAGGAACCCCCGCCCTATGTTCATCACAACGCTTGTGACAGGCGAAATGGTGTAACTTTTTTGGTCTGCCCTGCACAGCCATGGCCACTATGGGATAAATGTTTAATTTCCACCACTGTGACGAAGGGAGAGCCTGAGCTGTGACCAGTGCATAGGGAGCTGCACCACTGTGAATAACGCACCTCACGCACGCTTAGTCTACAAAGCCTGGGATAAGCCTGTTCCTGCAAGAGTGGACATGACTCAGTCATCATGAAAAAAAAATCCATTTTAACACTGTTCTTCCTGGACCAAAAACAAAGGCACACGCTGCGTGGGGAAGGAGGTCTGGCAGAAGCAGAAGGTGCTCGGTGTATGGAGAGTGTCACAAGGCTGGCAACTCAGGGGAGGTTCACACTGGAGGGGAAAACACACCAGGACCAAGAGCAAAGGGAGAAAGTGGCGAGAAGTCTTAGCTCTCCTCGAGGAGAGGCAGAGAGCCCAAGTCACCGTCAGTACCTGGACATGCATGAAGAAGTGGCGCCTGGGATAATCAAAGCACGCCAGGCTTAGAGATGTCAGGTTCCAAGAGGACCTCACTCAGGGTCACAGGCAGATGAGTTCATCCCTTGAAACAATGCCAACACCTGATGTTTCTCTACTGAGGATGGAGAGCGGGTGATGAGGATGAGGGAAAGAAGTACAAGCCAGAGGTAAAGACCTTCTATAGCAAAGCCACAACGCAGGATGGACCCCCACAGGTCATTTATTTGGGGAAAGGTCAGGGAGGGTGGAAAGCCCTGGGGGAAGTCAACAGTCTACCCCATAAGGAAACAGAACATACAAAGTAACCTCGACGAGCAGAATCTCGTGACCACTTTAAGTTTTCGTGACAGGGTAAGACTTTTTTTTAACTTATTTTAATTTGTTTCCAGTTATCCAAAGCAGGTCTTTTCATTTTACTCTTTCATCTACACAGTTTTTGCATTCACCTATGTCCTTTATTGCTAGACACAGGGATTGGGCCCAAAAGCCAAAAGCAGTTATCTGTTATAAATTTCCACTTCCTTGGTGGCGCACGCCTTTAATCCCAGCACTCGGGAGGCAGAGGTAGGAGGATCGCCGAGAGTTCGAGGCCACCCTGAGACTTCATAGTTAATTCCAGGTCAGCCTGGACTAGAGTGAGACCCTACCTCGAAAAACCAAAAAAATAAATAAATAAATTTCCACTTCCTTGCTTATTCTTGGATTCATTGAGTCACCTGATCATGAATCAATAACAGTTGGCAGGTCAGCCTCACTTTCCCTGAATATTTATAAACTGTATTAATGACAGTTGTGAAACCTCCTGTCTTGTAGCACTGTACACTGAGTGGACCATATTGACTAGATGCCCAGCCGTGTGCTTGCACACAGGTTTCATTTCATCCCAACACTCCCTTTATGGAAGGAGTTTTGTTTTAAATATCTTTATGAATGGAGGTCTGGCTTCAAAAGAAATTTTATAATAAAAGGAGATGATTTAAGATTGGAATCCAGGTCTATTTCTCCCCAAGAACTTTTCTTTAATTTTTATTTATTTATTTATTTGCAAGCAGAATTAGAGAAAGAGAATGAGAGAGAGGCCTCTTGCCACTGCAAATGAACTTCAGATGCATGTACCACTTTGTGCATCTAGCTTTATTTGAGCCATTTCCCTTCTTAAAATATAGCTCACAAGGACATCATTTCTCCTATGGATTCCCCAGAGAGTAAGGGATCTGAATGATAATTGGATTTTTTTTTCTTTTGGTGTGCTGTGTGTTCATGTATGTGAATATGGGGAGTATGCCACAGCATACAGAGGTCAGAGAGTAATTTTTGGATGTTGTGTTTGCTTTCCACTTCCTTGGAGGCATGGTCTCATGTTCAACACTGTATTTACCAAGCCAGCTGGCCCCTGAGCTTCCAGTACATTCTCTTTTTCTTTGTTCTTTCTTGTACATAGGTGTGGCTTGGTTTACAAATGCCTGCCATAGGATCCTGTAGCTTTTATGTGGGTGCTACAGTTCTGGACTCAGCTACTCACACTTGCACAGAAAGCACCTTATCCATTGAGCCATCTCCTCAGCACCTAATTGGAATTTTTGTTTTAGATTATTTATTTGTAAGCAGAGACAGAGAAAGACACACACAGAGAGAGAGAGAGAGACAGAGAGAGAGAGAGAGAGACAGATGATGGTGGGGGGTAGAATAGGCACACCAGGACTTTTAGCCACTGTAAACAAACTCCAGACCAATGCACCACCTTGTGCATCTGAGTATTGGGGAATCAAACCCAGGTCATTAGGCTTTGCAGGCAAGAACCTTAACCACTGAGCAATTTCTCCAGAACCTAACTGAATTTTTAAAAATATTTTTTATTTTTATTTATTTATTGAGAGAGGGAAAGAGGCAGAGTGAGAGATTGAGAGAGAGAGGGAAGGGGAGGACACTCCAGGGCTTCTAGCCACTGCAAACAAACTCTAGATGCATGCGCCCCCTTGTGCATCTGGCTTACGTGGGTCCTGGGGAATTGAACTGAGGTCCTTTGGCTTTGCAGGCAAGTGCCTTAACTGCTAAACCATCTCTCCAGCCCTGGAATTTTTAACTAAGGTAAATAACTTGACCAAAGACAACTGAGGGCAGGGAGAGGTGGAGAAAATAAGACAGCAAACTTTCCCATAAGGGAAGGATACTGGAGCACAATGAAGCTTGATTTTCTGGGATTTGGGGAATGGATGGTTGTGGGAGAGCTGAGAACTTAGAAAACGAATTTAAGAATAGTCCCGATTTCTCAGGCAGTTCTCTTGTTTTTGATAGCATTCCTTTGGTTTGGACCATTCTGAAGACAGGGGTAAGGAGGGACAGGTTCTAAAAAAGTTATTTCACTACATTATCTCTTATTTCTTTGATGGTTCTGTAAGGTTAGAGTTATTATTCCCAGCCAGGCGTGGTGACTCAAACCCATAATCCCAGCACTTGGGAGGTGGAGGTAAGATAATGTGAGTTCAAAGCCAGCCTGGAACTACGGAGTGAGTTCCTGATCAGCTGAGGCTACAGTGAGACCCCGCTTCAAAAAGAGTTGTTATCTCCAGCTGCATGTTGAAGACTGGGCAGCTCAAAGAAGCCCAAGCTCACGCAGTTTAGATGCAAGAGCAAGCACCTGAGCCCAGTTGCTTCTGGCTCTCAAACCAGGGCTCTTTTCCATTGCAGCACATTGTCACATGTCGTCTGTAAAGGTCAGCAGACAGACCTGACCTTTACCACACCCGAGATGCTGCGCTCGCCTGAGATCTCACCCCATGTGTGAAGCTGTTGTGAGCCAGTGGGGCCCGCAAGGCCTTGGGGAATGTTCAGCCTCGACCTTCCCCTTCCTTCATCACGTTTCTTTGCTGTCTTCCCGTGTGGGAACCTCTGTTCCAGTTCTACCAAGTCTATGTGGCTTCCTTTGCCCGTGTGGTACCTGTCTGGAAAATTCTTGCCTACATTTCTCCTCGCCTGGCTGTCTCCTGGTCACCCTTCATACCTTCCTCCAGGACGCTTCCCCATGATGGCCCTGGCCAGGCCAGCCTTCCATGTACCAGAACACACGTTCTCAATTGAGGCACATGGGGCCTGAGGTCAGGTCCTTTGGTACCGGGTGTACAGCAGGCATTATGTGCAACCTTCACAAGTTGTAGGTAGGGCACTTGTCTCACCTGCAACAACCAAACATGTTCTGAGAGATTTGCCCCATATCCTGAGAGAGCCATGTTCCTACTGGTTGAGAACCACTGAGCCGCTTTCCCCTAGATCACGGGCTCATGTATGGCAGGACACGTTTGCATGCGCAACAATTTGACTATTTTCTGCTGCTGATGACCAGGTGGATTTGGAAACACTGTGACCTGCCTTGTGCTCAGCTTTCTTATGGGTAATGACGACACTCATTTTGTGGGAACAATGCCTTTAGAATGGACTACATGTTTTGTAAAATGTGCCCTCCTGTCTTCAGATCCATCCAGAGATGAAGGATACTTATTCTAAACTGCATTAAACTAGGACTGTGTGGATTTTGATAAATTCTTTGTGCTGCCCTACAGGGGTCACATATCCTAGAAAAGCTATTTCCAGCTTTGACATGAACTCAAGTCCTTTCATCGAAGAAACACTCCTATCTGACAGGCATTATTTCCTGGTGAGACCCTAGTTACGTCAGGGACAGTGATAACTTTGGCTCACCCTTAAATGCCCAGTGCCTAGCACAGTATTTGGCTCAAAGATGGATTCCAAGCAAAACATATTTATAATCATTTCCACCTACAAAAGGGCTTTGTGGGAGATGGTAAACTCAAGTTCAAAGCTTCTAGTGGAACACAAAAATAAAGACACAGCAGGGTTAGGCTCTTGGGAGATTAACCACTGGGCAGGAAGGACATTACCCGGACAAGCAAGACATCAGCGGAACTTTCCGCCAAGGACAGAGGTAAGGGTTATCAACAGGCTCCTGACAACACAAAATATGTCACCCCAACAAAATACCAGCGGGACCCTCATTAAAAAGAAAGCCTGTTCTCTGGCAAGTACTGCCACATAGCCATGGCACTGCAGGGATATGGCACATGACACCCATCTGAAAACTCACACCATGACCTGGCATCTTTGCCCAGATGCACCACCCCATGTTTCCCTGATGGAAATCAGGAAATAATGTAACCTCAGCTGACAGGTTTATTAAGACATAGAAGACATTACAAAGGCCCTTTTGACATTATAATCTCTAGCACAGTCAGGGGTAGAAGCTGACTTGCCATCATTATTGAAAGTAATTGGTCAAAAAAAAAAAAACACAAGGTGAGAGAGAAGAGCAGTCCTATAAATCTGTCAAGTTAATTATTTGGCCTACAGGTGTGTTCAGTGCTCTTGACTCGCTGTCTATCTAAGTTTTTGCCTGGGCTTTCTCCCCACCCTCTCACTCCAAGCCTGCCTCATGTCTGGGATGGTCTGCTGTAAAGCAATTAAAATACATTTAAGGCAGGATTCTAGCCCAGCTGAGCCTTCTCCTAGCCCAGTAATAGTTACATGCAAGCGAGCTCCTTATGCTTCCCTTGTGCTCTGTCATGTAGGCATACCAAGCTCCAATA
Source organism: Orientallactaga sibirica (assembly GCA_036365145.1). NCBI lineage: Eukaryota > Metazoa > Chordata > Mammalia > Rodentia > Dipodidae > Orientallactaga > Orientallactaga sibirica. Next base: position 7,819,744 of record JAEOAD010000046.1, read on the forward strand.
AATATTGCAGGTTACATTACCCAGATAATAAAACATACTTGTGTGAAATGCCACTAAGGGTCACAGTGCAAATGAGTGTGTCATTCCTACTAAACATAGATACTTGGGCTGAAGAGATGGCTTAGTGGTTAAGGCGCTTGCCTGTGAAGCCTAAGGACCCATGTTTGACTCTCCAGATCCCACAGAAGCCAGACGCACAAAGGTGAGGCAAGCGCAAGGTCGCACATGCCCACTAGGTGGCACAAGTGTCTGGACTTTGATTGCAGTGGCTGAGGCAGTGGCGCACTAATCCCCTCTCTCTCCCACACCCGATAAAAAAATAAATAAAAATTTAAAAAAATAAGTGTAGGTTCTTATATTTAGGTGAGAGATCCAAAACCCAGATATTTTCCTATGTTTCCTATGCCAGATGGATGACCGAAGAAGACAGGGTCAGCTGGTAGAGAATGTAAGGTGATTGACAATGGTGATGACAAACAGGAACAAGCTGTGGTCTGTGTCACCAGAGGAAACCCGGGTGTCACAGAAGTTGCTGATGTTCAATGCCTGAGCCAAGCCCTCCCAGCTGCTGAGAGACTGTCAGTATTTATTCAGTGGCAGAATTCCTGACCATCCCTTCCCTTTGATAGGCCCAGGCTCTGTGTTCTAGTGGTGCAATGTCCTTTAAGGCATTCTGGTGTCCCTGACTGACCACCACTAAGAAAACAGTGACCTTACTAGGAAATTGGAAAGTGGGAGCATGCAGGAGGTGCTGTTCCTGCCACTGCCAGGCAGGGAGAATCCATACAGCTTTCCAAGAGATTTTACTTCCACGTTTTCCTGAGTGTGCTTGAGAGACCATAATATTTTGCAATTTGCTTGGTAGCTTGTCTGGTCTGTGAAACGAAGGCTAAAGACGCCAAATGAGGAGATAATGAGATTATCTTTGCTCAAAGATAGAAAAGGAAAAGACATTATTTCTGCCTCTTCTCGTTAAAAACATTCACTCCCCCCCCCCCCGCCATTTTAGTCTCCATAAAAAGTAAATTGTGTGTATGTGGGCATGCTCACAAACCAAAACATGGATGTTGAAAAGAACACAGAATAGATGAGGATAACATGAAAAACACAAGGCCAGTCCTCAGGCGTTCCCTTGGAGGACAGTTTCAAAGGCATGCTTATAGCTATGTGTGAAACACAAATATTCAGCAATGTTTTCATTTGGTGCGTAGGGAATCTTTCCATATCCACGAATATGTCTGTTTTGTTCTTTGTATCTCCTGGTTAGTAACATTTCAATATATAGGAATAGTGGGTCAATGTAACTCAACCATCATCATGGAAAAGCTCCTACCACATGGCCCATTCTTGGAATTCCAGTATTGTGACATTTAAACCAGCTGACAAAAGTGGACTGCATTGAGGCTGGAGAGGTGGACCAGTGGTTCAAGGTGCTTGCTTGCAAAGCCTAATAGTCTGGATTTGCAACCCCAGTACCCACATCAAGCCAGATGAACAAAGTGCTGGGTGGGTCTGGAGTGCATTTGCACTTGCAGGAAGCCCTGGCATGCCCATACTCATTCTCTCTCCTCTCTTTCTTGCTCTTGGCTCTCTCTCTCTCTCTCTCTCTCTCTCTCTCTCTCTCTCCCTCTCAAATAGGTAAATAAATAAAAGTATTTTTAAAATTTTTGAAGTTGACTGAATTGGCTGCTTTCTGTGACAAGGATTCACTTTTGGTTAATGTGAACTGGTTAAGACAAATTACTCTGGGGTTGCAGCTATGATTCCACAGCTATGATTTTGCCTCACATTCAAAAGAGTCCACAAGAAACTAAACAACCACATCTTGAGGATGCCTAAGCTTGAGGTCACTGAGATGGAAGTTTAATGCAGGAGTGTGAGGAATGAAAATATCTTTTAGGAAGCTTTTTGGGGAGGATTTAGACTTCCACAAGGTTTTAGACTTATGGGCCTATTTTATCTATGTACATGTTAGAGATCATAATAGAAATCCTCTAAGAACAGAAAATTCATTTTGGGTTGCTATTTTTAGTTTATAAGAACAGGCATTAGCATAAACACACATCCAATGTTCATTAGGTGCTGATAACATTGCAAACGATGTAACAGCCACTGCCCATAGACTGTCTCAATCCTCACAGTGGCCCTGACAGTGAGGTGACATTGTCATCTCCACTTTAAAGAAGAGAGAGTTCAGGCTCAAGCCTTTGCCAAGAGAGCAAATTTGAATCCAGGCAATTAATGTCCAAATCCTGGACTATATGATTTTCATATTCTATCTTTAAAATGTGAGAAACAGATAAAACAGTGTTGACTTCATGTGTTAAATGTCTTCTGTTAAAAAAAAATAAATAAATCAGTCTGGTGTGGTGGTGCACACCTTTAATCCCAGCACTCAGGAGGCAGAGGTAGGAAGATCACCGTTAGTGCGAGGCCACCCTGAGACTACATAGTGAATTCCAGGTCAGCCTGGGCTAGAGTGAGACCCTACCTTGAAAAACCAAAATAAGTAAGTAAGTAAGTAAGTAAGTAAGTAAGTAAGTAAATAAATAAATCCGGGCCTGGAGAGATGATACAGTGGGTAGAGTGGGTTGAGGACCTCATTTTAGATCCCCCACTATGTAATATCCAGGCATGTTGGCACATGCTTGTAATTCCAGCGCAGGGAGGTAGAGTCAGGGAATTCCTGGGAATTACTGGCCAGTTAGTACAGTCAATCAGTGAGGTATAGGTTCAGTGAGGACCCTGTCTCAAGTGTAAGGTGGAGGGCATCTGAGGAAGACCTGGATGTTGACCTCTGGCCTACACACATACACACACACATTCATCCATGTGCATACACACCAACATTTGTGCCCAAAGAATACAACTATGCATACATACATGCATACAGACTACATACACATGAAAAATAAATAAATTAAGTTAAAAATAAATTCTCTTTGCTGCCTAGGTTTTCATCTTATTTGGAGTTCTTGCCAACTTGAACGAACACCGAGGATTCAGGGATGAGAAAAGAAGAGTGAGAAGAAAAGCCCTTTAGAAACATTTCCCAGTTGCCTTCAAGGAGAGAGAAGGGCCTTGCTTGTGTGCACAAGAGTTTGGCCATTCTACTCATGGCTCTCTGGGACCGCTTTGATCTCTCCGAGTATACCAAGCACGCTGTGCTCCTCATGAGTTTGTTCTTGGTCCTGGTAACTCTCCCACTCTCCCCGTGGAGAAGCCTTTACTCAAGGCCACCACTTCCCAACTTCGAAAAGAACTGAACCTCCTCACCTGCTTTGAGCTATTCTAAGCACTTAAAGAGTAAAGTATCAGATAGAACTGACATTTTGTGAGTGTCACCTTCACAAGACCCTTGTAGGTCTCCATCTTTGGAACAATTAGTCATGTACTCAACTCACATTTACTGAACGAGAGCAGGAACTGAGTGCTACTTGACTCATACCTCTTAGTCCCCTGCTAGGAATTTTCTAATCAAACATATGTATTTACATTTAGCTGTGAGGACTCGTGGAAGAATAATGCAACAAGCATAAACCTGGGGAGGGAAGGAATACCAGTAATTGTCAGGCAAGAGGGTGAGTAACTGAGTGGATAACAGGGCTGTGATATTTACAAATGACCATGCATTCTTTTAAATCTATTTTATTATTTATATATTTGGGGGGGGGGGAGAGAACAGAACTCCAGCCAGATGCATACACCTATGCACTTTGTGGATCTGGCTTATGTGGGTCTTGAGGAATTGAACTAGATCCTTAGGTTTGCAAGCAAGCGCCCTAATGGCTAAGCCATCTCTCCAACAATAAGCCATGCATTGTTTATTCTCTGATTATATAACCTGCCATGAAAGATAACTGTTGTAGTCAGTTTCATGTTTCTGGGATGAACATCCAAACCTGACAGTTTATGGAAGGAAGGGATTCATTTCACCCACACAGGTCCAGGAAGTACCATCAATGGCAGAAGACACTGCTTCCATACATCCAAGCAGAGAAATAACCAAACAGCCAGCAAAAACAAAAGCAGAAGCACAAAACCAATAGCAAACAGGAGCCAAAGAACTCAGGCCCCTCTTAATATCTGTGGGCTGGAATTCAGATCTGCTCCCAGTGGCAGCTTAGGGCTGGACTCCAGGATCCGCCCCCAGTGACACCTCCTCCAGCCAGGCAGCTGGAGATGCAAGTTACAAGTTTAATTTTAACACCTGAGTCTATGGGGGACATACATTCACACTGCCACGGAAATGACAAATTCAGAAACTGAAATTTGTTGTGAACTTTTTCTGAGTGGATCACACCCCTAAAGTGAGCCAGGGTTTTATTTCTCATGCTGATAATTACAGTCTCCTAGTTCACAGAAATTCCATGTTACGACGCAGGTGGGGACAGTAAACACTCATGAGGATCCTTAGCTGGAAGAATGAACAAGACTGACTCGGCAATATGTTCATACTGTGAAATAATAATAAAAAATAGTTATTAGGAAAAAAAAAAAGACTTTATCCCTCCAGTCCAGCGAGGTATATTCTAGTCTGTTAAGCGGATGTAATTAATCTACCACATGGAACAGATTTTACCCTTGATTTTCAAGTACACTGTCTGTTAACAGTTGCCACGAGTACTCTGATTATGCATAATTCTTGCTAATGGATCCTTGCCAACCATCAGGCTGATGATCTGTGCTTGCCAGCTCGAGGGAAGGACCACTCTTGGGCTCATTTCCCTAGGACTCGAAGAACTCCTGCAAAGATCTCGAGAAGCAGGTATCCGTACCGTTCCTGCCAGGGACCAACTGGCTTGGGATGAAGGCATCGATAAATAGAGAGACGAAGAGCCGTGAATCCACCATAGTCGCGATTGCTGGTTTCCCTCTCAGAGGAAGATGAAGTGAAAAGGAAAAGGCTGGCTTCTGAAAGGTTACATTATCTCCATTTCATCAATGTCAGGTTTTGTGCGACTTGTCAATGGCCCCATACAGTGAAGTTAAAAGGTTGAAGGTTATTTCTGTAATGGTTGATACTATTTCTGTCAAACAGTTAAGCACCTGCAGAATCTTCATCCTATGCTTGGCTTAAAGTGCTCAGAGTGGAAACCGCAGGAGACACAGGCTTGACATATGAGGACGACACGTGATGCTCCAGGCCGCCCTGCTTCAACCCTCCAGGGACACGTGCTGTACACTTGAAGGTCTCTTTGAACATGCGGTGTAAGCACTTGCATGACCTACATTCTCACTGGCTTCATTTTAGCCACACAACAACAACAACAACAACAAAAAGACACATTGGGGGCTGGAGAGATGGCTTAGGGGTTAAGGCACCTGCCTCCTAAGCCTAAGAACACTGGTTCCAATCTCCAGCGGTTCCAATCTCCAGGTCCCACGTTTAGCCAGATGCAAAGTGATGCAAGGGCGCAATGCCGCACTTGACCACGGGGGGGGGGCACACACATCTGGATTTCATTCGCAGCCGCTGAGACACTGCTGGCGCGCCCATCTCTGTCTTCCTCTCCCTCTCTCTCTCTGTCTCTCTCTGTGTCTCTCTCCAAAAAAATAATAAAATTTTTTTTAAAAAAAGACACATTGGGCGTCATACACTCTTGGCTATTGGATAGGTGGCCCCAAATCATATATATCTGAATCATGGGAAAGTTCACAGATGCATCAGTTGACAACTACTCCCCGTCCTAGCATTCCCATACAAACCTAAACAGAAATGTTCGTGCAGATTCTCCCTGATGCAAATGAATATCTGAAGAATCCCATTAGTGCTGCCTACAGTACAATGCCCTTGAAAACAATGTGATTATCCCAGGTCACACGTATAACAAGGGAGAAGTGAAAATGCCTCACTGGATGCAGGATGAATAGCAAAATGTGTTTTTGAAAAATCAACACACACAAAAAAACATGTTTTTGACTTATAAATGTCACACGTGATGCTTTGTTTCACTGGAAAGGGAGGCAACATACAACTTAAAAGCTTTGTTTTCTGACAAGTGTGGTTTTAAATTGACTATAAGCTGAAGTGAGATGATCACCACAACTCTACAGATGATCTGAAAAAATATTACTTCCTCCAAAACCTCCTTTTCAGCCCACGCTCTCCCATCAAAGGGTGGAGACAGTGACCCTTGTCCATTTCAGAAAAGCAGTGTTGCAAGTCAACTAAAGGTCAGTGACAGGGCAATTCTTACACATCAGAAGACCAAAGTCTCCTGGGGAAGAGAAACTAGGATGCCTGGTGACGTGGGAGAATGCTGTTGCTGTGAGAGCCATTTGGATCCATACACTAGACCAAACTTTCTCTGTAAAATGTGTCAAAGACACAGGACAAACAATAATGACAACAACGATAATAAAGGAAGTGTTACACTTCCCACAACTTATGATGCTAATTAGGATGGACACCAGCTGTTTGTGATAACACAACATTCATTTCCCCCATCTGATAATCCTTCAGGAGGCTCGTTCTCCTACTCTCCTTTGCTAAGATTTGAGAAGAAGCCTTCAAGATACAAGTTTGAGATCAAACTAGACCTTCCATCCCATTCTATTGTTCTGTGGGTTGGTGTAGGGACTTTTGTTGAAACTATTCATAACATTCATCTTCATTGACAAAGAGCCTGTAAGGTAGGTGGAGATATGAACCCAATCACTGAGCAGAACCTTCCACAGACTGAAGGTTATCATGGAAGAAAGCAGAGGGGAGTGATGGTTAGAGACTTTTCACGTGAGTGTCTAATCTAGTTACTATTGAAGGTATGTCTCACCGTTACGTGAGTGAATAACTTCTCTAGTTTACTGAAGTTACCACGACACGCATCTTGATCACTTAAAGATAATCCACTCTTCATGGGGTGCAAATGAAGTGACATTTACCTTCGCGGGCATCACCAGACAGATCACACTTGCTCACAAGTGCACCGCTCACACTTAGAACAGGAGCAGACGGAAAGAATCAGCAACAGCTTTGAACACATCATTGAGAGATGCTGATTTAGGCTGGGGAGATGGTTCAGCAGTTAAAGGCTTGCTTGTAAAGCCTGATGGCAAGGGTTCCATCCCCTAGTACCCACGTAAAGCCAGATGCACAAAGTGCTACAAGCGTCTGGAGTTCAGTTGTAGTGGCAAGAGGCCTCGGCATGTCCATTCTTTCAGTCTCTCTCTCTCTCGGTTGAGGACCTCATTTTAGATCCCCCACTATGTAATATCCAGGCATGTTGGCACATGCTTGTAATTCCAGCGCAGGGAGGTAGAGTCAGGGAATTCCTGGGAATTACTGGCCAGTTAGTACAGTCAATGAGTGAGGTATAGGTTCAGTGAGGACCCTGTCTCAAAGTGTAAGGTGGAGGGCATCTGAGGAAGACCTGGATGTTGACCTCTGGCCTACACACATACACACACACATTCATCCATGTGCATACACACCAACATTTGTGCCCAAAGAATACAACTATGCATACATACATGCATACAGACTACATACACATGAAAAATAAATAAATTAAGTTAAAAATAAATTCTCTTTGCTGCCTAGGTTTTCATCTTATTTGGAGTTCTTGCCAACTTGAACGAACACCGAGGATTCAGGGATGCGAAAAGAAGAGTGAGAAGAAAAGCCCTTTAGAAACATTTCCCAGTTGCCTTCAAGGAGAGAGAAGGGCCTTGCTTGTGTGCACAAGAGTTTGGCCATTCTACTCATGGCTCTCTGGGACTGCTTTGATCTCTCCGAGTATACCAAGCACGCTGTGCTCCTCATGAGTTTGTTCTTGGTCCTGGTAACTCTCCCACTCTCCCCGTGGAGAAGCCTTTACTCAAGGCCACCACTTCCCAACTTCGAAAACAACTGAACCTCCTCACCTGCTTTGAGCTATTCTAAGCACTTAAAGAGTAAAGTATCAGATAGAACTGACATTTTGTGAGTGTCACCTTCACAAGACCCTTGTAGGTCTCCATCTTTGGAACAATTAGTCATGTACTCAACTCACATTTACTGAACGAGAGCAGGAACTGAGTGCTACTTGACTCATACCTCTTAGTCCCCTGCTAGGAATTTTCTAATCAAACATATGTATTTACATTTAGCTATGAGGACTCGTGGAAGAATAATGCAACAAGCATAAACCTGGGGAGGGAAGGAATACCAGTAATTGTCAGGCAAGAGGGTGAGTAACAGAGTGGATAACAGGGCTGTGATATTTACAAATGACCATGCATTCTTTTAAATCTATTTTATTATTTATATATTTGGGGGGGGAGGAGAGAACAGAACTCCAGCCAGATGCATACACCTATGCACTTTGTGGATCTGGCTTATGTGGGTCTTGAGGAATTGAACTAGAGTCCTTAGGTTTGCAAGCAAGCGCCCTAATGGCTAAGCCATCTCTCCAACAATAAGCCATGCATTGTTTATTCTCTGATTATATAACCTGCCATGAAAGATAATTGTTGTAGTCAGTTTCATGTTTCTGGGATGAACATCCAAACCTGACAGTTTATGGAAGGAAGGGATTCATTTCACCCACACAGGTCCAGGGGAAGTACCATCAATGGCAGAAGACACTGCTTCCATACATCCAAGCAGAGAGAAATAACCAAACAGCCAGCAAAAACAAAAGCAGAAGCACAAAACCAATAGCAAACAGGAGCCAAAGAACTCAGGCCCCTCTTAATATCTGTGGGCTGGAATTCAGATCTGCTCCCAGTGGCAGCTTAGGGCTGGACTCCAGGATCCACCCCCAGTGACACCTCCTCCAGCCAGGCAGCTGGAGATGCAAGTTACAAGTTTAATTTTAACACCTGAGTCTATGGGGGACATACATTCACACTGCCACGGAAATGACAAATTCAGAAACTGAAATTTGTTGTGAAATTTTTCTGAGTGGATCACACCCCTAAAGTGAGCCAGGGTTTTATTTCTCATGCTGATAATTACAGTCTCCTAGTTCACAGAAATTCCATGTTACGACGCAGGTGGGGACAGTAAACACTCATGAGGATCCTTAGCTGGAAGAATGAACAAGACTGACTCGGCAATATGTTCATACTGTGAAATAATAATAAAAAATAGTTATTAGGAAAAAAAAAAAGACTTCATCCCTCCAGTCCAGCGAGGTATATTCTAGTCTGTTAAGCGGATGTAATTAATCTACCACATGGAACAGATTTTACCCTTGATTTTCAAGTACACTGTCTGTTAACAGTTGCCACAAGTACTCTGATTATGCATAATTCTTGCTAATGGATCCTTGCCAACCATCAGGCTGATGATCTGTGCTTGCCAGCTCCCGAGGGGAAGGACCACTCTTGGGCTCATTTCCCTAGGACTCGAAGAACTCCTGCAAAGATCTCGAGAAGCAGGTATCCGTACCGTTCCTGCCAGGGACCAACTGGCTTGGGATGAAGGCATCGATAAATAGAGAGACGAAGAGCCGTGAATCCACCATAGTCGCGATTGCTGGTTTCCCTCTCAGAGGAAGATGAAGTGAAAAGGAAAAGGCTGGCTTCTGAAAGGTTACATTATCTCCATTTCATCAATGTCAGGTTTTGTGCGACTTGTCAATGGCCCCATACAGTGAAGTTAAAAGGTTGAAGGTTATTTCTGTAATGGTTGATACTATTTCTGTCAAACAGTTAAGCACCTGCGGAATCTTCATCCTATGCTTGGCTTAAAGTGCTCAGAGTGGAAACCGCAGGAGACACAGGCTTGACATATGAGGACGACACGTGATGCTCCAGGCCGCCCTGCTTCAACCCTCCAGGGACACGTGCTGTACACTTGAAGGTCTCTTTGAACATGCGGTGTAAGCACTTGCATGACCTACATTCTCACTGGCTTCATTTTAGCCACACAACAACAACAACAACAACAACAACAACAACAAAAAGACACATTGGGGGCTGGAGAGATGGCTTAGGGGTTAAGGCACCTGCCTCCTAAGCCTAAGAACACTGGTTCCAATCTCCAGCGGTTCCAATCTCCAGGTCCCACGTTTAGCCAGATGCAGTGATGCAAGGGTGCAATGCCGCACTTGACCACGGGGGGGGCACACACATCTGGATTTCATTCGCAGCCGCTGAGACACTGTTGGCGCGCCCATCTCTGTCTTCCTCTCCCTCTCTCTCTCTGTCTCTCTCTGTGTCTCTCTCCAAAAAAATAATAAAATTTTTTTTTTAAATGACACATTGGGCGTCATACACTCTTGGCTATTGGATAGGTGGCCCCAAATCATATATATCTGAATCATGGGAAAGTTCACAGATGCATCAGTTGACAACTACTCCCCGTCCTAGCATTCCCATAGAAACCTAAACAGAAATGTTCGTGCAGATTCTCCCTGATGCAAATGAATATCTGAAGAATCCCATTAGTGTTGCCTACAGTACAATGCCCTTGAAAACAATGTGATTATCCCGGGTCACACGTATAACAAGGGAGAAGTGAAAATGCCTCACTGGATGCAGGATGAATAGCAAAATGTGTTTTTGAAAAATCAACACACACAAAAAAAACATGTTTTTGACTTATAAATGTCACACGTGATGCTTTGTTTCACTGGAAAGGGAGGCAACATACAACTTAAAAGCTTTGTTTTCTGACAAGTGTGGTTTTAAATTGACTATAAGCTGAAGTGAGATGATCACCACAACTCTACAGATGATCTGAAAAAATATTACTTCCTCCAAAACCTCCTTTTCAGCCCACACTCTCCCATCAAAGGGTGGAGACAGTGACCCTTGTCCATTTCAGAAAAGCAGTGTTTCAAGTCAACTAAAGGTCAGTGACAGGGCAATTCTTACACATCAGAAGACCAAAGTCTCCCGGGGAAGAGAAACTAGGATGCCTGGTGATGTGGGAGAATGCTGTTGCTGTGAGAGCCATTTGGATCCATACACTAGACCAAACTTTCTCTGTAAAATGTGTCAAAGACACAGGACAAACAATAATGACAACAACGATAATAAAGGAAGTGTTACACTTCCCACAACTTATGATGCTAATTAGGATGGACACCAGCTGTTTGTGATAACACAACATTCATTTCCCCCATCTGATAATCCTTCAGGAGGCTCGTTCTCCTACTCTCCTTTGCTAAGATTTGAGAAGAAGCCTTCAAGATACAAGTTTCAGATCAAACTAGACCTTCCATCCCATTCTATTGTTCTGTGAGTTGGTGTAGGGACTTTTGTTGAAACTATTCATAACATTCATCTTCATTGACAAAGAGCCTGTAAGGTAGGTGGAGATATGAACCCAATCATACGAGCAGAACCTTCCACAGACTGAAGGTTATCATGGAAGAAAGCAGAGGGGAGTGATGGTTAGAGACTTTTCACGTGAGTGTCTAAATCTAGTTACTATTGAAGGTATGTCTCACTGTTACGTGAGTGAATAACTTCTCTAGTTTACTGAAGTTACCACGACACGCATCTTGATCACTTAAAGATAATCCACTCTTCATGGGGTGCAAATGAAGTGACATTTACCTTCGCGGGCATCACCAGACAGATCACACTTGCTCACAAGTGCACCGCTCACACTTAGAACAGGAGCAGACGGAAAGAATCAGCAACAGCTTTGAACACATCATTGAGAGATGCTGATTTAGGCTGGGGAGATGGTTCAGCAGTTAAAGGCTTGCTTGTAAAGCCTGATGGCAAGGGTTCCATCCCCTAGTACCCACGTAAAGCCAGATGCACAAAGTGCTACAAGCGTCTGGAGTTCAGTTGTAGTGGCAAGAGGCCTCGGCATGTCCATTCTTTCAGTCGCTCTCTCTCTCTCTCTCTCTCTCTCTCAAAAAAAAATATTGTTTAAAAAGAAAAAGAAAAATGCTTGTTTGTTAATTCAAGAATTGTCTTTTACCTGGGCGTGATGTCACATGCCTTTAATCCCAGCAGTTGGGAGGCAAAGGTAGGACTGCCATGAGTTTAAGGCTACCCTGAGACAATATAGTGAATTCCAGATCAGCCTGGGCTAGAGCAAAACCCTACCTGAGAAAAAAACAAACAAACAAACAACAACAAAAAAAGAAAACAAAAAACAACAAGAACAAAAGAAAAATATTGTTTTTCAAATTCACAGTTTTTTTGTATTTTTTTTATTTGTTTGTTTTTTGAGGTAGGGTCTCACTCTCATCCAGGCTGACCTGAAATTCACCATGTAGTCTCGGGGTGGCCTCGAGCTCACAGAGATCCTCCTACTTCTGCCTCCCAAATGCTTGGATTAGAGGCGTGCACCACAACACACCAAATTCACAGTTGTTTAAAAATGATGTATAATCAGAATGGATTTGTCTTTTCTATCAAAGTCATGGCAAGGTGAAACAGTAGACAAAACTCGCCATTCTCCCATTTATCCAACCCCAAATTATTACTTCCACCCAGTCCTGAGATTTGACCCATGTTGATGATTATGTGATAGGCATCATATACTTTTCATTAACATATCTCCCAAACTAGATTGCTTAGTGCCTCAATAATGAGCAGCGCTGCTAAGGAAGAGGCGCGCTCTTCCACGTCCCCAGCATCTGGAAGAGCAAAAACAAGGAGCTGCATGCTCAGAGAGCCTGGCAACACTGCTACAGAGAAAACGCACAGCTTCCTATCCCATGTGACACTGCAAGGACAGTGACATCAACCACTGCTCAAAGACCCTTCATTTTCTATGAATACACAAGGAAATGAAAATGTTTGTATCATGTAACATAACTTTACCGTTGTGTTTTTCTTTCCTAATTCTGGATGTGAAGTACTTATTATAAGGGATGCAATTACATAACAAACATGCTTTCAGCCAATGTTAAGCAATACTGCCACAAAAAGAAAAAGAAGCACACCACACACACACACACACACACACACACACCTTTCTATTAGGTGGGGGGGGGGAGGCTCAGTGAGTGATTAAAGGCATTTGCATGCAAACTTTGTTAAGTTGGGGTCCATTTCCCAGTACTCATGTAAGGCCAGTGCATAAATTGGTGCATGTATCTGGAATTTGTTTGCAGTGGCAACAGGTCCTGGAGCATCTTTTTTTCTCTCTCTCTCTTTCTGTCATACACAAACATAAAATTAAACATTTTCAAAAACACTTTCGACTATTTGTTCCTAGCTTAGACTATGAGCAAACAAATGACTGCTTCCTTCTTAGAAAAAAAATGGACAACTATATATTAATATAAAGGGTTTTCTGGCATGAAGAGATAGCTGAGTGGTCAAGGTGCTTGCCTGCAAAGCATAACAATCAGGGTTTGATTCCCCAGTGTCCACATAAAGCCAGATGCACAAAGTGGTGCCTGCATCTGGTGTTCATTTGTATCATCTAGAGGCCCTGGCATGCCATAACACTCACTTTCGCTTGCTCTCGCTCTCTATCTCTCTCTCTCTCTCAGTTTCTCCTTGCAAATGAATAAATAAAAATATTTTTAATAAAAAGGATTTTCTGTGTAGCTGGGCGTGGTGGTGCACACTTTTAATCCCAGCACTCTGGAGGCAGAGGTAGGAGGATCGCTGTGACTTCGAGGCCACCCTGAGACGATGTAGTGAATTCCAGATCAGCCTGGGCTAGACAAAAAAAGGGGGCGTGTTCTGCATTTGGAAACTTTGGGCAATGACATTACCATATGATATGGTTTTCCACCTTGTCAGAGAGACAGAGAGAGAAAGACTAATTGGGGACACTACACAAATGAATGCCCTCCACTCCGTTTTCCAAAACAAATATGAAATTCTACAGTAAAAGCACTAAGTAAACACTTTGTTAAAATACATAATTTAGTTCTTTTTAAACCTCAATGTTTCATTCTTAAAATCCTATTTTTTTATTGATTTTAAGAACACAAAGTAATGGGTTTTATTATGCCATTTTCATAAATACATATCACTACACTTTCTTCTTCTCCCCTTTCACTCCCCCTCTCTTCCCCTCTCCCATCTCCTTCTTGGTCCCCTCCCTGTAACTTACTAGTCCCTTCTAGGGGAAGGCAATACATATTACAAAATTCCTCTTGTTTCCCCTTCCTTCAGATCTCATCCTCCCGGTCATAGTTCCCTTGTAACTTTCATGTTACACACACACACACACACACACACACACTTTAAATCTAGATTCCTCTTTTGAAACAAAACATAAAAATATGTATCTTTCAGAGTTTTGCTTTTGTTGAACAGAGTTACCTCCAGTTTTACACATTTCCCCACAAATGTCACAGTTTTATTCTTTAATGCTGGATAAAATTCCAGGGGTTGGAAAGGCCTAAAGCATAAACTGAAGGAGGAGAGGAGGGGGCGGGGAGAGATACACAAAACACAAGACATTCTGAATGAATACTATAGAAACCTACTCCTTTGTTCACTAATTTTATGGCATATTTTTCAGAAAGAGAGTTGGGCAAAAGCACCCTGCTGGGATAAGGAAAGTTTTAGCCTGAAGCCATAGGCTGTTGCCTGAGATGGGTCACCCCTTACCCAGTGAGCTGTTGGTCCTCCAACACTTTCTAGTGTCTTCTAGAAATCAGGAGAAAGTGAAGGTTTACCTGCTGGAAGCAAGGCTATGCATAGCCAACAAACATTACTTGCCCATAGTATGTGCAAAATACATGTATTTCTAAATCTATATTATGTTATATATCATATGACCTGCTAACAAAAATGAGTCTTTCCCCATAAAGATCCATACTTCCTATTCTCTTTGGAAGTACTGGAAGCTCTGGGCAGTCTTCTGTTCTGAATCCCTGAAGGAACGAGGCGTCTCACTTAGGTCACAGACCTCAGCAAGCCTGCTAACGTCATCTTCATTACCCAGCAAGCCCTTGTCAACACTGGAGTTGCAACTTCTGCCTCAGAAGGTGTTGAGACAGTATAACCTGATCACTCTTACAGGGCCCTGTCTGAACAAAGAGAGAAGTCAAAGACTGAAAGCGGATAATGTCTACCAGCTGGGCATGGTGGCACACATCTGTAAGACCCACACAAGGGAGGCTGTGGGGGAGGAGGAGAGTGAGTTCAAGGCCATCCTGGGCTAATGTAATGGCTTCTAAAAGTCATTCCATGTAGCAGTGCATCCTTTCCAGGAAGGAGGCTTCAAAATTTGGTGATGCTTCTAATGAGGATGGTTACTGAGCCTCCCCCTCCAGCTGGCCAGGAGTTTTCTCTGCCATTCTCTCTGGTAAGGCCAATTCCTCTCGCTTCACATCTGGCGGTAAATGTCAGTTCCTTCGGAATGTCTTCTGAGATACTCTACTTACAGCTTAAGTGACCCTTCTGTTGTAGTTACCTACTTGTTGCTACCAAGCAAAAACAGCTGACAGGAGGAAGGTTTGGATTGTGGCTGACAGTCTCGAGGGGAAGCTCCATGAAGGTAGGAGAAAGCGTGGTGTGAGCAGTGGCTGGAAGTCACCTCTGCCACAGCAGGTGGGCAGCAGCAGCAGGGCAGTGAACTGAGTTCTGGTAAGGGGAGGCTGGCTGTAACATCCCTAAGCCTGCCCCCAAGGACACACCTCTTCCAGCAAGCTTCACCTCCCAAATTACCATCAGCTGGGGACCAAGCATTCTGAACATATGAGTTTGTGGAGGACAGCTGATTCAAACCACCACAGCTTCATGTCCTGACCTGGAAACTACACAGAGCTAGCTACACCATGTGCAGGGTCTGGCATGAAACCAAACATAGAAACCCTTGTTCAAGAAATGATGAAGGGTCTTAACGATACAGTAAGGCAGAACTGTGAGGAGGGTTATTCTATGCCTGGGACCCTGGACACAAGCACCAGTGACAGCTGTGACAGCCTTTTCTCCTCCATCATCTGATCTCTTCTTCTCTTTGAAGCATCCAGCAGTTAACACAGTGCAGAATGTAGCAAATGTCAAGAAATATGGCTTGGCTGTGTGAATGAGTGGATGGGGGTGGATAATGATGAAACCCCCATAAAAATCCCACTCTATTGTTCTAACATCCATCGCTTGCTGTTCCGCAAGTGTGCCTTCAGATTTTATCTTCTGCAACAATGACACTATGTCAACCTATCCATGGAGCCCAACAGTGTTAATGCTGCCTGCTAATAAAATCCATCTTTCCCCACAGAGCTGGCTATGTATTAAGAGAGAGCTTTAGAATCTAGAAACTCGAGGCCCAGTACACTGAATAGTCAACTCGTAAAGTTGCGCAAAGCTAAGCTACACCTATCACGACAGTAAATAGAAAGCTGATGTTACCTAAGTGCTTACAGAGGAAAGAGTGGAGTTTTGCGTGAAACGGGCTTCCTACTACATGAAAATCATCCCCCGTTCTCAATCTGTGTCACAGGGTAGCTCAGGGTCTTACACAACAGCATGGCTGTACAGGCTGGCTTTGCATACTAGTAACAGTAATATCTTAAAGAGGAAAGGTTTGCCCTGGAGAGATTGTTCAGTGGCTAAAGCACTTGCCAGAGGTCTAATGATCTAGGTTTGGTTCCCCCATACCCACATGAAGCCAGCAGATGCACACAGTGGTGCATGCATGTGGAGTTTGCTTGCAGTGGCAAGAGAACCTGATGTTCTTCCTCTCTCTCTCTCTCTCTCTCTTCCTCCTTCTTACAAATAAATAAAAAGAGGGAAAGTTTGAGATACAAAGGAAGCAAAGGTGGAATCCAGTACTAAATAAACAAAACAGCTTTTTCAATAGTGGCTCTTTTTCAAGTCTAAATGAAATACAATATATACCATGGAAAAGAGAGACCTGGAAGCAGATAAACACTTCACCCATTTTTAAATCTACTTTTAAAAGGCAATAAAGATGAAAAATGTGCAATTTTTCATTGGAAAATAGGTTGAATCTATCATCTATTTGCCTTTTAAAAATTATGGTATAGCCGGGCGTGGTGGCTCACGCCTTTAATCCCAGCATTCTGGAGGCAGAGGTAGGAGGATCGCCATGAGTTCAAGGCCACCCTGAAATTACATAGTGGATTCCAGGTCAGCCTGGGCTAGAGTGAGACCCTACCTTGAAAAAAACTGAAAAATGAAAAAAAAATATTATGGTATAACTGACTAAACTTTCCCCAACTTAGGGTCAAAACATGCTATTAACACCCCCATACTTGATGTTAGCAGATTCTACCGTCCAAGTACTAACCAGGCCCAACCTCGCTTACCCTGTGAAATAGATGAGGCAGGGCGTGTTCTGGGTGGCATGGCCATAGACACATGAGAAGATTCTAGCGGATTTTATGAGTATTATCTATGTGGCTCAGTCCAGAGAGACCACAGCTCAATCTCCAGCAACACCTTCTAACAGAACTTCATGCCCAAATACAAATGTCCTATAATGTCCTCTATCAAATGGCAGGCATCAGCCACATTGGATGACTGAACATTTGAAATGGGACTAAGGTTACTAAAAACCAATTTTTAATTTTATTTTATGGAAATGAATCTCAATTTAAATAGCCACAAACTGCTATAGTAGGTAGATCAGCTCTCAGAAAACAATGACCCAGACAAAGCACATGAGAAGGTATTTATGGACAAATAAGATGGTGGGGAATGGGCTGGAGTGATGGCTTAGTGGTTAACGCACTTGCCTGCAAAGGCTAAGGACCCAGGTTTGGCTCTTCAGATCCCACATAAGCCAGATGCACAAGGCGACGCAACCACGCAAGGGTGCACATGTGCACAAGGTGGTACACGCTTCTGGAGTTCAGTTACAGTGGCTGAAGGCCCTAGTGTGCCAATTCTTTTGTTTTCTCTCTCGAAAAAGAAAAATTATGATGGAAGATGGTAGGAAGGAAAGCATGTGAGCCTAGTTTCCAGCATTAATTATCTGTATTTCAGGAAAGTAAGGGTGGTGAAGCGGTAACTCCTCGAACTTTGTGGTCAAGCAATATATAAACAAACACTGGTGCTTCACTTATTAGAATAACACCTGGGCATTCCCGGTGGAGATGGAGGAAGGTGAGTGTGAATCCATGGCTACCCATGGTAAGGCTGGAGGGTCTCCAAGGCTTAGCTAGTCCATTTCCCTAACAGACTTCCTTCTGACAAAGATGCGTATGGGCAAATGCTGTCACAGAGACGCGGCCTGAGCAGTGAGCTGGTTCAAAGGAAA
Organism: Orientallactaga sibirica; assembly: GCA_036365145.1. NCBI lineage: Eukaryota > Metazoa > Chordata > Mammalia > Rodentia > Dipodidae > Orientallactaga > Orientallactaga sibirica. The sequence goes on from JAEOAD010000046.1 coordinate 7,837,835, forward strand.
GAGTAGTGTCGCTTCTGAGTGACAGCAGGTCCTACCATGTTCTTCTGATACGAAAACACGAAACCCCTCACCTGGAAATGGGAGCAACTCTGGACACCTGTGATGGGTAAGTTTCGTTGCCAACTTGATACTGGTTAGGAGTCCACAGACATTCCTGTAGGTTGGATCTCTGAGGTTGCTTCCAGGAAGGACTGACTGAAGGAGGAAGTCCTTCCTCCAGAGTGAGCCCTTCCCCCAGGGTGGGTGGCTCTCATGGAGAGGAGCTTTACCTAAGGAAGCTCTGGGAGAAAACAGCCCTTTCCTCTCACCTGGCTGCCGGTGCTGCTTGCTGGCAAGAGCCTTCACATCTGTCCTGTTCAACTATTCCTGACGGCATTGCAACCAAGTGTCCTCAGCCTTCCAGAGTGCACTGAAGAGCAGCGGCTCTCCAGGAAGCCTCCAGGCCTTCAGTGCTGGATTGGAACTGCTGAGGAATCCAGCCTCATGGACTGAGCAGCAACCTGGTTTTCTGGCTCTCAAGGCTGCAGACTGCTATTGTTGGACTGCTGTAAGCTAATCCAATAAATCCCACCCCCTTATTTTTGGTGGAAGATGTTGGCAGTGATTGGAGTTCAATTTTTTTGTTTGTTTTTATGAGTGAGAGGGAGGAAGAGAGAGAGAGAATTGGTACACCACTGCCTCCAGCCGCTGCAGTGGAACTCCAAACGCATGTGCCACGTTGGGTGTATGTGCAACCTTGTGCATGCGTCACCTTGTGAGTTTGGCTTACATGGGAGTCAAACGTGGGTCCTTAGGCTTTGCAGGCCTTTTAACTACGTGGGTCCTTAGGCTTTGCAGGCAAGGACCTTTTAACTACAATTCATTTCATCGGTTCTGTTCCTCTAGAGAACCTTGACTAATACAGCATCTTACTGGGTTCTCTGATTGCGCTGAGGAAAGACATCAGGAAGAGAAAAGAGAAGCAAAGGAAGGCAAAAACAGGAGAAAGGCAGGGAATCCAAATGAGAAGAAGCAGAAATAGGAAAAAAGAACAGAAAATAAAATTATATGTAGGGTGGAGGGAATGAAATGGTCCTAAGGGGATGGGACGTTCCTAGTGAGAAAGTGATGAAAAATCCGAGGATGAGAGCAGGCCTAACAACTCACAGGACCTTAGTGAACTCGCGCAGGAAATCACAAAATCCCACCCATGCCGCTCAGGAACGAACAAAGCTGCACCTAAAAATAAGTACTTGGTAATAAAAAAAAAATAATAAAGAGGAGGAGCAAGAAGAAAGAAAGGTCAAAGAAATGATTCAATAATCCAAGTCAGTGCTAGGGAAAAAGGAAGGTAGGGAAGGAGTAGAGAGCAGGAGGGAGAAAGGGGGAAAGGAAGAAGGGGACAGAGGGAAGGGCATGACTTAGAATTTGAAATCAATGTGTTATTTAATACAGAAAAAAAAGTGCTTGGTAAATATGTAAACACTGCTGTGATAAAACTCAGGGCATTAACACAGGCATCGGTACCTCTGGGAATTCCTCACGATCAATTTCTCCTTAACACTGTAGTTTCAAATTACAAACAAAAGCAACTCAAGTAGAAGCTATGCTTCCAAACACAGCGCCTTCATCACATAGCAGTAGGTCAAAACAGAGCAGGCATACTGGGGTTGGGAAATAGACAAATCTCATCTTGTGACATGCCATGGGAGAGGTGTTTATTGGAAGTGCTGGCTTTCACACCGTTCCCTTGCACTTTGAGATGAGGACTTTCGGAAGCACTTCAGAAGGTATTACTATTACTGTGCCGTCAGCGTTAGTGGAGCGGTAATTATGCCAAAACCAAGGGACAGGCTCATCCTTCTGGTTCAGAAAAGACTTCTCTCCATTGAAACTGTTCCATCCCCAAAAGACATGCCCAAAAAAGGACTGTTGTTTCCTTTACTTTCTCACAGTGACATTTGGGTGTAGGTTATGCAGGGCAGGATCACTGACTCTATGAGGAATCATGCACTTAAAACCCCCAGGTTTTTGTTTGTTTGTTTGTTTCTTGGTGATGTACAACACAGGTTCAATATTACAGAACAAAGTTGTTATAACAAAGGAGTTGTTTGTGTGGGTTTGGCTTTTGCTTTTCTCAGGCAAGGACTCACCATGTATACCAGGCTTGCTTGGAACTCTGGGTCCTCCTGTCTCTACCCCCTGAGTGCTAGAATTATAGGTGTGCACCACTGTGCCTTACTGCAACAGAAAGTGATGTACAACACAGGTTCAATATTACAGAACAAAGTTGTTATAACAAAGGAGTTGTTTGTGTGGGTTTGGCTTTTGCTTTTCTCAGGCAAGGACTCACCATGTATACCAGGCTTGCTTGGAACTCTGGGTCCTCCTGTCTCTACCCCCTGAGTGCTAGAATTATAGGTGTGCACCACTGTGCCTAACTGCAACAGAAAGTTAAGAGTGCATTTCAAGGATGACATACTGAGTGTGAAAACAGGAGACCTAGCAATGACTTCCCACCAACTGTAACCCTGCAGAGACACAATCATTTTGAACATGAATTGTCCTAATTAGCTATTGCATTAGCTATCTGCTGAAAGAAGACATTATTGTTAAGGAAATGGAATAATTAAGAAACTGAGCTGGAGAGATGGCTTAGCGGTTAAGGCGCATGCCTGAAAAGCCTAAGGACCCCGGTTTGATTCTCTAGGTCCCATATGCACATGGTGGCATATGTGTCTGGAATTCGTTTGCAGTGGCTAGAGGCCCTGTTGTGCCCATTCTCACTCTTTTTCTCTCTAATATAATAATAATAATAAGCTAGAATAGTTATGAAACTGAGGAAAGCTATCTGACTAATTAGTGACTGCAATTCTGCTTCCTTCTTTCTATCCCACCTGTGACCAAGTCTAACCCTTCCACTTAATAGCTCGAACCTTCCCAGATGAGTTAGGTGGGGTAAAGGCAGAACTTCTAGTAGAACAAAGCACAGATATACCAACTCAGATTTATCCATCAACCCTGAGATGTGAACAACAAGTTCGTTATATAAACTATTTGTGGTCCAAAATCATAGCATTCTGGTCCTATAACATGAACCCTAATAGAAGAGTTTCACAGACGACGTAGAATAATGATGTTCTGTGTTGGAGACCGCTGAGCCAAACTGCAACCATTTGGAGGAAGAAGCCTCCACTCTTTGTGTTAAGATTTCAGCTTCCTGAGTTCCTGTGAAATTTACCAAGCCTTCCCAAAAAGCCTGCTTTGATAAGAACAAGAATGTAACCTAAAGATGTGTATCTTAAACAAACAGGACTGATGTAAATCTGCCCTGCCTGTAATCTCAACAGACATTCTTGAGGCCTATCACTCAAGAGACCCCCGACCCTCTGGTAGCCATAAAATCCATTAGGCAGTCATAAATCCCATGTGCCTTCTTCCCGCCTCCCCTATAGCCATAAAATCCTATTTGCCCTCTTCCTGCCTCCCCTATATATACCTCTGTATGAATAATAATAATAAAGCCTTGACTGGTGTGGAAGCAAGGCTTTCTTCTTTGTGTCTGCTTGTCCCTCATCCAGGTTAACAGCCTCCCCTCGAGCCCCTGTTGAACCCGCCGGCCGGGGCAAGTGGCGCCCAGGCGTGGGGCTTGAGGTCGAGGACTGACTTGGGCGTCGCAAGGAAGGACGGCCGTCTCTTCAGCATTGGATCGCCACCTCGTTGGTGAGTGAAGATCCACAGTGGGTCACTGCAGGAAAGCCCGCCTGTAATACAGACCTGGGTAAGGTAAGAATAGCGACGAATGTCTCGGGACAAGCCATATATGTTCATAGTTTATGAACCTCAAGGCACAAAGAAAATCGGGTGATCCTTTGGGGACATCCTCCCCTTAGGATTTACAGGCCCAGGGTGGGCTGCCTCCCCAATGAAGAAATTGTCTCTTTATTGACGGACTTAGGCGAAGTTTCATATGGTTGTCTCGCCATTAAAAACTAGGCAGAGTTTGTTTCCCCAGTTAGCGAAAGACAAACTCCCTTTCTCCATCAGAGAAAGACTAATAACTACAAGCCCAGGAGGGGCTGCCCCCCCAGTGAGAAGGTAATATTTGCCCCACTGACGGGTCAGGCGAGAGATAATGTAAAGAAAAAATAAACTGTCCGTTTCTCCATCAGAGAAACGATTTGCTTTAACTAAGCCCGCGGGGCTAGCCTCCACTGAGGAATTAGGAGAGGTGTAATGTAAAGAAAAACAGACTTTTTCCATCTCAAAGAAAAAGACAGATCTCCCTCTCAGACACTGTTTTCTTATTTCATTCTTTGTTTTCGGTTTAAGCCATGGACTTGAATCAAGGCGACAGGGCAACTGAAGTCTCTCGGCCAGGGCTACTCTCTGGCATTGACTGAAGGCCCCGAGCTCATTGTTCAAATCCTGACAGCACGACCGGGTGCTGGCAATAAACCTTCTATCTATTCCTCTTTACAATTTACAAACCGGTCACGCATTGGCCAGTAAAAGCTTTTAGGGCAGCTACCGGATTCTTAAACTTGTGGTCAGGCTTGCGTTTGGGACCACCGGGAAATCCCCCGGGCTATTTATGGCCCAGGAATATTGCCCTTTGGTCTTAACGTTTCTAAACTTTCTCTATCGTGAGGAACACTAGCCTTCATCAAAATGTGGCTGTTAGCTCGAGCTGTGACAAGCTGGCAGATCTGGCAGAACCGCTCAAAAGCCACAGGCAGCAACAAAGACAAAAGCTCACACCTGGAGGCAAGGCTCAGGCCTCCTGCAGGCTTTTCTTTTCAGCAAACTGCAATTGTTTATTCTAGGGCTTAAAGTGCTTAAGATGCAGGGAACCCAAGTTAAATTTCTTGTTCTCTTAAAAAAAAAAAAAAAAAAAAAAAAAAAAAAAAAAAAAAGGGGGCTCTTTCTTAGCTTCACTGGCTTGCAGAGTTTAGGAACTTCTAACAACAACAACAACAACAACAACAACAAAAAAAAAAACAGTCTCAAATAGATATGGACTTCTTTACAACTGTTTTAAGCTCACTTTTGTCTCTCTATACTTTTCTGGGACTACTAACAAAATTTCAAAATATGGGTAAATGCCAAATTATTATAAGTAGATATGGACTTCTTAAAAGTATTTACAACTATTTTAAGTTCACTTTGTCTCTCTATACTTTTCTGGGACTACTAACAAAATTTCTAAATATGGGTAAATACCAAATTATTATAAGTAGATATAGACTTCTTATAAGTATTACAACTGTTTTAAGCTCACTTTTGCCTCTCTATGCTTTTCTGGGACTACTAACAAAATTTCAAAATATGGATAAATGCCAAATTATTATAAGTAGATATAGACTTCTTATAAGTATTACAACTGTTTTAAGCTCACTTTTGCCTCTCTATGCTTTTCTGGGACTACTAACAAAATTTCAAAATATGGATAAATGCCAAATTATTATAAGTAGATATAGACTTCTTATAAGTATTACAACTGTTTTAAGCTCACTTTTGCCTCTCTATGCTTTTCTGGGACTACTAACAAAATTTCAAAATATGGATAAATGCCAAATTATTATAAGTAGATATAGACTTCTTATAAGTATTACAACTGTTTTAAGCTCACTTTTGCCTCTCTATGCTTTTCTGGGACTACTAACAAAATTTCAAAATATGGATAAATGCCAAATTATTATAAGTAGATATAGACTTCTTATAAGTATTACAACTGTTTTAAGTTCACTTTTGCCTCTCTATGCTTTTTCTGGGACTACTAACAAACAAACAAACAAAAAAAACAGTTTCAAGAATTATATTTAAATTTAAATATGTGCTTAATACTAAATTCGTCAAAAAAAATTTTTTTATAATGTTCAAATCTACTTTCATAATTTAAATGTATATCAAAAGTCAAGTCTGATCTACTCTTTAAAGATATAAGGCCTTTTTTTTATAGCCTAATTGTAAAAACAATAAAAGTTTTCATTGGTAATAATAAAATAAACCGATTAAAAATAAACTAAAAAAAAAAAAAAAAAACTTTAAATGTTGGTGACTAATGAAAAGATTATTACAAAGTGGTTACATAATTTGTAAAATAAAAATATGTAACTGTAGATATTAAGTAAACTTAAACAAAAAGTTAAAGATAAAACACTTAACTAGATTACAGATCTTTTTAGATACAATAAAGTGATTATTAACCTAGGGCTTACATCAAACTAATAAAAACATGGCTCTAGCTGATAGCAAGTTACTATGGTATTCAATCTGTAAACTTAAAACTTTAGCTTGTTGATATTAATCTGGTCATGATGATGGTTAAAAAAGACTAAATTTAGAGTACCCAATAAAGTTAATTAAGTTCCTATTTGTCAACATTTTAACTATATCTTAAGGTTAAAATTGACTCATTAATATTTAATTCTCTCACATGGTTAATATAACTAATATACAAAAATGCCTAACATCTCCCTCCATTGCCTGTAATAATTGTTTCCTATCCAACTATGTGCTCCTGATAACATAACTGCCTTTGTTATGATTCTGGTAAATGTCACACAACCCTGGGGGTCCCCAAACACTCGTGTGGGGGACTTGACACTTCCTTTGATTCCCTGACTGAGAAACCCAAGCAAACCCAAGACTGAGACTCGAAAAATTCTTCTCAGACCGGTCTGGTAAGTATCTGAGCGCTCTCTCTCTCTCTCTCTTTCTCCTTTTTAAAGCTTTTCTTGGGCCCTATGTTTCTGTCATATTCGTGTGTCTGTGTTATTGGGCCCCTATGTTTCTGTCATATTCGTGTGTCTGTGTTATTGGGCCCTATATGTTTCTGTCATATTTGTGTGTCTGTATGTTGTTTCCCTATGGACGGACGCTTCTCCCTTGACTTAATAACATGGGACAGTTCCCTTCCCCCTCTTTAGGACAAAAATCAAGGACATCGCTCAGAAAAATGGAGTATCTATTTCTGTTCCTCAATGGCTATCAGAGGACACCCTTTCATTCAAATATTAAAAAGAATGTTTTCTGTCCTAGGAACAGACATCCAGACCAGATCCCATACATCGTGACCTGAAAAAATTTAATTAACCCCCCACCCTTTTTTTCACTCCTTTCTTCACAGGTGTTGGCAGCCCACCGCTGAAGCCTCGGTCCCAATTCTTGTGTGGGGGAGGGAATGGGAACTGGGAATTACATCTCAGGTCAATTAATGAGTTACATCTCAGGTCAATAAATGGTTTACAAAATTTGTCTGTTATAAAAACCAGAGGCCCCCATGGCTGAGTATCTCTAAAAGGTCCTACAGGTATAAAACTCCCCAAAAGCTATGTTATTGGACTGATTAAAATTTTTCTCAAACTTTTTCTTCACAGATAGATATTGATTAAAAGCTGTCAGTCAGGATAGATGCTCTAAAAAATGCTGTTATGTATTAAAAAGACAGGTTGTCAATCTGGTGGTTCAAAAGCAATTGTTCTGTCATGAGCATTACTCCTTTATCCTACAATGGGACTGCTACTATATGGTAAAAGGTTAAAAATCATATTTGGGGTATTTAAAATCTTAATAATCTTAACATAAATTTACAAGGTTTACAAAAGAAAATATCTGTTATTTCATATAGTCATTTGTCTTTTGGTGATCCTGTTAAGGCTGCAAAAAGATTTTTGATGCCTTAAGTATCTCCCAAGCAGTTTCTTTCTCAGATTCTCATTCAGCTTAAGCAGGGGAAATTTACTGCTGGGCAAACATAGATTACAGAGTTAGAGGTCAACACATTCCTTAGCTAGTTAGGCCTGGGTTGAATAAATGTCTGATTCTATAATGACAGTACTGTCATCTGGCTAATAAATGATGTCTTCTAAGTAAAAAGAAAAAACTTTAACTTGGTTTTACAACAGTAATTTAGAGAAATAATAAACTCAAAAATTTCCAGGAGGCTTATTTCAACAATACAATTGCAACTTGTTTCAACATACAGAGGTGGCTATGCCTGAGTCAGGCAAGCAAATGGTGTTGCAGAGATTAAATGTAACAGGTTAATTGATTTCTTTTTTTGGTTCTTCAGTATATACCAAAATAAATATAATTTATGATTACAGTTGGGTCCCCAAGAAAATAAATAATCAGAGATACAGCCCATCTTGGGTCCCAAAGGTGGCCTCAAACAAAATTATGAAAAGTACTCTAAAAAAAAAAAATATTTTAAAGTTTTGTGCGTGTCTGCCCCTCCCTTATCCTTTTGTACTTGGGCCCAGGTGGGTCAATCACCTAATGAAATTTACTCTTAGTTGTACCTGGTATATTATCACCAATTGTATTAATTCTAAAAAGGACACAGCTACAGATTACTCCTCCAATGTAGCCTTTATTGTCATGTGTTTTCCTGACTTAATTATGCCAATCAGAAGGACTGAGTCCTGGTACTCCAGCTTCCCAGCTCAAGTGTTCCAGCAGCTCAACAGGTCCACTATCACAGACTGGAGCTGGCAAGCTGAGGAATCGCGACTGAGGACCTGACTCCCGCTGAGACCTTCCCCTAACAATGAATGTAAACCCTATAGCTGTTATAGCCACTGTAAGCCCTGTAAGCCTTTGTTTACCTTTTAAAACCTATAGTTTCTGTAATACCTAATGTCTGTAAAACTTATAGTTTCTGTAAACCCTATAGCCACTGTAAGCCCTGTAAGCCTTTGTTTACCTTTTAAAACCTATAGTTTCTGTAATACCTAATGTCTGTAAAACTTATAGTTTCTGTAAACCCTATAGCCACTGTAAGCCCTGTAAGCCTTTGTTTACCTTTTAAAATCATTCTAGGCATGTTGGCCAAGGTTTAATACTCCAAGCCTCCGGGAACCGCATAAGCATTCAGACTTATGCACCCCCTAGGGGGATGGGTACCAATGTGGGTGTGAAAAAAAAAAAAAAAAAAAAAAAAAACACAAGGGAAGGTCTTACTGACCACATCTGAATTCCCTGAGAGAAAACCTGACTTGCATGGAGGTTGGTACCATACATAATAATTATATAGGCCCTGCCTCCCCTCCCCAAAAGGTACCAAGGGCCAAATCTGTGGGCGATAAAAATGACCCACGGGAGGAGCCAGGTCACTTCTCCCCCACTTGGTTAAAGCCCACTGCTTGACTGCGGGCCTCCCCCTGTCTTGTATAAAAGAAGGGAGGAGATGTTGGAGACCACTGAGCCAAACTGCAACCATTTGGAGGAAGAAGCCTCCACTCTTTGTGTTAAGATTTCAGCTTCCTGAGTTCCTGTGAAATTTACCAAGCCTTCCCAAAAAGCCTGCTTTGATAAGAACAAGAATGTAACCTAAAGATGTGTATCTTAAACAAACAGGACTGATGTAAATCTGCCCTGCCTGTAATCTCAACAGACATTCTTGAGGCCTATCACTCAAGAGACCCCCGACCCTCTGGTAGCCATAAAATCCATTAGGCAGTCATAAATCCCATGTGCCTTCTTCCCGCCTCCCCTATAGCCATAAAATCCTATTTGCCCTCTTCCTGCCTCCCCTATATATACCTCTGTATGAATAATAATAATAAAGCCTTGACTGGTGTGGAAGCAAGGCTTTCTTCTTTGTGTCTGCTTGTCCCTCATCCAGGTTAACAGCCTCCCCTCGAGCCCCTGTTGAACCCCGCCGGCCGGGGCAGTTCTGAAGGACAAATTATCTTCCCATCTATTTACCACACCTCAGGCATATTAAAGTTGCCAAGGGGCTGAGAGATGGCTCAGCAGTTCAAGGTACTTCCTTTTAAACCCTTATGGCCTGAGTGTAATTCCCAAGTGTCCACATAAAGCCAAATCAGATGCAGAAAACAGCGCATGCATCTGGAGTTCATTTGCAGTGGCAAGAGATCCTGGCACACCCATTCTCTCTCTTCTCTCCCATCTCCTCTCTCTCTTTCCCTCTCTTTATTTTTCTCTCTCACCCTTTTGCAAATAAATATATAGATAATTTTTAGAAATAAAATAACATTGCTAAGCAATTCTGTACTACCAAAAGCTGATACAGACCCTAACATTTTCCTAATGCATTTGGCCTTGGAATCATTTTTCTGTTATTGGTATGAAACATCTATTATGATTGCATACTTAGAGCTTCATGAACTGTACTTTAGGACATACTGAGGCATCCCCCAGCTATTTGTATTAGACTCTTTAGAGATATATTTTCAGGGTGGGAGAGATGGCTTAGCGGTTAAGGCTGTTGACTACAAAGTCAAAGGACCCAGGTTCGATTCCCCAGGACTCACATAAACCAGATGCACAAGGTGGCGCATGCATCTGGAGTTTGTTTGCATTGCCCGAAGACCCTGGCGTGCCCATTCTCTCTCACAATCTTCTTCTTCTCCCTTTTTCAATCTAATAAATAAATAAACACACAATTTAAAAAACAGATATATTTTCAAACACTAATAAAATAGTCCAAAGATTCCTCAGCATTAGTGTTTTAGGGGCCTATAAAGAAGCACGAAAAGAAAACTTAGCCTTTTTTTTTTGCCACCCACAGTGTGGTAGCAATCCAATATGAACTCTAACATCTGAGCAAATATTCACAATTTTCTGGTCGAGTGTCATTGTTCCTTTTCATGTAGAACAGGATGCCAAAGTTCAACATGGCCTCACAAACCACTGAGGGTCACATGGTCAAGAGATGGCCCGGCAGGGATTGAAAGACCTGTGTGCGTCCTCCTGCACCACGCAGGGAGATCTAACACACTGCAGGATGTTGTAAACCTGAGCCATTTTGAAAGACCTGACTGGCATGGCATCACGGTATCAGCAATGGAGTCCTCCTGTCTCCAAATGTCTGCTTAGTATAATGGAATCACATTATGAAACTAAAAAGGCGACTTTCTCTATGACCCGTTATTTGAGAGATTATGACAAAGCCAAACAATGTGGGATTTTTGGACTCCATGCCATAAAAAAAAAAAAAAATCCAGAGAGTTTCTGCAAGATGGAAGGAAATACAACTTCACAGCTTCTGAACAGCAGGAATCAAACTGTTGTGCAGGTTTCCACAGGTGATGCAGGACAGAAAACAGACCCTCTGAGGTTTAAGAAACCTGAAGGAGAGGGAGAGGGATGACTTGGTGGTTAAAGGCACTTGTTTGTAAAGCCTTCAGGTCTGGGGTCAATTCTCTAGCACCTACCACATAAAGCAGAGATGCATCAAGTGGTGCATGGGTCTGGAGTTTGTATGAGGTAACAAGGGTCCCTGGCACTCTCATTCATTTTGCCTGCCTCTTAAATAGATTAAAATATTTTAAAAAGAAACCTTAAGAGTGGAAAAAAGAGAAACACTAGCCCACCCCCAATCAAGTATAGAAGATAGAGGAAACCCAGTTATTTTATAGATCCTACCAACACCGTGGTCCTTCCACACTGGTTTTCTCAGTTTTCTACACTACAAGACGTAACTGCCACTAACTCTGACATCCCCTCTCCACACACAGGAAATAGTAAGTCAAGCTGATTCACAGTGAACTTAGCCACAACTGTAAACGCCTTCCCAAGTGACGTCCTTACAGTGGGCGCAATCCTCTCAGGGGCCACGTTATGCAAGCATGGGAGTTTGAATGTATCTTCCCCCAATAGACTCAGGAGTTTCCTTAAAGCTTGTAACTCAGATTTCCAGCTTCCCAACTGGCAAAGGTGTAACTGGGGGCAGATCCTGGGGTCCGGCCCAAAGGTGAGTTTGGGTTTTGGATCTGATTTCCAGCCTAAAGGTAAGCAGAGTGCTTGAGCTCGGCGTGGGGTCCCCGCTGTTGGGCTGCTGGTTTTGCTCTTGCTTTGGGTGCCGTGTTTGGTGGTGCTGTGACTCTCTGTGCCTCGCTGTGTGAAAGGGGACCAGCCTCTCCCGCCAGTATGGAGCATCACCTGGACCTATAAGCTTCAAACAAATCACTTCGTCCCATACACTTTGTTTGGTTTGGAAGCTCATCCCAGCAGCACAGAGCTGACTATGACAGCAAGCGTGGTGGATGGTCCCCCAGCCATCATCATATAGACTAGGGAAAGGAACTTCAAGAGATGACAGTAGGTGAGTCTTAGTCAACTGAGAAGACTTGTACAAAGACTTGATGAGAAGTACCCAAGCCCTCAGGGATGAAGTGTGTGGGACACTAAGTGAAGGGAGTTGTAACCAGGAAATTAAGGACAAGACACATCCATATAAACGGACTGAGTGGTCTCACCAATAGATTTCTCAAGCTCCTAGGCATAGGCCCTTTAATAAAGCCTGCTCTCACCCCCAGTTGATGATTCTGTTTTCTCTTTCAGATGGCAGAGAATCCTGGGGAGATCCAAGATCCGTCAACACAGCAAAAGACTGCAGAGTGCTCACGACTGACATGTACCACCTTGACCACATCTAGCGGGGTCCAGAGGAAATTGCAAGGCAAGCAGTGACACGAGTATTGCCCCCAATGCTAGCCTAACATCCACGTCCAGGAAAACACTGTGGTGAACTGAAACACATCATAACAGAAACACAGACACTACCGAGAAGTCAACATCAACCTATAACACACCTGCCAAGACGCACAATAGTGTGGAAGAGGAGGCAGGGAGATTTTAAGGGCTATAAGGTGGATCGGAACATCCTGAGACAGACGTTCCCCCAAGCCCTAATTACCCCCACAGTGTACACCAATCACCCTACTGCGGAGGTCCCACAGGGAAATGGAGATTGGGAGAGGGAATGTATTACAAATTCTGTTAAAAATTAAAATAAGGCCGGGCGTAGTGCCGCACGCCTTTAATCCCAGCACTCAAGAGGCAAAGGTAGGAGGATCGCCATGAGTTCGAGGCCACCCTGAGACTACATAGTGAATTCCAGGTCAGCCTGGACTAGAGTGAGACCCTACCTCAAAAAACGAAAAAAAAAAAAAAAATTAAAATAATTAAAAGAAATGTTCCATGCTGTTGCAATCAAAATAACCCAACTGGTGCTTATGCTAAGTTAGAAAAAGAAGGGGGGAAAAAAACAACAGCCAAAATTTTTTTTTTAATTTTTATTTATTTTTATTTATTTATTTATTTTTGGAGAGAGAGAGAGGCAGAGAGAGATAGTCAGAGAGGGAGAAGGAGACAGAGATGGGCGCGCCAGCAGTCTCTCAGCTGCTGTGAACGAAATCCAGATACGTGCGCCCCCTTATGGGTAAATGCGGCATTGCGCCCTTGCCTCACTTTGCATCTGGCTAAACATGGGACCTGGAAATTGGAACCGTTGGACATTGGAACCAGCGTTCTTAGGCTTAGCAGGCAGGCGCCTTAGCCGCTAAGCCATCTCTCCAGCCCCCCCAAAAATTTTTGACACCTGCAACAGAATCATTAAGACACAGCAGGATGGTTGGGGTTTGTCAGAACCAAGGGCCACTTGTTCCTCCATCTTTCGCCCTCACCTGCATCCAAGGCCTTGAAAGAAATGAGAGAGGATTGAAGGATTTCTGCTAAGTATAAAATCGAGCAGACACAGGACCTGCCAAAGACTGCTGTTCTTGTCTGCCAGAACCGTTCTGAAGTGCTGCTTTGAACAGTTCCATCTTGTATGACAGGAGCAACTTTGTGTTTCAGTCTCAGACATTCACCATTATGTATATTTTAGTTTTTAACTCTCTGTTAGGAAAATTGAGTATATGTGGTAAAAAAAAAAAAGGGAGGTCGTCATTTCTCATTTGATGCTGATGTTTTCACAAAAATTTAATGAACATTTATTTTTCAGAACCTCAATAAAGTTCTGTATCTAAATATTAGATAAAATCTACACTTCAAAGAACCAAATGGTATTTTTCCATTCTCTCTCTAAATCACTCCATTGCAAAATTAGACAAAAGGAATCAAATTGATTTTATTTAATACAAGACAGCATTCAAAAATTTAAAATACACTATGTACTTTTAAAAAACTCAACATCTGTTTTTATTTATAATATGAATGTTTTATCTCCTATTTTAAAATGAAGTTTAGGGAGAAAAATTACATTCTCTCCCAACTATGGTGATTAAAAATGCCACCTGGATGCTATTTACTAAGCAACTAAGAGAATTACAAAATAAAACATTTTATGAATATCATTATTAAATTTCTAATGGTCCTACTGATTACAGGTGATTATTATCATTTTGCAGAGGGGGATACCTTAGTTAAAAAGAAAGAAATTTCCCAAGGGCATACAGTAAAGAATCAGGAGTCAAAGCCCTGTGTTCTCTCCGAGCTGTCTCATTATTACAGGCGTTTGTGGTACTGAGAAGCCGACTTGCGGGTGACAGAGAAGACCTATCAAGAAAGCGCAAGTCCTCTGGGCAATAACGAACGTTAAAGCTCAGGGTCTCCACAGAGAGCTGTGATTCGGTCTCGTATGGAAAGGTTGGCATGCTCAGTTGCATTTCTTCAGCCTTTACTGATGTTAATTTTCATCTCCACAGTTCTTCACAGCTTACAAAATACAGTTACATTGCTTTACCCTGACACCTCCTGTTTTAATTCCCATTTATTAGTTTATTCCCCCCATCACTTCCAAAGGAACTGAAAATAATTCTCCATCCTTGACACTTACTTAGCTCCCACTGTCCCCTTGATGCTGGTGTGTACCCCTTACATCTCTGGGTCTTAGCAACCCCACATGCATGAAGCTGGCCTGTCCTGCCTGGTTGAATCTGAACCTTGAGAGGACAAGGACAGAGTCGTGCGCAGACTGCCATGGAAGAAACACTGCAGAGATGGGTTCATCCAGGCCTCAGCAACACAGGCTGTTTTCACAGCAGACCTAATGCCAGTGATTCCACAGGGGTGAGCTCGCCTGAGCAGGGCCTATTAACACCTCTAAATAGCACGAGGCATATCAACAGAGCTTTCTTCACATCTAAGCACTAGGCAGGAATCCTGGTGGGCTTGCTTTCTGCAAAGCTTGCTCAAATGAGTCATTTCTCTTTGAATGTGGATGGGAGAGGGGGTGAAAAGCAGAAAATGAAAGAAAACAATACAGAATTTCTATTAGGAAGAAGATCTTACAGTCCCCATTTACTGGGGGAAAAGGATGGGGCCATTTATCTCTGTCGCAGCCTCTCATATAATGTATTCTCATCAACACAACTTGTTAGAGAGGGGAATCATCAGAATTTGGGAGCCAGGAAGACCGCTGGGATTTCTGTTGTTGTTGTTTAGGGGTGACAAGGTGACTAAGATGGTTGATTGGTGCCATCCTTCAATCCAGTGAGTCAGAATCAACAACTCCACATCTTTGGTTCAAGCGTTGGCTCTTTTCCAAAGCTGACAGTGTCTGAGTTGGTCATCAAAATAGGTACCATGAGCTCACATTCCCTTTCTGCCACGTACGCCATCTAAATGAAGCCCTCACCTCCATTCTTCATTGAGACTGAGAAAACACAGACAAACCTTTCCTTTCTAGAGCTCAGATCCTAAAACTTGTAACCTTTCCTTCCTTCCTTCTTTCCTTCCTTTCCTTCCTTTTCCTTTTTTCCTTCCTTCCTTCCTTTTCCTTCCTTCCTTCCTTCCTTCCTTCCTTCCTTCCTTCCTTCCTTCCTTCCTTCCTTCCTTCCTGCCTTCTGCCTTCCTGCCTTCCTCTCTCTCACACACACACTCTCCCCCTTTATTTTTCTTTTCTTTGCTTCTCTTTATTTCCTTCCTTCTTCCTTGCTTCCCTCCTTCCCCCTCTTTCCTTCTTCCCTCTTCCCCTCCTCTTTTCTTTCTTTCCTTCTTTCCTCTCTCTCTCCTACCCTTCCTTCCTTCTTTTCTCTTCCTTTAAATACAAACACACACAAACACACACACACACAATTTTAAAATAGTTTTAAACTTACAGAAAAATAATGAGAAGACAATCCAGAGTTCTCATAACCCCATATGCCATTTCCACGATCATTAGCCTCCTCAACTCAGGGTAGGATTGTCACAGTTAGTGGACTTCTACTGGATACATTATTAGCTAAAGTTTCTACTTTATTCACATTTCTATAGTACATTTTCCTATTCCAGAAAAGGAGCCAAGATGCCATATTAATGCCTTTAAAAATGTTTTATTTATTTGAGAGAGAGAAATAAGAGTATAGGTGCACCAGCACCTCCAGGCACTGCAAATGAACTCCAGGCACTGCAAATGAACTCCAGACACTGCAGATGAAGTCCAGACACTGCAAATGAACTCCAGACACATGTGTGCCACCTTGTGCATCTGCCTTACATGTGTTCTGGGGAACTGAACCTGGGTTCTTAGGCTTTGCCAGCAAGTCTTAACTGCTAAGCCATCACTCTCACCCAAGGCCTCTCTTGACTGGGACATTAAATCAGGCTTTTCTTAGGACAGTTTTCAGGAGAGGGTACAACAGAATCCTCTCCACTGAGGTCTGTCTGGTGTCTCGCTATGAGTAGACTGCTTTTCTGTCTTCCTTTCTGATCATATCCCGCCGAGGGCGTACATGATTACCAACATGATTTATCACAGTGGGGATTAATCACGGTCATTGCCGGAGGTGGTGTCTATTGGGTTTGTGCATTCTAAAGTGAGCCTTCTTCCTCTTTCCAGACTCCCCTCTACAGATAAAGCCACCACATGCACTCTAAGGTGGTACAAAAACATACTTGTTGATATCTATATAAATTATCTGGAATTCTCTGATACAGAATTTTTCATTCTCTCCTGTGTACTTTTTTCAATAATTTACTTATGGCCCTATTTAATAAAATGCATTGACTTTGTATTTGGGGCTATCATCCCTAACTTTTTTGTGGTTCACTGTGACCCACCAATCCTGGTGGATAAATCTCTGAGTGAGCTTGTGTGTCCCTTTATCATGCCTTGTTACAATAGATTTTGTTTTGCTATTTTTGAGTACTTTCTTCCTTGTTGACGTTATAACACATTCCAAGCTTATCTTCTTATCTTCTGAACTTTCTCCTGATCCTAGAATTCACCATAACTACAGAAAGCTTTGATGACTTTATTGGGGAAAATATGTTAGAAACCAAGATTTATGTTACTAGGCTCTGTGCCCACATGCCACTCTCTCAACTGACAGACCAGGAAATACATGGCTGTTGTAACCATGGTATGTGTGTCGATAGGTGTGTCTGTGTGCAATCATTAATCTCTATGTTAAGCTAAAGAGAGTTGGCATCACCATCACCATCACAATTTTAAAGAAAATATCTTATTTTCAAGGACACAGAGAAAGAGAGAGAGAGAGAGAATAAGTGCACCAAGACCTGCAAACAAACTCCAGACATATTTGTCATTCTGTGCATCTGGCTTCACATCAGTACTGGGGAATCAAATCTAGGTCTTTAGCCTTTGCAGGCAAGTGCCTTAACCACTGTGTGATCCCTCCAGCCCCACCATCACCATTTCTAATTCATTACTATGTGGATTAGCCTAGATTTCTTCCAACTTATCTGTAACCTCTTACCCCAATAAGCAGTGTGAAAGTTGGCTCACCACATACTATCTATTTACTTCATCATACTTGTCTTGCATACCTACATACACACACACACACGTGTGTGTGTGTGTGTGTGTGTGTGTGTGTGTGTGTGTATATATGATAGATATACATTTATATGTACAGAGGACTAGAGGTTTCAGAATTGTTAACCCATATCCACAAAGAAAACTATTTATCTACTGGATTGCAACCGAATGTAAGTTCCTCTTGTCTTTAATGTTATAGGTGATATTTATTTCCAGTTAGTTACTGACGCAATTTCACCCCTTCCTTTACTGAGAGTATTTCATGTACTTGGAATATAGCAGATTCCCCTGACAAGGGTTTCTTTGTGTGTGTGTGTGTGTGTGTGTGTGTGTGCATGTGTGCGTGTGTGTGTGTGCATGTATGTGTGTGTGTGTGTGTGTGTGTGTGGTTTTAGCTAAAGCCTAAAAATAACACTATGGTAGATGAGGACTTAAAATATTTTGAGAGAGGGACCACATTGAGATAACTTTTATCCCATTGTGTTGTTACAATTGTTGTAATTTGTTGCTCACCATTCACTACTCTGAATTTAGAAATTAAAACTTGCTGTGGGTATGTATGGCTAAGAAAACCCAAAGTGTACTTAATGCTTTAGCCTCGAGAGGTCTTGTAACAGATCCAGTGCAGAATGGGAGGGTTCATTACATAGTTGTTCTGTGACATTCTCCTAAATTCACCACAATGACTTTTCATTTCCATCCACAATGATCCTTACTTTTGAGTGATAAACTCTCCCAGGTTTGGACAAATGCAAAATTTCATGTATCTACCAATACAATATCATACCCCAAAATTTCATGATGCCACAAGTATACCATGCCCTTCACCTGCTCACCTTAACTCCAACCACTGTTTAGTACATCCAAGGTTAACCCTTTCACAAAAACTGATATAACTGGATCACACAATGTTACCTTTCCAGTCTGGGTTCTTAGGCATCTACAATCCATGTTCACTCATGATGCTTTGTGAACTCATTTTATTTTTTAACAAACTAATACAGCATTATTTTATTTATTTATAGAGAGAGAGAGAGAGAGAGAGAGAGAGAGAATGAGCATACCAGGGTCTCCTGCCCCTGCAAACAAACTCCAGATGCATTCACCACTTTGCACATCTGGCTTCAAGTGGGTACTGGGGAGTGAACCTGGGTCCTTTGGCTTTGCCAGCAAGTGCCTTCACCATTAAGCCATCTCTTCCTCCATGCATTTATTTTTATTAGTTGAATACTATTGCACTATTCAGATATATCCTCTCTTTTTTCTTTATTTACCTACTCCTTTAAGTTCTTAGAAACATTCCCAGGCAGACCTTTGTGAAGTCACAAGTTGTCATACCAGTTGGGTAAACACCTAGGAATACAGTAGCTGGATTGAATGGTGAAATTATGTTGAACTTTATAAGAAATGGCAAAACTGTCTTCCATAGTAACCTACAGCATTTTATATTAGCATAAATAATCAATGTCAATTTAAAAAATATTTTTATTTATTTATTGGCAAGCATAGAGAGAAAAGAGAGACAGACACACAGAGAGAATGGGTGTTCTGGGGCCTCCAGCCACTGCAAACTCCAGATGCATGTGCCACCTCGTGCACCTGGGTTTATGTGGGTATTGGGGAATCAAACTTGGG
Organism: Orientallactaga sibirica; assembly: GCA_036365145.1. Lineage (NCBI taxonomy): Eukaryota > Metazoa > Chordata > Mammalia > Rodentia > Dipodidae > Orientallactaga > Orientallactaga sibirica. The sequence goes on from JAEOAD010000046.1 coordinate 7,856,970, forward strand.
TCGTTAAGCTTTGCAGGCAAGCTCCTTAACTGCTGAGAAATCTCTCCAACCCCTCAAAGAGAATTTCTGATTGCTATACTTCCTAGCAGTGACACGATTCGTTGTTTAAATTTTGTCTGTTCTCATGGCTATGATGCAGTACCTCCTTGTTGTACGGATGTAGAGTTCCCCACTGACAAGGGAGGGGGCATCTCTTCCTAAGTGTATTTCCCATTTGCATACCGGCTTTAGTGAGTCATCTAATCCTATCTTTGGCTCATTTTTACTATTGAGTTATTAGTTGTTCTGATATTATGGACGTAAGTCTCTTGTCAGACTACGACTTAACTTCCATCCTCTGTGATGAGCCGAAGTCTTTTCTAAAGATGTATTTTTATACTTTTTCTTAACAGCCTCCATATATGGAAACAATATACAATGATAATAATCCCACCCAAACACCCCCACCTTTCTCCCTCCCTGACTCTCTTCACTGAGACCTTTCTTCCAGTGTCTCTTCTATTTGGATGCCACCATTTTCCTTCCCATTACACAGGTCCTGAGTAGGTAGTGTCAGCACTGTGAGATCAGGAGCATGGACCACGCTGCATCTAGAAGACAGCGTTGCAAAGCAGTCCTCCCCTTCCTTTGTGGGCCTAAGACGTTTTTTTCTATCTTAGCAATGTTCAATCTAGTAATTTTTATAGCATGGAATCTATTTTTGGGTACCATAGCTACAAACATCATCAAATCCAATGATTCCATAGATTCTTTTCTTCTGAATTTTACTGTTTAACATTTTACATGTTGTATTATTTATTTGAATTAGTTTTGTGACAGAGACAAGGTTTACATTAGGGTTCATATGCTACAGTGGATATTCAATTATTTGTCAACCATCTATTAAAAAGACTGTCATTTCTCTATTTATTTATCTCTGTGTCTTTGTGAAACACTGGTTGACAGAATTAGTGTAGCTATAAGCCCACTTTAAAAAATGTATTTTTATTTTTATTTATTTATTTGAGAGAGGGAAAGAGGCAGAGACAGAGGGGTAGGGAGAAAAAATGGGTGTGTCAGGGCTTCCAGCCACTGCAAACAAATTCCAGACGCATGCACCACCTTGTGCGTTTGGCTTACATGGGTCCTGGGGAATTGAACCGAGGTCCTTTGGCTTTGTAGGTAAATGCTTTAACCACTAAGCAATCTGTCCATCCCCCCCCATTTTTTTTTTTTTAATTGAAGCCAGGCATGGTGGCTTACACCTCTAATCCCACCTCTTGGGAGGCAGAGGTAGGCAGATCACTCTGAGTTCGAAGTCAGCCTGAGATTTCAGAGTGAGTTCCAGGTCAGCTTGGGCTAAAGCAAGGCCCAGCTTCGAAAAAGTAACACCACCACCACCACCAACAATATGTTCAGCACTAGTGAAAAATGAAGACAAAAGGCAGGTTTAAGGTAAAGTTAAAGCAACATAATAGAGGCAGGAGAGCGCCGTGGCCATGGTGTATACAGGTCAGATCATGAGCCTTGCCTATTCATAATGTAGCTGGGTTGTGCCAGAACGTTCCACTCCACACCTCCTAGATGCCTGATAATCACTGATTATTTTTCTGCTAGCAGAGGTGAGCCTCATTAACTCTGTTATCAAGGAGAGAGGTGTGAGATTGATAGTCGTAAGGACTGGGAAGAGAATCAGAGCAGAAAGTTCTCTGCTTATGAACTTAACACACAGGGTATATGATTTTAAAACCAAACAGGACCATCTCTTTATTTCCTCACCCCATTCCACACTCTGTCAAATTAGGAGAAATGAGGCTTTTACAACCAAATGGGAATTTATTCCAACTCTTTCTAATGTATTTCTCATTAAATGTGTGTAATCATTTTGCATTTCGCCAATTCTTGTCTACGTAGCACTGAGGCATATTTTATAAAAATTGAAAAAGCTCCTGATTTGAGCCTGCTGAAATCATGTAAACCCAGACAAGGTCAAAACAACCTTTTCATTTATCAGAGTGGTCTACAGAGGACCAAATGGTACAGACAGTAATTCATTCATAATTACTTCTTCCTCCATGTTGCCCAGTGATAGCCAGCGTAGGCAAAACAAAAGCCTTTCACTGCCGTCAGCCTATAAAATGTGAAACGCCCTAATGTCAAGCTGGAATCAACATATCATGAGCCTGCCATTAAATTGGCTTCATGAAATCAGACAGAAGTAGGTAAGAGTTCCACAGGTAATATACAAATTAAGTGGCGAGGTTCAAGTTAAAAAGAGACACTGTCCTTTCTGAACACTTAAATATATTTGAGGGACAGAGAGAGAGAGAGAGAGAGAGAGAGAGAGAGAATGGGTGTGCCACCTGCCTGTCAGCCACTGTGAACGAACTCCAGACATTTGCGCCCCCTTGTGGACAAGTGCGGCATTGCACCCTTGTATCACTTTTTGCGTCTGGCTAAACGTGGGACCTGGAGGTTGGAACAGGCATTCTTAAGCTTGGTAGGCAGGCACCTTAACCACCAAACCATCTCTCCAGCCATATATATATATATATATATATATATATATATATATATATATATATATATATATATTTAATTAGGCCATGGAAGATAGACTTTTATAGAGGATCCCTCTGCTGGCACGCTCAGAAGATATTGGGGGTTTCCTGTGACACACTGCAACATAAAATAGTGAATGCAACGCATGTGATCCCATCTCAATGGCAATCAGTCTTTAGATAGTGTGTGATCACTTACAGAAAGAGCCTCCTGCTGACCCACCCAGCCATGCTGATTATACTCACCCTGCTCCCGCGCAGAGCCAGAAGGGCTGGCAAACAAGCATCAAATAAATTTCAATAAACAGATTTATTGTTCTATTTCAATACAAATCATGGTCTATTAAGAATAATGCACTCTAGTCTGGATTCTGACAGCCAAAAAATACTGATTTAAGAAGAGATTTGTGTTCCTAATTTAATTCACTCATTTGCTTCTCTCCCCTCTAAGCATGATATCATTCAGGCTTACTGATCATAGTGGGTAATAATTCTTCAGTTTGGTTGTTCAAGCTATGCTTTCAAAAATTACAATTCTGCTTATTTAAGAAACTTCATATATAGCCGGGTGTGGTGGCGCACGCCTTTAATCCCAGCACTGGGGAGGCAGAGGTAGGAGGATCATTGTGAGTTCAAGGCCACCCTGAGACTACATAGTTAATTCCAGGTCAGCCTGGGCCAGAGTGAGACCCTACCTTGAAAAACAAACAAACAAACAAAAAAACAAAAAATAAAGTTCATATATGAGGGCTATAGGATGAGTGCTTATTTGGTGACGATTTGGGAAGAAACGTTGCTCAAGCGACCTGTGGAATGATCACATTTTTAAAACATATTTAAAACAATGATAAGAAGAAGCATTTTATATTATATGGGGCCATGTAGGATCCAAGCATATTTTCCATAACTAGGGATGTGACCTGGTTCATTAATAATTATTGTCAACACTTTTCTAACTTCAGTATGACATGATTCCATAGAAGGAAGGCTATAATAGGCTTCAGAGACCTAAGAGGTGTTGACCATCTCTTTTTATATTATTATTCTATTAACAAGGATGGAAGCTGGGCATGGGGGCACACACCTTTAATCCTTGCACTTGGGAGGCTGAGGTAGGAGACCAGCCTGGGACTACTGAGTGAGTTCCAAGTCATCTTGGGCTAGAGTGAGACCCTGCCTCAATAACAACAACAACCAAAAAATAATAATAAGGGACTCTATGCCTTCAAATTAAGGCACAAAATTTTATTTGGTAAAATAAACTCATTATGTTGAAGGCATTAGTATGTTTCTGCTACAAATTATGATTCTTTGGTTTGATTTGAAGACCAAAGATTGGATCTTATAACTTAAGCCAGATTCAATGTGCACATTTTTGCTCTGCATAACTTGTTTTGGTTTCCACCTTGCCTAAAATACCTTAACACAGACTTTTTTTTGTTGGTTTATATGAGTAAAGGTGTGTCTTCATTGCATCCTTCAGGTGTCAACAGAAACTTTTAAAAAATAAACCAATTCGCTGGGCGTGGTGGCGCACGCCTTTAATCCCAGCACTCGGGAGGCAGAGGTAGGAGGATCACCGAGAGTTCGAGGCCACCCTGAGACTACATAGTGAATTCCAGGTCAGCCTGGACCAGAGTGAGACCCTACCTTGCAAAACCAAAAAAAAAAAAAAATAAATAAATAAAATAAAATAATAAACCAATTCAGCCACTCCCCCAAACCTTTAAGTTATAGAAATCTCCAAATTGGACTATGATGAAAAACATTATACCTCATCCTGTTAAAGAAAGCACATGTGATCTTTCTTTCAGGTATTGTCATGGTTAATCTTGACTGCCAATCTGATTGGATCAAGACTCACCATGGAAACAAACAGCTGGGCCTGTTTGTGGAGTTCCTAGATAAAGCCCACCCTAACTGGGGGCGGCATCATTCCATGGGCTGGGTCTTGGGTAGATTATTATGGAAAGAGTGAGCTGAGCCCCAGCATTTATCTCTCTGCTTCCTGACTGTGGATACAATGTGACCAGCAGCCTCAAGTTCCTGCAGCCATGACTTCCTTGTCATGATGGGTTGTACCCTTGAACCGTGAGCCAAGATGCCTTCTTCCTAAAGTTACTTTTCTCAGGTATTTTGTCAAAGCTGTGACAAAAGTCCCTAGTACACACATACACTGCCAGGATGAAAAATGCTATTTCCAATTCTGTCAAAGACGACTGGTGATTTTCAGCTCAGGTCTAAACTGAAAGTTCCTCTCACACCTACAAAGGAAAAGTACCTAATTTGGGAATTCTACAAGGACAAATGAGTTAACTTTGCGACTGTGAAGGAATAGAATGTCGCACACCAGAGACAAATCACCTTGGAAGATTTATAGTCCCTTTAAAACCATTCATGGGAACTGGAGAGATATCTCAGTGGGTAAAGGCACTTATGTGCAAAACCTAATGGCCCAGGGTTTGATTTCCCAGTACACATGTAAAAGCCAGATACCCAATGTGGCACATGCATGTAGAATTCATTTGCTGCAGCGAGGCCCTTGCATGCCATTCATATTCTCCCTCCCTCCCTCTCCCTCTCTCTCTCTCTCTCTCCTTATAAAAATTTTGAAAGCCAATCATGGCCCACCCACGTCTGACCTAGCAGCTTGCAACTACCAAAACCCATAGGATGTATTCTTAGCAGATCACTAGTTTATACTGATCCAAAAGCCAAGAATGACATCAAATAGTATCAGAAACCTGTAACAGCCTTTTCTCTCCTTTTCTGTCATCACGCTACCTGTGGTCCTCATCAGTGGGCTGGGTAAAGGCTTTCTTTCATGGCTTCCATTGTTCGACAACTAACAGACCCTATGTCACCGCTTCCATGGTAGATTCTGTCTTTCAGGGCACTCTCAGCCTATCTACCTAGGCTACTGTCACAGAGACTTGGCTTCAGAAAAAAAAAAAAAAAAAATCTCTTTCTTGGGGCTGGAGAGATTGTTCAATGGTGAAGGCAATTACTTGCAAAGGCTAATGTGTTCCCCTAAAAATGTGGCAGAAAGTGGCACATGCATCTGGAGTTCATTTTCAGCGGCTACAGGTCCCGGTGTGCCCATTCTTTCCTCCCCCTTGCAAACAAGTACATAAAATACTTTTTTTTTAAATTTCTCTCTCATTCCTTTTGAGGGAAGAGCTATGTTTGTGAGTCGATAGAGGTTAAATCTTAAACATGGATGTAAATGTCTCAAAGAAATAGCAATAAAGTACTTTGTGTTCCTAAGAATGCAGAATTTCAAAACAAGTCATTTCTGGACCACTTCTCACATTGCTATTTTTTTTTAGCTGCAGGGCACTCCAGTGGAAGTTAAAAATAAATTGCACTTCTATTCATCCCAAAGAAGGAGACTAATGGGAGAGCTCCAGTTTGCTGCATTTTTTGTAAAAATCAGAAATGATCTGTGGCCCGGTGAATAAAGTTGATTCACTTATAGAATACCAGCATTTCTCTCTTCAACCAGCTTTTGAAAGCCAGCCTGAAACAGCCCCTGCCTACAAAATTGCACAGGAATTACTCTCAATTACAGGCTTCTGTCTGTTAAAAAGTAAGAGCTGGTGATCACTTCTGACCTTTTTCCTCTTGACAAGTCAAAGAAATGAAAGGAAATAAAATCTGACAGGTGTTCCATTTAGAAGCTGGGGGTGGGGGAAAGAAGGAAAGAGAAAAGAAAAACCTGTATTATCCCCGCTACATCTCAAGAGGGAGGGGATTGTATTAGTCATCTTGTTTTTAAAATTTCTTTTCAGTGACTAAATTTCGTGTGGCAATGTAATTTTGCTTAAAGTCACTTGCTTAATGTTTTAATTAGAGTATCATTTACTAAAATCTTCCCACAATCAATCATTCAGGCTTTTAGTTTCATTCTTGTAGGTAATTCTGCAAATGCTACAATTCCATTCTCCCCTCCTGCCTTACAAAGAACTACAGAGAAAAAGGACTCACCTATACCCCCACAACCCGCAGCTTATTGAAAGACAATGGCTTGTCAACAGGAGCCTGGACATTTTACATATTTATGCAGCCATTGCTGAATTGACTCGATTTTAGATGAAATTGGGTTTAATTGAATGTGAATGCTTTAAAAATGACATGAAGGGTTTTGTAGATCTCTGACATTTACCTACGATTTTCCATTTCAAAAGAGTAACTGCTTTGCTGAGAACTAAAAAGGGGGGAAAAAAAGTCATTTGGAAGAAAGTTAAACTCTGAGACATTCTGTATTCTTGAGAAGCGGCTGGGTAAAACCTTAATAGTCCAGTACTTGCTTAGCAAAAGTAATAAAGGCCGGAAGCCACTTAATGCAGTGAGCAGAAATTGCGTCAGACTTCAAAAGAGGCACGCCACTCCTCTGAAAAATGCCTCACCCACTCTTCGGCTGTTATGGTGGCTTCCCTCTAGCCTAGGAAACGTGTTTCTTCCAAGCCAGCTCTCCTGCAGTGGGAGGAGGACTCTCTGGAGAATAAGGAATGGTGCTAACACATCCCACTGAAGGCAGCGAGGTCAGCTCTGAGAACTGAAGTCCCCAGAAAAGCACTGTTTCCGGGGCACCTACTTCCAACAAGCAGGAATGCCCCCACGGAGCTCCTGTGGCCACAGTCGGAATTCTGCAAGTCACAGCCAAATTACCTTGGGCTGCCTTTAGCCCCTCAGTAGCCATTGTCATCCGCTTTTGTGTCTGACCTAACATTCAGGGGGCAAGCTTTTTGGAATGTACTAACAGACCTCCAGTTAACCCCAAGGGCTAAGAATGTCATCAGACAGCATCTGAGGCCTCTGGTGAAGATGTCCCTGCCTCGCTGTCACCCTCCTACCTTATGGTCAGACAATGTATTTGAAAAGTGCCTTGATTGATGACTTTCTTTTCTTCTGTAACTATAAGACCTTCATGAAATTGTTAACAAGTTGTAACATGGAATTTGGGGTCACCTAAATCTGTGTTCCCGGGCCATGGCCACTCATATTTGGCTCCAGAATAAACTATCTCTTATCCCCTTTGAGAGATGCGTCTTTTGCGTCAATAGCACCATCCTGAACAGACCTGCAAGTGACAAGGAATTTGTATTTTGACTGGCTGATGACATCACAGAACTAAAATAATGCCCCACATTCTCTTTTTGCTCTGCTATTTTTGTTTCCTTCAGAACAGTCAGAGTGGCCTGTCTGAGCCGGTGGGGATCCTTCGCTGAAATAGCTAACGCGTGAGAGAGCGAACGCCGTAGTAAGCAGAGGAGAGAAAGTCCACAAAACCCTCTTCATCTAACCAAATAGACAGAAAAGAAGAAAACCAAAATCTTCGAACAAAGGGAAAAGGCAAACTGGCAACACCTAAAAGATACGTTCAGCTGAGCTCCAAGCCTTAGAGCAAGCCCCGTGCTTTGTCATTTGTCTAGGACTCAGCAATGAGGCTAGGTGGAGACAAGGGTCTGTGACAGGTGACTGTCTTGAAGAACGGCAGCAAGTCCACTGCCCCACCTCCCACATTTTGGATTCAGAGGGCTTTATGCTTATTCTCAATGGGTGGGCACAACAGAGACCAAATTAAGCCTTGTCCACTAAGAGGAGAGTGGAAGAGGAGAGGCAGGACAGCCATGAGCAAAATTACCAGTGTGTGGCAGTAACTTTCTTCTTGCTGGGACAATAGAGTCATAGCACTGACACACCAACAGCCAGCAAGCATAAACCACCATGACTCAAACTTTCTCTTCCTGCTGAAGCAAAAGATCCATCCCCCAGTGACACCGCCCACCTCCAGCAGGCTGCTGGAGATTTAAGGCAGAAGCTTAACCTTAATCGAAAATCCCTGAGGCTGTGGGAGACATACGTGCATGTTCAAAGCCCCACAAGGAATAAGGAACTTACTATCGTCCCAATTCACTGAGGGAATGACGTGGATAGCCAGCCTACCCATGGACAGACCAAGAAACATGAGAACATGCAAGAGACACAGAGAGAGGAGCACCAGGCCATCCAGGGTAGCTTTGAAAGATTCCAGTGGAAACTCAGATCTGGGCTCCAGCCCCTCCTGGAGCTTGGATTCCATTTCTGTCCTCTGACCCCTAGAGGTACATGAGTTACCTTTCACATTTAGCCAAAAGCAAAAAGCGACGCAAGCGTGCAATGCCGCACTTGTCCATAAGAGGGCACATTCGTCTGGAATTCATTCACAGTGGCTGAAATGGGCCCTGGTGCACCCATTCTCTCTCTCTGCCTCTTCCTCTCTCTGCTTCTCTCTGCCTCTCTCTCTCTCTCTCTCTCTCTCAAAAAAAAAAAAAAAAAAAAAAAAAGCACATAAAGACTTGAGTGCTCTGGTTCTTGGAAACTCCTGCCACTATTTTTGACATACAAAATCTCTACACTCAGGCACAATAGCACATCTTCCAAAAGGATCTTCCAGACAAGTGCCCCCATTGCAGGCCTAGGAGAACAGGAATCTAGCTGGAGAACAGCTATGTTAGCATTGATACCTAGACCGGTTCCCACTGTTGCTGCCTAAAGTACACTATCCAGCATCTAACCGTATCAGCAGCCTCTGAGAGCAGTCAAGAAGTGCAGAATCTCTGGGCCTGCCTCAGAAGAAGGGAAATTATATACCTTCATGAGGATCTGGGCTAATCAGATGATCAAATCTGAGATTCTTCAGTATCAGGGCTTGATCACTTGAGAAGAAAGTGTCTCAGGATGTAGCCCAGTCTGGCCTTGAATTCAAGATTTTCCTGCCTCAGTCTGTTGAGTACGAGGCTGACATAACTATGTCCCCCCAACCCCTGCCTATCCATTCTAAACAGACTGACTAGTCCAGGCACCAGGCTACATTAACGGTTTTATCTGTTAACCTTCAGGTTTCCATCTCCCTTCCAAATTCAAATTCCTACCCCTCAAGTAGGGAAGCAAACCAATAAAACTCCTGAAATCTCAGAGAGACGGAATGCTGTAAGGTCAGAGCCTTGCATAGTGGAGTGATTCTTCCTGCTTTAATATTCTTGGTACTTCTAGATTTAAAACCCCTCTCTACTATCAACAACAACATATGTCACTTGAATGGCCAGCTCTGATCAGTGTAGAAGATGCTTCTGTTAAGGGGACTCTAAAGTCATGGATATTAGACAAGTACAAGAGAATTCCAAGTTTGGTTAGCCACAGGGAGGCCGTGGCCTGTTTTACATCTTTATTTAAAATGTTGCATTCATTACCTCAGCTTATTAATTTATCTCTATTCCACCCTGCTTTCTTTAAGGTCTGACTTTGCGCTCTACCCTCTATAATGATTCTGTACTAACTATGCAAGTAGCATGAAGGAACCCATGAGCTGCATGGCTTGTATGCCTTTGATATAGTCAATAAAAAGTTGGTGTTTTTTAAAGTAATTATATTTCGTGAGAGATCTATAATTTTAAGCAAAATTCAAGTTCTTCCTTCAGGAGTGGTTCATTCCCTGTACCGCATTCAAACAATACTTCCTCTGTGATTTTTTAAGCCATTCGTTCTAAATGACACTGGGGTAAGGTGACCGCAAATGAAGTGAATGACATTTCATTTAAAAGGCTGCACTGCGAAGACCAGACTGCAAACGTAACAGGAAAACAAACATGTCTCCAAGTTGAAAATCCTTAACCGTGAGAAATGCAATCAAAGAAATGTACTTCAAAGGTCTGATCACTTAGAGTGCGTCCGACACTTAGTGAGAAACAACAGAATCCTGTTGTAATCTAAATGCAGGGGCGAGTGACATGTGTAACCAACTGAGGGAACACAGCTGAGCACAGAAGTGCTTCTGTCCACACTGCAGAATGCAGCTGTCTAGAGGGGTCCTGAGACCCAACACCCTTGTCAACATGACTCAGACACATACATGTCTGCCCAGGCACAGGAAGACACAATAACTCCATATTGCAACATCTAGGAATATTAAGCAAAAGATAACAGGTTTCTAAAAGACAATCAAATAAAATGGAAACATGACCACTATTTAGTTGGCCAAAAAGCTTCCAAATGATGTGACGGACCCAAGGGGGTCTCAGATAACTTCTGAAAGCAAACTGTCACCTACCAATGCCACGGCATAGTCTAGGTAGAGGAAGAGAACGGGCGTACAAATAACCATGATCTTCACAGGCTGTTTTGTAAAATGCAGAACATAGCCTCGATGCACGCATACACTCAGCACATTCACATATTGATGCAGACTGATCCAGTGCAGACTGTGGGAAGGTAAGACACTGGCTCTGAAAACAGTCATTGAAATACATGTTCAGAGCTGGAGAGATGACTTAGAGGCTAAGGCGCTTGCCTGCAAAACCTAACGACCCAGGTTTGATTCCCTAGTACCCATGTAAAGCCAGATACACAAGGTGGTGCATGCGTCTGGAGTTCATTTGCAGTGGCTAGAGGCCCTGGCATGCCCATTCATAATCTCTCTCTCTTTCCCTGTGCTTGCAAATAAATAATTTTTTTAAAAAAGAAAAATAAAAAGAAGAAACACACATTCACATATCCATAACTATATTCCAGTGTCACACGTGCAATGACAGAAGCCACCAATGAGGGTATGGGACCACAAAAGCAAGGATAGGGCCTGAATCCTGTAGGTTCAGAGAAAGAATAGCTTGGCTTTGGTAGCAAAGCCCAGTCCCTTGCCCATCTAAAGATGTTGGAAGTGGTACATGTTTAATGACCTGATCACTCAGATGGGTCTTCCAGGGCCTTCTTAACTATAGACTTTGTGGTTAAATACAACACAAATCTATCTTGCGACTGTGAAGGTCAGAAGTCTGAAACTGTTCTCAGTGGACTAACATCAAGATGACAGTAGGGCTATGATCCCGGGGACTTTGGGTGAGAATCTATTCGATTGCCTAATCAGATTCTACCAGCCACTTTGACCTTTTGCTCCATCTACAAAGCCAGCAATACAGGTCCAGGCCTTCTTACATGCCATCACTCAGATCTAGACCTGCACCCACACTGCTCTCTCATCTGCCTCTTTTGCTTGTCAGAACCCTGGTGACAGTGGAAGACCTACTTGAGTGAGCCAAGGTGACCGCCACATCTCAAGTTCTTAACTTGATCACATGTACTAAGATCCTTTTGTCATATGAAACGTTTCAGGTTCCAGGGACCAGGGTGCCTCTATGGGAGGGAGCATTACTTTGGCAACCAGAATGGGTTAGACACAACACATTGGCCTTAAGTGTCAACTAAAGAGCCATGGACTGGGCTTTATGATTTCCAGGACAGAATCTATCTCTTTTCAGGCTCTAACCAGGATAATTCTCAGCAGTGAGTTGAATAAGGAGAAAATAAGGAAAAAATTTTAGTGTGTGTGTGAATATATAGTGACTATATATATACATATATATATATATATATATATATATATATATATATATAAAACATATATACATAGATAGTATCTATATGTATATATAGTACATAGTTAGTAGGCATGGTGATTACTCAATTTGTAAAAAATTCATAAAGCATGACTTTATTAGTTTAATTCCCTTAAACGCTGATAAGATTTTATTGTGGGAGAGAGAGAGGCAAGAGAGAGAGGTTTGTGGTTATATGCTAAGACAAGTAAGTCCACAGGGCAGTGCAGAGTTCCACATATGTGAGCGTATTCCATTTTATTTGATGTTATCCCCTCTCCCCAAATAAACTTTACATATATATATTATCAGGGTTTCTTTTTATTTTTTTCTAAAATATTTTTTATTTACTTTGAGAGAGAGAGAAAGAGACATACACACACAGAGTGGGAAGCCTGCACACACCAGGGCCTCTAGCCACTGTAAGCGAACTCTGAAGCATGTGTCACTTTGTGTATTTGGCTTTATGTGAGTAATGGGGAATTGAACTCTGGTCTTCAGGGTTTGTAAGAAAGCACCTTTAACTGCTGAACTCTCTCTTCAGCCAAAGTAAGGGTTTCTTATACATAGTACACATTCCACTTATTCAATCAGTACATAACCAGCGTGTCACAGTCATGAATTCATAAATTTCAGAAAATAACTCTGACGGATGTAGCAGCCATAAACACAAGGCTCGTATGTAACATGTTCAAAGTAAATATGTTGTAAGTTCAAAATATGCATATCACTTCCAAGCTTATTGTGCAAATAAAATGTTAAATAGCTCAGTTTAAAGGTTGCATTATCTATTGAAATGATAATAGAGGGTTAAGGGCTGGAGAGATGGCTTACCGGTTAAGGCGCCTGCCTGCTAAGCCTAAGAATGTCAGTTCCAATCTCCAGGTCCCATAGTTAGCCAGATGCAAAGTGATGCAAGGGTGCAATGCCACACTTGCCCACAAGGGCACGCACGCATCTGGAGTTCGTTCGCAGCGGCTGAGAGGCTGCGGTGCACCCATTCTGTGTCTTCCTCTCCCTCTCTCTCTGTCTCTGTCTGTGACTCTCACCAAAATAAAAATAAATATAAAAAAATAGAGGGTTAACTCAATCAAATTTGAACTGATTCTTTTTCCTTCCTTCAATGTAGTGATTAGGAAGAATTATATGTATTCTATAATTCTATAGAGTAGAACTGGCTTAAAATAAGGTCAAAAGGGTATCTGAGTTAAGGTAAAGTTAAGTCAATGATAGTAGTCGGTGGAAAGACATCACAAATGCCTTGAGGTCAGAAAGCTGACAAATGGTCTTTAAACACACTGTGCAACATCTCTTGGAGACAGAATCCCACTTTTTCATGTTCTCACGGGAGAGCTTTGTACGTCCACAGTTCAGCCAAGGCCAGGGAAAAGCAATGGTACCATTCCCTCTCTGTGCTGACTGAAAACTCTCCATCTGTGCAAGCTTCCTTTCACTGGCTCTAGTTCGTGTTGATAAAACAAACACAAAGGTACTCTCTATCGCCCACAACTAGCTGGTCTTAGACTTCTGAACCTCTGATATTATGCCCCCTCTAAGCAAGCACAGCCACTCCACCAGGACTCCACCACATCTACAAGTCCATCCACTTCAAAGCCGTGCGGCTGGAGGAAGATGCTCACTGCAGGCCCTGGCATTCCTGCCGCATAGCTCAAGTGAGTCATTATGAAGTTCTGTACATACTTTCCAGTGATGGAGAAAACAAACAGAGATGCCCTCATCAGCACAGCAAGAATTAAAAATACATTAGTTCTCTCCAACTTCTGATCTGGGATTGAGGAGTGCTTTGATGGGCTTTCCCCCTTGCCAATAAAGTTTACATGAGGCAGGAATTAAACAGACTATGGTCCTTAGACTCTCTGGGTAAAATCCAGTTCTTGGAGGGGAAACCAAAAACATCTTATCTAAGGCATGTACTAGCTTTCATCAAAAAATTATCATATGCTCAGTCACAAATGGTTATTGTAAAATCTTTATTAACCTAAGTGCATATAAAAATTGTGAATTCCTAATACAAAGCAGTATTTGACTTTTAAATTTCATTTTAAGCTTGGCCTGTTCACTTGGAATGTGATTACAGAGTAAATTAAAAAGTAATCACATGTGAATTACATTTCCTCATGAATGTAATGACTTCAGGAGGCTGATTAACGTTAAGCAGTGCCTGTCTTGCAGCATGCACACCTTCCCAGGTGAGATGCGCGCGGTAGCTGTCGTGAGTTGATTCAATTTTCTTTTACTGCTACTCCAGAGAGAATATCTCAACATACAACTGCATCCACATGTTCATTAGGACTAAGGTTGTGTTTTCCCTTTTGTCTGCCCAAGTCCCACCTTCAAAACACCACCGCGGTCAACTTCCAATTAGAAGGAAGACCCAAGAGAAGGAAGTCTAACTATGGCACCACTGTCCAACTAGCCAAGTCTCAATTCCTCCGTTTCCTTACATGTGGCAAATGCTTCCTATTTGATTGTAATAATTCAAGAAAATAACTGAAGAGTACATTTGCACAGGTGGAAAGGTAACAAATTTCTTGCAAGGAATGAAGGTTTATTAATAATCTATAGCAGTATAACTGCAGAGAACAAAATTTAAATGATAAATTTAAACTGGGTAGAACACAAGAGCATTAAAATACTTCCCTTGTGGGGAATGGGGAGTGCAGAAGTCTAACCCTATTTACACATTTTCTGTATACACAGGTTGAGGCATTGTTTCCTAAAGAAGTCATCAGAGGATTCCTGTTGTTGTTGGCATGGAAAAGGGCTGGTGTCTCATGACACCCATACAAAAGAAGAACAGATCAACAGGCTTAGGAGTGGGCCAAGGAAAGCTACACACTGAGAGCCAGCTTGCCTGAGTCGACCCTCATTATTACAACTTCCTATTCCCTTGAGTGTGTCATTGTTCCAGAGAAGAAGCCCTGACATAATGACTTGTATACATTCAAACGGTGGATGTTAACAAATTATCACAGGATAAGACTATGTGTGGCTCTATTTGGGCACCACATACCTGTAATGTTTCCTTTATCTTTTTCGAAAGGGATGAGACAGACTGTATTAATACATAACCCATGAATGAGGCATGACCAAAAGGTACAAAAATTGGACTAGGCAACCATCAGAATGTGTGAAGTTGGAAGATGGCTGTCTCACCTTATGGATCCTCAAAAATGGAAGTTCCTGGGGCTGAAGTGATGGCTTAGTGATTAGGGCGCTTGCCTGTGAAGCCTAACAACCCAGGTTCAATTCCCCAATACCCATGTAAGCCAGATGCGCCAGATGCACCAGATGGCACATGCGTCTGAAGTTCATTTCCAGTTGCTAGAAGCCCTGGTGCATCCATTCTCTCTTTATCTCTCTCTGTTCTCTCTCACTCATAAATAATAAATAAATCTCAAATAAATCAATAAAATAAAATAAAATTTAAAACAAACAAAAACTCCAGAATATCCCAAAGTCTGCTGTTCCCACCTTTGAGTTGGCAACAAGGGATGAGTGGCAGGGAGAGAATCAGTGTTGGGAAAACAAGATAGAATGGGCACACAATTGTACTTTTGCCTAAGACTTCCCCTTGAGGTTCCTTCAAGTTTCTTGTTTATGTGTTTCTAATATGCTTTTAGCTTGCAATACATGAATTTCCAGAATATTCAAGGTCAATTGGAAGTGTATTAGGAAAGTTTTTATCTAAATACACATTCAAATTCATTCAAATTCAAATTCATTCAAATTCAAATTCATTGAAGAATTAAGGATTCAGGAAACACTGTCATGTGTGGATCTCTGCAATCTACCTTCTGCATAAAAAATATGTTTAGGCTACAAGTAGTACCAATGTATGGGAGCAAATACAGATATTTATAACCTAGTTCAAAATGCTGTTCAACTAGCATAGTAGTGCTGAGCCCTAAACATGACATCTATTATTTTTTTAATTTATTCATTGGAGAGAGAGAAAGAGGCACAGAGAGAGAGAGAGAGAGAGAGAGAATGGGCGCTCCAGGGCTTCCAGCCACTGCAAATGAACTCCAGATGCATGCTCCATGTGCATCTGGCTTACATGGGTCCTGGGGAAAAGAACCAAGGTCCTTTGGCTTTGCAGGCAAGTGCCTTAACTGCTAAGCCATCTCTCCAGCCCTAAACATGACATCTAAACCACACCTTCCAAAGCTCAGAAGGACTTCCAGAAAAGTAACGTTAAGATCAGAAGGATGAGAAGTGGGGTTGCAGAAAGCCATCTTCTAGATAGGACAAATGTGTTATGGTCACAGACTCACAGCAGACGAGGTTTCCTATACGTGACTGAGCCTGTAATATCCCATCATAGATAAGGGAGGGTCCATGAGACCCTACATCTCCTAGAGTCAAAAATGGAAACTGCTGATTGCTTAACATATGGAAGTCATGTCCACTGGAGGACTGCCGATTCTCCAATAAACAACCTCCCCATCATGATTATGCAAGCAATTCCAATTTAAATCAGTGGGTCAAACTAAAAAAAAAAATAATAATAATAAGGCATGGAGATCTATTGGTATAACTGGACGAGGTGGTGCACACCTTTAATCTCAGCACCTGATGGGGAGAGGTAGTAGGATCTTTGTTGAGTTCAAGGCCAGCCTGAGAGCACACAGTGAATTCCATGTCAGCCTGGGCTAGAGGAAGACCCTACCTTGAAAAAGTGAAAGAAAGAAAAAGAAAGAAAGAAAGAAAGAAAGAAAGAAAGAAAGAAAGAAAGTTGGTTCTTAAACATGATGAATGAGTTACAACTATGACCACACAGCCTCCATTTCTCAGACGCTAAAGAGACAAAGAGTCCCTATTGTATTTGGAGTGAGCACATGAAAGAATAGATGGCTGTCTTCATTTAGGCACAGGATATGAATACTCTTCTATTGCACTCCAAGTTTTATTTTCTACCCTGTTGGCCTTTACCTGAACATACTGAATCTTTTACTAGCATACTGTGTGATCCCCAGAAGAGAGTGATGAAGATCGTGAATGGCATTGTCCAAAGAAGGAACTGGCCATGTTTAACACAGACAAGGTAAAGCTTCGGACACTATGGAAGGACTGGAGGAAATAACGTCCCCACAGGGAGGAAGTCTTAGTCAAAGGTCATCAGGCTTGGATTAGAGTACTTCCTGAGGTGTAGTGAGCACTGTCTTTTCTTAATACCCAGAATTGGCAAAGTCAACTCCACAACTTTGCATTTTCATATTCAAAATAAGCACCAAAGGTCCTTCCTCTTATTTCAGCGATGATATTGGACAGCTACCTTATGAGTGATACAGACTGTACACATTTTGCACTGCCATGTTTGACTGGCATGTGGGCAATGCTCAGCAGGCCACTGTAGGTTTTTATAGGTCACAAACTACGTTCAGTCTCAGCATGCTCTAGGATCTGCCACTGGAATCTTGTGTGCATTACTGCAACGGTGTTTTCAGAATGCAGTTTAGTAAACAATGTGACCAG
Source organism: Orientallactaga sibirica (assembly GCA_036365145.1). Classification (NCBI taxonomy): domain Eukaryota; kingdom Metazoa; phylum Chordata; class Mammalia; order Rodentia; family Dipodidae; genus Orientallactaga; species Orientallactaga sibirica. Next base: position 7,874,422 of record JAEOAD010000046.1, read on the forward strand.
GAAAATGAATCAATTGGCTGAAATGTGAGCAGAATGTTCCGGCGAGATCTGTCACTACTGGGCATCCAGGGTTTGGACTTTAAGGACAGCATTCAAATAAAGCACCTGTGTATTTCTTCAGGAATCAGAATTTTGTTGACATTTCTCTGAAGATTATCTCTGAATACTTAATTAGGTTTCAAAAATGTGATTGGAGATAATAATAGAATGTCTTCTTTTAACACTACATGGCTCTTAATGACACCTGCGTTCACCCACTGCAAGAGCATCTACTAACATCTGAAGTGTTAAGGACAGTGATTCTAATTTTATTTGCTTTGATGCCTTTGTTCCCTTATTTGTTCACACAACCATCCATCAATCCACCCATCTGTCCAAGAAACGTCAACATCTTGTCAGGCATTAGGAACAGATAGCCACTAGCTGACAAACCAGAACAGTATCAGTAGATCGTCTTTGTCACATTTGAAGAGATTACAATCTCTGGTAATGGTCTGTACTATTCTGTCTACCACATATTTCACTTCTGGTTTGGTCATTTGTCAGTCACTATTTCTTCCAATGTCCTGTGAGCTCCATTGCCAAGTTTATCAGAACAGAAGAGGACAGAGGTGGTTAAGTGTAGACAGTCCTCCATAGCCTCATACTTAATCCAGCCCCTACCTGGTGGACTCTTAGAGGAGATAAATTGCTAAGGTTGGGCCTTTGAGGTCTATTAATCCAGCCCCATTGCTAGCTCACCCTGGCTGCTTCTCCGTACTCCTGTGACAAGACATGATGCCCTGGATGTCTGCTCTGTCATGTTTTCCCTACTATGGATGAAACTTCTACTTGAAACTGTAAACTGGAATAAGCCCTTTCTTTCCAGAAGCTATTACCAGTTGGGTGTTTTGTCTGAGCAAGAAGAAGGTAAGTCCTACAAGGTCTGTGTCCCAAGAGGAAACTTGGTTCCCCACAGCATCATCAACACCGGTGTCATTCATTCAGAGTAGATTTTGATGAATATTTGAAATTCCACACTGTCATTTATATTTCTGGGTACCACGACTAATTCCAGTCTCTTCAAATACTATATATAGGGCCACACAGAGAAAGAGATGTTAACCTCTGTTAGGAAAGTATGATTTAGTGGCTAACCCCAAATCCCTTCTTTCCTTTGCAAATCTAAAGGCCATCTTTAAAGAAACAAAATCATTATATTCACTTTAAAGCAACATTTCACTACTTCTCGTAGTGTTGACTATCACAACATATGTGGGAATGTATTATACTAGTCACCTCTGCATGTGTTTGAAATATACTATAGGAAGGCACGTTTTATAAACAGCCAGTGCTATGAACAGATGAGTTAGTGCAGACTACGCTGGATTAGCAGATCAGCAAAACTTTCAACAAAAAACCATAGCCAGCTCCCAATATTAAACTTCCTTGGTAGCCATAGAGGAGGAATAAACAAAACAAAACAAAAATTAAAGATTCCAGAAAACTTGGAATGATTTTTGTCATATTAACCATGTACAGGGTTATTAAATCCATTCATGTCAGATGCCTATCCCAATTTAGACTTGCAGTCGATAGTGTGTACTCCAGTAACAAGAGAAAAATCATCTTTCAAATTGTATAGATTATCACAACTTTTTTTATGTTGTTGTTGTTTTAAGGTAGGGTCTCACTCAAGCCCAGGCTGACCTGGAATTCAGCAGGCAGTCTCAGGGTGGCCTCGAACACTCGGGGATCCTCCTACCTCTGCCTCCCAAGTGCTGGGATTAAAAGCATGCACCACCACAACTGGTAGATTATCACAACTTTTTAATCCACTAATTCCAATGATAAACTAAGCAGAACACCACAGTGTTAGCACATAGATCATCTTTTCAAAGGAAGTCACCTCCTTTTGCGTCAAGACTACATTACTAGTTTTATGCCTCTAACTAAGTCAGCGTCATGTTTCTGGATCATATTTCATTATAGATAAAATGAAGCAGGGCTGGAGAGATGTCTCAGCAGCTAAGATATTTGCCTACAAAGCCTGACAACCCAGATTTGATTCCTCAGTACTAATGTAAAGCCAGACACACAAACTGGTGCATGCATCTGGAATTCATTTGCAGTGGCTAGAGGCCCTGTCATGCTCATTTCTCTGTCTCTCTTCTACCTCTCTCTGCTTACAAATATTTAAATAAAATGTTTTTTTAAATGAAGAATTTAGAGCCAGGCGTGGTGGTGCATGCCTTTAATTGCAGCCCTCAGGAGGAAGAGATAGGAGGATCGCCATGAGTTCAAGGCCACCCTGAGACTACATAGTTAATTCCAGGTCAGCCTGGACCAGAGTGAGACCCTACCTCGAAAAACCAAACAAAAAAAAATTAAAAAAAAAAAGATGAAGGATTTGGACCAATGAGCTATGGGGACATCTTTCTTCTGCTTATAGTCTGAAATCCTTAAATGATATTAATATGAAAGTAGGGGACAGTGCTTCCAGTAGGGGACCAGTAAAACTCCATTCTTTGGGCTCCTTTCAAGTGACAGAGACCCTAGAAAGAAAGGGAAGCACAGGGGCCCAAACACATGCTTTGTCATACTCTCTGACCATACACCAATTGTTACTAATTGATTCGTCCCCAGTTGCATCAGAAATATTCCTTGCAGAGAGTAGCTACGCCTGATTGCGGATGTGCAATTATATCTGGAGGAGAGTGACATCAAATTACAAACCAGCAACCTCAGCAGGTGTCCAAACAGTCTGGAGAGCATCTTGACACAAAAATGCATTGTTTATTCACTTACTCTTAAATAAGATACAGTCCTTGCTAGCTCAGTGCAAAGACGTCTGTATTGGATCTCCATCTGAAGGCCAAGAATCTGCAGCTCTAGGACAACAGGACCTGGGATGAGAGGTTGGCTTTGCTGTGGGTCAGTGTGCACCCACACCAGCCTGAGGCTCCTTGCTGGATTTTTTTCCTGAGGTTTGCACAGAATGCCACTGACAGTGCCACCCCAGAAACTCCCCTCGAGCCACACTTTTTCCAAGGACTCAGTTAATCTATTTCATTTATGAATGCATTTCTGGGATAGAATTTCTGCTTTCTCTATAAATTAGAATTAAAAATAAGCCAAATACAGCAACACATATACACACATAAACACACAGTAAGTGTCAGAAAGATGACTGCAATTGGAATCCGTCCTACAGACTGCTTCAAGGTCATTGCTAATATTGATAACACGGTGTAGTTATAATTATACATGATATTAACTTTACCAAAGCCATGTGAAAGGTACATGAAACCTCCCTGTGCATTCTGCTTCACTACTCTGGCCAATGAGTCCAGAAGTCCTTCAAGAGACAAAGTTTTTTTAAAAAAGAGAATTCCCACACAGCAAAGAAACTTGTGTATTTAAACATGAGATTCAGGAACTAGAGAGATGGCTCAGCACTTGTCTACAAAGTCTAAAGTACCCTGGTCTGATTCCCCAGGACCAAAGTAAAGCAAGTGGCACATGCGTCTGGAGTTCATTTGCTGCAGCTAGAGGCCCTGGCGTGCCTATCCTCCCTCCCTCTCTCTCTCTCTTTCTCTATCTCTCTTCTTGTAAATAAATAAAATAAAAAATATTCTTAAGGAATGAGATTCAGAAAGCCACTGTGAAAGTTCAGACAGTATATAATGAGACTTACTCATCACTGAAAAGCATTACTTGCAAAAATTATCTGTTGTGATTAATAAAATCACTATCTGTCATCAAAGACATGAAAACTACCCTTAGGAACTCCCAGAAGACAAAGGCTGTCTTTAAAAACTGTTTCAAAGGGTCTAAAGAGATGGCTCAGGGGTTATGGGGACTTGCATGCAAAGCCTGATAGGCTGGGCTCAATTCCTCTGTACCCACGAAAAGGCAGATATACAATGGGGCAAGTGCACCTGCAGGTCTTTTGTAGAAGCAGGAGGTCCTGGTATACGCATGGACATACACTATCTGTCTGATATGGAGGGAGAGAGATAAAGAAAGAGAAAGAAAGGAGAGGAAAGGAAAGAAAAAAAAGCCCAAGACATGATAGCTTCAATGTTAAATTATAGCAAACATTAAAAAAATATTTTAAAGGACCTAAGACAACTGAATCCTTCAGTTTTTTAACCACTGAAAGTTTTTTCTTTCCACTAATATTTCCAGTGAATGTAACTTTGGTCACATGTCTATGCCTCTACATGCTAAGTGTTTGGCGTCTGTAGAATGACTCCTACATGCTCAGCCTATGTCTGCCCATGTGAACAGATGTCCAAAGAACATAAGAACATATATGAACTCTCTCATACCCACAGCAAGTCACTCTCAAAGCACTGCATTTAGAAAAAAAAATGAAATGGACATAACAGAGCTAATGTCTCTAACAATGAGACAATCTTATAAATTTAAACATGGGGAACAAAAAATAATCTAAAATAAAGAAAAGAGTAAGGAAAGGTATTATAAAGAAGAGAAATTATTAAAGCTGACAGGAACGAGAACATGGTTCAACTCAACAGAAGGGAACTGTCAACAGAATAAACAGTGAAATGTCATTTATACCTATTGGCCTAATAAAAATGGAAATATCTACATGTGGAGGAGACTTAGAGAAATGGGTACTCATATACATGATTGGTCAAAATGTGAATTCATTCAAATATGAATGGAAAACAATCTTGCAATAGGTGTTAAGAACAAATAGTGCATTTCTTTTGAATCAAGCAATCCATACCTATCAATTTGTTTCATTAATACAAATTTCTTATAATAAGATAATATAATGTATATACAAAACTGAAATAACCATGATCTAGAAATGTAAAATTAACTTATAGTCACTCAAAATAATGAGCTATTTAGTGCCCATGAAGGGATTTCTAGGGAACTGTTGAAAGAGAATAGAGCAAAATTTGATGTTATTTATTTGTGATTTATTTGATATAGAGATAAAGAGGCAGATAGAGAATGGGTGCACCAGGGCCTGTAGCCACTGCAAGTGAACTCCAGATACATGTGCCACTTTGTGCATCTGGCTTTACATGGTACTGGGGAATCGAACCCCAGGTCTTTAGGCTTTGCAGGCAAATGCCTTAACTGTTGAGCCATCTCTTCAGTCCCAAATTCCATTTTTATAAACCAGTAACTAACGTGTTCTTTCAGATATGTATATGAAATGCATATGTAAACACATGTGTGTAAACATACTGATAGATGAACATGTTGAAACATGAAACATTGTGCCAGTCAGAACTTCCCAACTGTTTTACTATTCTTGGCAATAATAATAACTTTTATCTGATGCACTGGGGTAAAACAATTGGGTTTGTTCATAGCAAGAAGCGACCAACTGTGGTGGTTTGAATGTGAATATATGTCCATCATAGCCTCAGGTATTTTTTATTAAGATTAAACTTCCTGCTTAAGTCTCTAGCCAGCCTGCTGGTAGAAGTGTCACTGGGGATGGATCAAGAGGTCCAGCCCTAAGGTATGTTTGGGGGTGGACCTTGATTCTAGCCCAAAGGTGTGGAGAGAGCAGTCTGGGCTCTGGCTATTCACATTTGTGTGAATTGCGCCTGCAGTGCAGTTAGTGGTTTCTCTGTGCTTGGATCTGTGAGGGGAAGCTGCTTCTTCCACCATGGCCAGGACTTCCCCGGCATCTGAAATAAACTCTTTCCTCCCATAAACTGTGTGGGGTTGGCTATTCATTCCGGCAATGTGGAGCTGTCCGCAACACCAGCCAAAGATCCATCTGCCTAAAGCAAAGTACTTGAGCAGAGGGGGCTGGAAGTTCACAGTGAGATTAGGGCCTAAAGAAGTTTTCCAGGCAGGCAGGGGAGAGACAGCAAGGTTGTGTGTTTGGGGAGAATGATTTGAATAGCACGGAACCAAGTAAAACCATGGGGAAAGGGCCAATAGGGAAGAAGTATGCACATTTACATATACGAATAAAAGCATACAGACACAAATCATATTTATAGATTTTTAATAGTTTTTTTAAACTCATTTTATGGGCTGGAGAGTTGTCTCAAAGGTTAAAGGCACTTACTTGTAATGCTTATCAGGTTGGGTTCATTTCCCTAGAACCTATGTAAAGCTAGATACACAAAGTGACCCGCATTTGGAGTTCATGCAGAGGTTAGTGACTCTGGCACACCCATTTATATTAGCTCTCTCTTTCTGTCAAATAAGAATTTTTTAATATTTTATTTTTATTTATTAGAGAGAGAGAGAGAGAGAGAAGAGAATGGGCACACCAGGACCAGGACCTCTAGCTACTGAAAATAAACTCCAAATGCATGTGCCACCATGTGCATCAGGCTTATGTGGGTCCTGGGGAATCGAAAATGGCTCCTTAGGCTTTACACACAAGCACCTTAACCACTCACTAAGCCATCTCTCCAGTCCTCAAATAAATATTTTTTAAAAACTCATTTTATGAGCCGGGCGTGGTGGTGCATGCCTTTAATCCTAGCATTTGGGAGGCAGAGGTAGGAAGATCTCTGTGAGTTTGAAGCCACCCTGAGAATTCCAGGTTAGCCTGGGGCTAGACTGAGACCCTCCCTCAAAACAAAACAAAACAAAACAAAACAAAACAAAACAAAACAAAACAAAACAAAACAAAACAAAAACCCTCATTTTATGGGCTGGAGAGATGGCTTAGTGGTCAAGGCACTTACTTGTAAAGCACAATGGTCAGATCGAGATTCCCCAGTTCCTACCGAAAGCCAGATGAGTGAAGTGGCACACACCCAGAGGTCATTTGCAGCCTGCTGGAGATTCTGGCATGCCCATTCTCTCAGTCTGTCTCTCTTTTCTCCATCTTTCTCTACTTGCAAGGAAATAAATAAAATGATTTAAAAAAAAAAACCCTCATTTTATGACCTGACAATAACACTTCAAAGGGCTGATGTGATTTATGGCTTAGCAGGTCAGAGCAGTTCACCAGAGACCCAGGCTGAGCCTGATCCCAACCTCAGCACCACACACACATCCAAGCGTGGCCATGTGCACCTACCCCCCAATGCTGCGGGGACAAGAGACCAAGAACTGCTGCTCAGCCAGTGCGATGGAAACAACAGGCAGCTCTATCTTGAGTGAGAGACTCGTGTATCAAAGAAACACACAGGGGCTGGAGAGATGGCTTAGCGGTTAAGGCATTTGCCTGTGAAACCAAAGGATCCCGGTTCAATTCCCCAGGACCCACGTAAGCCAGATGCACAAGAGGCACATGCATCTGGAGTTTGTCTGCAGTGGCTGGAGGCTCTGGCGTACCCATTCTCTCTTTGTCTGCCTCTCTTCTATCTCTCTCTGCTTGCAAGTAAATAAATAAAAATTTAAAAAAAAAAAGAAAAAGAAAAACACAGATGAGTGACAGGGAAGGACACCCAAGGTTCTCTTCTGTCCTGTGCCTGGGTGCACTCATATGCACACTCCTGTTCAAACACCACACACACACACCTCTCTCTCTCTCTCTCTCTCTCTCTCTCTCTTCAACATTTTCTTCCAAGATTTTCTCTCTTAGCTTTCTTTTTCTTGCTGTTGATAAAAGATGGGAGGACATACCATGTCCCCCTCCTTGCTAGCAGGTCCAGCACTCATAGGGGGAAGACCATGATCCAACAGGACCTAGAGGAGATGGCCGGTGTGTTGAGCTGCAGAGCGAAGCAGCAATGCAGTGCTAACATAGCCAGGCTCTCTAATGGCTGCCTGGCAAAGCAGCTACAAGTTGACTGCCCCGGCTGGCCGTGATTTATTACCGAAAGCATAATGTTTCTTCCTTTGTTTTCACTTAACATGCCAGAAAACCAACACAAAGCTATAGGAATTAAACCTAATCCATTACAGCTAAGCTCTCCGAGTCCTAGAAGACATGAGGGCGCACGGAAATGAGTTGATCCATCATGCCCTGCACAAATGCTTGTATGATTAGCAAAACTCTTTACATGAACGTGGAACCACTGGGCAGTTGTGTGTTAAAACCATCTGTGTGAGGTAAATGCCACATTGTTGAGCCTTCCTAAGTGGACTTCCAAAGTTGCAATTTTGTGTGTGTGTGTGTGTGTGTGTGTGTGTGTGTGTGAGAGAGAGAGAGAGAGAGAGAGAGAGAGAGAGAGAGAGAGAGAGAGGGAGAGAGAGAGAGGGAGAGAAACAACAAAAATGAACTGTTCTTTTAAAATCCTCACAAAATATAATTTTCCTTATTTCATGAAAAGCCTTTGGATGGGGAGGTCATAAACTCTAAGGGAAAACTACTACTGTTTTCTGGTTAAGTGGATATATTATGTCTACTAAACTGCCTTCTAAATACTTATGTTTATGCCCATATATTAAGGCTGCTCTTTATTTTAAATTTGATTTTGAGAGTGAGGAAGAGAGAGAGAAAGAGGCAGATAGAGAGAGGGTTTTCAACCACTGCCAGGGCCTTCAGCCACCTTAAATGAAGTCCAGATGCATGTGCCACCTTGTGTATCTGGCTGTTATGGTTCCTGAGGAACTGAACCTGGGTCCTTTGACTTTTCAGGCAAGCACTTCAACTGCTCAGACATCTCTCCAGCCCTGTTTTTTCTCTCTCTCTTTAAAAAATATTTTATTTTCATTTATTTTTAGGGAGAGAGAGGAAGAGAGAGTGAGAACAGGCATTCCAGGGCCTCCAGCCACTGCAAACAAACTCCAGACACATGCGCTCCCTTGTGCATCTGGCTAACGTGGGTCCTGGGGAATAGAACCTGGGTACTTTGGCTTTGCAAGCAAATACCTTAACCACTAAGCCATCCCTCCAGCCCTGTTCTCTGTTTTGATTAGAGAAGCTTCTCTTTTTAGATGGCAGTGGCCACTGGAGTGACTCAAAACTCACCAAGGTAGGTGCTGAGAAGTGACAGTGGCGTGTTCAGCACTGAAATATCTCTAGCACGCCCTCCAAGGCTCAGCGACTATTGTGGAAGAGGTGGCAGAAAGAATGTAAGAATGAAAGGAAGCAAAGGGGTGCTTACAATACTGTCTTACAAACACACAGGAGCCTTGATATTCATGACCTCACAGTGGCTGACACTGCCTACACAAGACCTGCATAATAATGATGATGACATCAGAACAGAAGATTAGGTGGAAAGAAGAAGGGATTCAATGGAGGGGGGGGCGGCTTTGGAGAGAGGATTTGAGAGAAGGAAAAAGAAGGGTGGTGGGAAGGGATTATGATCATGGTGTTTTGTATATGTATGGAGGTTGTCAATAAAATGTTTTAAAAAAATCTCAGAATTCACCTACAAAGGCCAAATTTACTTCTTCATCCAACAAAATGCTATTTCAAATATGTCTGTTAGTTAGGAAGTGTATGAGCATACTAACACATTTCCAAAAAAGAGAGAAAAATATCAATATAATAATCTAACACATAATACTTAGAATTAGTAAGAAGCCATGGAATCAATACAGCTTCCATCCATTGTTCACAAAAACAGATCTTTGTGAGGAAAAACTTTGGGGCATCCTCCCAAAAATACAAATAAAAATATGTAAATGAATAAAGTGTGAAAATTCAGGAAAATGTGTGGAAGGGGGTAGTTGGGTGATGTCTCCTTAGCAGATGCTGAATTATTTTTGCAGACCATTTCTGCAGAGGATTTCTGTGTGTAAGTTAGAATGTGATCTCTTACTGGAGAAAATGTCACACCCAGGGAAAGCCAGGTAAGGACAAAGGATGTGTGCCTGGAGCAGACACCCAATAACACTGAGATCCACACAGATCCAGGCAGCATGTGACAGTAATGGTTTTTAACAGAAGTATTTTACCTGTGCCCACTATCAGCAGTTCCCCTAGGATTGGGATACACTTACATGTCATTTTCTTGTTGATGTTGTCTTCCAGGTAGTGCCTTGCTCTACCCAGGCTGATCTGGAATTCACTATTTTAGTCTCAGGGTGTCCTTTCATGTACAGAGATCCTCCTACCTCTGCCTCCTGAGTGCTGGGATGAAAGGCATGCACCACCACGCCTGGTTACATCTGTCATTTTAAATGTGTTTACACTTAATCTATGCTCAAAGCTAGGCGTGAAAAGCCATACTGATGATAAATTAATATGAGGAAATTCAAAGTGCCTCAGGCAAACCCTTAACCTTATCAAACATTTTAATCACATTTTTATTGGAGAAGCTTATTAAAAGATACAGGACTGCAAAACCTGACAAATTTTCTTTTATCATGTGCCAAGTCTGAGGTGAGAATTATAATAAAAAACATTATTTATTTATATGAGAAAGAGAGAGACGGGAGAGGCAGATAGAGAATGGGCATGTCAGGGCCTCCATCCACTGCAAACAAACTCCAGATGCATGCTCCACCTTGTGCATCTGGTTTACATGGGTACTGGGGCATCAACTTGGCTCCTTAGGCTTCTCAGGCAAGTGCCTTAACCACTAAGCCATCTCTCCAGCCTGAGAAGTGTACTCTTAAATCACCTTCTCCAAAGTATAAATTTACCATGAGAAATTAGATATTGAGTACAACATGGTGATTCATGCCTGTAATTCCAGCACTTAGGAGACTGAGGCAGGAGGACTGCAGTGAGTCCAAGGCCAGCCTGAGCTATAGGCTGAGTTATGGGAAAACTTGTGCTGAAGTGTGAGATACTGTCTAAAAAATCCAAAACAATAGCAACAAGACATTAGATGTTGGCACTAGAGATGGCTCAGCAGTTATAGATACTTGGTTGTAAAGCTTGACAGCCCAGGTTTCATTTCCCAGTATCTCCATAAAGCCAGATGCCCAAAGTGCTGCATGTATCTGGAGTTCAATAACAGTGGCACAGGCCTTGGCAAACACGCACGCACGCACGCACGCACGCACGCACACACACACAGCCTCTTGTTCCCCTTCTCAAATAAATAAAAAGAAAATATTTTAAAAGAATGTATCAAAAAGAGAGGTTGAATTACATAAAAATAAAACTTTTCTAGGATGACAAACAAGTTGAAAATCCTAAGTGCAAACATGACAAGTTGAGGCACAAGCTATGATGGCGATTTAAAAATTATATGTATTTCAGAATCAACTCATTCTTTTATTTGCAATGTATGTATTTTCAATCTCTTAAGGAAAAGGCATCTTTTCAAAGCATTGGTTATTATTTAGCACAAAAGGTTGGTTTCTTAATCATATTATTCTGTATTTGTGGACTACAAAAGTGTAGCTCTAAGAATATAAAAGAAAATAACCTGTAAGAAAGGGTTTCCGTGTGGGCAAAAGTTTTAAAGTGTTACTTATTTATTTTTTTTAGCTGAATAACATTGAAGAACCATTTACCTCTAAGTTTCCATGACTGGCTGTAAAATGGAGATACCATTCATTATATTTGATAACTATAAAGAGAACATTCACAGTATTTCAGGCCCAGAGATGGGAGGCATTGAGGTGACAGAGAACATACTAATTATACCTTTAAAAAAAGTTTACAGCCTACTGCTATTCACCTGCCTCAGCGGAGAGAGAAGGGATGTTTATCAATTATATCAACATTCTCAGGATAAAAGTACTCTTGAGTAGAATATTTAACATTCAAAATGAAGCTTCCAAATAAAATCTAAATATTGACTCAACTTATTCAGCCCTCATGAACTTAGTGATTATTATATTGCCAATATTTTTGTTTTCATCCTTATTGTCAATAGTGAAAGAACCTCATTGCTTTCTATCAAACAAGTACGCTCCCTAGCCCGGTTATCAGAAACACACGCATCTGCTGCCTGCACAGATGTCTTATCAGTAAGCAGGGTCACGAGAATGTAGCAGACCTCTGGCACACTGAGATCTCACAAGAATCCAGCAGAACTCTGTGACACTGAGATCTTACTGTCCTGGCTGGCAAGGCAGCTCAGTCAATAAAATGCTTGCTTGTAAGCATGAGGATGCAAGCTGAGTCCCCAGAACCCACATAAATAAAAAGCTGACCCAAATTCCATTCCCCAGGACCCACGTAAGCCAGATGTACTAGGTGGCACATGCATTGGAGTTTGTTTGTGGTGGCTGGAGGCTCTAGCCCACCAATTCACTCTGCCTCTTTCTCTCTCTTATTCTCTCTGAAAAGAATAAATTAAAAAAATAAAAGGGGGAAGGGCTGGGTGTGGTAATGTATTCCTTTAATCCTAGCACTAAGGAGGCAAGGCAGGAGAATCACCATGAGTTCAAGGCTAGCCTGGGACAATAGAGTAAGTTCTAGGTCAGTCTAAGCAAGAGGTAGACTCTACCTCTAAAAATCAAAGTTATGGGAAAGTCCAATAATTTGTGTGTGAAACTGAATTAGAAATACCAACTGACCAATCAAAAGAAAATAAGTACAAAAGGATCTGACAATATGAAAATATACTCAACTGTGTCTTTCATGAGAGGAATACCAATTAAAAGTATACCAAGATGTCAATCCTTACTATGTGTGAAAAACAGTATGTTAGCTACACGTGGAAAAGAAGAAATTATCATATAGTTTTGCTGAAAATAAAACATGGCATATACAACCCGGTGGGTGAGGGTTTGTTAATACCTAGCACAATTACATCAGAACTTATCTTTTAACACACTTCTGGGAATCTATCCAAAAAGAACATACTGGCAAAGACAAAAATATCTTTGCATAAAACTCATCATTATAGAATTATTCATAATAACCAAAGATTGGGATTAATCATAATGTCTGTAAATAGAGGTGGAGTAAAAAAAATCATGGTGCACCTCCACAATACAAAACGTGTGTGTGTGTGTGTGTGTGTGTGTGTGTGAGAGAGAGAGAGGAGGAAACACAGAGAATAACAGCATATTCAATAGAATGTTCTCTGTGATATTTTGACAAGGAAAAGAATCTGAGGGGAAAAATAGTGTTTAAATTTTATCAAATGCATTCATATGTATTTGCATATGTATTCATACAATTTTATGTATACTTTCTATTTGATATTATGTGTGTGTGTGCATGCGTGTTCACGTGTGTGTGTGTGTGTGTGTGTGTGTGTGTGTGTGTGTGTTTGAGGTAGGGTCTCACTCTACCCAGGTTGACCTGCAATTCACCATGTAGTCCCAGGCTGGCTTCAAACTCACGGTGATCCTCCTAGTTCTGTCTCTGAGTGCTGGGATTAAAGGTGTGCACCACGACGCCTAGCTTTGATGATATTTTAAAAGAAGTTATAACTAGACATGGTGGCTCACGCATGTAACCTCAGCACTAGGAGGCTGATATGGGCTGGCTGCTGGAAGCTCAAGGCTGACCCGTGCTACATAGTAAGTACCAGGTCAAACTGGTCTATATAGCCAGACTGTCTAAAAAAGTTAATTCATTTAGAAGTAGAATTAGAGTACCATGGACAAAGAATGATATCCAGGCTTCTTTAATTATGCTTATTTAAGAAATGACCTTGAAATCACATAAATATTACATATAATTACACACATTCATCATATAACAACAGGGATGTGGTCTCAGGAACATCCCAAGGCAATTTTGTCATTGTGTGAGCAGCACAGAATGTACTTATAAACACCTAAATGGTCAGTCATCAAAAATGGCCATGCCTAATGAAAGACGCATGAGGATGCTGATGGCACAGCGTGGTGTGTTACACCACACGGGTATTCTTTAAGAAGCAGATGACACACACTCTAAAAGCATGACAAAGAGTACAGTACAGCAACAGTACAACTATCAAGTATTACATACTGTGCCTGTGTAGGATGTTATAGCTCCAGATGACTTCAGCATGGCAGGCTCATTTACACTAGTGTCATGACCAACACACGTGGGGTACAACATATAACAGCTAAGAGGCCACTAGGTAATAGAAATGCTTCAGCTCCATTACAATCTTACAGTCACCATCACACATACCATCTCTGGGTGACCAAAATGTGGCTATGAGGCTTAAGACCAGAGAATACAATCTTCAATCTAACAAAAAAATCTGTAAATTGAAAGTTAAAAAAAGAAAGAAAGAAAGAAACTTAATTTTATATCCAGTTGGTGTTGTAAGTACTTACAGTGGAGCTCTTCAAATGATTTTATTTTAAAACACAGCAATGTGGAGGAAAAAGTCTTACACATTTCATAGTGATTATATTATTTGTAGTGGGAACTGGTGTTGATATTCTAAGACTCTTGTGCATATACTGTGGATAAATCACCATAATTGTGATGGTATCATTAAGAACTGAGCTTTATTTCTTTTCTGTTTTGATGTGGTTGAAGAGAAATAAAAATGTAAGATTCAGAGAGTTAAAGCATTTTGATCAAAGAAAATGAGACTCGTTAATTCCACTGGACAAGGTGACTGAGATTTCTTAATAAATTGTCACATTGTCATGACATACTCTTGAGGTTCAGTTTTCATAGGATGAGGCCAACGTGTGTGCTTTTAAATACAAAAGCATGTTTACACACACACACACACACACACACACACACACACACACACACACCATGTTTTCGCTGCTTTCCTGATGGGACCGAATACAACATGGACCTGCTTCCTCTGATTGTGTCGGAATCTGCTGCCACTCACTCTCAGATGTCACATTCTTTCTCATCTACTCATTTTCAGCCAGTGGCTAGGTGAGGTCATGAGGAAGAAAAATTCCCTCCCCAAACCCATAGCTCTATTTATGGTTTTCATCCATCAATTTGGATGTGGGTGCTCCCCAAAGAAACCCATTAAAATATTACTTATGTTGAAGCAATGGTTGTGTTTGAAAACCAATTGTCCTATGGACCTGACTAGACTCCACACCCTGATCTTCTAAATATGAGTCTCAACAAAGACCTGCAGCCAGGAAGGCACTGAGTTACTATTGGTGAGAAGCACAAAAGATGATAGAATAGAGTTAGCAATGGGACATTGTCTTAGATTTGAAGATTTAGCTTGTGTGCCCCATATGGTACCTTCTCCTGCATCGGGAGAAACACCTCCATCGCAGAGTTTCAGGACATACCTCTTCCAGTCAGTGATTAGGATAGTGTGATGGTTCAATTCTGTTGTCAAACTGATCAGATTAGGAATCCAACAAGAGATACTCTGTCTTTAAAGGTGTTTCCAGGAAGGATTAACTGAGAGATGAAAGTCTTTCTGTCTTCCAGACTGGGTGGTCCTTCTGGGGGTGGACTATATATGAAGAAGCTCTGAGAACCACAGAGCCCCTTTTCGCCTGGCTGAGCTTTTACCTGGATAGCCTCACTCTTCACTCATGCATGTACCTAGTGTGTTTAGGATATGCTTCGTGGACATTGAAATCTTAAAGCGTATATACTAACGACCGGAAGCTCTCCAAGAACCCCCCAGACCTCCAGTGCTGGACGGGACTGCTGAGGCATTCAGCCTTGTGGACAGAGCAGCTACAGTTTCTGGATGCTCAAGCTCCCAGACAGAGCCTATCCTGTAAGCTGATCCAATAAATCCACTTTATTCATTCTAGCAGTTCCTCTAGAGAAACCTGACTAATACAGACAGTATAGAACACTTTCTTCAATAAAACTTTATTTCTTTACTATAAGGAAGACACTGAGGCAGTATGCTACTGAACATCAACTCAATGTGGTTTAAGGAGCAAAAGTCAAATGAATTAGTAAGGGGAGGGGAAAAGTTCACTTGGAGACTGATGGTATTAACTTTGGGAATTGGGAGACAGAGGTAGGGGGATAACTATGAGTTCGAGGCCAGCCTGGGACTACGGAGTGAGTTCCAGGTCAGCATGTGAAAGAATTAAGACAGAAACCATGGTAAAATGGCTGAGATGCGAGAACTTAAGAGAGGATCTACAGAAAAAGAACATGACAAGGCAAAGCTGGACACTGTTTTCCAAGAGACCAGGGAGTCAGGACCTCTAGGGACTCTTTATTGTGCAGCCTGGCACCATTCCCTGAGCCCACTGGCCTCATCTCATATGACCTTGTGCTTGGACTCTGTGGTGTTTCTAACTAACAGAAAACCAAAGTGGGAGGGAAGAATCTTTCTGTCAAAGGTCAAAAGCGTTCGATTCTAGCTTCTGATTCTTCATTCGTTTCGTGACTTGATTATTCCAGACTCTGGCTGCAGACGCTAATGCAAACCAATCTAATCTCACCAAGAAGGGGGTTTTCTTACTTCCATGACTTGGAATTCAAAAGACAGAAGGCTAGGCAACTCTTTTCAAAACATGCATTCTTGCTCTGGTCTTTCTCTCCCACTTTCGTTTTTTGCCATACTCCAGTTCCTCTTGTCTTCAATTATTGTTGGGTTTGGGTTTCATCTATCCTTTCACAAAAGGCTCTAAATCCCCCAGCAACCAGTTTTCTTTTCTTTTCTTTTCTTTTCTTTTCTTTTCTTTTCTTTTCTTTTCTTTCTTTCTTTCTTTCTTTATTTATTTTTTTTGTCGATTCTTGTCTCCTTTATGTCATGCCTCATGGGAGGGTTCTTCCTAACACTGTTGAGGAACTAGATCACTAAGGCAAGTCTGTGATAAGCAAACTGAATAGGCCATGCCAGCATGTAAACAGCTGTAACAGCATGTAAAGTGCTCTCAGTCCATCACAACCACAAGGGATAAAGAATCATTTCCAATGTAACCTCATAGCAGATGTTCCCACCATCCTTCCAATAAGACTATGGACTGTCCAAGAACAGGGCCAAGGAAAATTTTTGGGCTTCCTCTGTACTCTTAATGAGAGTACCTCCTAAATACACACCTCATAATTAAACAGACAAGAACCAGAAGTGATATCGTAGAAATCGTCAAAATATTATTCCAACTGACGGCAAAAGTGTCCCATTAATTAAGATTCCACTAGCTCACTGTGATTGCTAGCAAATCTAAAATTGGCTCTGGGTACCAAGTGCAGAAGAGATAAGGACATGCCAATTTTTAAATGCTATCATTAGAAAATATGTCTACTCACATTTGCTATGTTTAAGTTAAAAAAAAAAGCATTTGAGTCACAATTAGGGGGAAAAGAGATGGGTGTGGTACTCAAGACATTTGCTTTTGTAGTGTGTGCAATAGAGGGGAAACACTGAATAAGCCCATGGACTGAGAAGTTCAGAGGGTGGTCAGGGCTAAGAAGAAAGGAGGAGACCTAGTTGATGGACTTCCAGGTTCTCCCCCTCACAAAATTCTCAACTTTATAGCCCATAATCCTTGTTGGATAATTTCAAAAGGTGATTTCTTTACTTCAAAAAAAAAAGTATATTGCCAAAAAAATATAGCAAACATTGTTAGTCTAACCCCCTTACGTTCCTCATGATGAAAGTGTTCCCACATTGAAAATCCTAATCTTAGAATCCTACAAATCTCAATCTAGCACTCCTTTGACATTTGCCTTAATTTGATTGTGCAAGGACATGTCATATGTATGTGCTGCTGTGGTCTGTCTGTGTGTGTTCATATGTGTATGGGTGTTGGTATGCATGTGTCCATGTGTGTGAAGGCCAGAGGGCCACTGACAGGTGTCTTCCTCATTGGGTCTCCATGTTACTCACTGGCACAGAGTTTCCCTTATCCCAGAGCTCGCCAATTCTGTTAAAGTCCTGCTTCCCAAGTTCTGGGAGTGCAGGCGTGAGCCACCATGTGTGACATTAACATGGGAGCATGGGTGCTAGGGAGCTGAAGTCAGGCCCTCACACTGGTAGGATTCTACTTGGAATTCTTAAATTGCATAGAAATATTTAAATTGCTTTCATGAGATTTTTAGGATTTTGAAGAGCTTCCCTGAATTCTAAATGTTCCAAAAATCAACACCCATGCCAGATACAGACACAATAAATGAATTCACTCACCTGTTTGCAGGGGTATGAGTGAGTCTGCTATAGACTTTCTCAGTTAAAATAACAGCACTCCTCATGGTGGACAACACACAGAGTTGAGAACACGTAAGTCATTGGAAGGGGTCATTGTGCATGCCATTTTTGGATGACTCATATCACAGAGCACGTACAATGCCTAGACTTGGTCACACATAATATCCAATGACCAGTCACTTTTGTTGATTTAAATATGGTCTCTCTGTGTAACTAACACAAGCTGGGGTAGATATAGAACTTTCTAGCTAGCCCAAGCTGGCCTCAAATTTGTGATCCTTCTGCTTTACCTTGCACGGGTTGGGATTAGAGGCATGTATGACCACACCAGATTCAGAACTCCTCACAATCCTGAAGAGAATATTTAAAGCCCTTGATGATGAAAAGAAAGAATTTTTGGAGTAATACTGAATTTATTTTCTAATAACAAGTCACTTGTTTCAAGGTTTAATGATCATGATAAGCGTACCCTACAAGGACACAGCAGATGGAATACTAATAGAGCAAACACACAACATCTCCATCACATCTCTACATGTTAAGATGACAATAAAAAACAATTTTCTGGCTGACCCTGGCATGTATTCCTATAATCTCAGCACTTGGAAGGATGAGGAAGAAAATTGGATGGTTTGGGGCCATGCTGCAAGATTGTATCTGAAAAACAGGCAAATATTTACATCCCAAATTGAAAATCTTGACTATGAAAGAGAAGAAATACTGGCCAGCTGCCTGTGCATGAGGTGGGATGCTATGCTGGATTTGAACCTACTTCAAAACAAAGCGATCATTTAAATACTAACTGTGGACAATCAGAGGAAGGCTGTAAGAAAGTCATCTACAAGACACAAAGAATGTCTCTAGGAAGCCACATAGATGTTTGAGTCAAATCTGTTTGCACTGGTGCGTGCAGTTCTACCACTGATTAAGAGGTAAACTAAAGTCCTAGTTCAACAAAAGGGATAGCACTCTGCAGACACTTGGAACTTACTATATGAGCAAATGTTACTAGTGACAGCTTCTGGTTTTCTCACTGGAGGTAGATGCACTATTTCAGTGAATCCCATGTATTAGAGTCATATGCCAAACCTTCTACAAACCACTTTTAATACTACTCAGAAGTCCCACCTGTCTATCTAACATGGGGGTCTGAAACACACTTGGGTATGTATGTCAACCATCGATTAATCCTACAGCTTGCCCTTAAACAAGGCTGACTGGATAGATTAATCCAGACAAAAGCAGGATTGCATAGCGCAAAACATTTCTGAATGTCTTAGGCTGTCACATAAAGAAAGCCACAAGCAAAAGTTGATTTTTCCAGACATGTTCCCATGTCTGCTCAGCCTTTCCTGCTCCCACCTGTCTTCTCACTCCCCTGATAAAACTGTTGACATGTTTTCCAGTATCTTGTACTCCTTCCCCATTCCAAACAGCTCTCTTCCCTTCCTGGCAAAAACTCCCTGACATCTGGATTCTCAGGACAGCAACAGTTATGACGGGCAAATTCCGTTTTAACCAAGTACCCAGCTCTCAGAATCTAAAATGAGAAAAAGATGGGAGGAATAGAACAGTTTCGTGTGCTAAACAAATACTATTTCAAGGAATGGCTGCTGCAAAGCATTAGGACTCTAAATAATTTCTTTTAAAAGTGCAATTCTGTGGCACCTGCAAGATGCTACCAAAGATGACAAAAGCTACTGTTTCTGAAAGAATAAACAATGACACGCTTCCTAAATTTCTACCAAGGTAATAATGATCAATCCAAGTCCTTACCTCAAAAAGAATTTCTGCTTCATGGTCTAATTTGATGGTTTTTATACTGCATTTAAGAGCAACAACAAGAAAAACCCTATAAGATATGTGTGGAGGATTAAAATGAATGAGTTGAAGAAAAGATAAAATGCAAGTGACGTCCCTCAGAGCTCAAGGTTCGTATCCTATCAATCATGGTTCCACTGTACACTAGTTCCTAACTCTGTATCATTTCTTTCATATTCTGCTACAGCAGTTTCTTAAAGCTCATTTCCAGCATCCATTCTTCCCACCTCTTCAGTATTGCCCATAAGCAACCAGAATATTGTGCTATTTTTAACACTTCAAAAAGAATCATGCCGTTTCCACTACTCCCTCTCTTCAAAACAATGGCCCTAGTTCCTCCTAAAAGAAAACTCACCCTTGTCAACTTAGATCCCAAAAGCTTTCATGATGCTGGCCCCAATGTCATTGTGAGCCTTTCTGCTTATTCCCCAACTCGTTCAACATTCATATTCACACTGGCCTTTCCTTCCATTTTCCAAATGCATCCAGCTCCTCACTTACACCCTGTCACTGTGCACACCTCTCAGCCTGCTTCTCCCCTGCCCCTGGCTGATATCTGGAGTGATTTGTATCACTTCCTCAGAATCAACTGGAATATATTAGGAATTGTCATTTTTATAACTGCATTCAATTCATATATTAAGTAAAGCATTAAAAGGATTTTTGAAACTATATTAACATCCTTTTCTTCAAGTTTTGGTTTTGGAAAATAAGGCTAATTTTTATTTAAAAGCATTATGTGAATGTATGAATAGATTATTTTAGATTAATGAGTAATTCAAATTTTTTCTTTAAATTAACTTTCTAGTATAGTAAATATAAACAGATTTAATTATGCACAAGTGAAATATATTTTGGATCTTTGATAATTTTTAAAAATATAAAGAGAACCTGAGAACAACCTGTTTAAGAACAAGCACATGAAAATTATACTATGGTCTCGCTCCTACATCTTGACAGAGACCTACCTGCAGACACACTCCTTACGCTCCAGCAGCAAGATTCCCTTTAGGAATCCTCTTCCCTTCACCTCCTGGGGACAGGCCTCAGCAGTCAGATTTCCTTCATCAATCCTCTTTCCCATGTGGTGGATGGGGGGGGGGGGACAGGACCAGAGATCTCCCCTCTTGGCTGAAAGCCCAGCATAAGTCCAGCATAAGTGTAAGTGAAGGTCCAGCATAAGTGTAAGTGAATTGAGACCACCTCACTCATGAAACAGTAGCAAGTATCTTTAAGAATACAATGCAAGACACCTGAAGATGGAAAGACCACCCATGCTTATGGATTGCAAGAAGTAATAATGTGAAATTTGCCATTTTAGCAAAAGCAATATATAGATTTAAAGCAATCCCACCCAAAATTCTAGTACCATTCTTCACAGAACTAGGGGAAAAAAAAGAATCTTAAAATTTAAATGGAAGCATAAAAGACCCAGGATAGCCAAAACTACCCTCTGCAAAAAAGAATAGTGCTGGAGGTGACATCTTGGTAGATTTCAAGTTATACTGAAGATCTATAAAAATGAAAGCAGCGTGGTACTGGCATAAAAACAGACATGTAGATCAAGTAACTACATCCACCTGAATCTTGACAAAGAAGCCAAAAGCAGACACCGATGAAAGAGAATATTTTCAATAAATATTGCTGGGGAAACTTGGTATTGACATGTAGAAGAATGAACCTAGGTCCTTATCTTGCAATCATGAATGAAAAGCAAGTTCATATGTGCCAAAGACTTCACTGTAAGCCCAGAAAGCTTAAAAAATTAGAGGAAAAAGCAGAGAGAACACTGCAATATACAGACATCGGGAAGGACTTTCTAAACAGGACCCTGGTAGCCGAGGAAATAAGGCCAACAATCAACAAATGGGACTTGATGAAACTAAAAATCGATTGTACAGTTAAGGAGACTGTCAACGGAGTCAAGGGATAACCTGCAGAATGGCAGAACATCTTCACTAGCTATAAATGTGACACGGGATTAAAATCTAGAAGGCACAAAATTTTATAACATTTTTTAAAATATATTTTTATTTATTTATTTATTTATTTATTTATTTATTTATTTATTTATTCATTTGAGATCTAGAAAGAGAGAGAGAGACAAAGAGAGAGAGAGAGAATGGGCACGCCAGGGCCTCTAGCCACTGCAAATGAACTCCAGATGCATGTGCCCCCTTGTGCATTTGGCTTACATGGGTCCTAAAGAGTCAAACCAGGATCCTTTGGCTTCGCAGGCAAATGCCTTAACTGCTAAGCCATCTCTCCAGCCAGAACACACAAAATTTTAAAAGATTACTAATCAAAACTGGCCCATGTAGCTGGGCATGGTGGCACATGCCTTTAATCCCAGCACTTGGGAGTCAGAGGTAGGAGGATTGCCATGAGTTCGAGGCTACCCTGAGAATACAAAGTGAATTCCAGGTCAGCTAGAGTGAAACCCTACCTTTAAAAACAAAGAAAACCAAAAACAACAACAACAAAACGGCCTGTGGAACTGAACAGACACTTCTCAAATGAAGAAACACAAATGGCCAATAAATAGTTCAAAATTTTTCAAAATCTTTAGTTATCAGGGAACACAAATTAAAACTATTTTGAAATTCCATCTCATCCTGGTCAGAATGGCTATCACCAAAATAATCAAATGGCAATAAATGCTGGCAAGGGCGTGGAGAAAGAGTAACACTTATTCACTGTTGGTGTGTGTGGAAACTGCTGTATGAAAAGCAATATGGAAGTTTCTCAAAAAGCTAAAAATATATCTACCATAAGACACAACTGTACCCCTTCTGGATATATATTCTAAGGACTCTACAATCTACTTCAGAGATTCTTGCTTTGCCATGTGGAGTGCTGCTCTCTTCACAAAAGCCAGGAAATGGAATTGGCCTACATGTCCATCAAGTAATTAATGGGCAATGAAGATGTGTATGTAAACAGTGAGGAACAATGAAATTGCCAACTTCACAGGAAAACTGATGAATCTATAAAATGTTATACTAAGCGAGGTAACCCAGGTTTACAAAGATAGACACCATATGTTCTCTCCCACATGTGGAGACTATCAACTCGTTTTAGATTTGTACGTAAGTTGGAGTACATAACAGTCATGAGTAGAGGCCAGGAAGTAGAAAGGAACAGTGAGAGGGGAGGAGGGGGAGGGCTTAAGAGGAGGGGGCAATAGATCTGTAGATAGAGAGACAGGCTATGAGGAGTGGAAAGGTCTAGGAGAGGCCAGGAGAGGGAGAGAGAGAGAGAGAGAGAGAGAGAGAAGAAGGGTGGGGTAGGGTTAAACAAAATAAAGATGATATGAGTAATCCACATGGAAACCCACTGCATTAGCCACTTAAAAATACATTTTAAAAGACAGAGAGAGAGAGAGAGAGAGAGAGAGGGAATTTGGGCAGAAGCACCCAGTAAGGGCAGAGAATCCTGAGTCCAGAAGACACTGCTTGTAACAAAAAGAAATTTAGTACCAGTGTGGGATCCCTCTCAGCATGCTGTTGTTAAGGGAGGCCCACAGAGCCTCCAAAATAATATAGACTATTGCCAGTGCTCACGACTGCTCACCAGAACCGTAAGACCCTATTGCTGAAGACACCACATGAGTTGGTTGTGGGATATTGAGAAATCAAGCTGGAACAGACTGGGGAACAGACCATCACAATGCTAAACAGTGCCATGCACACTTCTTAAGAGAATCATCACCCATAACGCAGTAGCCAACAGTGGACCCTGCAAGTAACACAACCAACCAGCCGGTCAAGATGCATCCACTGGAGCAACAGTGGCATGACTGTTATGGGGGTAACCAACTGATGTCTGATTGGATTTGAGGCCACTCCACAGGGACCACTTCATGGGAAGAGGGGGCTCCATTTCAGGTACTAAAAAACTTACAGGCCCTAGGGGGGAAGCTGCTACCATTGTTTGGCTAAATGAATATGTGCTCATCAAACTGGCCTCTAAATACTTATGTTTGTGTCCATAGATTAGCGCTGCCCTCATCTTGCTCAGAGAAGCTTCTTTTTGCAGATGGTGGTGACTGTCGGGGGGACTCAAGAGTCAAAGTGCAGAAAGGTGACAGTTACATTCTTGGCACCAGATGAGACATGTTTATCACATCTTCCACGGTTAAGGGAATATTGTGGGAGAGAGGAGGTTCAACAATGTGAGAGCCGGAGGATGAGGAGGACGGCTTTGGAATGTGTCTTCTGGCCACAAAGTGGCTGTTGCCTTCATGACCTCCCAGTAGCTGTTTTTACCTGCATAATACTAGATGATGGAGGAGAGAGAAAAAATCGTACTAGAAGAACTAGTTAGAAACGAGGACGGGGTTATATGGGAGAGACATGAGGGAGAAGGGATAGAAGAAAATAATGGGAGGGTATTATGATCAAAATATACTACATGCATATATAAAAATTGTCAATAAGGAGGCTGGAGAGATGGCTTAGCAGTTAAGGTGCATGCCCATGAAGCCTAAGGACCCAGTTTGATTCTTGTGGGCCTACATAAGCTTGAAGCACAGGTGGTGCATGCATCTGGAGTTTGTTTGCAGTGGCTAGAGGCCCTGACACTCCCATTCTCACTCTCTCTCTCTCTCTTCTCTCTCTCCTGTTCTCTGTCTCTAGTAAATAAATAAAAACAAAATCTTTTAAAAATTGTCAATATAATTTATACTGTAAAAAGGAAATTATATTATAGTTGTGAAAGAATGAGATATTGAGCTGCATATTAAATTCCACCTTTTTGAAACACCTATTTAAATTTTCACTTAAATACACTTTATACAATGCAGTGCAAATTCTAACAGGATCAGTTAGGTCATAAGCGATGTGTTAATTATAATAAAAGATACCCTAAGAAAGTTCAACTTCTTTTGACAGTTACAGTTTACATCTTTAATTGAACAGTTTTCTCTTTCAAAACAAATGACTCCGGCAGTAACAAACATGTAGAGCCTCAAACGTTCAAGGTAAAGGTTTGTGAAAATCATAATTAAAACAAACCTTTTGCTATTAGAGCCAGGTTCCTACCAGAAGGCGAATAAACAATCCCCACAGTGACAACATAGGTCCTAAGCAGGTCTTCAACAGTTACTGCTCTATCACTGCAAAGAAGCCAATCACTTCATGGTATTGTTCTAAGTGGTTTCAATTCTTACCCAATTTACCTCATATTTATGCTAATTTTTAACTCATGAAATCATCACTTTAGTTACTATAAGCCCTATGGTAAATACCTAGACCCACATATGATGCCCAAGTAGGTTGCAGAAGTAGGACAAAAGTGTAAATTCTGAGTGTTTAGTAATACATTGCTGACATATACCTAAACTCATCTTCTTCCTTATCCAATTTCTTTATAAAATACTATTTATTTATTTATGACAGAGATAGAAAGAAAGAAAGAAAGAAAGAAAGAAAGAAAGAAAGAAAGAAAGAAAGAAAGAAAGAAAGAACGAGATGGGGGATGAGCATACCAGGGCCTCCTACCACTGCAAACGAATGCCAGACACATGTGCCACTTTGTGCATCTTGATTTATGTGGGTGCTGGGGAATCAAACCTGGGATGGAAGTCTGCAAGCAAATGCCTTTGATGACGGAGCCATCTTTCCACACCCCATTACCCTACTTGTAAACAAAGACAGCAACCACCTGATGATGCTTAGTGTTTTTCCAAAAGTCTTGGCAACAGCTTCGTTTGAGGGTCTTGGCATTGCCTCGTCAGTGGAAACACTCTCCATTTACTTTTACCAAGGCTGACTCAGTTCTGAGCTTAGGGTCCTTCCTTGATCTGATGTTTCTGCCACTGCATCTTTTTCTTCTCCCCTCCTCCTTTATAGGTTTTCATTGCTCATGTGACACTTTTTCTGGCCACATGGTGTATGGTAACTCTCTGTGGTGTTTAGTGGCTCCACCTGTCAAATACTGATGTCCCTGGGGCCACTGGGATACAAGAAAGCTAGCGCTGGGACCCTTGCTATTGCTATGACTCCTTATTTTGCTGAATACCCATTTCCCCTGTTTGCATAACTGACATGTAAATAACCAGAGCTGGCAGTAATCAAGGTCAATACAATTACAGTAAATAGAAGGCAGCTCTTACGCTTCAAATGAGTTGAGTTCATTTGACCAGATATCCTCCTGACTCAATGTAAACTCATTTTCATGCAGTAAAAATCCTTGAACATGGATGGGCTTAATTTTAGAGAAAATGCCACTTAAGCTATAAAAATAAACAGATGGGGGGGTTCTATGATCACTTGCTAGAACTTTTGTTGTTGCTGTTCAAGTGTCATTGTAAGTGATGCATTCCTATCTCTTCATTAATGATAGTAAAATGAACCCTGTGTCTCTCCTCAGCTCTGCTCCCTCCGCTCCAGTTCTTGCAGCCCTCATCTGGAGGTTATTGCAACCGAGGCTTTGGGGCCCCTCACTTTCAAGCCCCATCCCTGGCCTTGTACTTGTAATTTACCATGCATATTCCTAGAGACAATAAGAATTACATTGGCCTTAGGTCTAACCAAACCTGAATCGGCCTTACCCAAGTAATAATATTTCAGTTAATTTGTATTCACTGAATGTATCTACACATACTTTCATTTTTCTATATTTGAAGCTAGGGAAGGTCTTTTGGAGTGACTGACACACACCAATTCCCTGGCTACAAAAGCTTACTGTCAAAAACCAAAAAAAATCTCTTATCGTAAGTGATGACCATTAGTTTTAGGTCCAAATTTCCATAAATTGGGGGATTAGATTAAAAATAATACTAAGGTACATCTATATCAGAGATGAAGGCTTTGGTCCAAATTGGGACTGCACCATATATTTTATGTTTATTTATTTGCTTGCTAGAGAGAGAGAGAGAGAGAGAGAGGGAGGGGAGAGAGAGAGAATATGCAAATGAATAGGCATGTCAGGACCACCTGCCTCTGCAAATGAACTCTAGGTACATGTGCCACATTGTGTGTCTGGCTTTAGGTAGATACTGGGGAACTGAACTGGGGCAGCAGGCTTTATAAGCAAGTGACTTTAACCACTGAGCAATCTGCCCAGCCCAGCACTGTACCATTTAAAAACATAACCTATGCTTCTGGTCAGGTATTTGGTTAAAGCAACAAGAAAGCAGCTCTTTTAGCAAACATGACCACCAGGGGGGTGCTTGTCTGTCTAGACTCAGAACATCAATGGATCTGAGTTTTGTTTCATTGTTTGCTTTTTCGAGATAAATCAGAAATCTAGATTAGAATAAGAAACCTATAAATCTCTTAATGTTGACAATAAAAATTACAACTTAAAACTGTGGTGTGGCGTATTCCCATAATGATCAAATCTAATAAAACTGGGCATACATTCTCTGGTCTAAAGTGTTTCCTACTCCTATTATCTCACTCCTTTCCAATGCCTGATGATCCCTCTTACATATTTGGAGTCACCACAATCAAATTAGGCAAATGAGGAATTATATTTATTTAATAATTCTAAAGCAAATTCAAACAATACATAATTAGTTACTTTGGTTTATGATATTTTAAAAATCATTCAGAGGTAGAAGCATAATTATCAATTTCTTGGTTAAGATTAGCATTATTGACTAACATCCCCCACCATCTATGAATATAACTTCAGGAGCAAAGGCTACGTGGATGATGTTGCCAAAAGGAGGAGTTTCATAGGGCCTGCTCAACTTCAGCAATGGTGGCACCTAAATTCTTATTTTCTAGAAAAGAACACAGACCGAGGAAGCAAAGAAGATGTGTTTAAAATCTACCCTTTCATCACAGGAGCATTAAAAAAGACAAGCCCCAGAAGATGCCATTTCCATGTGGTGGCATCGAAGCCTTTCTGGATCCAGAGAACTATCCAATTACCCAATACCACTGGAGCAACTTGTACAGATGGTTTTAATGCATACTCGCAGCATGTGTCCTGATGGCTCCCAGCTGCTATTAAAACAGTGGGTTAGCAACATGAATTAACAATAATGCATTTGGAATATTATAGCTCCATGATGCTTAAAGTACTTACCCAATCTCCTTATAATTTTTAATGTACCCCTCAGCTCGTCAGAATCATGCCACTACATATTCAGCTAGTTCTAAGTAGTAAATTATGCTTTTTTTTTTTTTTTTGGTTTTTAATTGATCTGTATAGTACTCATATTTATGGACTATACTGTACTGTCAGGATGAATGGAGAATAATGAAGTCAGGGTGTTTCACATAACTATCACGTCACATATTGTTCATGTGGTTAATGAAAACTTTTGAAATCCTTATTTTTACCTATCTTGAAACATCCAATACAATATTGCCATAGTTACCTGCCACACACCAAACACAAAACTTAATCTTCATTACTATAATTTTGCACTTGCTCCCTACTTCTTCTTTAATCTCTCTAGCCTCTGGTTACCATTATTTGACCTCTATAAGATCAATATTCTCAGATTCTACATGAATGAGGTCATTTGGTATTTGACTGTGACTGGATCATTTAATTGTACATAATGCCCTCTAGATTTATCCATGTAACCACAAACGACATCATTTCATTTTTGTGGATGAAGAGTATGTCACTGTGTATAAATACTACATTTTTTAGCCACTATCATGAAATCAGTAATATTACATTGTGTGTTTCCATTGTGAGTATATGTATGTATATTATATATATGTAAAATATAGATTAATTTTCTTTGTCCATCCATCCACTGACAAATTAATAACTCAACATTACAAAATGGATAAAATGCTTGCAAATGATGCATCTGGTAAGATATTAATATGCAAAATATATAAGGAACACAACCCCAGAGAAAATAGGAAGAAATAAGAACAAAAGTAGCTTATGGATTATTACAGTTGTCATCTTGTTGATGGGACAAACCCCAACCAAAAGCAAACTGTGGTACCAAAAGGCTTATTTTGGTTTACAGACTCAAGAGGAAGCTTTATGATGTCAGGGGAAGGATGGTAGAAGAGAGGCTTGGACATCATCACCTGGCCAACATCAGGTGGATAACAGCAGCAGGAGAACAAGCCAATCTTGAGCTGGCTGTGACATCCCAAATCACACTTCCAACAACACACTCCTCCAGCAAAGATCCACCTCCCAAACTGCCATCAGCCGGAGATCGAGCATGCAGAAAGCTTGAGTTAATGGGGGACACCTGATCCAAACCACTGCGTAGATCCTCCACCAATAAAAAAGGGGGTAAGTAATCTTAACAGAACTTTCTCATAATAGCATTTAAAAGCCAGTTGGGGGCTGCAGAGATGGCTTAGTGGTTAAGGCGCCTGCCTACCAAGCCTAAGAATGCCCGTTCGATCTCCAGGTCCCACATGTAGCCAGACGCAAAAGTGATGCAAGCATGCAATGCTGCGCTTGCCCACAAGGGGGCACACGTGTCTGGAGTTTGTTCACAGCAACTGAGAGGCCGCTGGCATGCCCATTCTCTCTCTCTCTGCCTCTTCCTCTCTGTCTCTTTCTCTCTTTCCATCTGCTCTCTCAAGTAATAATAATAATAAAAGCCAATTGGGAAATGAAAAAAAAGTTCAACATCATTTATACACAGAGAAATATATATAATATAATCAAAACTGCAGGAGCGATATCATTATCCCAACTAGAACAGCCATGATTTTTATTGATTTTTTGGTTTGTTTTTGGATCTAAGACTTTATAATTTTGGGAGGGGCAGAGAGAGAAAGCAAAGGGGAAAAAAGAGGTTGCATGTAGCAGAGCTTTTTGTTTTGTTTTGTTTTCAACAAAAACTAACAAGCCAGGTGTGGTGGCATACACCTTTAATCGCAACTCTCTGGGGTCAGAGGTAGGAAGATTGCTGTGAATTTGAGGATACCCTGAAACTACATAGTGAATTCCAGGTCAGCCTGGATCAGAGTGAGACCCTACCTTGAAAACAACAACAACTTAAAAAAAAGGTAACAGATGCTGGGCAGGGAGATGGCTCAGCAGGGATAAGCACTTGTTGCACAAACATGCGTGCCTGAAATGGCTTCAGATGGCCTGACTTCAATTCTGCAGTCCCCATGTAAAGAGCTGGGTATGGTGATGCATGCATGACTCCCTGGTCCTGTGGAGAGCAGAGACCAGAGAATCGCTGGGGCTCATGAGAATGGCAGCTCTCAGGTTCAAAGAGACTCGGTCTTTAGGATATATACAGATAAGCTATGGAGCAGACACTCAATATTATCCACCAGCAAAGCTTTTCGTGTCTAAGGTACAATCCTGAGGGAGATAAGTAAAACAAAAATTAAAAATTAAAAAAAAAATCCCTGAAATTATAACTGGGAACACTGGTAGCATGGAAGGAGGGGACAGAGGATGTAAAGATGGCTTATCTGGAGTGACACAGAATGAGACTTTCTATTGCGTTGTTTTTGTACATTTCTATCAATATATCCATGAGATGAGAAGACAGACAGATAGCCCTGAGTAGAAGTTGATTATGATAAAGGATAAAGTCATTCCCACACTTCTGTGTATCCTGTGTGCTTCAAGACCCCTGTGAGAAGCCCAGATCTCTGGTTATAAAACAATATGTGGGGATGGAGAGATGGCTTAGCAGTTAAGGCACTGGACTGTGAAGCCTAAGGACCCAGGTTTGATTCCCCAGTAACCACATAAGTCAGATGCACAAGGTGGTTCATTTATTTGGAGTTCATTTGCAGTGGCTAGAGGGCCTGGTGCACCCATTCTCTAGCTGCCTCTCTGAAGTAAATAACAGGAAACAATATGTTGGGTCATGGAATGAAGTTCTTTAGCAGAGAGGCACAGGGACAGAAAGGTCCTTGGAAGAAGAGACTAGCAGTGTTCCATGTGCACATGCTTACCACTGGGTGATGAATGTGGGGAGAAATTCCCTCCAGTAAGGACTTGAGGACTGGCATAAGGTAGGCACCCTCTGTTCAGTTCAAAGGTATTTTCTGAGCAGTGGGGCTAGGGCTCAGCAGGTAACAGTGCTTGTTGCAAGCATGAGGACCTGAGATGACCCACCAGCTCCTGAGTTGATCCCTGACAACTATGTAAACAGTTGGGCATGGCCACACAAACCTTTAACCCTTGTTCTATGAGGAACAGGGACCAGAGCATCACCTGAGCTTACTAGGTGGCCAGGAAGACTGAAACCAGCAGCCCTAGGTTCAGGGAGAGACCCTGCCTCAAGGAAACATGAAGATTAGTGATAGAAGTGGCACAGGCCATTAATCTCAGCACTCAGGAGGCAGAGATAGGAGGATCGCTGTGAGTTCAAGGCCAGCCTGAGACTACATAGTGAATTCCAGGCCAGCCAGGGCTAGAGTGAGGTCCACTCTAAAAAACAAACAAACAACCGTCCCCCCCCACACACATATACACAAGAGGACATTTAATGTTCTCTGGTCTCTATATTTGTACACAGGGTGGGTGCATTGGCACACACATGTATACACATACACATCACATCATGGCACACTCCACACAGCATATACACATACCACCATCACGACCACACATCCTAAACACACACCCATGCAAAAACATTGAAAAAGAAGTCCTAGGTTGGAGAGATGGCTTAACGGTTAAAGTGCTTGCCTGCTAAGCCTGAGAACTCATGTTCAAATCTCCAGGTCCCATGTAAGCCAGATGCTCTGACAGAAGCATGCAATGTTTCACATGTGCACAAGGGGGTGCACATGTCTGGAGTTTGTTTGCAGTGGCTGAAGGCCCTGGCACACCCATTCTCTCTCTCTCTCTCTCTTCCTCTTTTTCTCTCTTTCAGAAAGAAAGAAAGAGAGAGAGAGGAAGGAAGGGAGGGAGGGAGGGAGGAAGGAAGGAAGGAAGGAAGGAAGGAAGGAAGGAAGGAAGGAAGGAAGGAAGGAAGGAAGGAAGAAGAAAGAAAGAAAGAAATCCTGGGCTGAAGATACGGCTCAGTGGCTAAGGTGTTTGCCTGCAAAGTCTAAGGATCCAGGTTTGATTCTCCAGGACCCATGTAAGCCAGATGTACAAGGTGTTGCATGTGTCTGGAATTCATTTGCAGTGGCTAGAAGCCCTGGTGTGCCTTTTCTTTTCTTTTTTTCCTTCCTTCCTTTCTTCTTTCTCTCAAAATAAGTAAGTAAATAAAATATTTTCAAAAGGAAAAAATGTACTAACTCTACCATTCTAACACATCTTGCCCACTTTCCTAGCCTAATATAAAAATGGGAGAGTAAGCAGACTGGAAGGAAGCATGGACGTTAAACAACAGTTGGCCATCTCCCCTGATGAGGCAGAGATGGGAGGGGTCAGGAAGGAGACATGCTGGGACATGTACATGTGCTCAAGGGAAAGCGGGAGAAGCAGTGACCATCCTCCTGCCCTTGACCTTGAGGATGGAGACGACACACTGGCTTCAGAGCACACACTGAGAGCCCGCTTCTCTACTGTCACGCCACTCGTCCATCCCCATGCAAGCCTTTTCCTTCTGCTCTGACAAGAACGTCTATCTGTCCAACATAGTCATTGAATCAAATTTAATTTAAAGAAAATCAAAAGTCCTTTCACTGCAATGACATAATAGAGCGCTTAATCTCGATAAATTAGCCGTTAGGATGATGAGACAATCTCCCAGAGCTCAGAGGTACAGAGCAAATCAAACCCCACCCCATTTTTGTAAAGGAATAAAGCGAAAATAAGCTCCCTCTGTGGTCCCAGCCAAATGACATAACAAACATTAGGAAGAAAGGTTGGGACAATGGGCTGCGGTGATTCAAATGGACCCCCAATTCTCCCCATCCTTACACAGAACTGCACGGGCTCTGGAGAAGGACACTCCAGCTCTTAATAAAATGAACCTCTGTGGGTGGTTCAGGTTTTATTGGATTTTTGGCATATATTTCAGAACTCTATGACCTTGGCTCTGCCTAGGAGGTAGGAGGGGATCCCCAGAGGACCACCTATCCTCAAACCCGGGCAACATTTTCATTACCTAAGTGAGGGAAAGTGAGGAAATGAAAAGATTCCTTAGACTGGCCAGGTAGACAGCTTAATTCAGGTGTGTTGTGTTTTCATTATTTTCATTTCCCTTGGAATGTGAGAGCTGTCTTCAAGTCTTAGCATATCTGCTTTTTGTTTTTCCAGCTTACCTATATTGAGTGATTTCTTAAACACACACACACACACACACACACACACACACACAAATTAACCACCAGCCCCCATTTAATGTGCATCTTGTCAAAGCCCTTAAATAAAACAAGCATTATGAATTCACAGCTTCACTTGGGGGAGGGGAACTCCTGATGTTCTCTGAGCTTCCGCTATCTCACCTGCAAAATGAGAGGAGCCAGTTCCCCCTATTGTTTAATTACCACTTAATTGTATGTAACGGGTAGTCAATTCCTCCTACAGACATTCTGCCTTATAATAAACAATGAGTACATGACGGTACCTGGTAATGACAGCAACAGCACAGCAAGCTTTATTGTTTTGTTATTGTTATTGTCGTTGTTGCTATCATTCCCTTTCCATGTCACGGCACTTTCATCCGCATTATTACAATCATTGTGGAGGACCCCTAGTACTGCATAGGATAACATTTATGTGATAAATCCGTAAGTACTGAAAATAAGTTAGGGGTTGTCAAGGGCTTTGGGTGCCAGAGGATGGGAGTGACTTTTGTCCCCCCCCCCCAAGGTAGGGTCTAGCTCTAGCCCAGGCTGACCTGAAATTCACCATGTAATCTCAGGCTGCCCTCAAACTTAAAATGATTCTTCTACCTCAGCCTCCCAACTGCTGGGATTAAAGATTGGGGCCAGCACACCTAGTGGTAGTGCTTCCATGTAAGGAACACTCAGATAAAAAGTAGAATGTTACGAGCACCCAGAGCTCACCACGTGCAGCCAGCCTTCAGAGGCCCTTCCCTTATGGGTGACCAGCGTACTGATTTCTAACACTCTGGGGAATTCTGCATGTTTTTGTGTCATATATACATAGTTTTCTTTTGTGTATAACCCCTGTTTTCTAAATGATACACCATGTAATTTTGAAAGCTCTTTTGTTATTGCCATTAGGTAGCTATTTAATACCTTCTCATCTCACACAACTCTCATTGAGCACATAGTATGTGTTAAGTGTTCTATACGCCTTAACTCATTCACTTCCCCAAGCAAGATTATCCATGAGGTATTATCCACCCTATTAAAGAGATGAGGACATGGATATGTCAAATCTGCTAGTCCCTACTTATTCAATTAAATGTTAATCTGTATGTGGCTAGGAAGGCATTTCACTGGTGTAATTCCAGTGTCTAATCAGTTGATTTAAGTAAAGAAATTATCATGGTGGATCAGATTTAATGAACTGGAAGACATTAAAGGCAGAGCTGAGGCTTCTAAGAAGCAGAGAAACAGAAGAAGAGACTTTTTAAGAAACAATTTGGACAATAACTGCCTTTGCACATGATAGCAAAGGATGGGAAAAAAAGAAACTGGGCCAGTGCACGCCTTTAATCCCAGCACTCGGGAGGCAGAGGTAGGAGGATCGCTGTGAGTTCGAGGCCACCCTGAGAATACATAGTGAATTCCAGGTCAGCCTGAGCTAGAGTGAGACCCTACTTCAAAGAACCAAAAACAAGAAAGAAAAAAAGAAACAAAGAAAGAAAGAAAGAAAGAAAGAAAGAAAGAAAGAAAGAAAGAAAGAAAGAAAGAGAGAAAGAGAGAGAAAGAGAAAGAGAAAGAGAAAGAGAAAGAGAAAGAGAAAGAGAAAAAGAAAAAGAAAAAGAAAAAGAAAAAGAAAAAAAATAAGCCGGAACCATTGGTTCTTCAGGAGCTAATGGAGACATGCCAGGCACTGGTGTTATTCAGAAAAGCCAACCTCGATGGCCCACGTTCTTGCACACTGCCCCAGATGTACACTTCACGTTTCATATCTTGAAACAGATTTCACGTTCACAAAAAGCCAGGTTGTTGTATTCATGGTAGAGCAGCTGATAAGTCAGATTTTTCAGGACTCTTATTGTTCAAAGCAATCTCAAAGGCTTCAGTAGGTCAGAATGTCAGAAAACGCACGTGTAGTTCAAGAACACGAACTGCTTACCCCATTATCCTAATTCCCCTATCACACGTCAATGAGCAAGATGGAAGGCAAATCTCAAGACATGCAGGCATTTTGATCTGTCTTCTCCACCCTATTTTTTCTTTTTTTTTGGTTTTTCGAGGTAGGGTCTCACTCTGGCTCAGGCTGAACACAGAACTCACCTATTTGGCTAGACTAGCCAGCAAGTCCCACAGATCTGCCTGGCTCCTTCTCCATGGCGCTAGGATTATATGTCCACACCACCCTGCTCTGCATATTAGGTGGGTGTCGAGGGTCCAAATTCAAGTCCTCATGCTTGTGTTGCAAGCACTCTGCCCACTGAGCCCTCTGCCCAGCTCCTTAACAAAGCTTTGAAAATCAAAAGCCTAGTCATGATCACTAAGTTGACTCTCTGAGGTCCATGTGAAAGAAAGTCACTGGGCTCCACCTCCATCACAAATGCCTCTGTTAAGGTCCAAGTTGAAGACAAAGCCAGCTCCCAGCTTCCATGCCTACCCCTCTGCAAAGTAAACAACATACAAAAAAAATGCTCTTTTTAATCTGTGAATTAGACAAAATCACTCCTCTGCTTAAAACACACTAGAACAGGGTACTGAATGGCCCTGGAGAACTGCTATAGTGTTTCAGATGAAGTGGTTCTGAGCCAGTTTTCTTTCTTCTTCTCTGAAATATTGATGTTTTAGAACTAATGACAGGGTGCTTACTTCAAATAACACAATATGGCATTGATGATGGGGAGGTGTGCAGACAGGGAGAGGGCAGAGAGAAAGAAAACTAAGAATAAGGTGGTAATTACTGAAGGCTGTAACAGGTCATAGAGAATTAGTATAACTTTCTGGTTTTGTATGTGTTTGGAAGTTTTATAACAAAACGTTTTAAACTCTCCACTGGTTCCTGTTGCGGTCAGGTCCGCATTGCTGGTAGAAATCACCCAACCAAGAGCAGCCTGTTGGATAGAAGAAGTTTATTTTGGCTTAGAGACTTGCGGGGAAGCGCCGTGAAGGCAGGCAAAGAGGATGGATATCACCCCCTGGCCAACATCAAGTGGACAATAGCAACAGGAGAGTGTGCCAAACACTGGCAAGGGGACACTGGCTACAACACCCATAAGCCTACCCCCAACAATACACTGCCTCCAGGAGGCATTAATTCCCAAATCTCCATCAGCTGGGAACCTAGCATTCAGAACACCTAAGTTTATGGGGGACACCTGAATCAAACCACCACATTCCGCCCCTGGCCACCATAAACTGTTAACCATCCATGTTGTAAATTGCAATGCATTCAGTTGAACTTTCAAAGTCCCCACATATTTTATCAATCCTAATGATGTTCAAACACCCAAGGTTTTTTAACTGAGCCATAATACCAAAAAAAAAAAAAAAAAATCCCCAAAAAACCATAATGGCACAGAATAATCAATCACACTGAAAAGCTGACATTGGGCATAGCAAGGAAATATTCAACCAATACAAGATTTAAAACAACCAAGACCAACAACTCGAGTCAACGACTAATCTCTAAGTCCACTAATCATAACCAGCAACAAGTCTCTGGAGTTCCAATTCCGCCCCTCCAGCTAAGCCACTCACAGTCCTGGAAAACTTCATCGGGGCCGGCAGCTCTCCTTGGCAGCCATATCATGGTACTGGCATCTCCACGGGTTCTCCACTGCAACCCACTGTTCATCCTCCTGGCTCCATCAGGTCTCCATGCAGGCAATCCTGCTTCACACTGCCCATAGCCATTTCCAAAACAAAAGACCATGCTGCAAATTCAATGAGCCTCACTTTCCTGCATTTTTTATTCTCCATAATACCAGTGAGGGTGCCAATTTGTTAATCCATGGAAGAATAAAGCAGACTTTGAAGAACAGGGCCCTCCTTCAGCATTCAGGCCCCTTCAAAAGACTGCATTCTTTCTGTTGTCCCAATGCAGATCAGCAGGCCCAGTCTCAATGGTTGTAATCTCTCATACAATTGCAGCTGAACAGGCAGCAGTTTGGGCCCAAAGATTTCTTTCTACACCATATCCATCTGCACACACCAGTCCATTTCTATGCACTGCAACCTTGCACAAGTTCTCAGGACACAGACATAATAGCAAATCTCTCACACAAACTGCTTCTAGCCCAGTCCAAGCAAAGCTCTTTCTCACCCTCATAAGCCAAACCTCACAGTCCATAGATCTTACTGCATTCAAATCTTTCAACTCTGACCAGAACAGTCCATCAAGCTGTATGTACAGTACTACAAGGCGTCTCTCAGGCCAAGGTTTTAAATCCTTCCACATTCCTCTTGAAAAGCTGCTCCAAAAGGCCAAAGCCACACAGTCAGGTGAATTACATTACTCCTTGGTACCCACATTACTGTTGTAGTCAGGTTCGCATTGCTGGCAGAAATCACCCAACCAAGAGCAGATTTTGGGAAAAAGGGATTTCTTTTGGCTGACAGACTGGAGGGGAAGCTCCATGATAGCAGGGGGAAACAATGGCATGAGCAGAGGGTGGACATCTCCCCCTGGCCAACACCAGGTGGACAATAGCAACAGGAGAGTATGCCAAACACTGGAAAGGGGCAACTGGCTATAATACCCATAAGCCTGCCCCCTAACAATACACTGCCTCCAGGAGGCATTAATTCCCAAATCTCCATCAGCTGGGAACCCAGCATTCATAACGCCTAACTTTATGAGGGCCATCTAAATCAAACCACCACAGTTTCTGTTTGCATTGATAGTATAATTTCACAAACTTGCCTCGGTCAAATGAACTCATTATGACCTGACTCCTCCTGTTGGACACTTATCAACCTCATCCCCTACCCAGCTCTGGTGTAAACCACTGAATGCAGAGGCTTCTGGGCCTCCATCATGCTAACTTCTGCCAGCACAGAAGCATCTTTGAACAGGGTCTTTCTTCAGTAGCCTGGAGGGACCCGATGCCAGACATTCACAAGGTTGATACTTTCATCCCAACCTCATGCCTCAGAGAAGGTTTCTTCCGACCAGCCACAGAAAAGGACCTCCCCTCCTCTACCCCTGCACACCTCTCCTACTCCACACTTCTTGTTTTCTTGCTTAATTTTCTTTATAAGGCTTATGAAGTATGAAATGTTTTCATCTGGAATTAAAAAAATACATCATTTATTGCCAGCATCTGACATGAAGACCTTGTCTGCTTTGTTCACTCACATGTTTTCTATGCCAGCCTATAATGAAAATAGGATTCCAATTTTAACATAATAAGCAAATTTTCTACTAGTCCTGATGATTAAGGCTATATACATAGCACATGATCATCAACAAATACAATAATGGCTTAGAAATTGGAATTTTTATTCTTACACATATACATCTGTAGAGTTAATGAAAAGTCAATACCTGTGGACTTCCTTTGAATTCAACATTCAATCTACAAAATAAATTTTCACACATATTAACATAATTAGTGAGTAATTAATATCTGTGGGTTTTCCAGTCACACAATATCTCTATATACACATATGCATTATCCTGATACCAACCATGTTGTATCAGGGATTCCTACATAAAGAATGCAATCATTTACTACACTACCTGTCTGATGAGAGATTTTGTTATACATATTTGTTGCTAAGCCTCAGACTTTAAAATTCATATCTAAGACTCTTAGCTGGTTCAAACCGGATTGGCATAATAGGAAAGCTTGATTTCCTTTCAGACATTCCTGGCTGCTGAGAGAATTGATTTTTGAGATTCTGCCCATTGACCTGTAGGGCTGTGAGGAAGAGATAGCTCTCCCTAATCTCAAAGACCCACGTGGCACTTACATTCCCCGGCCATTGTGCAGGTGTCACCTTCTGAGCCTGCATCGCAGTGCGTCTCTGGAGAAACACGCAGGTTTTAGTGATGGGACACTGACTGACAGTTTTTAACTTCTTTTCGTAATGATCACATAATATCATTCATTGGAGGATGGCTGCACCCAGTTATCATATTTTCATCTCAATATACATGCCTTCCTAAGTATTACTATAATTTCTTCAGGAATATGTAGTTACCTTATAGCATCAGGAGTGATACTGAGCAAGGTATAATTTTTTAGTACTAGATTGACAAGCAAAGAAACATTGATTCTAAGACACATTTAACCACACAGAAACCACATTTGAAGCAATTTGGTTTTCTAACACAACTCCTTATAAGGCAGGAATAATAGTGTGACATTTTTTTTTTTTTAATTATTTTCATCTACTTATTTTCAAAAAGAGAGACAGAGAATGGGAACATCAGGGCCCCCAGCCAGTGTAAATGAACTGCAGATGCATGCACCACTTTGTGCTTCGGCTTTTGTTTTGGAAGTTTTATAACAAAATGTTTTAAACTCTTTGAAGGTTTCTGTTTGCATTAATACTATAATTATACAAATTTGCCTTGGTCAAATTAGTTCATTATGACCTGATTTCTGATGGACAACCTATCAACCTCATCCCACACCCAGCTCTGACATAAACCTGGCACTAAACATCATGGGCACTGGAGAATCAAACTCAGGTTGTTTGGCTTTACAGACATGTACCTTAATCACTGAGCCATATCTCCAACTCTCCTGTTTTTATTTTTTTGAGATAGGGTCTTGCTGTAGCCCAGGCTGACCTGGAATTCACTATGTAACCTCAGGCTGGCCTCAAACTCATAGCAATCCTCCTATCTCTGCCTCCCAAGTGCTTAGATTAAAGGCATGTGCTATCATGCCCAGCCTTTTTCTTTTTTCTTTTCTCTTTTTTTGGTTTTTCAAGGTAGGATCTCACTGTAGCCCATGCTGATCTGGAATTCACTATGTAGTCTTAGGCTGGCTTTAAATTCACAGAGATCCTCCCACTTCAGTCACATGAGTGCTGGGATTAAAGGCATGAACCACCAAGCCTAGCTCTGACATGACTTCTTAAATCTATCTTTAAAACCAGATTAGCCTAATCATTCAATGAGCATCAAAAGGCCTCACCCATCTTCTCTCCCCAAATAATCAAAATACGACACAGGTATCTATAGACAATTGGCAAGTTTCTAGCCTTGCCCCCAAATATTTTTTTCCTTCCCACATATATGAGAAATTCACAAACAGAACATTAAATAAAGACATACATTCAGGAGCAGAATGATAGCTCAGCAGTTAAAGGTACTTGCTTGCAAAGCCTGAAGGCCCAAGTTCGATTTCCCAGAAGCCATGCAAAGCCAGAGGCACAAAGTGGCACATGTGGCTGGTGTCCCTGGTGTGCCCATTCCCCACCCCCCCCCACACTCTTTCCATCAAATAAATAAATATTTTAAAAAAGGATACACACTTAACCTCCAATATCCAAAGCATCACATTATGGAGTCTACAATATACACAGGAACATATTAGACAGTCTACAATCAAGTGATTCTAAATGGCCACGTTGGGCCAGTTTGCTGTCACTTTCCTGAAGGAAAACCTGGAAAACATCACACTGGAGACTGCCACCCTCACTTTGATGAAACAGGGTGTAGCATGGTTCCTGAACAGGTTGCTTCCAATATTAAGACACAATGAATAGAAGCAAAAAGTAAAACCCCATTCAGAAATCCTACTAGCATTTACATTTAAAAGAAATGAACAATCAGAACACTGGGGCTCTTGTTAACTTCAGAGCTCATGCAATACTGCGTCACCAGGCTCCTTGGGCTGAAAAACCCAGAGGAACCCTGGCATTTTCCCCCTGGCTCTCATGGTCACCTTGTAATTCTGTACCCAAGGTATAATTTTTTTTAGTGTTAGACTGGCAAGCAATTAATATATTAAACTAATTGCACCTCCTCTCACCCTAGAGTCTGACTACTGCCTCATATTCAAGTAACTTCCCTCCTTCCAAAAGATTTAACCTTACTGTGTTTGTGCTTTTTTATTAAAAAATATATTTTTTTTATCTATTTACAAGGAGAGAGAGAGAGAAAGAGAGAGATGCATGTGCCCCTCTGTGCATCTGGCTTTACATGAGTACTTGGGAACAGAACCCCCTTCCATCAGGCCTTGCAAGCAAGCACTTAGCTGCTGAGCCATGTCCCCAGTCCATGTGTTTGTGCTTTTGAACTGTAATTTTTTTGTTTGTTTGTTTGGTTGGTTCTTGGACTTTTTCCCCAACTTTCCAAGTAAGTACCTTGATGAGCCACGACCTCACCTGTTTCTCAGTCCCCAAAGACCTACATGGGGCCCAGTACAACGTGGCTTTTGAGAAAACACTAAATAACAACGATAAGAAGAAAAAGGGCTGGGGAAAGAGTTCAATGCATGCATGAGGATCTGAGTTCAGATCGCCAGCATCCATATAAAATTCTGAGCAAAATTCTGGGGATGGTGACCTGCACCTTCAATACCAGCGCTGGTGAGGTGGAAACAGGGAAGGCCTGGTTTGCTGGTTAAACAGTCTAGATGAACTGTTTCACTCTATATTCATGGGGAGAACTTATCTCAAAGAAGATGGAGGGGACTGAGGAATAACCCCAACATCAACCTCTGGCCTCCACACACAAGCACACACATGCATATGAACAAACAACACATAACACACACACTCACACTCAAAACAAGAATAAAGAAACAAAGCTGAACATGGTGGCACACGCCTTTAATCCCAGCACTCGGGAGGCAGAGGTAGGAGGATCACCATGAGTTCAAGTCCACCCTGAGAGTACAAAGTGAAGTCCAGGTCAGCCTGGACTAGAATGAGTCCCTACCTTGAAAAAAAGAAAGAAAGAAAAAAAAAGAAAGAAAGAAAGAAAAGAAAGAAAGAAATGAGGGAAGCCAGCCACTAGAAATTAAGTTTCTAGTTTCTTTTCAATGACGCATACAACACCCTTTCATCCTATCTCCAGTTGAGTTTAGCTTCTGCCTATTTAGTCTTAAACATCGTTAAAACTTTAAAGTTAATAATAATGAAAAGTTATTGAACTGCCTTGGCAAAAAGGGTTTCCTAATGAATAATTTACCACTGTGGCTTCCATCAGCAGTGGTTCATATTTATGTATTTTTAATTGCTAGTCCCCTTTCTTCATGAGTGGATATATTCATGTATATTTTACTTCCTTCTTTATTATTTTAATCACATATATAAAAATATCTTTGTTGTAAAAAGTTCATGCCAGCCAGGCATGGTGGCACACACCTATAATCCCAGCACTTGGGAAACCAAGGTAGGACCACAGTGATTTTGAGGCCAGCTTGAGTGTACATAGTGAATTCCAGATCAGCCTGGGCTAGAGTGAAACCCTACCACAAACATCCCTCCCCTAAAAAAATGTTCATGCCAAACAGAAAACTTTGAAAACTTCCCCTTTTCCATGTCCTCCTAGTCTCTCCTCTCCCACAAAATACTTTCATACTCAGTTTCAGACTGTTTCCAACACATTTAACCATACAATGATACACATTAGTGTTTTGTGTTGCTTGTGTGACACTCTTTTACATATGAAACCATGCATCTTTATAAAGCTCTCTGCTCAAACCAAATTATGTTTCAGAGATAGGCTCAGATCAGGCATATACTCTCAAAGAGCTAGCCTCTTTGGATATATCATAGTTTATTAACTAGTCTAGGCAGGGTAAGATATAGTTGCTTCTAATTTTTCATTCTTACCAATCCATGAACATGACTTCATTTTAAAAGACACCATTTATCAAAGCAGATACTTGAAGACAGAATTTCTGGGATACAGGATATGAAGAGACAAGTACAGTTTAAAACTGTCTCTTCATATCCACCAATGGGAAATATTAAAGTTTTGTTTTGCTTTTTTATTGATGTGATATAAACTATTTATTCCACAACCCAGTGAAAGATGGGAATGCCCTAGTCACAGAAAAATGAAGTATGGAGATATTAAGCAGGTTCCTGCTCAAGTCCATGCAGTGAAAACCCTGGTCATAGAAACGTGGTTCACAGTGAATCATGGTGAACACCAGGAGGAGGTTAATGAATGCCTTCACAGGAACAGCCTTCTTTAAACCTCTTTAATATCCCATGACACCAAAACATGTATCCCTGTTTTATTTTTCCCCACAAACTGATTAAGCAAGGATTGCAAGGCCCGTTCCATACCACAGGATATGAGGTAGATCCAGAATTAGGACACAGCACCAACAGTTGCATTTATGACTTACCAGGGTGGTTATGCAATATCCCACCTTCTAATATTATATTCATGTCAAATTACAGAAGCATCAATGTGTTATTATAGCAAAAACTCTAGTTTGTAAAAACACTAAATCTTTTAAAAAATAGAGAGAGTAATTGGGCAAAGGCTGGTAGAAGCTAAGAATTTACATATTAGTATATACAAATTTCATTGAGCACCTCCCTTTAGAAAAGAAATGAGCTCTTCAAATACGTCCCCAGAGCCAACATTCCAGACACTAATTATCAGGGAATAAAGTCCATAAAATCCAATTAGGCTTAATGTAAAATAGGTGAGAATAGATATTGCACTTATGACATCTTAGTAGGTTTTAGTATTAAGTATTTTTAAACCTCTATCTTGGGCAAAAATAAAATTAGTCCATAGTTTTATTGTAAGCATAAGGAAGTCGCCCTAAGCACTACAAACAAAAATCCATATGTAAAGATATGAAGTAATCGTCACACCACTTAAATAGTTCTACTACAAAGGAAAGTCATATTTTAGGTTGGAGAAAAATGAACAGGAAAAAAAAAGACTTTCTAAAACATTAAGAAGCATGACATAAAAGGTTAAAACTTCTCACTATGCATATATTCTATGCAGAGTCTTTGAGCTATCACCTCCATACGGATGGCACTTTAAAATTTACCCAATATGATATTGGAAAGTATGGCATGATTGATTCATTTTTAAAACCCTTAATGTAGTAACACTCTTCCTTTCCTGGCAGATAACAAGGCTTAGGAGAGTCCAAGATCTGAGCTGAGGAACCAAAACAAACAAAAAAAAGTTGGAGCCAGATTGATTTCCCCTTCATGCCAATCTTTTTCCCCTCCCTTATCATACAACAAAGAAAAAGGCGTTGAATATGAAATCCAGGGAGATGCCTCGTAACTGAATCTTGGCAAGAACAAATGCATTAGTGATGGAGCTTATTCCTGTGACCTTTTCAATTATGAAAATCCCTCAAAGAAAATTAAAACCATTTTCTAAAACATGGTCTAAGGAGTTTCATAGGAAATTGAGGAACGCATTGAAGAACGTCCCTGCCATTTTCTAAGTGTGTACATACTTAACCCAGGGCTCATGCCGGCCTGGCCATTCCAGGCATGACAATTTCTAAGTAAAAGGTCAAATTAATGTGATGGATTTTTGTAAAGCCTCTATTTTCAGAATCTATGTTGTTCATTCTTCTCTTATACATATTTACCTTTTTAAAAAAGGAAATCTAATGTTAGCAAAACTATATACTTGTTTAGGCTCCATGATAATTTATCAAGGAAATAAACATTTATTACTTCATTCAAAAAAATGAACCTGGGACTGGAGAAATGGCTCAAGAGTTAAAGCATTTGCCTGTGAAGCCTAATGACCCTGGTCTGATTCCCCAGAACCCATACACATGTAAAGCTAGGTGCACAGTGTCACATGCATCTGGAGTTCATTTGTAGTAGCTAGAGGTCCTGACACATCCATTTTCTCCCTCCTCCCTCCCTCCCTCTCGCTCTCTTTCTCCCTCTCTTTCTTTGTTTGTGTGTGTCTGTGTGTCTTCTATCTCTCTCTGTTTTCAAACAAATAAATAAAAACAACAAAAGAAATGAGCCTTTTGCTTTAGAGATGAAACCCAAGTGAGTGGCTTCTGAGTCCCTAGGATTTCCATTGGATTTCTAGTGAGCAGGTTTTCCCACAGTGGAAAAACAACATTTTAACTATAGTTAATATAAGATAATGCAAGAAATTTTCTCTTGTCCAGTAAAGATGATTCAAGATGTTCACTTCCAATTTAATGATTAACGGAGTAAAGAAAAGAGAGACCAACTCATGAGGTGGACTTAGGTAAGCTGATGGCAACTGAACCATAATCTACAAGTCAAATCTAATATCTAGAAGCTAAGACCTTCCCACTTCTCTCTTATTGCCCCAA
The DNA here is from genome assembly GCA_036365145.1 of Orientallactaga sibirica. Taxonomy (NCBI): domain Eukaryota; kingdom Metazoa; phylum Chordata; class Mammalia; order Rodentia; family Dipodidae; genus Orientallactaga; species Orientallactaga sibirica. The sequence continues at coordinate 7,919,239 of JAEOAD010000046.1, forward strand.
TGACTATGCCTCAGTTTGTCAGTTTGTCAGCCACATGTGAGAGCAGACTCATGGCATCACTACACTAATGACTAATTAAGACAAGAGATATGAAGAAGATGATGTTATAATTCTTGTTTAAAGATTATATTTATTTAGTTAGATATATTTAGTTAATTTATTTATTTATGAGAGAGGGAGAGAAGCAGATAGAAAGAGATAGAATGGGCACTCCAAGGCCTCCAGCCACTGCCAATGAACTCCAGACACATGTGCCACTTTGTTCATCTGGCTTTACATGGGTACTGGGGAATCAAACCCAGGTCCTTAGGCTTTACAGGCAAGTACCTTAACTGTTGAGCCATCTCTCCAGCCCAATGTTATAATTCTTATTGCTAGTTATCAAAGTTAGATTTGTAGAATCAATAAGCATTGATTTAGTGCATCAGGACTCACATGATTACTAGGAACTGTAATGAATCCCAGTCAACAGTGGCCATTCGATTTCTTCTTTAATTGCAAGCAAATAGGGAAAGAGGTAGAATGAGAGAGAAGAGGAGAATATCAGAAAGAGAGGGGAGAGAGAGAGAGAGCACACCAGAGCCTTCTGCACTGCAGATAAACTCAACATATGCTCCATTTTGTGTGCCTGGCTTTATGTGGGCAGTAGAAAATCAAACCCAGGTTGTCAAGCTTTGCAAGCAAGCACCTTCAACCACAGAGACATCTCTTTAGTCTAGCCATTCTATTTCTATTGCTTTCTGCGTCTTGTAGTTGAAAATCGGATCTGGAGAGCATGGAAAAATAAAAACAAGATTGTTGTTTGAAATTTACATTTCTGTCCCTACTTATTAAGAGCCAGTTCTGCAGCAATTAAGGTATAATTTGGAATTTAAACTACATGCAATAGGTGGGTACCTCGAGCCTCTGAATGCAGTCCTCCACACAGGAGGCCGGGATGCAGAGCAGTTAATGAAGACAGTTATGTGGGGAGTATGACCTTCAGTTCAAAGGGAATGTGTTCTATTGCTAGCACTTCTGCCTCCGGAGAAAACACAGTGTGGACACCCAAGCTATTCCAAAGGGCCCTTGGCTTTGCTCCACATAGAATTTCACTCTGATGCCATTCAAACACCACAGGGCAAAGGAATAGAGGGATGTTCAAAGTAGAACACATGAGAGAGAAAATGACTCTTTAAAAAATGAGATGGAGGCTGGAGGGATGGCTTTGCGGTTAAGGTGCTTGCCTGCAAAGTCAAAGGATCCTGGTTCAATTCTCCAGTACCCATGTAAAGCCAGATGCATAAGGGGGCGCATGTGTCTGGAGTTCATTTGCAGTGGCTGGAGGCCCTAGTGCACCCATTCTCTCTCTCTCTTGCTCACTAATAAATAAATAAATAAATAAATAAATAAATAAATAAATAAATAAATAAAATACACACGCACACACTCACACACAAAAAAAAACTGAGATGGAGAAACTGAACACAAACTACACTCATGCATTGTGGAAGCCGAGTCCTAAACAGCTGGCAGGTAGCACGAAGGGGCTGGACGTGCCTCCACAATTTGCTGCCCAGTCTGTTTGCAACCCTCAGCCCCATGGTCATACGTGCTTTGAAAGAAATGGGCAAATATGAAATAACACATGTCTCCCGGAGGGACAAGTTTGCAGTGATTAAAATGTGGCAGGGTTTCCCCACACAGAAGGAATTAAGAAAACCATTTCACGACTTTGGGCTACCTCTTTGGACAAGACGGGTGATTTGTAAGAATCTGAATGCAAATGTTTCTTTACACAACCTGATGACACTAAAAATAACTCGTGATGTGCATCAGAGAGATGGAGGTGGGGCAGTGAATCGCTGCACTGAGCAAGCTTCAGCAAGGATTTATTTCTGTGTGGGCTGTGTTGCTTAAAAGACTCTTCAGAAAGTCCTGGTAATCATCTTCCAGGGCAATAGCAATGGTATTTTTCCTTTGGATTTCATGCAAAAGAAAAATAAAAAAGGTTCACTGATATTAAAACAATTTTTCTCATGAAGCTAAAACAAATGGGCTGCAGGAGGGGGAAAATTAAAAAAGCAAATTTGCAAGATGATAAGGTTAGATGTATGGCTGTTCGCAAAAGATACCTCCTTCAAGGTTTTAGTTACCTTTGAACTAAAAATCCTGAGTTTTCAAGAAATTTTAGGTACCCCAGCTTTCCCAGTAATAGGTAGAGTAATGAATATGTAAACAAAGATGGTTATATACATGTACTGGAATGGGAAAAATGTATATCATGGTGTCATATTTCTTTTTGTATTTTTATTCATTATCGATCTGAGAGAGAGAGAGATAGTGACAGAGAAAGAGGCAGACATTGAGAATGAGTATGGGTGTTCCAGGACTTTCTGCCACTGCAAACAAACTCCAGACACATGTGCCAGTTAGTGTATCTGGCTTATGTGGGTACCAGAGAATCAAACCCAAGTCATTAGGTTTTGCAGGCAAAGCTGAGCCATCTCTCCAGTCTTTTTAATGTTTTGTTCTATATTTATATTTCTTTTACTTATTTTTTTTACCTTTCCATAGAGGCAGAAAATGAGGGCAAATGGTTAGATCTCCATCACCTACCATAATTTCATAATTCATCATTACTTGCCTAAGCTTCTAAGTAAGGCTATAATGGACCTCACCTAGAAGAATATTGGAAACAACCTAATGATCATGATTACTGGTTAGAGAGGTGGAAGAAATCTTGCCATCATTGTAAGAAGAGGATATGCCAGGCTGGAGAGATGGCTTAGTGGTGAAGGTACCTGCCTGCAAAGCCTAAGAATGCCCGTTCAAATCCCCATGTCCCATGTTTAGCCAGATGCAAAAGTGACACAAGCCTGCAATGTCATACATGCCCACAAGGGGCACACGCGTCTGGAGTTTTTCACAGTGGCTGAGAGACCACTGGCATACCCATTCTCTCTCTCTCTCTCTGCCTCTCTATCTCTCTCTCTCTCAAAAAAAGAGGATATGTCATTGACTTTATTAGAAATAAACATCCATGGTAATACTCAATGGCTATCATAGTTATTCATTCCAAAACTGAAAAAAAAAAAAAAAAAAAAAAAAAAGACATGGTCCCTGCCCCCATGCAGCCAGCATACCAGTGAGTAGGAACAAAGAAGTAATTATAACCAAAAGTCCAGTGATAAACTGCTCATTTGTTCTTGTTTATTTGTTTGCTTGCTTGTCTGTTTTTGTTTTGAAACCAAGTCTAGTTATTATACCAGGCTGGATTTGAACTCAAAATATACCCCAAGCTGGCCTTAAACTTTTAATCCTTCTTCTACCTTCCAAGTGCTGGGAATGCAGATGTGGGTCAATGTTACTGGGACAAAACACAAGACTAAAAGCAACTGAGGGGAGGAAGAGATTTATTTTGGCTTACGTTCTCAAGGGGACACTTCGTGATGGCAGGGGAAAGCATGACATGGACAGAGGCTGAAAATCTCCTCTGCCACAGCAGGTAGATGGCAGTAGCAGGAGAATAACCCAAACTAATGATGGCAACCTAGGGGTTGATAAACCATGAAGGTCCAACATAGCAACACACCTCCTCCAGCAGGGCTCTACATCCCAAACTGCCATCAGCTGAGGATCAAGTGTTCAGAACACAGAAGTTTATGGGGGACAGCTGAGTCAAACCACCATAGCCACCACACCCAGCTTAAGTTTTCTTCCTAGAACAAGTTAATAAATACAGTTCAAATCTACTTACCAAGGGGAAATGAGGGTAGAGATTGGCCTATGCTAGGGCAGGTTATACAGTCTAAAATAATACAACAAATGTAATGTCTTTTTTAAAATTTTTTAAATTTTTATTTATTTATTTGAGAGCAAAAGACAGAGACAGAAAAAGACAAGAGAAAGAAAGAGAGAGAGAGAGAGAATGGGCACGCCAGAGCCTTCAGCCACTGCAAATGAACTCCAGATGTGTATGTGGGTGCCACTTTGTGCATCTGGCTTTACATGGGTACTGAAGAATCAAACCCAGGTCATTAGGCTTTGCAGGCAAGAGTATTAAATGCTGAGCCATCTCTTCAGGCTGACTACACAGTTTTCTAATAAACTTTAAGTTTTATTTTGAGCCAGGTAAAGAGATAAGGAATCAATGAGATGCCAGCAGCGAACAGAAACACAGGTCTAGATTTACTATCTAAATAATGTTCTATGAGAATTTACAGGGAGGATGGAGATAATTTATTCTAGAAATCCTGCCAGTCACTGCCATTTACACTCTGTTAAATGGCCTGCATAGTTGCAAACCTCAGCCAGGTCTTACGGTAACTAACCCCTGAACTCACGGCACCATGGAAATCCAAAGAGGCTGAAGTTAAACGCATCTGTCCCCATCAAGCCATGATGTTGAAGGTGGCTGTTCTGATCACAGTAATTCCCAGACAGAGCAGATGTTATGATGAGCTTGAAAATACAACCTGACATATTTTCAACCATTCTTTCCAATCTTCAATATTCCCATTATTATATGTCATATTTTATCCTATAAAACAGCAAGGAGGAGGAGTTGTCAACAGGATAGGGACACACACACACACACACACACACACACACACACCTCTGCACATAGAGACAGGCAAACAGAAATTCCATTAAAAAGGGAGGGAAGCTGGGAATATAGCTGAAGAAAACAAAAGAAAAAGGAAAAAAGGATGAAAAGGGAACAGGAAAGGTTACTTAATTGTCATTTTCTAAAAATGGTTTCCAAGCATTTGTAATCTTCAAGTCTGTATTGAATTATTCATTTAAACTTATTAAAACAGAATTAAGGAATACCTCTGAATATAGCTGAGAATAATGCAACAAGGTGATCACAAGCTCTCATGAAAACTTAGGTTGATTAATAGTCAATAGTTTTTGGACTGCCTGATTTCTGCCTTTTAATAACAACATTGCTTGAATGGGCTCCATGAGCAAGAAAGTCACAGAGTTGAAAATCGATGAATTTCTGAAGTGGGACCTCAATGAGAAGGTAATTTTTAGGATTTTCTCCAGTATTTGAATTGTGCAAAACTGCATTTATCACACAGTTGCTTGTTTATGAAATACAGCGACAAACACCATCTTGAAAGAAATTTTTATTTAAAATTCTGTATGTTTTACATTTTATTTTTTTAAAGCTAAAGATCTCATATTTGATGAGTCTGGCTTTTAATTTTAGCTATAATTATTTTAAAATATGCTAAAATATTCCTGTCATCTCAAAAGAACAAATTATTACTGTCTGTCGACTCAGTTTTAGGAAAGCTGTATCATAAAAAAAAAATGTATACTTTCATATAATTAAAAAATTCAAGCAGTGTGAATTGACTAAAGTAATATGGACTATTAAATAATTCAAAATTGTGTTTAGCGGCAGCAGCTGTTTAATTAAAAGGTAAAAACTGAAACTAATCCACTGTGGTTGACAGAAAGACAGTCGGTATCAGCAGTGTGATCCCCTAGGATAGAGAATACGGATATGAATTCAAGAAGTCCTGAACTTCATTTAACGAATATAATGAAAATCACTACAATAAATCAGAACCAAGGCACAATTTACATCAGAGATTATCTGATGCCTCACTTCCCTGAAGCTGGTAATTTTGCATTTCAATGTAACAAAATCTTTTAATATACATACTGTTAACCATTCATGCATACAGCCTTTCTTAGAGAGCCTAGTGTGTCAGCTTGGCGTCCAAGGAGATTAGAAAACCACTCATTACCAGTTGGCCCCTTCAAAGTGACAAACTATGAGCTCAATATTCAAATACTTGTTGGTCATTATAACATAACATTGAGAAACACCAGTGGCCAATAAAAAAAAAAAAAAAAAAAGGTTAACTCACCTCCCCAACAACTGACTAACTGGTCATTGTGAAATTATTTTCATCTACTATTTATTACTTTATAAGAAAAGGGCCTTTGGTAATTGAAAGAAGCCAGGGTAAAGAGGACAGAATCATTTGTGAAGATAATGAAAGAATATGTATAGTTACCCCAAACTATGATTCAGATTACCCGGTTATTTCTATTCAGTTAGCTGTCTACACAAAAATATATGTGAACAAAGCTTTATGTTGCAAACCTATTTACTAAAGAAATGCTTAAGAAACATAATACTTTTGAAATTATTTATTTAAGAGAGAGAAAGAGACAAGGAGAGTAAGAATGGCTGTGCCAAGGCCTCTGGCCACTGCAAAGGAACTCCAGATGCATGTGCTACTTAGTGCATCTGGCTTTAAATAGATACTGGGGAACTGAACCCAGGCAGCGGGCTTTGCAAGCAAGTGCCTTTGACCACTGAGGCTTGTCTCTAGCCCTGTTTTTTTTTTTTAAGTATAAATCTCAAAGGAACTGATCAAGAAATTATGATACAACTATTGCAGCCATTAATCTTTGACAGGATTGCACGTAATACACTCTGTAACAACAACAACAACAAAAAAGGCTTGGACAATAAATGTAACATGAATTCACCTTTACAGAGAAACTAAGATCTAAAATAAAAATGATTATTTTTTTGCTTGTGAAAAATGCTAAAATAACTGACATTAATTCACTTGATAATTTTCTTCCTAAAACTGCATATTGTCACATTATAAGGTTCCAGGATCCTACAGGCTCTGCTTTGTAGAACATATTAGACAGGCATGGAGTGATATGGGTCACTAGGTGAGACACCAAAATGGAGAGGAGCAGAAAGTATGAACAGGCAGACAAACTATTTCAGAAAAATTATATTGCAAATTAAAAATATATCTCTGAGCTGGAGAGATGGCTTAGTGATTAAGGTACTTGCTTGCAAAGCCGAAGGAGCCAGGAGCCAGGTTCAATGTTCTGGAGTTTTTGCCAGGACCCACTCTCTTTCTCTAATAAATAAATAAATTATATAAATACATATTTCTATATAATATAATATTTTATAATATATCTCAAATATCTGAGATGAATTTCCAGACCAGACAAACAGTTATAGGAAGAGGAAGGAAGGGATATTTACTGTTACATCGGTGGTTCACAGGGTTTTTAACATTCCTATCAAATGTCCTGTGGATTTTACAGATCAGAGCAGAAAATGAGAGGGAAGTTCCAAGAAGCATAATCGAATGTATTGGTCAAGTTCTGTGTCTGATTTCATGAGAAGTTGGCCTGCTTACTCCTAAGGTTTGTTGAGATTTATCAATAAATTATACTTTCAGGACCAAAGCTACAGCTAAGCAAATACTTTTTTTCTCAGCCAAAAGCCAGGCACAGAAATTCACAGTCACAGGGTGGCCCCCATGGGAACTCCCAACTGGGATTAGGCACCACTTTGCAAATACTTTTAAAAAAAAGTATTTCTTTATTTTATTCTTATTTATTTATTGAGAGATAGAGAGACGATTGAAATACAGCCTCTGCAAAACCCAAACACTACCACCACACCTTAAGATCCTTGGGCTTCACAGATTTACTTATTGAGAGATAGAGAGTGACACTGCCTGCAAAGCCAGTTTTGGGGAGTTGTGGATTCACTGCTAAGCCATCCAGCCCCAATCCCCTTTTTAAACATGCAAACTATAAACTAACAAAACACTGACTTAGTATATCTATTTTTTTGAGTACTGGAGGCCATCTATTCAAAGCCTACCACCCCAAAATTTTAATGATTTTTTTTTTTTTTTTTTTGTTTTGTTTTGTTTTTTTTTTTTGTCTCACTCTTTAAACCAGGAATTGCCTGGAAGTGATCCACTTTGTGGCCCAGAGTTCAGGCTAAGCCATCTTGACTTTTCTGTTTTATTTCTCTTTGTGATCCTCCTCTTTTATTGTAAAAATGATTGTAACAGACAGCTTCAGGTTCACTGAGATGAACTTCCAGTTATGGAGGAAGGGAAATTGCTGGAATTAAAGTTGGCCTGCTCTTACAGGACCAGAGAGTAAGCCTCAGCCAAAAGCCACACAGCACAGCACACCCCAGGCAATGGCACACTTTGCAAATTGAAATCCTAAACCCACCCCAATAGATTCTGCATTGCCAGGTGGATTCAGGGGTTGGGGGAAACACATTTCTTAAGCAGCACTCTGATGGAGTGAGAATAATTTAACTAGCATCAGTCACACAAAAGAATTTTCATGATAATTAAACTATTTTGCATATTCCTAAAATGATAGATATATGCTTTGCAAGTTCACCCAAACTCACAGTGTGGACAACAAAAGTAAATGTTATTGCAAATTATGGACTTTGTGCATAATATATCTATATAACAGATGATCCTCTTGATGGAAGGTGTTGATGTTAAAAAACTGTGCAGAGAGCAGGGGGCAGAGAGATTACTAGAAATCTCTCTCTTTCTTTTTTCAATTTTGTTATGAACCGAAAACTTCTCTAAAAATGAAATGCTTTAAAATACATACACAAGTGTTTAGATTTTATTTCATAAAAGGTGGGCTATAAAGTGAAATATTATGTCATTCATTTATAACAATAGTAATGCTCTTACCTTAAATCCCTCAGAGAGGGATTGGAGAGATGGCTTAGCGATTAATGTGTTTGCCTGCAAAGCCAAAGGACCCAGGTTCAATTCCCCAGTACCCATGTAAGCCAGATGCACAAGGGGGCACATACGTCTGGAGTTCATTTGCAGTGGCTAGAGGCCCTGGTGTGCCCATTCTCTCTGTGTGTCTCTCTCTCTCTCTCTCTCTCTCTCTCTCTCTCTCTCTTTCTCTGCTTGCAAATAAATAAAAATTTAAAAAAATTAAGTCCCTCAGGATGATTTACTCCCAGCCTTTGGTTCTGAGTTGGGTGACTGGGCTCACTTGGGCTACTTGTTATGCACTGAATCAGTAGGTGTTTCACAGGCTCATGCCTGCACTCCATTGCTTAGTAGCCACCACACTTTCTGCCTTGTTGTGTTTTTTTTTTTTTTTTTTTTGTTTGTTTGTTTTGATTTTTAATTTTTTTGAGGTAGGTTCTCACTGTACCCCAGGCTGACTTGTAACTCACTCTATAGTCCCAGGCTCACCTCAAACACATGAAATCCTCCTACTTCTGCCTCCTGAGTGCTGGGATTAAAGGCATGCACCACCATGCCCAGCTTCAGTTTTCTTATCTATAAAACCCAGGAAAGAGTGCTAATTGCACCGGACACTCAAAGAAGGACTTGGGAAATGTTAACATATTTGATTGTACTTATCACCATTTAATGCGGGGGGGGGGTATTGTGGTTTGATGCAGGCATCCCCTTAGAAACTTAGGTGTTCTGAATGCTAAATCCCCAGCTAGTGGCAATTTGGGAATTGAAGCCTCCTGGAGTTAGTGTATAGAGGCAGGCTTATGGGTGTCATAGCCAGCTCCCTCTCACTAGTGTTTGGCACACTCTCCTGTCACTATTGTCCATCTGATGTTGTCCACCCTCTGCTCATATCATTGTTTCCCCCTGCCATCATGGAGCTTCCCCTCAAGTCTGTAAGCCAAAATAAACCTTTACTTCCCCCCCCCACACCCACCCCAGAAGCTGCTCTTGGTTGGGTGTTTTCTGCCAGCAATCCGAACCTGATTGCAACAGAGGGGAAACAATAATTTTTCTTCTTATAATTATGACACAGAATGAAAAGAAGAGAAAACATGGAGCCATCAAGGATGGCTTTGCAATGTTAAGAACTCATTGATTGCACATAGGTTTTCCCTGGCACACACAGTTACTTAACAACCATATCTAGAAACCGTCACTGTTCTGATTATCTTTCTACATGGGAGGCCATGTAATTATAAAAAAGGTCTCAGATAACTTTAGTTTTGTCTCCTATGAGTTCAAGTTCTGCTCCCTGGACTAGTGTCTAAAGGGGGAGGGTTTGAAAAGCAGATCTGCAGAATCTAACAAGTTTATTGTTGGAAATCATAATCTTGATCTAATGTGAAATGTTAAAACATTCACAAGTTTTACATTATCAGGGAATTGCATTTTCAGAGATCAACTGGGATCTCTTTGGTAGGAAGCATTCACCTTGCTAGAGCAATGCACTTCTGTGTCTCAGCTTATTCCTTTCAGGGGGGAAAATTGGAATGATCCTTGGCTGTATTCAGAAAGAGAACAAAAGGAGTAAGGCAGGTAAAGGACACAGCACCATGGAAATGACATTTAGTTTCCATTGGAGTTCTAAACTATTGAACATTTTAAAATCTTCATTTGAAGAAACTTGGAGAAATCTGTCGAGTGGGTATGAAAAATGATACAGCCTGCCACTTAAATAGGGTGCTATAAATGTTAACAATTGTTCAATCTAAATGGTTTGTGTTAAGGTAAGGGCGGGGCAGAACATGGCATTCCTTCATAGACCACTTCGGCAAGAGGATTACTTTGTGCCAGAGGCAATTTAATAAATCAGCAGGTGCAAGAAGGACACTTTGACTCTCATCTTTTCCTCCTGAAATCAAGACACAAAACTACCATAAGGAAGGTGCCTTCCTGTACAAGAAACAAAGTGTTTTTATCAGCAGGGATGAAACATTGAAGCTAAGAGAATTCCATATGAGTGCATCTTGTTAAAAACAATTATCATTTTTTTAGCCTCCCCACATAGTTTATTTTTATTGCTCAACCAAATATAAAGGCATCTAGATTTTCCACTTCTTTGGGTCATAATTTCCTTATGAGGGCTTCTGTGTCAAACAAAATTTACATGAAATACTTCTATTGCTACTATGTTTTATGTCAATTAAGTTCTCAAGCCCAGTTCTCTTCCATAAATGATAAGGAAGGGCTATACAAGGTCTTAATTCTTTTTATTCTGGTTATTTCCCACATGTTTGAAAATTTTCTAACAAAAAGTTTTCAAGACAACTTACTGAAGGATTTGAAAAGACAGAATTCTGAAGGACTTTCTCTTTTCCCTAAGAAACACCATTTTCCCTTTCCACCCAAAACACACATGCTTTGAAGAAAGCTGTTATCACTCAGCATTAGCGATCAGCAACAGCCCCAAATTCAGACAACTGACGCAAATCCGCCCCACTGGCTATTTTGATTGGCTGGAATAGGTAGGAGACTAAAGTGAACCATTCAAAATGTCAAGTTTTCATGCAACAGCTAATGTAAACAGTTTCAACCAACCTGGGATGCTTTTCCTGCTAGACATGACTGGAAGAACGAGGAAGTCTAGTCGCCGCAGGACCGAGACAGTATTAGACTATAATATCACAGTTTGCTGGATTGTGATTAGGCAGAATATCAAGGAAAAAGAAGAGAGGAGAAAGAGAGGGAGGGAGGGAGGGAGGGAAGGAGGGAGGGAGGGAGGGGGAACAGAATGAGAACCAAACAGAGAGTGTAAAGAAAGAGGAGGAGGGTACTCATAGGCATGTCCCCCCAACGCCCCATTTGAACTAAATGTACCATGGCACTTTTCAATTACTCGGGCCAAAAAATTTCATCCTCTGCTCAACCCAAAATGCGTCACTTTTGCGTTCCTTTCTTAAAAAAAAAAAAAAAAAGTATTTATTTTACCTATTTGCAAGGAGAGAGGTGGGGGGGGGGGTGGCGATTCTAGCCACTGCAAACGAACTCCAGATGCATGTGCTACTTTGTGCATCTGGTTTTACATGGGTATTGGGGAATGGAACCCAAGTGGATACACTTTGCAGGCAAGTACCTTAAGCACTGAACCATCCCTCCAGCCCCACTGTGCTCCTTTCTTGTTAAATTATCTTAACATACTAACAGACTAGGGCAAGATAAGTATAGCTGGGACAGTGACTAGGGGAGTTCATGCCACCTCCTCCCTAGCCCCTCCAAGTGCACTGATGTATCACTGCCTGCAGAATGGAGAATCAAGGTGGTTGCTGAGGAACCCTTAGGCCAAGAGAGTATACAACATCTGCTGAAGTCATGAGTGACTTGTCAGTGAAGTTCAGCAGCAGTACAGCCTCCTAAGAACCAGCTCTTTTCACACCAGTGGGTATTTGTATAATTATGGTCAATTTAGAATTTCTAGGGCATGGGGCTAAATTACAGTGACATTTAAGAGCTCCGTGAAATTTCCCCATTTATCTTGAAGATTTCTGGAGTAACTATGTTGTAATTAAGTAATTTTTCATCTTTTCATTTTTATTATAATTTTCTTCTTCAAGCTTAGCAATTACCCACCACTCCAGGACACCTTCTTGCATATAAGAAGAGAGAGAGAGAAAAAAGACCACCCACTTCACTGGAGGTTAGGACTAGATTTCACAGCTTTGGATGTGTATAACAACTTCCAAGGAAGGTGCTTCAACAAGATTCTTCCAAAGCTCCCACACCCCCAAACCAGAATCCCCCATTCCCACAGAGAATTATTAAGTCTGAAATTTTCTAAGGGTACAATTAAAACCCAAATAGGGCACATCATGAGTACTTCATGGGGTGGTAGAGATTTTAAGCACCATCTGGGAAATGTAGACACAATCCTATTTGTGTCTGCTTGCAAATTTTTTGTATGTGTCACCCACACAAATATTATAAGGCCATATCTTTGAGCTTCATTGAACATAGAGGGGAAAGGTAGCTTACAATGCATTAAGCCATTCCAATGGCATTCTACATCTATCAACAAAAATACATTATACCCACAAAAAATAACTGGAGGCCTGGAAAGTTTAGATCAACAGCGCCTGACTGGCATGTTCCTGAGAGAAACAGTACCAGTCAGGGTTGGTTTTGTGCTATGCCAACTGACAGTCACAGACACCTGTGACCACCCACACAATGAAGTACATCCTGACTCCATGCAAGCACCAAGCCACTCTGATGAAAGTATTCTCAGCTCCATTTGAGTACTGTGGGACCTACATGTAACTGTGGCAGTATACACTCATTGTCAGCACCCGAGAAACTGAAGCAGGAAGATTTCAAGCTGGAGGTCAGCCTGTACATACCAAGGTCAAGACTTCCCTGGGATGCAAAGAGACACACCGTCTCAGAGAAAAAAAAAATGATAAACAGGAAAACTATTTAATAATTTTCCCTGTGATACCAGTAACATCATGAGTGCAAAGATATTTGAAACCCACATCTGTCCCACTCAAAAGCTTGTATTTCATGTTGTACTTGAACTGATTGGAAAAAGCCATCAATTCCAGTTTCTCTCCCATAAGAAGACGTAATACAAGTATTTCACACATGTGTCTGAAACCATCTATAGCCCAGTGAAGGCATTTCTACTTAGACAATCTTTCAATTAATCCCATCCCTGTCCAGCCTCTGGTCGTTTATTATCTTTTCCTGCATGTCACACCTTTCTTTTCCTAACCATTTCCGCCTAGGGAAGGCTTGTCTATACTCAAAACTCTGCTATGTCTCCATGCCACAAGTATGTACTGGGCACAAACTGTGTGCAAAACATGACAGGCACAGTAGTGTTTGAGACAAAAGTAGCTTCTTTTCTAGAGACCTCACATTCTTGAGGCAGGTGATGGTGTCCCAGAACTTAGTGGGGGAATTTAATGTAAATCTAAACTGCAAAACTTCATACCAAGTCGAGAGAATGCATCCCACAGATATGCAACTGGAATCAAGAGAACAGAATTTCATTTGTGAGCACCAAGTGTGCCACATGTTTTCACATAGATCTAATTTAATTGTTAGCTATACAACAAACTTTGAATGCAAGCAGGCTAAGGCATTCCTACAAGAATGGTTTTGCAATAGATACACTGTATGAAGTGCTGGCCTAGACACCAGAGCCAACACAAAGATGAACCTAATAGCAGGAAATAATTATAGAAATAATTAAAATTAGTACAATACTTTATCCCAGTGATTTTAAAAAATCATGTGCTCAAAGGGTATTCTTATATCATTTGCTTCTGGACTCTAAGGATCCACACAGCCCCCAAAGTACACATATGATAAAGTTTTGAGATTTCCTTGGAGTAGAAATTGGTCATAATGGACACCTTTATTCCCACAGCTAGAAGGGCGTTCGAGAAACAGCAAACAGATAAGGTCAAAGTAGAGGCCCTGGCCTCGGGAGGTTTCTATCCACTATATGCCCAAGAACACAGAAAAGAGTACAGAATATTGATAATTACTTCTATTTTAAAATCTTATCTCATTCAATCCTCAAGTTTACAAGTTAAAATACCTATTGCCAAAAAGAGGCTTATTATGATTAAAACACGTTTTACTTAAAATGGAGGCTATCATCAGTGAACAGAAAAGGAACATGAGATGATGGCTACATATTAAAGGAAGAAAAGATGCAGAAGACAAGAGATTCAGCCTACTTTCAATTAATTTTTAAAATATTTTATTTATTTATTTAAGACACAGAAAGAGAGAGATAAAGAAAATGGGTACACCAGGGCCCTTAGCCACTGCAAACGAATCCTAGATGCATGCACCACGCTGTACATCTGGATTTACATGGGTACTGAGGAATCAAATGTAGATCCTTAGGCTTTGCAGGCAAGTGCCTAAACCACTGAGCCATCTCTCCAGCTCATGCTTTCAATTATTATAAACTGTTCTGAATAACAATTTGGATTGATACTAAAAATGATGACCAATGAAGGCCATTACTCTTCATATTTAGAGTGGTAATTAGCTGGCAATAGTTTCTAAAAATGTGTCATTTAGGTACATGACATCAATTATCTGTAGAAAGTCAAAACAGCTAATGGTGTGGGGACAAAATAATGCAACGTGCTGACTTTATACTATCTGTTTTGCAATTGCTGAGTTTTCCCATTTACTCTCCCTAATCCTATGAGCTTCCTTTGGGATAAGTAATACTCTCTGTGGAAAACCCAAGTCCATTGGCCCGCATTCACTGCAGGACTACAATGGAGAAAAGAAGTCACAAGTGCTTTCTAAAAATTCACCCAGCACTAAAGACACCTTCAGATGAACCCAATCACCCTCCCTCAAAGAGCAGTGATGTAAACACTAGAGAAGGAAAATAATGGGGGCAATGAGTTATTTTTCTCCATGATGCCTAGGAAATCTGTGAATGCTACTAGTACTTGATTGTATTTACTTGGTATGGATCCCCAAGCCGGCCAAAATTTACTTGTGAGTACTCTGATTCCAAATACTTCTTCCTGATTTTTGTTTGTGAAATAGCTTGAGCACATGGTAACTTTTCAGATAGAATATGCCTTGAGTACCTTTTGTAATATTTTGCTACATTGATTTTTCCCTTACATAAACTGGTATACACACACACACACACCACCACCATCATCATCATCCCCACCACCATCATCATCCCCATTTCATCATTTGACATGAGTTTCTTGGCAGGACAGTACCTATTTAAGAAAACAGGCTGCAAAACCATCAGGATCTATGCAGAACAGAGTCATCTCACCCTTATGCCAAGTATAGTCAGTGTCTAAAGTGAAAAATGAAATACTCAAGAAATGGAAAGCTTAGAGTGCAGGGTACCCTGAAAAGTCAGATAAGAAAGACCCTAAGGAATCAAAACTTCTGCCTGATAGATGAAAAATACTGAGCATTTAAAAAAATATTTTAGTTTTGGTTACTTATTTGAGAGAGATAGAGAGAAAGAGAGAGAGAGACAGAGAGAGAGAGAGAGAGAGAGCGCACCAGGACCTCCAGCCACTGCAAACAGCAGCCTCCAGATGCGTGCTCCACCTTCTGCATCTGGCTTATGTGAGTCCTGGGGAATCGAATCTGGGTCCTTTGGCTTTGCAGCACATGTTAACTGCAGCCTGCACTAAGGATTTTTTTTTTAAATGGCTTCATGATCTAATTGAAGTTCTTCAGAAATAAGTTAAAACATATTAAAGACAATAAAATAAAAGAATGGAAGGAAAAGAGTCACTGGGGCACATATAAAATGCTGACAATGTTACTTAAAAATATATACTGAGCCAGATCTACTTCATGGCTTTGACAAAATACAGTGAAAGGAATTTGCAAAGTCATTGGCCAGTGATATTTACTACGAGCATACTCACGTAGCATACATTTCAGTTAATTAGGTTTCTGTAAGAATCATGTGATATTTGGATTTGGACATGAAATCAATACTGGCCCTACAGATACTCCCCATGTTCTGCAGTTCCCCATTCCAATCCACTCCCCCTCCCTAAAAAAATCAATACAAAAACCTTATATCAGCCAGAAAGGACAGTAATCTTTAAGTGGAAATAGGAATCTAAATTACAACTGTAAATGTCTAAAGCTTGTAGTCTAGAGATTTTCCTAATGGAAATTTTGATGTGACTTTTTGTTATTCTTACGGTTGGACTTGTGAGCATATTGTAAGGAAGGTTTAAAGGCCTGAATGCCATAAATTAGATTTTCTTTAAGAAATCATGTCCTTGACATATTTTTTCATTATCTGAAAGAATGAAACAGATTTCTCGGTTAATTAGTGCTAAGGCATGTATTTTGCATTAGCTTTAAGTTTACCAAAATGGCTTTAAAAATTTGAACAGATGGCAGAATTCTAACAACTTTTTCTTATGATTTAGGTTAGGAATAAAGTGTCACGAGACTTTTCCTCCTGTCTAACTTTTCCATAAAGTTAATGCATTTAATAGATATGATATATTTGTTTTTCTCACTTCAGTGTAAACAAGGCTGTCTCACCTTAGACAAGTGTAATGAGATGTGGGAATACATTTCACTATCTCAGGGTAAAGGGATTTGGGGGTTTAAGCATCAACACACAGAAACAACTCTAAGCTTTGGATGGTAAATGTGTGATGGAACAGTGGCTGCAGACAGACATCCAAAGGGGTCTGGCAGGGACAGGAATAAGCGAAAAGGAATTTGTCCAGGGATAGCAGGCACTGCTCAAAATCGCAATGAACAGGAAATCCCATCATGGCCCCATGGTATAGACCTGGCCTCTTACAGGCTGCTTTGAGGCAGAGGAATGCAGGCCTTGTGGCAGCCAGAGTAGCTTACTTTTTGAAAGCCTCAAATCTAATTTATTTATTTATTTATTTATTTATTTATTTATTTATTTATTTATTTATTTTTGGTTTTTCGAGGTAGGGTTTCACTCTGGTCCAGGCTGACCTGGAATTAACTATGTAGTCTCAGGGTGGCCTCGAACTCACAGCAATCCTCCTACCTCTGCCTCCCAAGTGCTGGGATTAAAGGCGTGTGCCACAAAAAAAAATCTAAATTTTGCAAACTCTTTCAAGGAAATTCGTTAGCTATTTATATTTAAAAGTAAATCAGAATGCTAGCAGGCCTGCCATGGCTCAGAGAACATTGAAGAAGGGGGGGGCGAAAGACTGTAAGAGCCACAGAGTGAGGAGGAGTATCTAGAGCCATGGTCCCCCACTTCCCCATAGGGACAGACTGAGGCCTTCACAACCCCACAGTGATTACCATGACTCCTAAGAAGAGGGGCCCCTGGATAACAGGAGTTGGGGCAAAGGGATCATAACCTGTTTGTGTATATGTTTGTGTGTGTGTATATATATAATTTTAAAATATTAACTCCTGATAAAGAAACCAAATACCGTTCTGTGAATAAAAAAAGAAAGAAAATTTATGAGGCCCAAAGCAATCAGCCTGTATCCTGCAATCGACCATGACACACAGTGTATAAGTGTGGTATGAATATAAAATGTCTCCCATAGCGTCAAGTGTTTGGGATTAAGCCTCATACTTTGTCCCCAGCTGGTGGAGCCTTAGGGACTTGGGGCCTTGAGTGGAGGAGGTCTATCACTGGCAAGCACTGTAACCGCCAAACCTTTTCTCTAGCCCCACTTTCTTCCTTTCTAATCCAAATGCTCTCACTCCTATGTTTGCACTGTAATGAAGACTATCAGATATGCAAATTATTTCTTCATTGTCAGAAGGTTGGCCCCTTCCTTCCAAGTACCAAAAAAATTTAATCTTCATTTCACATTTACCTCTCTATTTCTGTTTTATAAACAGGTTTGATGTTTGAACTACTTATAAGTCTACTATTTCCTTCATCAATCAGATGATTTTTTTAAATTTGTCTATATATTTCAAGAATTTTTATTTATTTACTTGCAAGGAAAGAGAAAGAGTGAGAGAGTGAGAGAGAGAGAGAGAGAGAGAGAGAGAATGGGCACACTCAGGGCCTCCTGCTGCTGCAAATGAACTCTTGCTATATGCATCACTCTGTGCATCTGGCTTTACATGGCAACTGGGGAATGAAACCCAGGCCGTTAGGCTTTGCAAGCAAGTGCCTTAACTGTCGTGTTGAAATAATTTTAACATGGGCTAGCTTTATACTTATACAAGAGTCATTACTTTTAACTGAATATTATCATTTAATGATAGTATGTTAGTCAATACTTCTTGGTCAGAAACTAGATAGATGACATATGATTGATGGAGCCCATATATATATATATATATAATTTAGGTATAAATAAAATGATAAAGATATATTTGGCCCATTATATTAATCATCTTATTCTGTATGCATGCCTTCTATCACATTGCATATCTAAAACATATACAAATCTGCTTATTTAAAGAATGAATAATCCTGACACTTTGTGGCTACATTTAATTTAATATCAGATGCAGTTTCTAGTACCATATGTGTATTACTCAATTTAATCATTATGAATTTACCAAAAAGTGGAAAACAACTATTTTCTCTTGTCAGAATTAGAAAAAGAAGGCTTACAGAGCAAAATTAATGTGCCAAAGTCAAGCAGTCCCATCATTATCAGTGCCAAGAGGCAAATCATCCATGGGGGCTTGCACATATCTTCACTCGCTCAGGTCACGCTGAGCTCCCCCCTGATCATCGCACTGGACACCTCTAGGGCTTTCCCCTAGAGCTTTTCAGGAATTCACAAGGAGGAAAGGGGTCCCTTATGTGGTCCTTGGCTGCTAATACCCTTAACTTATAAGTCTCAGCCAAGGAGTCCAGGTAAAGTGGGGCCACGTGATTCCCCAAACTGCCCAGTATGCTCTCTGCTCTCCAGCCTCATCTTCAATTTTTATTTTTTAAAATGACATACAACATTTATGCTTATTTATGGTCTATATTATAATTAATATATATGTGCAATGTTACAATCAGGTTAGCTAGAATTTCTATTTGTCGAAATATTATCATTTATATGTGTTTGCAACCTTCAAGTTCTACAGCTCCACTCACTAGGAAATTTATAATTAATGGTCATAGACTAGTTACCCTACTGCAGCAGAAAGCATCAAAAATATTCCCTAACCAGCATGCTTTGCTGCCATCTTGCCCCACTTTCTTTCTACCCCTTCCCTTTTCACTTCTTTGCCCTTTTCTGACTTGTATTTTTTTTTTCTCTCCTCCCATATGATCCCTTGCTTTAGCTTTGGTATGGAAGTTCATGCTTCTCAAACTTTTCCATGGAAGTAACATAGGAAACAAGAATAAACATTTATTTTATTAGGGAAAGAAAAGCAGTGAGTGAGGGTGAAGGTGCGGGCAAGAGAGGGGCTGAGAGAAAGGGAGGGCAAGAAAATGGGAGGGTGAGAGAGAGAGTGGGGGAGGGGAGAAAGTGAGCGTGATGGTGAGGAAAAAGTGAGAGTAAGGAGAGGGAGAGAGTCACAGTGAGGGGGAAGGAGAGAATGAGAGGGAGGGGAGGAGGAAAGTGAGGGTGAGAGTGATGTTGATGGGAGGAAAAGGTGAGGGACAGAGTAAAAGTGAGGGTGAGTGTGAGGGAGAGGATGACAGACAGGGATAGATTGAGGATGAGGGAGAGAAAGAGAAGGGTGAGGAAGGGGGAGGGTGAGGAAGAGGTGAGGGAGAGAGAGGTAAGGGAGACACTGAGGGTGAAAGAAGGCAGGAAAGTGGAATGTGAAAGACAACAATTATTTTTATGTTTCTTCTTTAGAAATGTATGTGACCCACAGTGTCTTCATGAAAAGTATCATCTCCATTGACAAACATACTGGAAAACTTGACTTTCTAGGAGGCATCTTATCTAACACGTGGCTTTTAGTATCTCACTGGAAGAGTATGTCACAATGTGCTAAACTTTTGAAGAGTTTCTTTTTTAATCATGTAAGCATGAGACAGTGAATAATCGAACCTCACCCTCCATGCTGTGCCACGATTCCCCTGATTAACTGCATGCCCCTTCCTTTTCTTTAACATCTTCCTCATTAATGTGTGTCCTCCCTGTTGCAATAGTCTAAATAAATTCATCATCTTCATTATTCAATGCATTGTGGCTTGGACACATGGCTTTCCTAAAAGCAGAGTGTACGAGGAGAGAAACATGATATTGTATGGTGCATTCTTGTGAAATATTCTATGTCAACAGTGATATAGGGGACAAGAAATAATCTTATTGCCCACAAGAGAAAAGCATACGAACTCATTGAACGAGTTGTCTGTGCTACAAAAGCCTTCACAAGGAAACAAAGTTCTAAAGACATTAGGAAACCTGTATATGCTATTGAAAGAGAAATAAACATAGACAGAAATAATAATGGACAAGTATGATTCGAGAAAAAAATGATCTAGGCGCTGGAAAGATGGCTCAGCAGGTAAAGAAATACTTGCCCATACAACCCGAGTTTGATCCTCAACATCCATGTGAAGTCAGGTGCAGCTAAGCGTGCCTGTAACACCGGTCCTGAGTGGGAAGGAGACGGGAGAATCACTGGGGGCTTGCCAGCCTGACTGACAAACAAAATGGCAGTGCCAGGCTCAGCGACTAGGTCTCAAGAAAGTAGAGCAGAGAAGCAGTGGAGAAAAACACTTAAATCCTCCTTCTGCAGGTCCACAGGGCAGATGTAACTTCACACACATGGGCATGAAACACAAAACACACACACACACACACACACAAATTATATAATGGTAGTTGGCAGGAAGAAATTTTATGAAAAGCTATTTGCTCCGATTTCTCTCTGGGTCCCTGAGTCTTCAGATACAATTGTCCCTTCCTCTCATATTACGAGAACACCTCTGGGATGATGAAGTTTCAATGACTCCTTTCTGGTGAGAAGGGCAAAGGGGAGGTAACAGTGACCTTCTTGCTTCTGATATTTCCACAAATGCCAGAGTGTCAAATTTGAGGATAGTATGTCTGAACTCCATCATTAGGGGGGGAAAAAAAATCCAGACTTAATGTATTTCTGAAAGATTTTTTTTTCACTCCCAAGAAAGAGTGAGCAGGTAGGGTACAGTCACAGGGGCTCCATGGAGACACTGCAGGAAGTAGAAAGAGACCCTGCAGGAAGTAGGAAGATACCCTCCTTCCTGCCATCCTTAAGACAGCTGGAAACCAAGACAGCTGGGAACGGACACTGCCTTTCATTCACTCTTCTTTAAGAAAATCCTGTCACGGGCTGGCGGGCTGGAGAGATGGCTTAACACTTATGGCGCATGCCTGCAAAGCCCAAGGACACGGTTCGATTCTCCAGGTCCCACGTAAGCCAGATGCACATGGTGGCACATGTGTCTGGAGTTTGTTTGCAGTGGCTAGAGGCTCTCACATGCCCATTCTCAATCTCCCCCGCTTCTCTGTGCCTAACCAAAATAAATAAATAAAAATTTTAAAAAAGATTTAAAAAATTAAATACTGTCAGGACATAGCAGAGAGGGGTTAGGAACTGTAGATATAATTTCTTCAAGGGGAAACCATAGGATCCTGATTAAAGTGTTGGAATCCAAAACGAGGACAAGGTTGGAAGTATACAGGTGAGTGTGAGGTCTGGGATGAAACTTCATTCGGGACACAGGATGGAAAGAAGAGCTTACGTGACTGAAAGGACAAACAGGGACTACTTAAAACATGCAGGAAGAAGGCTAAGCCATTTACATTCATCATATCACTACATCCTCATGGTAACGCTGGGAGCTAAGCACTGTTGTGCTCCCACTTCATGTAAAATGTAATGCAGCCTCAGAGCGGTTAACTCATCCAGAGTCTTGGAGATACTTAAGTTACTTCACTCAAAATCAGAGCACACTAATAAGTCCCCAAGGTCTGTGCCCTGACTCTCCTAGAAAGGGCATCCTGTACAAACTGGAGTCTGGACAGAGGAGGATGAGAAAACCAAACAGACAGTCATGTCAGGACGATGTGGACATTGTCCTGATGTGATGAGAACACATGAAAGATAGGGGGAGGCAAAGCAAGGCGCTATACCCCACTGATGGATACACCTGGGGTAGCAGACAGCTTCAGGTTTGCTGAGATGAACTTCCAGACCAGGCACAGTTATGGAGGAAGGGATATCATTTGTTGAAGGTCACAGATCCAGGGGAAGTTCCATAGGGCAGAAGAAGCCGGCCTGCTCTTACAGGACCAGGCAAGAGAGAGAGAGAGAGAGAGAGAAAGCCAAAAGCCACACAGCACAGCACACTTCAGGAACTCCAGGTGGAACTAGGCACTTTGCATATCTTTAGATGGAAATTGTAAACCCACCACCACACCTTAGGGCTGGACCCTAAGATCCACCCAGTGACACTGCCTCCAGCCAGGTGGCTGCAGATCCAAAGTATAAACTAATAAAACACTGAATATATTGGGGGCCATCTATTCAAACTACCACACCTGCCCTTTGAAGGCTAACCAGTGGTTTCTTCTGGGGCATTAACATGAAGGGGAATTAGTTGAATGGATCATACATGCCTACAATCCCAGCACTCAGGAGGCCGACCAGAGGGATCATGAATTTCCAGCCAGCCTGGGCTCCATGGCAAGGTCCTATCAATACAACAATGAGTAAAGGGGAAAGAAGACCTGTCTAGGAAACAATCACAGACTTTCCTTCAGTCACCACACAGAAAGGCCATGTTGGAAATACTGTTAAACATATGTGGAGACTCAAATTTGGATTCTGTGCCTCTGACTGCTGGCAGTTACTTGAGGAAAAAAAAAAAAATGCCATTCTTGGAAAAGACCTGGCCAAGGCATCCTCCTGACTCTGAGGGGATTAGAGAGCAGTTCACACTTCAGGCTGTGCCAATTAAATATGATGACTGCCGCAAACGCAAACTCACAGGGAACACAGTGAGATGTTTAAAACACTTCCCTGACTAGACTGCATTCCTGCCACTGCGGGAGACTTGTTGCTCCCTCAAAAAAGAAAAAGCATGATGTCAGGACAGAGAAACAAAGACACTTAGAGTATAACTAGTATTTAAAGCATGGGAACTTTTAACAAATGAACAGAACAGACTAGCAAACTGAAGAGAAAAATGGTAGGGCTTGAGACTTCCGTGTTTTTTTTTTTTTTTTTTTTTTTTTTTTTGGCAAATAAATGCTTTCAGAATTGTAATGAATTTGAAAGTTATTTATAATCTCAATTTTCTTTCTTTCTTTCTTTCTTTTTTTTTTCTTTTTTTGGTTTTTCAAGGCAGGGTCTCACTCTAGCCCCAGCTGGCCTGTAATTCACTATGGAGTCTCAGGGTGGCCTTGAACTCATGGCGATCCTCCTACCTCTGCCTTCCAAGTGCTGGGATTAAAGGCGTGTGCCACCACGCCCAGTTTATAATCTCAATTTTCTTATGATCATGACAGAGGAGAAAAAGAAAACAAAACCCGGACACATATTCCACATTCCATCAGATTTAAGATGGCTTGCAAACACAAGGACATATTAATGACAGACAGGTCAAGGTGAGATTTGAGTGAACAAAATACCATGTTGTGAGCCCAGTCGTGAGTCGTAAATTGACTGCATAAATGTGGTGAATTGCAGTATGACAGGAGGGAAGTGAGAACTAACATAAGAAGCGACCTCAGGTCAGAGGTCTTGGAGCATGAAGACAGCCAGCGTGGTCAAGTGAATGGAGGAGAAATTTAATGCCCAAGCTTGGCTTTATTTGCCATACCTTTTTAGTACCCATGATGCCGACGGGGTTTGAGAAGCTTTACCCCAAAATATCACACCTTCGCATCTATGTAAATTATGTATTAAAAAACTAAAACACACCTTTAATCCCAGCAATCTGGTGGCAGAGGTAGGAGGACCACTGTGAGCTCATGGTCAGCCTGAGACTACAAAGTGAATTCCAGGTCATCCTAGGCAATACCCTACCTCAAAAACAAAACAAAACAAAACAGTAAAAAAGAAAAACTTAAACCCTTAACTTAAATACACCCATTAATATGTTTTTTGTTCAGACTAGACCATTATGTTGGATTAATTTGTTGCTTTTCAGAAAACTGGCCTAATGAGCCGGGCGTGGTGGCACACGCCTTTAATCCCAGCACTCGGGAGGCAGAGGTAGGAGGATCACTGAGAGTTCAAGGCCACCCTGAGAGTACATAGTTAATTCCAGGTCAGCCTGGACTAGAGTGAGACCCTACCTTGCAAAAACCAAAAAAAAAAAAAAAAAAAAAAAAAAAAAAAAAGAAAACTGGCCTAAGAAAGTAAAAGAATTATTTGTTTGGTATTTCTTTCTGTTTTCCCTTTTCTTTTTGTTTTTGTTTTTTCCAGATGCCTGTGGCACTTTTTGCATCTAACTTTTTACGTAGGTACTGGGGAATCTAATCCCATTCAATAGGCTCTGCAGGCAAGCCTCTGAACAAGCCATATATCCAACCTTAGAAGTTTGTTTTAAAATATTTTACTTAAAGCCGGGCATGGTGGTGCACGCCTTTAATCCCAGCACTTGGGAGGCAGAGGTAGGAGGATCGCCGTGAGTTTGAGGCCACCCTGAAACTACATAGTGTATTCCAGGTCAGCCTGAGCTAGAATGGGACCCTATCTCGAAAAACCAAAAAAATAAAATAAAATAAATATTTTACTTAGGGGGCTGGAGAGATGGCTTAGCAGTTAAGGTGTTTGCCTGCAAAGCCAAAGGACCCCAGTTCGTCTCTCCAGGCCCCACGTAAGCCAGATGTACAAGGTGGCACATGCATCTGGAGTTCGTTTGCAGTGGCTAAGACCCTGGCATGCCCATTCTCTCTCTGTCTCTCTGCCTCTTTCTATAAAATAAAATAAAATATTAAAATATTTAACTTATTTATGTGTGTGTGTGTGTGTGTGTGTGTGTGAGAGAGAGAGAGAGAGAGAGAGAGAGAGATGTAGATAGACAGAGAGAGAATGTGTGTACCCGGGCCTTTAACTGTTGAAAATACTCTCCAATGACTGACTACTGAATAGTGATGCCCCGGGCGATGAAAAGAATACTTTCACATACAGACACGATAAGGCAGCAAAATGCAAACCAGGGATTGACCAATTCAAACTGACAAATCAATTTTCAACACATTCAACCATTTACTGCTAGAAAAATGAGCTAAAAATATAGTGAAGGTTTATTGGAGGAGATAGTCAATTTAAGAACTTCAGAACAAATCTGAAAAACCTCCCCAGCTCACATCACACTTTACCACCATAAAATGCAAGATAGTTGCCTATTTAATCATCCTAACACTGCAAACTTTATTGATAAACATTAAGGTAAACCATTATTTAAAAAATCACCATGGAGCAAACACTGCAGGTGAACCAATTAGAAGTTCCTGCCCAGCATCTAGTGCGGCTTCCAAATCCAGTCAGTTGGCCGTCAGCTTTCCTTGTCTACTTATTTCTGGTTTTTATTTACCTGGTTCTTAAACATTCAAGTGCAAAACAATATATCAAAATTAGGTATACACTCAGGGTCAGTTAAGAACTACCAAGAACCGCCAGGTGTGGTGGTGCATGCCTTTAATCCCAGCACCCGGGAGGCAGAGGTAGGAGGATTGCAGTGAGTTCAAGGCCATCCTGAGACTACATAGTAGCCTGAGCTAGAGTGAGACCCTAAAAAAAAAAAAAAAAAATAAAAATAACTACCAAGAACTCTGTGTGTTTGAAGTGAGAAACCCCTGCACACAGGGCAAGTGCTCCAACCGTGAGCCTCACCTCGTAACGTCACTAAGGAAATTCTGAAGAAATGCACTTTTCCGCCTAGTTGATTGCTTCCTAGTCTTTCTTACTTGTCATCACCCTAAGGAGTCCTTTTAAATGCTCTTTTCCCTAATTTCCTCCTTGAATTTATTGTATTTTATTTGTTTATTTATTTAAGAGAGAGAAATAGGCAAGGAGAGAGTGAGAGAAAGACAGAATAGGCAGGTCAGGGCCTCCAGCTGCTGCAAAGGAACTCCAGATACATGCGCTACCTTGTGCATCTGGCTTATGCGGGTCCTGGGGAATCAAACATGGGTCCTTTGGCTTTGCAGGCAAGTGCCTTAACTGCTATGCCATCTCTCTAGCATGTCTTTGAAATTTTAATACCACAGATTCCCTGTCTTTTTAGATACTTAATATATATATGTGAGTTTGCACATGAAAAGAGTGTTCCTAAGAATTAATTTTTGCCTGCATGAGGGTGATCTCACCCCCAGGGAGGAAGCATGAATAACTGCCTAAATATGTGCCTCCATTGTGTAGGAATGAAAAGCTAACTTCTAGAACCTTCCCCTTCAGGGACTATCTACTAAAGCTCATTTCCAGTACAATGATTCTTTCTAGACCTTTGGGGGGCACAGAACGATGAGAAGGTGATATACACTCTGAAATTAAAAAAAAAAAACAACACACACAAATGAACCTATTTTGCAAGAATGAGCAATGTATTTGACTTTGATGTTTTAAAGTATGAAGTGAATAGAGAAAGAACAATTTTCACATAGTCCTAAGACAGGCGGACATATGCACATGAAAACTGAAGCTGGGCTCCCACCTTCCACTATATACGGAAGTTAGTTCAAAACAGATCAAAGGAACTGTAGAGATGGCCTAGTGGTTGGAGTTGCTCACTTGCAAAGCTGGATGGACCCATGTTCCATGACCCATTACACACAGAAAACCAGATGCACAAAGTGGCACATGCATCTGGAGTTTATCTGTAGCAGCAAGGGAACATTCATTCTTTCATTCCTATTATCTCTCTCTCTCTCTCTTCGCAAATAAATACAAATATTAAAAAAAATAGATCAAAGACCTACATGTAGGTGTTCAAACCATAAAACTTGAGGACACAGATCTAAATCTTCCTGAGTGTGAATTATGTACAAGTTTCTTACATATGCCCCCCCAAAGTATAAAATCAACAAATAAAAGAGAAAAATTGAACTTCATCAAAACTGAACTGCTGGAGCTGGGGAGATGGCTACACAGTTAAAAGACTCTTGCTTGTAAAGCTTGCCAGCCCTTTTTCAATTCCCTGGCACCCATATAAAGCTGGACTCAAAGTGCTGCTTGCATGTGTTGTTTGTATGCAGCAACAAGAGACCATGCTACATACACAATTGATAAACGTTGTTAAAAAGACTGAAAACTCAATGCTTTAAGCAACCATCAAGAAACTGAAGACAGTGGCTGGAGAGATGGCTTAGCAGTTAAGGCTCTTGCCTGCAAGACTTAATGATCCGGGTTTGATTCTCAGCACCCACATCAAGCCAGATGCACAAAAAGGTGCATGTGTCTGAAGTTCATTGGCATCCTTTAGAGGCCCTGGCACACCCATTCTCTCTTTCTCCCTCTGTTTCTCTTTCCTTGCAGATACTTATTCATTTGCAAGCAGAACAATTAAGAAATGAAAGTCAAGAAAATCAAATGGATCTGAGAAGGTATTT
Organism: Orientallactaga sibirica; assembly: GCA_036365145.1. NCBI lineage: Eukaryota > Metazoa > Chordata > Mammalia > Rodentia > Dipodidae > Orientallactaga > Orientallactaga sibirica. The sequence continues at coordinate 7,946,765 of JAEOAD010000046.1, forward strand.
GGGCATGCATCTAAAAGTAGATACATACATTCACATGAAGAACTCTTGCAGATTCTGAAGATGGCTCAGTTGGTAAAGGGCTTGCCAAGAAAGTATGAAGACCTAAGTTCAAATTTTCCCAGACCCAACATAAAGGCTGAGTGTGGTATTACATGCCAGGACTTCCAGCACTGGGCAAGTGGTGAGAAAGAGTCCCTGTGGTTAGCTGGTCCAGCCAAATCTGTGAGCTATTGTTTGAGTGAGAGACCATGTCTCCAAAATAAGGTGGAGAACAATGAGGAAGGCACCCAACTTTAACATCTGGATTACACACACTCATGCATGTGTGCGCACACACACACATGCAATTAAAATGTAGTATATTTAAGAATATTGAGCGAAGAACCATTTATAAATAATCATCCAAATTCTATTTCTCTCCTTCTCTCTCACTCTCTCTAAAAAAAGGGGGAGTGAGGAAGAAATGAAAGACATTGCAGGAGTTTTGCTTTGTTAATTCTTTTGAAAAATATTTCACTTATTTATTTGAAAAAGAGAAAGAAGCACAGAGAGAGAGAGAGAGAGAGAGAGAGAGAGAGAGAGAGAGGGAGAGAATGGACACCAGGGCCTCTAGCCACTTCAACTGAACTCCAGATGCATGCACCACTTTGTTGTGCATCTGGCTTACATGCGTACTGGGGAATCAATCCTGGTCCTCAGGCTTTGCAGGCAAGTGCCTTAACCGCTAAGCCATCTCTCCATCCCATGTTAAAGTTTTTTATTTAAAAAATTAGGGATGGGGCTGGAGAGATGGCTTAGCGGTTAAGGCACCTGCCTCCTAAGCCTAAGAATGCTGGTTCCAATCTCCAGGTCCCACGTTTAGCCAGATGCAAAGTGATGCAAGGGCACAATGCCGTACTTGACCAAAAGGGGGCGCATGTATCTGGATTTCGTTTGCAGCAGCTGTCTTCTTCTCCACCCCCCACCCTGTCTCTACAAAAAAAAAAAAAACTTTATACATCTATTGATTTTATAAACACACTGAATTTTAAAAAGTCATATAGATATTTATAATGAATACTATAAGGTAGAAAAACAATGCAATTATAAATCATACGTGGGACTTGGGAGAGGGCTCAATAGTTAAGACTACTTGATGTATGACCATGAAGACTTGTTACACATACCTGTAACCCCGGGGCTAAGGAGACAGGAGGATTACCGGGGCTCCCTGTTGGCCAGTCCAAACAAAAAATTAGGAACCTCAGGACCAGTGAGAAGCTCTGCTCAGGAAAATAAGGAAGAGTGAATAGTTTGTCTCCGCTTGCGTGCACATAACTACATACACACATACACATATCATGCACACACATACATAAAAAAGCATATTAACTAGACCATCAGTCATGTAATAACTTGTTATATTTAAATATACCTAACTTTGTTTCCTCAAATACAAAACTAAGTTTCCTTCCTAAGATGTACCAGATTTATTTAAGATTTCTGGCTTCCAAACTCAAGGCCAACTGCACGTACAAAACCCTAGTTTGAAAACCCAAAGGGCTCGGCTAGTCTTTAACCTTTCCTACTTAGTACTTTAAATATTATCTCATTAATTTACTCATTAATTCTCTTAGCAAATGTATATGGGCTCACTAATGGTCAATTTGGGAAAATAAAAATGTGACCTTGGACTTGCTCTTTAAAAACTGTTTTTCTGGCATTATATTTTTCTTAGATTGCTAGTCACCATGAAGATAAAAGTACAAAGTCATTTATCCAGGCTGTGTGATATTTAGCCCAAGTCCTGTAAAACTTAGACAATGAAGCTATTTTATGCATATGTATTTGAAGGACATTTTTTAAAGTGCTAAACTATAAATATTCTGATTCACCGTTCTCTCACATGTCCTAAAAATGACTTCACGCAATCACTAACCAAGAGGTAGGTTTTGTACCTCACTGGAAATGTCACTTAATAAATAACCTTCAAATTTAAATGCAAACTACGGATATCATTCATAGATCCTCAAGCTTGTCCTTGAAGTCTAAACGGGCAAAGAAGCAAATAAAAAATATTCTCTGCCATTAGTACTTATACCTTCAACTTCTTGGAAACAAGTGTAAACTTTAAAACAATTAGCATAATATTCTTAGATTTAAGAATCACTCTCTCTTATCCTACTTAGATTAAGGATGTCAAATATGGCTTTGGGATAATTTTCAATTTATCCTTCTCAATCTCAGATTAAATGACTGCAGGCTACAGGGGAAATTAATTTATCTCGTAAATTTTTATGTGACATATTCACTTAAAACATTCAATAGTGATGTCTTCTACATAGAGATATTCCCTCGTGTGTGGATTATGTGTTTAGACACACACTGGGAGTTCAGGCATTGCAAGCCTGAAACTCAAGCTAAGGAATATGTGCTGGGAATGGAACACTGAGAAATAAACAACATAGATTTGTTGAGTACGTGGTGAGTAGAACTTTCAGACAGAAAATTTGTCAGCAGATGTTCATGAGACTATTTGGCGCTGACTCTTTCATTGCACAGCAAGCCTTCTAGATTATAATAATTATATGCTGCTCATGTTTATGTACTTCATCGCACTTGATTATGTCCACAATAGTATGGTAGAAGGACTAATCATGGGGCCCCATCCTAACACGAGGTACCTTTGAGAATGCACCCTCATCTGAAAAGAGGAGCGTGAAGGTTATAGGAGTATTAAAGTGAGAATCAGCTCACTAAGGCCAGGCATGGGTGGGGAAAGTAACATCAGCTATTTACCTTAACCCAGGATGAGCACAGGGTTAGTACATGATTGACAGAGGGCCTGGCGTGGGGGCGCACGCCTTTAATCCCAGCACACAGGAATGAGAGGTGAGGATGGCTGTGAGGTCAAGGCCACCCTGAGACTACATAGTGAATTCCAGGTCAGCCTGGGCTAGAGCGAGACCCTACCTCAAAAAACAAAATGATGAAGGATGGAGGCTGAAGAGCAGGTCACCGTGACAAGAAGTAAATGACTGCCTTGCCAGCTTTGAAGACAGAGGCTCTGTCCATGAGCCAAGATACAGCCTCCATAAAGCAACACAGCTGACTGACACTGTCATTTTAGCTAAATATAACCTGGGCCTGGGAGGTGGCTCAAGGGTTAAAGGTGCTTGCTTGTAAGACCTTTTGGTCCAGGTACAATTCACCACTGCCCACATCAAGCCAGATGCATAATGTGGTGCATGCATCTGGAGTTTGTTTACAAGGTCAAGAGGCACTATTGCATTTTCTTCTCTTTTCTCTCTCCCACTCATATGTATATATAAATTTAAAAAAATAAATACAACTTGATTCTGACTTCTGAGCTCCAGGAACTATTGAATAATATATTACGTTGTCTAAGTCACTAAGTTTGTGGTCATATGTTACAGTACCAATATAAAAGTGATGCCCACTGAAAACCAATTAGTTACTTTCACAATAAAAGTCACAAGTGAAAGTGAATGCCTAATCAAACTGAGATGAGCACTGAAGACACTTTCAGTTTCTCCCTCTCCAGCTCATCCGAGTCCTTTGATTGGTACACCCAGTCACTGGAATTTCGCTGTCACCTCACCCGAAGTCTAGACTTCTCTGTATCAGCAATAGTTTCTTTCCTCTGACCAGGAGCAACAGTCCCTTGGAGATCACCACGGACTGCTACTGTGAGAATCCCGTGTTGTTTGAGTGAATAATGACTGTGCTGTGTCACAGTACACCGTGTCTCCTTAGGCAGGCACATTGGTCTCGGTTGCCCTCATAATACTAAACCCAGAGCAGATTTTACAGAGTTGGGACACTAAGAGGTGTCTATTAAAGTAGACATTCTTTCACATGCTTCTTCATTCAGCCATCACTTAATGGGCTCTTAAAATATATGAACAGTGGGCTGGAGAGATGGCTTAGCGGTTAAGGCACTTGCCTAAAAAGCCAAAGGACCCTGGTTCATTTCCCCAGGACCCACATAAGCCAGACGCACAAGGGGGCACACGCATCTGGAGTTCGTTTGCAGTGGCTGAAAAACCTGGTGCGCCCATTCTCTCTCTCTCTTTCTCTCTCAATTAAATAAATAAATAAATAAATAATATTTAATATCCACACACACACACACACACACGAGTGGTGTGGCACACACAGAGAATCTGAAGAATGAGTACACAACCTTTCACTGTCTTCATGACACAATCTACTGAAGTAGGCAGACAGACAGACATGTTTTACAGTAGGAACATGAGAAAGGACTCAATGTTTTAGGGGTTTTGAGAGGAAAATTAACAACCTTATGAAAGAAACATCAATGTCGGAATCATAAAAACAAATTACATATTAAGTGAAAATAAACTGATCTTGTAATTAGCTATTAACTCATGAGTTGGTTAAAATTTCACCTGGATGTCTCTCCAAGCCTCGAATCCCATTCTGAAAATGACCCCTCTACTGTAGGCACTTCCCTGTCGCTAACATGTGCTGTTGACTCCATCCCGGGCTGCCAGTTAGATCGTCAGACATAAGATTGCTTCTACCGTGGGAGAAGAGACACTCCTTGGTCAAGAACACTATATCATGCAGGCATGGTGAGAACCAGGTAGAGAGAGACAGAAGGCTGACAAGGGCTGTGCACCACAGTAATGGCTCTAGATGCTGTCCTTGTGAGCTCTGTGCCCTCTCTCGCTTTGGCTACAAGGAGACATACTTGTGTGCTTAATACCAGAGTTACTTTGTATGTTCTTGTGAGATGCTTCTAGCTCCAAAGAAATAGCTTCCACAAGTTCATAGGCATTCCGGCATTTGCCTCAACCACCTCACCTGAAATAAGTGGTTAGTGAAGCAGTTTCCCCTTTCAGGAGACAGGTAACAGAATTCATAATGCAAGCAAAAAAATGTGCTTAGACTATGAATTATCATATAAATATAAAACACTGAAGTCTGTTATGAAATATTGTTCACAGAATGACCTCTATTAAAAGCCAAATGGAAAGATTCTTTTCCAGCAAGAATTAGGTAGAAAAGAGCTCCGATGAAAATGGACCCTGATTCAAAACAGCTTTGTTCATTTCAAAGTGTGGGAGAGAGATGGGCAAGGAGATAACTACAGCAAGGGACAAATTCCATGCACAGCCAGAAGTACAAACCCTGGAAAAGGTTCTGCCCTCCCAGAGAAAGCAGTATCTTGCTACTGAAGCTCGTTTTAGAGGTAGGAGGATCACCATGAGTTCGAAGCCACCCCGAGACTACATAGTGAATTCCAGGTCAGCCTGAACTAGAGTGAGACTCTACCTCAAAACAACAAACAAACAAACAAACAAACAAACAAAAATAACAACAACAAAAAACAGATTGCTACTACGATCTTATTCCAATGGGATCTAGGAATGGCAATCAAAGACAATTTTTGATGGTGTCAAACTGAAGAAAGCAGTGTTGTAACAAAACCGGACAAGCAGGACTTACTCCCGACCCTCAAGGAGTCTCATTCTGCTGTCTACTGCCAAGAATCTAGTGCTTGCTTTATAGACTATGGCTGCTGGGACGCTCCTGCGGCTGCCCTCAGTGTTGTCCGTAATAGTCCATTAGCACAAACAAAGCAAAAACAAGGAATTAAGACCCATGTTCTTGCTGTTCTTGGTTGTAATCTCTGGTAAGGGGCTCATTCATGATGAAGTCAGAAACTGGCTAAGGTAGAGACTAGAAATGACCTAAAACATAAATAAACATATTGATGTTATTCTTATGATCCAGATTTCGTGCTGTGGTTGTTTGAATATATGTTCCGCTCCCACCCCCCCCGACTCAGATTAGCTTTTTTGAGGCAAGCCCAACAGATTGCCTTTTTTATGTGTGAGTGAGAGAGAGAGAGAGAATGAATTGGCATGCCAAGGCCGCCCGCCACTGAAATCGAACTGCAGATGTGTGAGTGCGTCTGGCTTAAGTAGGACCCAGAGAGTCGAACATTAGCCCTCAGGCTTCGCAGGCAAGTGTCTTAACTGTTAATCCATCTCTCCAGCCTTTGGATGTTGTATTAAAGCTTGTAATTTCAGTCTCCAGCCACCTGGCTGGAGAAGGGGTCCCTGGGGACAGATCCTGGAGTCCAGCCCTATGGTGTGTTTGGGGGCCGATCTGATTTCTGGCCAAAATGTATGCAAGGCATTCTTAGCTCTGGCGGGGGTGGGGGGAGTCCCTGCTTCTGGTTGCCTGTTTGTGCTTACTGCTTTTTTGGTGCTGGTGCTGGTGTTTTGTTTGCTAGTTTTTCTCTCTGCTTGGGTCTGTGAACGGGAGGCAGCTTCTTCTGCCACTGATGGAACTTCCCCGTTGGATCTATAAGCTGAAATAAACTCCTTTCTCCTATAAACTGTGCCTGGATTTTGATGTTCTGCCCAGCAGTATGAAGCTGTCTATAACAGTGTATCATCACATGCCCAGTAAATAAATATGAAAGTCAAATGATGCTCACTTGATGGTATATCTAGTCTTCATTAACATGAAATTTACTTCACCATTTATTCCACTGACACAAGCAGCTCTGACCTACACTGAGCTTTTGCAGCTGGCATTGATCTTTCTCATCTGGGCTTTGAAGATACTTGTCATTAACTTCTGCATTTTCATCTGTCCTCATGTCCAGCACAGGTCTGGCCATCAAACCATATGTGGGCATGAAGACAGGAGGAAGTTCTAAGTACATTCGGAATCCCGTTAGCATCTCTTCACATGTTCTGAGGGCTTCCTAAACTCCAGGAATAATGCTGAGAACTTTATTTACATTGTTTCATAAGATCTTTAAAGCAACCAAGAGAAGAAACTGAGGCAGAGAGAGTGGTCCAAGATCACAAAAGCTAGTAACTCATGGTAGGGGTTAAGGTGTGTACCACACTGTGCAATGTAGGTCATAGTCCATCTACTCATGAATGGAACAATAAAATAAACAAGAGTGTAAGCTTTCCCTCAAGGGGAATTAGTAGAGCCCCATTTACACAATTAACTCCAACAAGAGCAGGATCTGACAAGTATATCTACAAATGAGACTTGAGTTGCCAAAATCAGACACAACTCTTAGCTAGGCTGGCAGAATCGAGGTAGTTGGCATAGACCAAGAACACATAGGCACAGAAGCAGAGATGGAGACCACGTATCAGGAGAGATGGTGAATGTTTGGAGATCTGCTGGGAGTAGTAATGATAAGCTGTCTTATTCATACTCTATGGATTCCCCCAATGTCAATACACTCATCAGAGACGTCCTAGAGCTAATCGGACAATACTGTGTTGTTGTCAACTGTAGTGAGGACAGGGATGTCACTGAATGACCACTTTTGAACCAACTAAGATGAAGGTCAGAGAGGGTTGCTAGAGCTCTAATTCCTCAAGTCAACAGGAAGGGAAATGGTTCTAAAAATTCAGATATGCAAATGTCTATATACACTGGAAAAGACCTGCCTTCTAACTGTCCGTGGGCAAATGAACATGGTAATTTTGAGAATAAGATCTATATGTCCACCACTAAGAAGGGCAAGCTAGTGACCCCTATGAGAAATCACACAGCGTCTTTTGAGCAAGATCCCCGCCCCCCCAGACACTGTCAGAGTAACCTGTAGCTAAGAATTCAGTCTGAACTCAACTGACTTGCCTGTGTGGAGCTAGTTGGTTCACAATTTCTCCACCAAGATAAACAATGGATTAAGCAAACATTCCAGTTGTCAATCCCGACTTCTTATAGTACTATACTCAAGGTGCAAGATTTGTATAAAGATGATGTCTCTGGTAAAAAATAATTTTCTTAGTCATGCAATTTTCTAGCAGACTTACAAATGGATGGGAAAATCAAAATTTAGAGGTGGGGGCTTCTCTGTTCATTTAGAAAAGCATGGGATAAAATAAAAGTGATAATTCTGTGGACTATTATCCATTTTTTTCTTTTAGAAGAAATTTTATTAAATTAGAAGTATAAATCTTCAGCTTAAAAGACATTCTCGCTACTCTTTATGATGATTATGCTGCTGGTGTGATTTGCGTCATTGTCAATAAACAAAATGACAGTAAATAACCATTCTGAGGCAGCAATTAACATAATGGTGCCTCCCAAGTTTGACATTCGTTTATTTAATGTGAAAGAACTGTTCCTGTTTGCCAGGGTGTAGATGAGAGCTCCGTCTTTCTGAAGGACATGTTGAAAGGCTTTTCACAAATGTTTAAAATCACCAGTAGAGTAATGTTCCAAAAACATTAGGAGAAATTAGTAAAAGTGTCTCATCATTGTGGATATTAAATATTAAAAGAACACTTATATAACCTTCATTAAAACAATTAATATTTAAAGACGACCATTTAAGAACACAACTATGACAAATTACATTTGGCAGGACTAATGAGTCCTTGAGTTCTAGTTCTTGCTCCTCTGGGTTCTCAGACAACTGTTTTCTCTACTTAGAACACACTGCCTTCTTGTTTTGTACATTTTTTCCCCTCTGCTCATCTTCCTTCCACACTCAGTTCAACTTTTGCCTCCTTATAAAACCCTTCTTTTGAGCCGGGTGTGGTGGTGCACACCTTTAATCCCAGCACTTGGGAGGCAGAGGTAGGAGGATCACTGTGAGTTCAAGGCCACCCTGAGACTACATGGCGAGTTCCAGGTCAGCCTGGCTAGAGTGAGACCGTACCTCAAAAAAACCAAAAAAGAAAACAAAACCCTTCTTCTATCTCATGTGTTACTATGGCTATATGCTTTTTATAACATCAGTTAACTCACACCAGTGACCACAGCTTCAATACACTCATCATCATTCCCTCCATTGTAGTCACTGAATAAAGAGTTGAGGAATGAATCTAGGAAAAAAAGAAAAAGAAGAAGTAGTAGTAGAAGAAGAAAACAACTTTTACCTAAAGCCTTGGCTGAGAACTCATCTTACATGTAGAATGAATAATCTATAACAATGACAGGGACTTATCAGTTAATGTTACACTTCCTTTTGCACATTTGAGAGTAGTGTCCTTAGGCTATTTTAATGATTTAGTATCATAGAAACAAATGTAAACTTGTAAGATAAAACAAAAAGTATCCACAGTAGCAGTAGCAATGACAAGAAATGTCTCTGCAATCATGTCAGTAGCTCAGATATCTTGGATAATTTGAGAATCAAAAAAATCTATTTTATTTATTTATTTATTTATTTATTTATTTATTTATTTATTTAACAGAGAAAGAGGAAGAGAGACACAGAGAGAGAGAGAGAGGGAATGGGCACGTCAGAGCCTCCAGCCACTGCAAATGAACTCGAGACATGTGCGCCCCTTGTGCATCTGGGCTAACGTGGGTCCTGGGGAATCAAACCTGGGTCCTTTGGCTTTGCAGGCAAACACCTTAACCACTAAGCCATCCCTCCAGCCCCAAGATATCTATTTAAACAGAGAATAGACAGTGCCTGGACATTTAGAATAAAGAGTCTAGATCTGTTCTATGACCATGGTTGTGACACAGAAGAGGTAGCCTACATAGGTCCAGCTCTGCTCAACCTAGCGCAGCCTATGTGTTGACGTGCTAGTGAAAATACTCATACTGACACAATTCATATGAATAAATAAAAGTCAAGAGGCTTATAAATGGTTTTTATTAGAAAAGTCTATAATAATAGCTTAAGAAAACACAACTTTAATTTGCATCAGAAAATGGCTCTATTAAAACAACAAAAGGCGTTTCCCCACATTTAGCTAATTATTAAGAAATGGCAGTAGCAGGACAGACAGTTTTCTTCTGTACATGTAACAGGACAAGGACTTTTACATAAATCCTCCTGGTGACTACATTTTAAAAATGAAAGCTCACTGACTTGTGACAAGTGAAACTTTTTTGGCCTCTGAGGAAGTTAAGGAACGAGTTACATATTTATGTTCCTTATGAGTAACTAGAGGCAAGAGAAATTTTATTGTATGTTCTGAAAAACAGACCTGGTCCTTGAACAAATGGTTATGAACCATCCAAAATAGATAATTTAACAAGGATCAGCTTATACATGGGAGCTACTTTCACGACCTTCACTTCCTCATGTCAACAGTTTCCTTTTTCCAAAGCTCGACTTAGTTCTAACCAGCTCATTGAGTTGTAATCGTTGCCATGAAATGTTCAAGACCTAAACTCCACAAATACCATTCCCCGCATTCAGAGTTGTGCGGTCTTCTGTGCTTTCTGACTGCAGCAGGTATGAAAGGATAGTGTCACTGATCAATGACAGTTGTTGAGGTGGCCTTGTGTTAAGGTCAGAATGTACATACACCTTGTACCCCAGTAAACTAGAAACCTCTGACTCTGCAGATGTCCTGGTCACCATCATTAATCTATGACCAGAATAGCTGCTGGTATATAAAATAATATGTGACCAATAAGTGCATACTTAGGATAAAAGGCTGAATAAGGCAACATCACTTTGTGGGATTTCCCAGAGTCAAAGCTGTTATCAAGAAGAGCCTGTCAGGGCTGGAGGGATGACTCAGTGGTTAAGGTTCTCATTTGCAAAGCCTGATGACCCAGGTTTGATTTTCCCCAGCACCCACATTAAGCCAGATGCAAAAAGTGGTGCATATATCTGGGGTTTGTTTGCAGTGGCAAGAAGCCCTGGAACCATGTAAAGCTTTGCTATCTGTGGGTTTGAAACTGGGTACCCTTCTCTGGCTTCACAAATTAAAGACTTCCTACAATGCAGCAATTGCTATTCTTCCCCCAGCTCACAATGAGGGCGAGTTGAAGTAGCTGTGGATTTTCTTTTCTACACCAGTGTCTCCTTATAGAGATGAGACAATCTCAGAAGACATACTCCAAAACAGCTGATGTTGTAAAAAGAACAGACTTCCACAAAGCCTTGCTCTCAGAGCTGAGAGCTTACAGAGAAAGTATAAAAGGAATTAGAAGGATCGTTTCAAACCCATCCATGTCTGAGAACTTTCAAAATATAAACGGGTGGACTGGAGAGATGGCTCAGCAGTTAAGGCTCTTTCCTGAAAAGCCTAATGACCCAGGTTTGTTTCTCCAGTACCCAATTAAAGTGGCACATGCATCTGGAGTTCGTTATCAGTGGCCTGTCTATTCTCTGTTTCTCTCTCTTCTACTCTTGCTTCCTCTACCTCTATTCCTCCCTTCCTCCCTCCCTCCTTCCAAATAAATAATACAAAAATTAAATTACAATTTAAAAAGCTGCTATTTAAAAATATAAACTGGTGAGAGAACTTATTTCAGTAACTGGAGATGCCTCAACAGTCTTAATATAGTCACTGAATAAAGTCCAACACAGATGAAAATTGAATCCCTGTTTCAAAGACACAGTAGGCACAGCCCATGGAACATTTAGCTACTTAAAAGAGACCTTCCTGGCATCTTAACCATCTGCTGCTGTCCAGGTGGTGAATAGGTAAGGAGTGAAAACATAAGAAAATGTTAACTTCTTTATTAACAGGAGCAGTTCCATGGCCAAGTTTTTCCTATGAACCACTTTCATAAAAAAATAAATCTTGGCCCAGATGTGATACACACCTTTTAATCCTGGCACTCAGGAGACCGAGGTAGGTAGGAGGATCACTTTGAGTTTGAAGCCAGCCTGAGAATACCTAAGTAAATCATGTCAACATGGGCTACAGCAAAAAAACCTTACCTCAAAAAGAAAAAGAAAAACTATCTTGGGATAGAAACACAAAAATGTTGAAGGTTATCATTCATAACAAGATAATGATCCACAAACAAAAGGTGAACACAGAAAATGAATCATATTTCAGATTGAAATATTGCATATTTCATCTGTGAACTGCAGTCAATGGCAATTCACCATTTCCTACTCTGGAGGAGCAGGCGAGTCAAAAAGCCACAGCCTGAGCTGGAGACATAGCTCAGCAGTTAAGGTGCTTGCCTGCAAAGCCTAACACGACCTGGGATTGATTCCTCAGTATCCATGTAAAGCCAGATACACAAAGTGGTGCATGCATCTGAAGCCCTGGTGTGCCCCCCCTCAAATAAATAAAAATAATAATAATAAAAAGAAACTAAAAGGCCACAGCCAAGATGAATGCATCTGACATAAAACACCTTGTTGACTAATGGAACAACACCAGTAATGGTGACAAATGTCTGCAGGTTTTGAGTTGGTGTTAAAGGATCCTCCACTCTTTGTGTGTGTGTGTTACTTCTGGGAATCCCATTAGCACGCTCATGGTGAAGGTGGGAGAGAACATCCCTTGGGGGAGGGAAAACTATTCACTTTGGAAAGTGTCTAATGTTGACCATAGGAATAGGCCTGCTCTCCTGGCAAAATCTGGCTGAGAAAAAAGTTAAAAAGAACTATGAAACACTACAGAAGATTACAGCCAAAGGACTCAAGATCACCATATTTCCACCACCACCACCACCATCGTCATCCTGAACTATGAACACAACACCACAGAACACGTCCTCTCCCCTACACCCCATCACCAAGCACACCTGTGTAGTGACAGTGAGCTGCAATGGAGGGCCAGAACACACAGGCCTACGTAAGGGCTAGTTCTTGGGCTGCAGAGATGGTTTGGTGCTTAAGGCACTTTCCTGCAAAACCTAAGGACCCAGGGTCGATTTCCCAGATGGTACATGCCTCTGGAGTTTATTTGCAATGGTTACAGGCCCTGGTATGCCCATTCTCTCTCTATCTGCCTCTCTCTCTCAAATAAATGAATAAAAATCTAAAAAAAAAAAAAAAAAAAAAAAAAAAAAAAAGCAGAAAAAATCCGAAGACAAAGAAAGTAGTCACAGCTATTGTGAGCATTAAATGGTTCTCAGCTGCTACATAAATGAGCACTATACTTCACGTGAAAGGCCTGATACTCTGAAGTGCAACCACCTGAGACATTATTTTGGTTTTCAATCAAAAATATATATACAGCCTGCTAAAGGAAATTAAAAAGAAATGCCAAGATATTTTGAACTAAGTACAAGTGAGAATATAACTTACCAATTTACATAAAATATATGTAGCAGAAAACTGAGAGCACAGAATATACATATTAGAAGTGAAGAAAGATTTTAATACCACCTGGGTGCAGACCAGTGATCCCACCACCCGGGAGGTAGAGGTGGGAGGATCATCACGTGTTCAGCACTACTAATGATCACATGGACATTAAAAGAGAACATTAGGGAAAATTCTGAAATCTCAAAGTTGACACCATGTCAACAGGACCAAGCAGGCCTGCTGGAACACATCTATGATCCCCACACTTAGTGGACTGAGACAGGAAGATTGTGAGTTCACGGCCAAACTTAACTATATAGCCAGTTCTTGTCATTACATTAAAATAAAGCCAGTCCTCGAATTAAAAAGCCAAGAGTCACACAAAAAGATATAGATGGGCTGGAGAGGTGGTCATCAGTTAAAGGTGCTTGCTTGCAAAGCCATATGGCCTGGGTTCAAGTTCCCAATACCCACATAAAGCCAGGTGTACAAAGTGGTACTTCTGGAGTTCATTTGCAGTGGCAAGAGGTCCTGGAGCACTCATACTCACTCACATCCTCTCTCTCTTTCTCTCTCTCAATCTCTAATAGATAAAAAATATTTTTAAAAAGAAATAGATGATATGAACAGTTCTCTGTCCATTAAGAAAATTGAACCAAAAGCTGTCCAGAAATAAAAGAATCAGGCCCAGATAATTTAACTAATGATTCCATCACCTTTGAAGGAAGAAATGATACAAATTCTCTACAAGCTCTTCCTGAAAAAAAAAAAAAAAACAGAAGAGACATGTCCCAAGTCATCCTGTGACACCAGAATTATGTCACAAGAAAACTGGAATATATTTGCAAAACTTACAACCAGAAATAAAAAAACACTAAAACCCATATCACTCCTGAACACAGATTTATAAATTCTCAATGAACTGTTTGCAAATCAGATCCAACAATGTATGAAAATAATTGCACAGCACAACCAAGTAGGATTTATTCCAGGTAAATAAGATGGCTGAACATTCAAAAATCAATAAATGTAATCTATCATACCAATAAGCTAGAGAAGAAAAAAAATCATATGATATAAACAGATATAGAATTTAACAAAACCCTATAATCATTTGTGAATAAAAAATTCCTGGCAAAGTAAGAATAGAAGCAACTTCCTTAACCTCAGCTCCAAGAATAGGGCTTGAGTCAGGAAGAACACGTGTATGCACATTCCCTCCAGCGCAAACCAGCCAAGCCAGGTTCATCTCTGGGGAGTAAATGCCGGCCTCTGCTTGAGTATACCAGATGCAAAGAACTGCAGATTGGATGAGTTTCAAAGTAAGCTTAAGTTTCTTTCACTAAAAATATTGAAAGAACTCATTTATGAGAGTGTACAACTGTATCAGACAGCGTTAGGTTCGCTGAGATGAACTTCCAGACCAGGCACAGTTATGAGGAAGGGATATTTATTGAAGCTTACAGATCCAGGGGAAGTTCCATAATAGCAGAAGAAGCTGGCCTGCCTTCATAGGTACAAGCAGAGAGAGCAAAGCCACAAGCCAAAAGCCACACAACACAGCACACCTCAAGACTACAGCTAGTCACACTTTACATATCTTTAGATTTAAATCTCAAACCCACCACCACACCTTAGGATCCGCCCAGTGACACTGCCTCCAGCCAGGTGTTACAGATACAGACTACAAACTAATCAAACACTGAATTTATTGGGTGCCATCTATTCAAACTACCACAGCAACCCAGATAAGCATATGTGTGTTTGTGTGCACACGAGTATTTCCAGTGGCAGGAACTAGCTTTACTCTCTCCACTCATCTAATGTGTGTGTGTGTGTGTGTGTGTGTGTGTGTGTGTGAATTTCTTTTACATACCATAAAACTTACCCCGTTATAGATGTATAAAATTCAACAGTCTTTAGTACAAAGATAAATATCCATCTCCGTGATCTAATTCTAGAAGTCAAAAATTTTGTTTTAAACATGGGCCTTGAAATCAGAGTATATAAAGGGAATGACAATCTGGGGCTGGGGACTACAAAAATTGTTAATTTTAAGAAAGAGTATTAAGATGAGCATGGTGACACATGCCTTTAACCCCAGCACTCAGGAGACAGAGGTAGGAGAATCGTTGTAAGTTGGAGGCCAGCCTGAGGCTACAGAATGAGTTCCAGGTCAGACTGGGCAAGAGTGAGACTACCTCAAAAAGACCAAAAAAAATGTGTGTGTGTGGAGGGGGGTATTTTCTTTGCATTTAATTTATTCTATAGCTTGTGAGTAACTTTTTAAGTTGCAGCACATGATACTGTTATCCTGACCTAGGGTGAGGCAGGGGGGTACATGTCAAATATACACATTTGGACTAAATAATGAAAGACAGGTTGACAGGTGTGGACTGGAAGGGGCAGAAAAGGAGAGTATGGTCCAAAGGTATACCGATGGGAAAATAAAAAGTTTTGAGGGCACTGCCAAAAGACAATGTATTCTAGTAATTATCTTTATTAGACTCTACTGGATCAGGAGCCAATTCATTAAACATTAACGGCAGGGGAATGGCATCCATATATTATAAAGAGCTATTAAGCTGAGACAGACAGACAGCTCTGCACAGGGTCAGTATGAATTAATAAAAAAAAAACTCAAGCTGGCATTTCAGAATCATAAAAAGACAGATTTAGTAGAAAATATTCAATAAGAATAAAGAAGAATGACATATAGCATACTATTTGTCTGAAGAACAAACCAAAAATGAGAACAAATTTACCATAAACCTAAAATATCCTTCATGAATGAAATATGCATTTCTTAAAAATGGGCAGCATTTGCATTTAAGAATCTTAGCAGCTCAGTTTGTGACATTGGCAAATGAAAAGACAAATGAGGAATGTGTGTGCTGGGGGGTGGGAGGAGACAAAATGTCAATGAAACTGGGACACCCTTGCTGAAAACAGTCCCTCTATAGATGATGATGATCGAGGTGAGATTATGTAAGGCTCAAGGTCAAAGTTTTCTAGCAGGTTACGTATGGACCCTACCCAACTTGACTCTACACACAGGGTAAGCCATGTAAAATTGATTGCTTGGTGGTCCTATATATTTTTCCTTTTTTAAAAAGATATTATTTGGGCTGTAGGGATAGCTTAGCGGTTAAGGCATTTGCCTGCAAAGCCAAAGGACCCAGGTTTGATTCCCCAGAACCCACATTAGCCAGATGCACAAGGGGGCACGTGCATCTGGAGTTCGTTTGCAATGGCTGGAGGCCCTGGTGCACCCATTCTCTCTCTCTCTTCCTCTCTCTCTCTCTATCAAATAAATAAAATAAAATGTTTTTTAAAAGATTTATTTATTTATTTATTTATTTATTTTAAGTAGAGAAGGGGGAGGAGAAGAAGAGAGAGAATGGGCATGCTAGGGACTCTAGCCACTGCAAATGAACTTCAGATGCATGTGCCACTTTGTGCCTCTGGCTTTACATGGATACTGAGGAATCGAACCTGTGTTGTAGGCTTTGCAGGCAAGCACCTTAACTACTGAGCAATCTCTCCAGCCCATATATATTTTTTGATAACCATTATTTTAGGATGACATACTGACCCTTTTAAGAATTTCTTTGTTTAAAGTGATATAAGAATTAATATGGTGCTAGTTAAGAAATCTTATCAAAAAACTTTGATATAAGATAATAAAGGCTCTCATGATCAAGTCACCCTTCAACAGCACTGACTGCTTGGGACCAAGTCTTCAACACAGGAGTCCTTTGGGGGACATTTTATATAAACCATAACAGATATGGTTTAACCAACCAGTCTACACTGATTTGATCCTTCTAGACAATGTATGTATGTTTAACTCTTTAAAAACATTTTTGGTGCCAAGCATGGTGGCTCGCACCTTTAATCCCAGCACTTGGGAGGCAGAGGTAGGAGGATTATTATGAATTCAAGGCCAGTCTACATAGTGACTACATAGAGACTATATAGTGAATTCTAGGTCAGCCTGGGCTAGAGTGAGAACCTACCTCAAAAAAATATATTTATTTTCAAGGAGAGAGGGAGGATAGCAATAGATGCACCAGGGCCTACTGCTTCTGCAAATGAACTCCAGACACATGCAACACTTTGTGCATCAGCCTTTATTTGGACAGTGGGGAATTGAACCCAGGCCATGAGGCTTTGCAAGCAAGTGCCTTCAACCACTTAGCAATCCCCCCAGCCTCTGACTCTTTACACATATTGAATTGTCACTTTCAAGTTATTGGTTACCTTGCAGATTTTTATCTGGTACAAAAGAAGATCTCAGTGGTCATGTTTATCTTGCTCTATAGGACATTAGCCAGTCTCATATCTAAACTAGACATCTTTTTTAACATCTATTTGAGAGAGAAGGGAGAAGAGAGAAAATAGGCACAAAGGGACTCATGCCACTGCAAACGAACTCCAGATGTATGCACCACTTTACTTGGGTGCTGGGGAATTGAACAAGAATCATCAGGCTTTGCAAGTAAATACTTTTAACCAATGAGCCATCTCTCTATCCTTACCCTAAATATCTCCCTCAAATATTCCTCTCCACTATATTTTAAAACAAAATTCCTATAAATACCTATATCCTCAAAATGTCCTGTATTTATACCGACATCTTCATTAAAACCATTAATGTTTGAATTTATTCACTACAGGAAGCATGTTGACATTTTAAACTTTGTGTGAAGCCCTGGACTCAATCCCACGTACTGTAACAACAAAAACAACAGCAAAAAGAATGAAAGAAAAATAGTATTTGATCTTTCACCAAGACTCTGTTTAATTAAAAAAAAAAAAAACTATCACATGTTGATAAAGGTATGCATCACCACAGCTGTCACAGAGACATTCTGATAAAATTTAAAGTGATATCCTGACTCAAGGTTAAGAAAAATTTGTATGTATGTGTTTTATGTATGCTTACATGTAAACGTGTTCACATGTGTGTGAGTGCATGTAAGTGAGAGTACATGTGCGTGTATGTGTTAGTGCATGTGGAGGCCAGGAGTGGATGTTGGGGTTCTCCACCGATCAATTTCCACCTTATTTATGGGACCGGGAGCTCTCACTAGAATCCAGAGCTCCCGATTTAGCTGCTCTGGCTAGCCTATTTAGCCCATGAATCCACAGTGTCATCCGCTTGGGTGCTGTGCCTACAGGTGGGTGCCACACGTGGAATGTTTAATGTTAGACAGGCAGTATACCGAACTATATATGGTCACTTAGGTTTTATCATGGTCTGCAGATGGGAATAGTCTAGTACAGTGTTACACTAATCCCAAACTAGGTTTACACCCCACAAGTTATCACCAAAGTAGTTTGTCATTCATTCCCAGAAGGATTCCTTCCAGTGGCATTAGAGAATGAGATAAATGAGATGAATAATGACAGTTATAGGCATGCATTGTGACATTTTCATGTAGCCTACACTGGCTTGCTTTCTTTTTGAAAACTCTTGTGTTGACAACTTCCACAAATATAAACACATCATCTCCTTCCACCACCCTCACCATTCTCCTTTCATTGAATCCTTTCTTCTCCCCAACTACCCAACTAGTCTCTCTTCTACTTTGATAGCATCAATTTTCCCTCCTATTACGCAGATCTTGTGTAGGTAGCATCAGCCACAGTGAGGTCATGAATGTCTAGGCCACTGTGTGTCTGGAAGACAGTATTGTAAGCACTCCTCCCTTTCCTTTGGCTCTTACATCCTTTCTGCCACCTCTTCTGCAGTGGTCCCTGAGCCTTAGAGGGTGTGACAGAGATGTCTCAGTGCTGAGCACTCCTCTGTCCCTTTTTCTCAGCACTGTGGTGAGTTCTGGGTCATCCCAGTGGTTACAATGGCTTTCCAAATGTCAATCTCATGAGGCGAACTACCTTCACTGTCCTGTCAATCAAACACTGACCGACATGCTGCTGGGAAGGACTTTTGTGGATATGAAAGAACTCCATAGTAGGTGAATTTATGTACAGAAAGTTATATATTATATAATATCTATATCCTATATAATATATCTCACATATTATATATATATTACATAATATATAATAGATTATCTATTCGGACCTAACCATTAAGAAGATCGTAAAAATCCGAGAGTGATTTGCGCTCACTACTGGCTAGGAACTGAGTCAATGGATGGGGTTGTGAATGAGAACGCTGATCTCTCGTGGCAGACAGGTCTCCGTGGCATCAGTTCCAAACATGGTGGCCATATTCCAAGAGCAAACAGCTCAGGAGAAGATGGGTGCAGGAATTATGAAGCGGCGGGGGAAGGGGAAAGAGGGGAGACACAGGGAGTCAGACCATTTCTCAACGGTGCGTGACAAGGTTCTGGAAGAACACATACAACCGGAAATCTAGCTGCAGGCGATTTTGGAAAACATCATATAACACAATATTCTCTGGCTCCTTTTCTGACAGATCGTTGATCATTTTCTTAATGTTTTTGTAGAAGCTTTGAATAAATAGGGCAATTAACCCTAGAAGTTGATATGAGTTGCAAATATTTTCTCTCCAACAAATGTATTTTGTTATTGTTCATTTGTATCTTTGTACTTTCTGAGTCCCTTGGTAGTATGCAAATTTTACTGCACAGCATTGGCTTTTTAAATGAAATGCTTATAAAGGACATTTTCAATATTAGTACATATCAGCGATGTAATTTACATTCACTCTCATAGTACCCAATGTTTCTCTCAAAGTGGTATTTTACAAGTTTAGACGCATTTTGATATCAAACAGAGTTACCTCTGAATTTTCCTTGTAAGTAGCAAGCTAATCTACTATAGCAACCATAATGAAAATGTTATTTAAAAATCAGGCTGAAGAGCAACCGGGAAAGTCAGTGTTTGCTATGCAAATAATGTTTTTATATCAGTGGGTTTAGGAGACTGTGGGGATGTAGCGTTTCATTTAGTTTTCTTTCATTCGAATGTCACTGAAAGGCCAACAGGTAATGCAGAGAGCAATTCTCCACCCTGTGCATACTGCTTCCCCATGTGGACATCGAATTCAACTGTAAGATACTCTTCACCCAAAATCTTTTGAAGCATGCAAGATGATGCCAGGCACAGCGGCACACACTTTTAGTCCCAGCACTCAGGAAGCAGAGTTAGGAGGATTGCGTGAGGTCGATGCCAGCATGAGACTACATAGTGAATTCAAGGTCAGCCTGGGCTAGAGTAAGACCCTACCTTGAAGAAACAATAGACATAAAAAATAAAAATAAAAAACAATGAAAGATGAGATATTTTCCTATCTATCCAAGCACAGAAAGTATGACTTTCAAATATAAAGGGTACAAATTAGCTTGATGACATGTTTCTCATTTTCTTTCAAATTCTTTGATGTATTTATTTGTAAACAGAGAGAGAAGAGAGAGGGGGGAGGAAGGGAAGGAGAATGGGCACACACCGGAGCCTCCAGGTGCTGCAAATGAACTCCAGATCCATGTGCCACGTTGTGCATCTGGCTTCTGCAGGGTACTGAGGAATAGAACCCAGGTCATTAGGCTTGGCAGGCAAGCGCCTTAATAGCTGAGTTATCTCACCAGCCTCTTTTCTCATCTCGTAATACTTTTTCTATCAGTAGAATTAAAGATGAAATAGATAAGGAACAGTTTTCATATTTGTTTCTGACACAAAATCTTGTCACTTGATGAAGTTCCTTTAACAATGAACACTAAAATGAGGACAAAATTACCTCTCAACCTGTGATGAGGTTATTGTGAAAATCAAGGGAAAGGGTTGGAGAGATGGCTCAGTCATTAAAGGCACTTGCTTGCAAAGCCTGAAGACCAAGGGTCAATTCCCCAGCATCCACGTAGAGCCCAATGCACAAATTGGCACATGTATCTGGAGTTTGTTTTCAACAGCAGTAGGCCATGGCACACCCATTCTCTTTCTCTTTGTCTCTTCTCTTTCGCTCTCTAATTAATATTTTTTTTAAATCAAGTAAAATTTATATCTCTTTCTCGATATTACTTAGTTGAAAGTATCACACACATGATTTTGTATCTATGTTACATTTGGCACATAGACCACAATAATCCATGCTTAATAATATTTACTTGGTGCTTTCATTAAACTATTTATTTTATTTCAAGTGTTAAGGAGATAATGTAACATCCCCCCTGCATCATGTGTTAGCAGTAGAGGTACACACTGTGTGAAAAGAAGGGAGAAGAGACAGAATTGTGTTAGGAGGAAGACAGCAGCCAGAGAGAGAAGAGAAGAACAGACTGAGGAATCCAATCCCTCTTTACCCAGCTAAACGGAGACAAGAGCCCCTTTCATGAGCGGTAACTAGGAAGGCCCTGCCTCTGTCATTCGCCTGTGCTATGTATGACCTTAGGGAGAATACACAAACCCTTTCTTTTAGTGGTCCATTACTACTTTAAAAAATACATCATAGGAGCAGTTGGTAACCTACCATTTCTGTGTGCCACTATTGTGTTTGTGTGAGCATCACGTCAAGTTGATTGCTGCTGGGTAGTTTATATCATGAGTTGCTTAGACAGATGTTGGCCATTTTCCCGCAGTTGCCTATGTAGCACCTTCTGGCATGAGACAAGCTAACCGTCTGGGGACTGTCTCTTCCAGATTCCAGCCAGGCAAGAGTGCTGCTTTCTCAGCGAACCTTGTATCAGCACAGGGGTGAAGGAGATAGACACAGAGAACACTCAACCCCTACCAAACCACAGATCTAGAGACACAGAGACTCCCATGACCTTGACACTGAAATAGACCTAAAATGAACCCAACATGGCTTAGGGAAATTCACGGAAGAGGGGGCGGAAAGATTGTTAGAGCCATAAGTTGGGTCATTATGCACAGAGATATTGCCTCACCCCCATAACTGATGGCTACCCCCACAATGCAAGACCCACAATTCCTATGGGGGAGGACAGGGAGAAGGCGAATGATGGTACTATCATACCATGGTACCATAAATAGCTAATTAAAAAAAAAAATACCTCATAGGGCTGGAGAGATGATTTAGTGGTTAAGGCATTGGTCTACAAAGCCAAAGGATCCTGATTCAACTCTCCAGGACCCACATAAACCAGATGCATAATGTGATGCATGCATCTGGAGTTCGTTTGCAGTGGCTGGAGGCCCTGACATGCCCATTCTCTCTCTCTCTCTCAAATAAATAAATTTAAAAAAAAAACCTCATAACGTCCTGGGGCTTAAAATAACACAAGCAATTAATATCTAATTCAAATACAAACTGTGGATTAGATGTTTCCAAAGGAGCTTATCTGCATGATCCTGGCTCACTCGGGGTCCATAGACCGCAGAGGGGAGGGGTGACTGCAGAAGGGGCTCAGTGTGGAGCAGTGCAGCTAGGGTGCCTCCTACAGGGCTGAGGAATTGACAGCGGTGGCTGGGAAACTGGCTTCTTGGCTCTGAAGTTCTGTGGAGCTAGTCAAAGGCTCACACCAAGCAGTGACGGGCTTCCCCCAAGGTGAGCAAGCTGTACGAGGCAGCGTCAGAAGACATGCACACACCGCGGCTTCCACTGAACTATCCTGCTCAAGCTGAATGCTCTACATTATACACTGGAGGAGACTTCACAGGGACAAAGAGGTAAGGATGGCTGCAGGCCACCCGGGAGGTCGGAGAGTTTAATCGTGGTAGCAAAACTACCTTCCTGTATTTTGGGACAAAGGGCCAGAACAAAAGCAGCTGATGGGAGGAATGGGTTTATTTAGGCTTATAGACTGGAAGGAGAGTTTCACCGTGTCATGGAAAGGATGGCACAGCAGAGACTGGGCATTTCATCTGTCACATCAGTGGGGAGGAAACAGCAAAAGATAAAGAGCAGGTTAGTGAGCGCACGATGGGGCTGGACTAAAAAACCTCAAGCACCTCCGTTGGCACACATCGTCCAGCAAAACTCTAAACACAAAGGCTCCACCTGCTCAAGAGCAAGGGTGGTTTAATCACCAACACAGGAGACTCTGCAAGACATTTCACAATGAAACCACCACAGTCACAATTCAGGTGACAATAGCATATACTTCACAAGGTTGGTGGAAACAGTTGGCGACACCATGCCATCCAGCATTTGTTCAACAAATGCCAGGTCTTCTCCTTCAATCCATAAGCCTTCGAATTGTAGCATAATATGTGCGCATGCGTGAATGGCCCTTTGTGGGCATACAAGGACCCTTTGATTCTGAAATAAAGACCACATAGGCACTGCTTTCGAGAACAGCATTTTCAAATAAAAGTGCTTACAGTAATTATAGGCAATAGAAATTATGCTGAAATAGAGCTATCAAAATATTTCAAAACATATTTGTGATACAATAATATGGACTCTTTTCATTAAGTAATGCGATATAAACATAGGTCTACTGGCTATTGTATTTTCAAAAGGATGATGAGATCTGACATGTTGAGATGTTTATAAGTATAGTGTGATTAGATAACATTATAGATTTCAGTTGGCAACAAGGCTGAACCATTTTCCCTGTATCTTCAGTCTTCAGACTACTTTCACACTTTAAGGAAAGGCTAGGGGCCTGGACAGATGGCTCAGCAGTTAAGGTGCTGGCCTGAAAAGCCTTATGACCCAGGTTTGATCCCCCAGTGCCCACATAAAGCCAGATGCACAAAATGGATCATGTGTCTGGAGTTCATTTTCAGCAGCTGGAAGCCCTGTTGTGCCCATCCTCTCAGTCTGTCTCTTTTTTTTTTTTTTTTTTTTTTGGTTTTGCAAGGTAGGGTCTCACTCTGGTCCAGGCTGACCTGGAATTTACTATGTAGTCTCAGGGTGGCCTCAAACTCTCGGTGATCCTCCTACCTCTGCCTCCCGAGTGCTGGGATTAAAGCCGTGCACCACCACGCCCGGCTCAGTCTGTCTCGTCTATCCCTTCTTGCTTGTAAATAAATAAATAAATAAGGGCTGGAGAGGTGGCTTAGCAGTTAAGGCATTTGCCTGCAAAGCCTAAGGATACCAGTTCGATTCTCCAGGTCCCACGTAAGTCAGATGCACATGGTGGCGCATGCATCTGGAGTTCATTTGCAGTGGCTAGAGGCCCTGGTGTGCCCATTCTCCTCTCTCTCTTTCTCTTCTCTCTGTCTCTAATAAATAAAAATTTTAAAAAATAAATATTTTTTAAAAATAAAATAAATAAATAAATCTATTCAAAAAAGAAATGGTAAATTCTAGCTAGATGATTCTTAAAGGAAAAAATGAAATTTTCTTTTATTATCTAAATTCACAAATGTGACACTATCTATCCATGAATCAAATGATGACCATTGGCCCCTAGAACAAACTTCTTGTCTTATGTTTAAAAAGGAGAGGATAGGAGAAAAGGGCAGAAGATGTAATATTTAATTTCCTTTAAGACTATAACAATTTTCTTATGAAATTGCCTATTTATTAAATTTCCAGTGACATAACTGTCATTTTAAACAGGTTACTCTTTGAAGCAGATGCATATCTCTATAATCTTTTATTTAAATATATCCCAATGAATGCTCACACCTACATAAATGGGTTTACAGAAGTGGCACATTCAAAGGCCACTTCAAGTTTGGGATCGAAAGGGCCTTTAATTTATAGCTCCAGAAAGAAAATATCCATTCCACAGCTCAAAGATCCTTGTGGATTATAAAAGAGGAAATGACTAGCAGAAAAGGAATTATTCACCACATTATTAAACATGACAAAAAGCTTCTGTATTGGAGCTTAAAACGGGCTATTTAAGATTCCAGCAATCCCTAGGACTCTGGCAACAAAAATGTTCAAAAGCCTTTTATAGTTGCTGTCAGATTTCTGTAAAGCATTTGAGATTCCTGTGAACTTATTTATATAACAAGCTAAAACCTGAAGCCGACTTGAAATTCTTTCTACTCTAATTATGTAGAATTGGAAATGCCTAGAAATGATGCTCTATGTTCTCCCAAGAACATCCTCCTGAAAGGATGGTTTCAGAACCGGGGATTTAGAGGCAAGAATGAGCATGTAGCCGCTCTGCCTTATTATAAGGAGCGGTTACAGCAGAGACACAAGCTATGGTTTGGTTAAGCACTTCAAAGAACTGTGATTAGCTGTTCTCCCAGCAAGCATTCTAAATGACCACTCGTATTGTTCCCTCCTGGCCTACAATAGCAGTTTATTTCTGAAGCTCTATAGCTCATGTGTAATCATATAGCAAAATAACTCAGGCTATAATGACCCACCAGGATCTCAGCTGACTGAGGTTCTGATCACAATACTGGACCTGTGTGTGGTTTCCCAAGTGAGCCTTTTAACCTCTCTGCTTTGGCATTCCCACTTGACATATGGCTCTACTACGTTCAGAAGAGTCAGTATTTATTTACCCCGAGCTAGAAAGACCAGATGTTTGAAGTAACAATAATAAAAATGATAGGCTGGGAGTGGTGGTGCATGTCTTTAATCCCAGGACTTGGGAGGCAGAGGTAGGAGGTTTGTTGTGAGTTTGAAGTCGAGCCACACCCTACCTCAAAAAAAAAATGATGATGTCAATGATGATGGTATGACTTTATAGTGAGACTACTGGGTTTGGCAGCTTCTAATGATCCTGCCTCCTGCTGGTCACATGCTTGTCCATCCCTGCTGCCTTTGAGCTTTGACTAGATTTAATGATTTCCCTGTAACCAACAGATTGTGACGACTACATAAAAGTCTGTGATTCCATCTTTCCTTTTTTCTCTGGCTCTTCCTGGTTGCTATATCAGACACAACTCACTTGAGTTTCAGACCAAACAAGGGAAGGTTTAGAAAGAGTATGAAATGAACTCTTTGAGCTCCAAAGCCTATCTTTGCTCACTGCATTATACTGAACTTATCAATGCATTCGTTCCCCAGCACTGGATTGTGTATTGGAAGCTGGGACGCATTGCTCTAGAGATGAAATGGAATGACAGAAAGCAGCAACCGGGATGGGACACAATGGCAGAGAGAGGAGGGCAGAGGAGCAGCTGGGGATGGAACATTCAAAAAGATGCTTGCAGACAAACCAGAGAGTTCTGGCTCTCTGGTCCGGTGGGCTGTTGGAGGCTGAGGCATTCGTGTATAGGGGCTTAACAGCCTTAGAAGATCAGGTGGCCTCCCCTCACATTTCCTGAGCTGAGTTAGTTAGCTATCACCTGATCCTGGAGTCTTTGCAGACATAATAATTTCAACAGGTAATCACCCTCCATTAAGAGTGCACTTTAGGGGCTGGGGAGATGGCTCAGTGGGTTAAGAGACTTGCTTGCAAAGCCTGATGGCCTGGGTTGGATTCCCCAGTACCCACGTATAGCCAGATACACAAAGGGGCGTATGTGTCATTTGCAGGATCAGAAGGTCCTGATGTGCCCATTATCCCACAACTCTCTCCACTCTGCTTATGAGTATAAGTGAACTTTAACAATTTTTTTTAAATAGTGGACTTTAATCCAATAACTGATGTTCCTAGAAAAGAAGTGTGGTGTGGCTGGAGAGATGGCTTAGCGGTAAAGGTGTTTGCCTGCAAAGCCAAAGGACCTTGGTTTGATTCTCCAGGACCCACATAAGCCAGATGCACAAGGTGGCATATGCGTCTGGAGTTCGTTTGCAGTTGATGGAGGCCCTGGTGCACCCATTACCCCTCCCCCCTCTTTTTGCCTCTTTCCCTCTCTTGCTTTCTCAAATAAATAAATAAAATTTCAAAAAAAAGAAGTTTGGCTATAGAAATGACTCAGTGGTTAAAGACACCTGCTTGCAAAGCCTGATGGCCCAGGTTTGATTCCCCAGTACCCTTGTAAAACCAGATGCACAAAGAAGCACATGTGCCTGGAGCTGGTTTGTAGTGGTAGGAGGCCCTGGTGTGCCCATTCTCTCTCTCTCTCTCAAATAAAAAAGTAAATAAATAAATACATATAAATATGAAAAGACAGAAACATGGAGGAAAAGGAAGTGTGAAAACAGAGGTAAAGACTAAAGGTAGACTCTTAAAAACCTAGTGTGGTTTGATTCAGGCGACCCCATAAACTTAGGTGTTCTGAACGCTAGGTCCCCAGCTGATGGAGATTTGGGAATTAAAGCCTCCTGGAGGCAGTGTATTGTTGGGGCCGGGCTTATGGGTGTTATAGCCAGTGTTCCCTTGCCAGTGTGTGGCACACTCTCCTGTTGCTATTGTTCACCTGATGTAGGCCAGGGGGTGATGTCCACTCTCTGCTCAGGCCATCATTTTCCCCTACCATCATGGAGCTTCCCCTCGAGTCTGTAAGGCAAAATCAACCTTTTTTTCCCCACAAGCTGCTCTTGGTCAGGCGATTACTGCCAGCAATACAAACCTGACTGCAACACCTAGTAATCTCAGAAGGCACTAGAAGCGAGATGAGGGAATGGATTCTCCCTTCAAGTTTTCAGAGGATGCATGGCCCTGGGCATATCTCAACTGCAGGCTTCTGGCCTCTGGAACTGTGTTCAGTCACAGTTTTTAGCAGGCTGGACAAGCACGAAGTGAAAATAGCATTCAACCACAGACAAGGGTCATCACCCTCAACTGCCATGCCCACCTTGCCAGGGTTAACATTCTAGGTAAATAGTAGGCCTGATGTGGACATTACTAGTCGTACAAACAGCTGTAGTAATCTAAAAGAACTACCTTCACCCACAAACCAAAACTCAATG
The DNA here is from genome assembly GCA_036365145.1 of Orientallactaga sibirica. Taxonomy (NCBI): domain Eukaryota; kingdom Metazoa; phylum Chordata; class Mammalia; order Rodentia; family Dipodidae; genus Orientallactaga; species Orientallactaga sibirica. Next base: position 7,974,415 of record JAEOAD010000046.1, read on the forward strand.
GGTGTGAGGGGGTAAAAAAAATTAGGGCTGGAGAGATGGCTAAGTGGCTAAGGCACTTGCCTGCAAAGCATAACAACCAGGGTTCAGTTCCCCTCACTCACATGTGAGTTCAGTACTCACATAAAGCCATATGCTCAGGGTATCACATGCATCGGGAGTGCATTTGCAGTGGCTGGAGGCCCTGGCATGCCCATTCATATTCATTCTCTCTCTTCCTCTCTCTCTTTTTCTGCTTGCACATAAACATTTTTTTTAATGGTTGAAAGCCTAATATTCTTTAAAAAAAAAAAAATAAGAGCTGGGCGTGGTGGCGCACACCTTTAATCCCAGCACTAGGGAGGCAGAGGTAGGAGGATCACCGTGAGTTTGAGGCCACACTGAGAATACAGAGTGAATTCCAGGTCAGCCTGGGCTAGAGTGACACCCTACCTTGAAAAAAACCAAAAAATAAATAAATAAATAAATAAATAAATAAATAAATAAATATAAATAAATAAAACCCCTTTGCTCTACAATGTAGTCTAAGATTTAATTCACAATAATCTACATATACCAAGATATATCATACTCTGTATTTATGAATTAGCATACTACAGGGCAAAAAGATGATTCGGGGCTGGAGACATGGCTTAGCAGCTAAGGTGCTTCCCTGCAAAGACTAAGAATTCGTGATCTACTCCCCAGGTCCCACGTAAGCCAGACACACACTGATGTAAGCACACAAGATTGCACATGCACACAAGGGGATGCACACATGAGTTTGATTGGAGTGGCTGGAAGCTCTGGCACACCAATTTTCTCTCTCTCTCTCTCTCTCTCTCTTTCTCTCTCTCTCACACACACACACACATTTAAAAAAAAGAATGAAAATTGGGGAGCCTGAGAAATTGGGTGCCATCATGCTAACCTTGGAAATCATATGCTGTTCATTTCCCTTAAGCTTTTTTTTTTCTCCTTTTACTAAACTCTAAAACCAAACCTAAGTAGTGGGTCTTGCTCAAAGAAAGACTTACAAGCCAAAGTATCATAGTCCGGACCAAACAGGAAGAAACAGCAGAACTACTCTGTGCCTTAATAATTAGGTGTCATTCAGTGACTGGCCAGGATATCCCACTCCACACTCAGGAGCACTGGGACTCAAGGACGGAAGCTGAGCGACATCCACAGACACAGCAGAAAGCACCAGGCAAAGCTCGCTGGGACGAACAGAAGGATGCAACTCTCCAGGTAGAGCTAACCTCATCATGAAATGAAACAGAAATGTGCAATAGGGGGCTGTAGAGATGCTCAGTGGTTAAGGCACTTGCCTGCAAAGCTTAATGACCTGGGTTCAATTCCCCAGGACCCACGCAAAGGCAGATGCACAAAGTGGTGCATGCACCTGGAGTTTGTTTGCAGCGGCAGGAGGCTCTGGGATATCTGTTCTCTCTGTCTGTATTCAAGATCTCCCTGCTTACAAGTAAGTATGTAAAATATATGAAAAGAAATGTGTGCTTTTTCTTTATTGCTTTGGTTTTAATGGGATATTATTAAATGTTAACAGTCAATTCAAACACATATACAAAATCAGAAATCTGCAGGAGTATGTATGTAAAAGCATGAATAAAAACTGACTGGAAACATTAAGTCACCCTCCACAGCAACAGTTATATATATAATATATATCTGATATTTCTTCTTGGTTCCCCTCATGCCAATGCACACAGAACATTAAAACCATAGCTTTCAAAGCATAAAATGCCTTTGAAAATATAAATAATCTGCAGATGATGTGCAGATGTAGTATAATATACACCTTGGTTTATAGTTACTTCTTTCCCAAAATTACATTTCTATGAGAAAACCAGCATTCTGTATATGACAATGGCTCATGAATTCTAGTCATGGAAAGAGAAAACTTAATGTTGCAAATTCTCATCACTGGGGTTTTTATGCCTGTAGTAATAGACTGCTTATGTCCAGCTTGCAAAATCTCAATGGAAAGACAACAAATTTTATATTTAAAAAAAAAATCCACAAGGTGAAGGTCACTAAAGAAAACCAAGAAGATAACCTGGAAAAGGAGAATCTAGTTATGACTTCAAAGTCACTGATTTCCAGAGACAGGAAAAGCATCAAACAGATACTTCAGCAACCTCTGTGGCCAGCAGACAAGGTTGAATAAATGTTAATGGAAGGAGGTCGTCTGAAGGTCATCTAAGTAAATGTTTTCTTCCCATTAAGGCACCAGGGAAGACAATGGCTAGGATTGGAAAATAAACTATAGCTTGTTTAAAGCCATAAAAATCATCCTGAGAAAATGTACTTCTCTTAGGCTGGAGAAATAGATGCTGTAGTGGTTAAGGCACTTGCTTTCAAAGCCCAACAGCCCTGGTTCGATTCCCCAGTACCCACTTAAGGCCATGTACAAAATGACACATGCATTTGGAGTTCATCTGCATTGGCAGGAGGCACGGGTGTGCCCATACTCCTTCTCTGTCTCTTTCTCAAATAAATAAATGAAAGTATTTTAAAAAAAGAAGAAGAAGAAGAAGAAGAAAGAAAGGTGTATTACTGCCTTCCCAGGATTTAGGGATAATTGAAAAAGCTCTACTGGACAAAACTAATTTAGATGAAGAATAATGAGGAATCTAGAGGGGCACAAAATGTGTTCACAAGTTCATAACTTCAGATTTCAGATCATACCCACAACCTTCACATGGATTAAATCTCATTTTGAAATAGGATCACTCACCATGGGTAGCAAACCCAAATCTTAAAAATAAACATTAGTTCAGAATGTGAACTGTGTCTCAGGTAGGGCCAACGAATTCACTAGAAGGTAAAAACCACTGCAAATTACATTTTAAAAAGCAATTTCAGCCATATGTTCTTCCCTGAAACCACCAATTCCCTTTGAACCAATGTTCATTACAAGTTCTTTTCAGCATCTGCCTGTGAGCAACACAACACCATGTCTTCAGGTGCCCCAAAGGGAATCTGTTCTACTGAAAGGACCACACAGGGGACAATAGCGGAATTCACCATTGTCATTGCTGAAAAGAAATCTGGTGGGCTCCATGCATTAAAGCAGCCCATGCAGTACACATTTGACTAAATAAATAATCAACCCACCCTCCTGTGTCCAAGTGCACTTTGGAGATGGTGAGACGCATCTGATGCATTAAAACGTGAAACCATTAAAATTCTACAGCTGGGAGGGACTCATGAGAGGAATCTTTCCAAAGCCCTCCAGAGAAGCCTGAGTTCCAACAACTATGCAGAATGTGACCAAGGTCACAAGGTAGCTGGCACCAGAATACCGGTTTCATTTCCTGATCCCACACGTTTTGTTTCTAAACACCAGCAGGCATGAGCACACTACCTAGCAGCACAATCAAATGCAGGCTCTAAAACAACTACAAAAGCCAATTACTGTGAGAAGAGGTAGACAAAGGGCCGCCCAGAGCGGCAGCTTCCAGACCCAGGCCTCGTGTTCTAATAAAGGACCGTTATCTGCTTGTGAGCACAAGTCACTGAAGCATTCGGGCGTTTTCAGGTTTCTTTTCCACAGGATGATTCTGGCCTGGAAGATTTTCCAGTGTTGTAGCAGAAGTGATAGATGAGATGGTGTTTTGTTGCTTTCTAGCCAAAGTTTAAACAAAAGGCACACTGTTTTGTGCAGTTGATCATTTCCCACTGGATTTCATAGTCAAATGGAAAACAATCCTTTTAGTTTTTTAAAATTATATTTAGCGTTCATTTAGCAATTATTGATCTACTTGCATCACCTATAAATATGGAAGACTTTTTTTTTTTTTTTAGGGTCTCACTCTAGTTCAGGCTGACCTGGAATTCACTACATAGTCTCAGGGTGGCCTCGAACTCATGGTGATCCTCCTACCTCTGCCTCCCAAGTGCTAGGATTAAAGACGTGCACCACCACGCCCAGAAGACTTTTTGATACCCCCGACTCCTCTTATTAATCAGTTTAATAAGATCACAGTTCCAGAGAGGAACAGTAGATGGATCTTGTGTGTGTGTGTGTGTGTGTGTGTGTGTGTGTGTGTGTGTGTGTGTGTTTTAATGTTTTTACTTATTTATTTGCAAGAGAGGAAGAGAAAAAAATTGGGTGATCCAAGGCCTCTAGCCACTGAAAACAAACTCCAGAGGCATGCACCACTTTGTGTATCTGGCTTCACGTGGATACTGGGGAAATTGAACCAGGGTTGTAAGGCTTTGTAAATTAGTGCTTTTGACTGCTGAGCCATCTTTCCAGCCTGGGACACAGAGAGAGATAGAGAGAGAGAGAGGGAGAGGAAGACAGATAGAGATGGGCGCGCCAGCAGCCTCTCAGCTACTGCAAACAAAATCCAGATGTGTGCGCCCCCTTGTGGGCAAGTGTGACATTGCACCCTTGCGTCACTTTGCATCTGGCTAAATGTGGGACCTGGAGATTGGAACTGACATTCTTAGGCTTAGCGGGCAGGCGCCTTAATCACTAAGCCATCTCTCCAGCCCTGGTCATTTTAAGTTTTTAATCATCCAAGAGTTCAAGGAAAACTTAGCATTTATTAGAAAGACAAAATAACAACAACAAATCCCATTTGACTAAGCATTGCATGGAAGTTTCTTCCCCCTCCTTCTCCCCAGGGCACATATAATCAAGAAAATATACACTCTGTGTATCAGCCAATGCTACCCTCAAGTGTTTTTCATGTCTTATCTAGGCTGACAGTTCCCTGAAAAAAAACAAAAGCTAACAAACAACTATATATTTTACCATATTTTCCTGTTTATCCAGGATTCATCTTTAATTTTTAGATAATGCAGTCATACCCACTAATCCATTAGGGATACATTCTACAGATTCTTACTGGGTCGATGAATCCTATGGACAGTAATAAAACACATATATGGATATATATTGTGTTTTCTTATACATATATATACACATATGATAAATTTAGTTTACAAGTTGGGCAAAAGAAATTAATAAGAATAATAATATGCCATAATAAAATTATATGCAGGTAGGCCTGGAGAGATGGCTTAGTAGTTAAGCACTTGCCTGTGAAGCCTAAAGACCCCAGTTCGAGCTCGATTTCCCAGGACCCACGTAAGCCAGATGCACAAGGGGGCACCTGTGTCTGGAGTTTGTTTGCAGTGGCTGGAGGCCTTGGCATGCCCATTCTCTCTCTGTCTGCCTCTTTCTTTCTTTCTCTGCCGCCCTGAAATAACTAAAATAAAAAGAGCCAAGATTGGGTCTATTAAAAATATATATGCAAGTAGGTTCTCAACGTATTTCAACTCTTAATTGCACTATAGTACTATTTTTAATTTTCTGTGACAGTAAGTAACTGAAACCATGGAAAATGAAGCCATGATGGAGGGACCACTGTGCCTATAAGATAACTTTGTGCTCACCAACGCTTAGCATGCTGATTTAAACTTAATAAACTATTCAACAAACAACAAACTGACATATTAGATTGGTTAGGAAGGGTGTGAGCAACCTCTTTGTAGGAGAAACTTGAAATGGAAGACTCCATTTCTCAAGATTTTCTTCACCATATCATTGACATTTGACTAATGTCCCTGACTTGCAAGCTTTCCATAGATGGGTCTTTTCATCAAAATTAATTGGTAGAGAGAGTCAATCACCAGAAAATGCCATCTCATTAAAAATGGCACCGAAATGGTCAGGTTCAAACAGGAGCTGAATTTCTGAATTTCTCAGAAAGGAGCGAAGTGTCATAGACAAGACAGCGGCGAGGTGGTAACGGATGTCATCAGTCTTACGACGGGCTCAGAAGCCAATTTTCAATCTCTAGTGCTAACTTTGTTGTAAGTTTCATCACACGCTGTCACAGTTATGGAAACCTAAACATGGGGATAAAGCTATGGAGGAAGAACTGGAGAAACATTTCGAAATTATTGTCTTCAATGTAAGCACGCCTGGGGAGCTCGCTCCCTTAGTGAAGTGCTCATCTTGCAAGCACGAAGGCCTGAGTTTGATACGCAGGGGCCACATAAAGATGCGGGGAACGGTGGCACGTGCCTATGATCCTGGCACTGGGGAGACCAACACAGGATTCCTAGGGTTCACTGGTCAGCCAGTCTAGTTCAATTGGCAAGCTCCAGACCAGCTAAGAGACAAACACAGGCGTAGCACGTGCAGTTGCCTTTCCATTCGTAACACAAGTTCCTATTCCAATACACATTTACATGGCTTACAGGAGGAGCTCAGCAGTTCAGGCGCTTTTCTGCAAAGCCTAAAAACCTGGGTTCAGTTCCCCAGTGTCCACAATAAAGCCAGATGCACAAAGAGGCATATGTATCTGGAGTTCATCTGCAATAGCTGGAGGCCCTGGAGGGCCCATTCTCTTTGTAGGTCTGTCTTCTCTCTCTCTCTCTCTCTCTCTCTCTCTCTCTCTCTCTCTCTCTCTCTCTCTCTCTCTGCTGCTGCTTGCAAGTAAATAAATTAAAAAATATTTTGTAAAGAATGGTAGATGATGAGTTTTAATTCCCTTATCAGTGTTGACTGCCTGTCACAAAATGGAGATCAGTTCTAAAATTGTTTATGGATACTGTGGCAAGCGATTGCTCTGGTCCTCTCACACCGCTGGATACACGGAAGGCTTTGTTACAGAGCCCACCTTGTGAATTTCCAGGGCCAGGTGCCCAGTCCCGGACCAGACTTTAATGAGTGGTGATTTGCTTCCCCTCATGGCCCCTTTGTGGTTGGCTATCTCTCTATTTCCCAATTGTGAGGAGCCCTAAAGGTTTCAGCTAAGGATTCTTCAAGACAACCCAAAACAAAAGTATAACGGTAACGCTTTGGAGAAGAGCAGCCCTGGAGAATCACCTGGTAATACTATGCAGTTGGAAAGGAAGAGAAATAAATCAAATTCAGTTAAGCCACTGAAAATTTCATATTGTTTGCTACTGTGTGGTAACCTAGTTTATTCTACCTCAGCTCCCACAGTGGGCAACGCAGACACAGGTGCCCAGTGCCATTCTTAGTGGATTATAGATGAACATCTTGGATCACTGGTTGACCCACTGACACCATAGTGAGATTCCACCTGGCATGATGGGAATTCTGACACACTCATGTCATTTACTTTCATTCTAATCACTACTTGTTATGACCTGCACCTCAGTTCTTGCCTATTCCTCTCATCCTCCACTTCTTCTTTATGTAAGTAGACAGATGTTCAAGAACAAGTCCACCGTGTCACACGTTCCATTTACTAAGTATCTCTGTCTGCAAAGCCACAGGAAAAGGTGCCATCTTGGTGGCGCTTCTCACTGATATGACTGTAAACACACGAGCACCCTGACATGTGACTGTGAACACACCAGCACCCTGACGTGTGACTGTGAACACACCAGCACCCTGACATATGACTGTGAACACACCAGCACCCTGACGTGTGACTGTGAACACACCAGCACCCTGATGTGTGACTGTGAGCACACGAGCACCCTGACGTATGACTGTGAATACACGAGCACCCTGACATGTGACTGTGAGCACATGAGCACCCTGACGTGTGACTGTGAGCACACGAGCACCCTGACGTGTGACTGTGAGCACACCAGCACCCTGACGTGTGACTGTGAACACACCAGCACCCTGACATATGACTGTGAACACACCAGCACCCTGACGTGTGACTGTGAACACACCAGCACCCTGATGTGTGACTGTGAGCACACGAGCACCCTGACGTATGACTGTGAATACACGAGCACCCTGACATGTGACTGTGAGCACATGAGCACCCTGACGTGTGACTGTGAGCACACGAGCACCCTGACGTATGACTGTGAATACACCAGCACCCTGACAGACCAGACCCTGCGTGTGACTGTGAACACACGAGCACCCTGAGGGATGACTGTGAACAACAGCACCCCATGCACCTGCACCCTGACGATGACTGTGAATACACCAGCACCCTGACAGATGACTGTGAACACACGCGCACCCTGAGGGATGGCTGTGAACACACCAGCACCCTGACAGATGACTGTGTGACGTGAGGGATGGCTGTGAACACACCAGCACCCTGACGTGTGACTGTGAGCACACGAGCACCCTGATGTGTGACTGTGAGCACACGAGCACCCTGATGTGTGACTGTGAACACACCAGCACCCTGCGGGATGGCTGTGAACACACCAGCACCCTGAGGGATGACTGTGAACACACCAGCACCCTGACAGATGACTGTGAACACACCAGCACCCTGATGTATGACTGTGAACACACGAAGCACACGTATGACAGCAGCACCCTGACGTATGACTGTGAGCACACGAGCACCCTGACAGATGACTGTGAACACACGTGCACCCTGAGGGATGGCTGTGAACACACCAGCACCCTGACAGATGACTGTGAACACACGAGCACCCTGAGGGATGGCTGTGAACACACCAGCACCCTGACGTGTGACTGTGAGCACACGAGCACCCTGACGTGTGACTGTGAACACACGAGCACCCTGATGTATGACTGTGAACACACTAGCACCCTGACGTATGACTGTGAACACACGAGCACCCTGACGTATGACTGTGAATACACCAGCACCCTGACAGATGACTGTGAACACACGCGCACCCTGAGGGATGGCTGTGAACACACCAGCACCCTGACAGATGACTGTGAACACACGAGCACCGTGAGGGATGGCTGTGAACACACCAGCACCCTGACGTGTGACTGTGAGCACACGAGCACCCTGACGTGTGACTGTGAGCACACGAGCACCCTGATGTATGACTGTGAGCACATGAGCACCCTGACGTGTGACTGTGAACACACCAGCACCCTGAGGGATGGCTGTGAGCACACGAGCACCCTGACAGATGACTGTGAACACACGCGCGCACTGAGGGATGGCTGTGAACCCACCAACACCTTCAGGGATTATGAGCCCTGTGAGTCTGCCTACAGTTTAGCAATTACAACTGAATCTACAATTACTGCCAAGTGGATTGGCAGATCCCTGTGCTTTTACCATAGCTCTTCCAGAACATCTCAAAAGAAACAGCATCTATAATATAGGGACAAATGGACCACAGCAATGAGAGCTTATGTTTCAACAGCAGTCACTGAAGGCCAGTGATTGTGCTATGAGCTCTCGAGTCTTACTATATTTAATTCTCCCAATAACCTTCCAAACCACTGTTTTTCCTCCCATTATACTCAACAGAAAACATGTATGTTTACATGCTCACAAACGCACTATTCTTTTATTATGAATGGTTAGTATACAGTTTTCATATGAAAGGTAGCATGAGCAGCTAGACGTCAGATCAACAATAAAAAGCTTTTAGCACATTCACTATGGTTTGGATAGGAAATGTCCATCACAGATCCACGTATGTTACCCATAGAGACCCATAGACTCAAGTATGTTAATATTTTGGCCCCTGAGTGGTGGTTCTGTTTGGGCAGTTATGAGACTATTAGTGGGTGATGCCTAGCTAGAAGAAATGAGTCACTAGTGGCTGGGCCTTGAGTGTTGCATCTGGTACCCCTTCCAGACCAACCATTCTCCCCTACCTCCCTCTCTTTAAAACAAAATAATGTTTTTATTTATTTATTTATTTGACAGAGAAGGAGGGAGGGAAAGAGACAGAGAATGGGTGTGCCAGGGCCTCTAACCACTGCAAACAAACTCCAGACACAGGAGCCCCCTTCTGCATCTGGTTAACATGGGTCCTGGGGAATCAAATCTGGGTCCTTTGGCTTAGCAGGCAAACACCTTAACCACTAAGCCATCCCTCCATCCCTCCCTCTTTTTCTATCCTAATCAGCTAAAACTTCACAATATGACCCACATACAACACATTTTCTTCAACATGATGGACTATACTATCTTAAACTGTGAGACAAGAATAAATGTTTGCTTTTCTAAGGTATATATTCTCACAGCAGTGAGAAAAAATAACTTCTACAGGAAATTGTTAATAGTCATGGGGATATTGCTGTGATGAACACAAGCATGTGGTCACAGTTTGTCATATGAAAGTGGGGGCGTTTGGAACCATGGGCTGAAGAAGCCCTGAATGCAGCAAGCAGAGCCTAATATGCCATTCTGACATGAGTTTAGTCAAACAGAATGCTAATGGAATGTGAAGGCCAGGCTTATGAAGGGAAAAAGGACTCAGTTTGGAATTGAGCTACAGGCCATGTGTATTACATACTGGGAAAATATCTGTTTACACTCTAACCTGAGTCCTTAAAATAAGAGTGAAACTCACTTCAAAACTAATGTAGTAGTGCTGTAGATACACCTGCCTCTCATGCTTTCTGTGTATGCAGGGACCTGTGGGTTTGACCAGGAACACCATAAGAGAGCAGCACTGTGGTGCTTGCCTGCAATCCTGGTCCTTGAAACTGTGGAGACAGGAGGATTGGGAGTTCAAGGTTATCTACACAGTACCTTCCTTGAATACATTAGACCTTATCTGAAAGAAAGAAAGAAAGAAAGAAAGAAAGAAAGAAAGAAAGAAAGAAAGAAAGAAAGAAAGAAGAAGGGAGGGAAGGGGAGGGGAGGGAGGGAGGGAAGGAAGGAAGGAAGGAAGGAAGGAAGGAAGGAAGGAAGGAAGGAAGGAAGGAAGGAAGGAAGGAAGGAAGGGAAGGGAAAGGAAAGGAAAAAGGAAAGGAAAGGAAAGGAAAGGAAAGGAAAGGAAAGGAAAGGAAAGGAAAGGAAAGGAAAGGAAAGGAAAGGAAAGGAAAAAGTAATGGAGTGATTTGTGTTTGGTAGATGGAATTTCAAGACAGCACAGCATCCACCTATGGCATGGTTTTCTTAAACCAAGAGTCAAAAGAAATCCTTCCTCCCCTTCACTTCTTCTGTCAGTTATTTGGGGACAACAACAGAGAAATTATTACTAAGTATGTGCCAGGCATTACATGGGACATATTCTAGACTTTTTTCAGCTTCTCTGAATTTCAAATTTAACTAGTTTCTTATATTTTTGTTTCATGAATGCGGCATCTCTAAATCGAAGTTATATTTATTTATTTTTTGTTTGTTTGTTTTCCTCTTTTGTGTTTTTTCTTTAGAAGTTATATTTCAAAATTTCATCATTACTTTATAACTTAAACATAGCAAGTAATCAGGCTATGTTGGACTGTACATGATTCCAGAGAAAGTTAAAAGAGAGGAAGAAAACGAACATATCTCCCAATTTTCCATAAAAAATAAAATGCCATAAAAACATTGTAGAACAAAAAATTTGCTGTCTGTTACTAGACAGCCTATAGCAGTTAAGATCAAGATGTTAATAAATCAATTCTGATCGTTGTTATGTTTTACATCTACATTAAGAAAAATCCTCCCCTGTAAGTCTCTAAGACATTAGGTTTGTTGGGATGTGAGGTTAGGTTTCCAAGGAAACAATATTCTTTTATTATAATTATTATGACACAGTGTTTATTAGGACTATAACATGACTGTTCTATTCTGGCAGAGATCAAAGGATATGATAAAAAGGAAACTGTCCTCAGTGTAGTCCTAAAAAAAATTCCTTGTTACTTATTTTCAGTAAAGTTAATCAAAGTGATGTTTACAATGACAGGAAGGTATGCTGGATAAAAGATAGGAAACAGACATAAAAAAAGATCTGAATTTTCAAGTCTTACTTATCATGGACAAACTGCTTCCAAAGAGGCCCCATTACATTATTGTAAACCCTCATTCTCTATATCAGGGTCTGTTTTAGGGAGAGCCCTGAGTTATTGCCAGCAAGCTAATATCTACTTTCAGCCCAAACACAGTGTGGCTCCAATTGCCATTCATCAAAACAACTTGTTTATTTCTCCACTTATTGTGAATATTAATAAATTAAGATCTTTAAACTGTCTAGGAAGAAGTAAGAAATAACTGCCAAGAGCTTTGGTACAGATGATATATTTACATACATTAGAGAAGTACCATTAGCAGTAATTAATGGTGCTTTTACATCTCAAAATGCATTGCAATTGACTGCCGATTTGTTTGGAAGGTGTCTGCAATCATAAAATAAATCTCTCTCTAAATGGATACTTAGTAATTTTTAATAATTTTAAACTCCAATGCACTATTTAATGCCTTGCTGATAAAACACTGCTTTATGAAGAGAGGTTTTTAAATTTGGAGCTTTATATTGAACTTTATGAAACTTAATGAGCCTACATTGCTTATGTCCAACCTTAATTTCAAATGTTTATAAAGGTCAGGATAGCTAATTTTAATAGTTGTATTTTGTAAAAAGCACATTCTGTTAGTTAATGACTATAGTAACATAACCATACTGCTTTCTCGAGAAACCTACATTTAGTAGTGTGATATGTCTTCATGAGGTGTTTTAAAATATACAAATTAGAGACATCACTATTACAAGGCAGAAAAGACATAACTGGGGATAAATTAGTTTATTCTCAATTTTTCTCTGACTTGAATTATGGTTACAATGACAGTATGCAGAACTGGAAAATAGCAAAAAAAAAAAAAAAAAAAAAAATTTACTCCCCTAAACATGACAAGAAGCTAAAATTAGAAAACAAGTATCTCCTTCAAGTACATATACTCTGCAGTATTTCACTGGTGACTTAAGTCTCATTTCACTTGAGGAATGAAGAAGACGACAGAAAGCATATTTGCTTTGAGACAGTCAAAGATACGTGGAACAGAAATTTGAGCTAAAATACCAAAGCCAGTGTGTAACCTTTCCATGAAGGGTAGCCGATTTTGGAGAATCCTAAGCAAGTTATGACAATATTATCTGCAAGCCCACTGAAGTCTCTGTAGTGAGAAGTGACCCTAATCCCTTCTGTTTCTCAGTCTACTTCATTTCCACAGGAAACAACTATTCAACCCTTTGATGGGAGAGCTCTAGCACTTCTTACAGCAATACATGCACACTACTAAAATGGGTTTCTGCATACCATTTGCACTATGGCAGAATAGGTCATAAGGCACAGTGCTAAATATAACATGAAACAAATGTGGTATATGATTGTACAGATTTAAGAAACATGTCGGAGGAGGATTAAACACAGTTGGTAAGTTTAAAAATGTGCTTGGTGCTTTTCATCTCTCAGAGGGCAGGCATATTGCTTGTATTACCCAGCTTCACCACAAGAAGATACACATGCTGTGTTTCTTTTGTAATCTGGCAAAAATCTGAAGTAGTCTGTTGAAGGCAGATCTAGTTATTTTAAATTTTATTTTATTTTATTTTATTTTATTTATTTTGGAGAAAGACACAGAGAGAGAGACAGACAGAGAGGGAGAAGGAGACAGATAGACATGGGTGCGCCAGCAGTCTCTCAGCTGCTGTGAACGAACTCCAGATGTGTGCGCCCCCTTGTGGGCAAGTGCGGCATTGCGCCCTTGCACCACTTTGCATCTGGCTAAATGTGGGACCTGGAGATTGGAACCAGTGTTCTTAGGCTTAGGAGGCAGGTGCCTTAACCACTAGCCATCTCTCTAGCCCAGATCTAGCTATTTTAAATGTGTCCCTAAAGACCCATATCAATAAATCATGTCCCCTCTGACAAGAAGATTGTGATCATGGTATATTGTCTATACTTAGGAAAGTTTTCAATAAATAGTTCAAAAATACACAAAGCATCACACTCACAAATAAATAATGAGCAGGAAAATATCCCAAGACATGTTCATATTTTCAGAGAGCCATGAAGTTGCCATGTTCCTGAACATGGTTCAGTACAGCATTGTTTTCCTAACTGAGATGGCACATGGAAAATGTTCACATATGATTCACTAAATGTCGTCCATCTCATCAGTGATATGATGATCATGACTATCACCAAAACTACGATATTCAGATGTTTACCATTAGAAACAGCTGTTCTCAGAGTTAGTTAGTATCACAGTCAGATCCATGTTGCTGGAATAAACTTCCAGACACAGTTTATGGGAGGAATGGGTTCTATTTCAGGCTTACAGATCCAGGGCAAGTTCCATTGATGATGGAAAAAGCTGGCCCCCTTTTACAGATCCAAGTAGAGAGACACCACCACAGAATCAGCACCACAAGCAGGCAAGTACAAAACCAGCAGCCAACAACAAACTCCAGGCAGAGCTCAAGAACACTGTCTTCCTCCCAGTGACACCTCCTTCAGCCAGGTGGCTGGAGACAAAGTTTTTATTCAAACATCTGAGTCTGGTGGGGGGGTACACTGAAACTACCACAGTTAGTGACTGAGAAGAGTCTATCAGTATCTCTGAGAACAGTTGCGAAATTCTGGGTAGTAATCTACAGGGAAGGCTACCTTAAGTACCAGCCTTGAGAATTACTTTTGCACAAGATAGATAGCCAGTGTGACAAGGGAGTTTGTAAGACTTTCTTTTCCACGCACAGGAGTCTGTGCACCAGCTGGGTGCTGGGAGCCTTTCCATCACCACCTCTGGTAAACAGGATTCATTAGCGTGATAATTGACAGTTGTTTCTCTTCCTAAGTGATTTCTCTGTAGTTCCATTATGCTTTGTCAGGAAAGTGGTACCAATTAATTACCAATAAACAAAACATCAACTTGGCTTCCAGCTAAAGACATGGAAGCATCTATCTTGGGGGCAGGGGAGGCATCAGGGACAAGGAGAAATCTACTTCACTGGGTATTATGAAATGTTTTGTGAGATGTTACTGGGTGGTGGGTGGTGGAGGACAGCCCCTGACAGGGCAAGAGACAAGTTGGCCACAAATTTTGAGGCTGAAAAATCATGAACCAGTGGTCCAAAATACATGATGTATTTTTTATTTGTTTATTTGAGGGAGAGAGAGAGAGAGAGAGAGAGAATACGGGCACCACAGGGCATCGGGCCACTGCAAATGAACTCCAGAGCATGCACCACCATGTGTATCTGGCTTATGTAGGTACTGGGGAATTGAACTTGGGTCCTTAGGCTTTGCAAGTAAGTGCCTTAACTGTTAAGCTCTCTCTCCAGCCCAACATGATATATTTTAATATAAGATATTTTGAAGTCTAAACTATAAAAGGTAGACGCATTATGATAGCTATAAGAACATGAGAGATGAATTTCTTGTTAACCTCAAAATTCAAGGTGGCTGATACCAAGCAGTTATGACTTGGAGCTTTCTGTATTACCTCAGAGTCTCTCAGCATCTCCTCTTCCAGAAATACCACATGAAATCTAAGCTGAGCAGCACTGAAAGGCAGCTTGACATTCAAAGGTTTAAGCATCTCTCTCCCTCCATGCTTATCAGACCTAAGCTATGATTTTTCCACAACCATCTGACAGGCCATGATCCATCCTTGGCTTCCTTTTCTTTCATGACACAGGCACCAGGTACCTCTCCTCACAAATCCTGGGAGACACACCCTTGCCTCTCCTGAATTTCTCCTCTTTGTTCCAGCCACTTCTATAGTTCCCTGATTCCTGCACACTACTTGGTTAAGAGTTAAGGTTTTATTTTATTATTTTTAAGTGTACTTTTATTATGGGAGAAAGAGAGAGGGAAAGACTGAGAGAACGGGCAAGCCAGGGGGTCCTGCCACTGCAAATGAACTCCACATGCACATGTCACTTTGTGTGTCTGGCTTCACATAGGTACTGAGGAATTGAACCCAGACCTACCGGCTTTGCAAGCAAGCTCCTTTAACCACTGTGCCATCTTGCCAGTCCATATTTAATTTCTTAAGTTATACTTACTCACACAGATTTCTAGCTGCTTTCATCATCAAGAATCTAAACTCAGCCGGGCGTGGTGGCACACGCCTTTAATCCCAGCACTTGGGAGGCAGAGGTAGGAGGATCGCTCGAGGCCACCCTGAGACTTCATAGTTAATTCCAGGTCAGCCTGGACCAGAGTGAGACCCTACCTCGCAAAACCAAAACCAAAAAAAAAAAAAAAAAAAAAAAAAAAGAATCTCAACTCATCAACAAGACTGCAAGTCCTTGAGGAGAAGACATCATCTTCACAGGATAACAGGATACTTAATGACTGCTAAGACCTGCTGCTCAGGAGTCTGGTCCTGTGGTCAGAGAGGCATGTAAAGGCTGCCTTTACCCCTCAACTTTATCCTGCCATGGTAAAGGGAGGTCACAGATTTGAAAGGAAGGCATCTTTTGAACTCAGTGGTTCTTTGTAGTACAGATCAGGAGCAAGAAAGTTATTTTGTAGGTAGTCAGGTAGGGACCACCCTGCCTGCCCTGGCCAGACAAGATTCACTTTCATCCAAGACGTCTGTAAACAGAAGCAGCAGCTTCATGTTGTTCTCAACTTTTCCGGCTTAGCCCTGTTCCTAAGTCAGCAGTCCTCCAGGGCACCCATCAGCCAATCAGGGTCCCTCCTATACATTTGAACCTGGCAATGAGGCTCATTCTAATTAGATACCCAATTCATATACATGGACCTGAACTGTGTGTGAGAGAGATTTTTGCCCAGTCTTTCTCTCTTTCCTCCCAGCAGTGCTAGCTGGGGGGGGGGGCGGATTCCTTTTGGCTTGGGAGTTTTCATGCTGTTTCCTTCTCTCCTGTTTCTACTGAACTTCATAAATCCTCCATCACTTACTCTTTTGTTTTTCAATTTTTTGCTAAACCTGGCTGAGGACCTGTGGGTTGAGAATAGGAGACTGGAGAGTTCTAATGCCTCCCAGGGCTCCAATCCCGCAACATCTGAAGTCCACAGCCTGGGATGTAAAGGGTCTTGACACCCAGGTATGTCTAAATATCTGTTCCTGTCTGATGACTATTTTCCAATAGTTTTCAGGAGATGCCTGATGTTTAAGGTCAAAAATAAATGGTACTTCCTCAAAGAGATTGAGGCTGAAAGATGTGAAGGTTAAGATAACCAGGTAGGTAAGCAGGATAAACATTAAGCAGAGGTCAATGTATACTTAAAATCTAGAGATAAAGAGAAGAAGAAGCTAGAAGCTAGGCTTGAAAACATACCTTGGGCCATGGCCCAGGGCAGATGCCTACAGAAACAAATATGTGAAGGAGCAGCGGCTGGAGCTGAAGGGTCCAGGAGGTGCAGGTCATCTACTGAGGACAGTAGGAAATGACAAGGGACTGGAGCCTGGAGCTTAACTCAACTTGGCCTAAGTGACACAACCCCCAAGGCACAAACACTCCAGGTGTCTGAAAGGACCCCAGGACACTATTAAGAAAAGAACAAGAAAACAAACCATCCCCTCTTAAAATTTCATTTTGGAATTAATTCCAAAAATGCTCTGAGAATTAAAATCCAACTAGGAATACCTGTGGACCCCCGGAGTCAGCAATCACTAATCTTTCTCCCATCTGCTTATCCTTTGTTCCCTCTTGCTAGATCTTTCTTTTTAAACACTATGTTCCTAGCCCGTTTAAAAACAAGTCCCATGTAGAGAGCAAACTTCCTTCCGAAGAGCATCAATGTTCTCTCTTATCATTCTAGCACAGTTACCAACTTTTGGTAACAATGGCCCAGTATTTTATCTCGGCTATCACCTTGTTTCCCAATTCTTTTAATCCAAGATGAACGTATGGCTCACGCTTCTCCTGTGTAAAATAAAGTTTCGTGCAGTGCTAATGTGTCTAAGCCTCCCATAACAGTAAAAGCTTTCCCCAGGGCTTATGGCTCTCCTCCTCACATGCTTTGCGAAATACAATTATTCTTCACTAGGCTCTGAGGGGAGGGAGAGAGAGAGAGAGAGAGAGAGAGTTGTTTTTATTGTGTGTTGTTGTTGTTGTTGTTGTTTTGTTTTGTTTTTTGAGGTCACGCCTCTAGCTCAGGCTGAGCTTGAATTCACTATGTCCTCTTAGGCTGTCCTCAACTCACAGTGATCCTCCTACCTCAGCCTCCCAAGTGCTGGGATCAAAGGCATGCCCCACTACACTGCACCCAGAATGTTTTTTGTTTTTTGTTTTTTTAATTGTTCTGTTTCTTGACAGAACTGCATTCTGTAGCCTAGACTTTCTAGAAATTCCCCCTCGCTGTCTCTGGTGTTGAGATTAGAGCCATGTACCACCACAGTCTGTTTCAAACATGCCTTTGAGATTCATAGATTCAAGTTACATATTCTGCATCTGAGACCATGCTGGTCAGGGTGTGGTGCCCCCCTCAGACAACGCATCAGCAGGGATACAGTGACCACTTGCTTGTTCCTGCTGACAGGAACTCTCAACCAGTCAGGACTCTGTCTGGTGTCTCCATTGTGTACTTGCCAGGCTTGTGGAAGCAGAAGACTGCTTGAGGTTCTGAGAGTTGGGGAATAAAAGGATTTTGCTCATTATCTTTACTCATGTGCTAACAAACGATGCACATTTTAAAAAGCTTACAGTGGGGTTTTGTTTGTTTTAAATAATGACACATGTTTAGGGCCCACACATAATTGCTCACACTGTTCTCTACCCATTCAGAGCTGTAAGCTTTCATTATGCAGAAAGCTGTGGTTTGAGAGACACCGCATGCACTCCTTCAGTCCTTCTAAGTGACAAACACAAAATAACCAATAAACACAGCCTATAAGACAGGTACACAGGTGGATTTTCACATTCCTCAGAGAGACTCAGGTTGCACAAACTGAAACATTTCAAGGTAATTGGTCGAGCCCACACATTTGTACCATTATGAAAGTCAAAACTTCAGAAGGAAAATATGACGCGCCCAAAGGTCACACTACTTGCCCAAGGGCACACAGTAAAACAAAACTTTGTTGTAATATCATTTCAGTACCTCATGACTATCAGGTGTTGCATGCCTTTAATGCCAGCATTTGGGAGGCAGAGGTAGGAGATTCTCTCTGAGTTTGAGGCCACCTTGGAGCTAGAGTGAGTTCCACATCAGCTTGTGCTAACAGTGAGATGCTACCTCAAGAAAGAAAGAAAGAAAGAAAGAAAGAAAGAAAGAAAGAAAGAAAGAAAGAAAGAAAGAAAGAAAGAAAGAAAGTACATACATACATAAAATCTAAGCTTGTTGTGATGGCTCATGCTTTTATTCCCAGCACTTGGGAGGCTGAGATAGGAGGATTGCTATGAGTTTGAGGTTAGCCCAGAGCTATAGTGTGAGTTCTAGGTAAGCCTGAAGTAGAGTGAGAACTTAAATCAAAAATATAAATAAATAAAACAAAATAAATACATTGGAATACTTAATATATGGTGCAGGGTAAACAATGTTTTGAAAAAAAATGGTTTTGCTTTTTTGAGGTAGGGCCTCACTTTAGCTCACCCTGACCTGGACCTCACTCTGTAGTCCTAGGCTGGCCTTGAACTCACTGTGATCCTCCTACCTCTGCCTCCTCAGTGCAGGAAATAAAGTCATATGTTACCATACCTGGCAAAAAATCTTTTATTTTAATAATGTTAGTATACATTCATGAACGTGCTCCACCCTTGAACTAGGTAATTGTATGAAATGTATTTCATACTATATGTCATGTCTAAGAGCTTTTAAATAACTCCATTACAAGGCTGGAGAAACGGTTCAATGGTTAAGACACTTGCCAGAAAAGCCTAATGTCTCAGGTTCAATTCCCCAATACCCATGGAAAGTCAGAAAGTGCACAAAGAGGCACATGCATCTGGAGTTGGTTTGCAGCAGCTGGAGGCCCTGGTGCACCCATTCTCTCTGTCTGTCTCTCTTCTGTTTATTTCTCCCTGCTTCCAAATAAATAAACATTTTTAAAAATCATTTAAAAAATAACTCCACTAGAACCAACCAACCCCCCCAAAAATAAATAAATAAATCAGTGATCATCCTCCCCCTCCCCACCAAAAAACTATGTAACTTTTTGTGTGCAAACAAATGAAGATTGAACATGGTTTCTCATTTAACTGGTCCTGTATGGCCACATGCTGCAGAGGATGCCAGCTGTTACCTGGATATGCTTGTCTATCAACCCCCTTTGAGAAGAATGACAGAAACACTGCCTCAGAGTGGAGGTCTGGCCTACTTTGAAGATTAGATACATGGCATTGGAATGGATGGATAGACGAATGGACAGACAATGGACAGACAGACAGATAGGTTCTTAATTTAAAAATGCACAATCCTTAAAGATGTTCATAAGCAACAAACACAATCTATAGATAATCAGCTCAACTCCTTATATAGAAAATGTGCTAACTTTGATCATACTAAGAGTTCTGTACTCTGTTGGCATTCATTACAGAATACACATGAGACTCCATGTCAGTAACTCAGTGCAGGTTCACATAGCTTTCTCCAAAGTATAGATGAAGATCCAGACTCAAACTTATCTTCCTCAAGGCTGTATGTTTTGTGATGTTTTGTGGCTTAGAACCCACCCAATTCCTAAGGTCATGTTCCTGTTAGTCACTAGCTCACACATGTATGTCAGTCACGAGATACACGTTTCACTAATGACCTATGACATAAATACATAAGCAGATATGCACATCAACTACTGTATCTCATAAGCACTTTAGTATTCAGGAGTAAGAAATCCTTAGAGAAAGGTACTTATCAAAACCCAGTTTCTAAGTGAGACATCTCTATCACACCCTCCAAGGCTCAGAGACCACTGGAAGAGGTGGCAGAAAGAATGTAAGAACAAAAGGAAGCAGAGGAGTGCTTACAATGCTGTCTTCCAGATACATCCAGGAGCCCTGATATTCATGACCTCACAGTGGCTGACGCTACCTACATGAGACCTGCATAACCAGGAGGGAAAAAAATGATGGCATCAAAGTAGAAGAGGCTAGTTGAAAAGAAGAAGGGATTCAGTGGAGAGCAGATTTGGGAGGAGGGAAAAGGAGATTGGTGGGATGAGATTATGATCAGGGTATATTGTCTACATTTATGAAAGTTGTCAATAAAAAATTTAAAAAGTAAACAGTTTCTGACATGGCTGAAGCCACTTTGACACTGTGTTCATGAAAGGAAATCTCCCTTTCTAGTTTCCAGCAGAACATGGGACTGAGTTCAAAGGCTGGAGGAGGAAGAGGAGGAGCAGGGGCAGGCTAATGAGAGCTGCAAACCAGCTTCCACTGTGTGTGGTATATTTAGCTCAAACCCTGGCACTTTATACAAATAGGTTGTCATAGAAAGTGCAAACAACTCACTTTTGACAAGTGGTAGTGGCATGGTGCCGGCCTGACTGCTTTCTACCCTGCAAAGCTCTTTAAGTGAGGAATGAAAGCAGAGGCTTGAAAATATGGGGATATTGAATTACAGCATAAATCTTCCCTGAGTTCCCAGGGGGCAGCGAAAGGATAGCATTTTGCAATTAATTAGAAAGAAAATCTGAGGCGATGAGGTTAGATCTTTCTCATCTTGACTCTGTCAAGTGAACTTTGAAGTGACTGGCACAAAATGGAGATATGGCCTCACACACGTCTTCCAGTGAGATGTATGATCATGTCAAAAAGCAAGCTTGAGAGCTGTTCGCGACCCAAATTATGCCAGGCCAGGGCGCAGTAATTATCTGTGCAGGAGATATTTCTGTACTGGTGTTGAAACCTTTTGATATGTTTGATAATGCGGCTTTTTGTGTGCACACACGACTCTCCCAAGCTGTCTACATCAATGTCATGATCGAAGAAAACTCAATAGTCTAAAATGCTCTGTGCTTATGCTGGCTTTATTTAGTTTGAATGAATAAATATTTCGAGGGGAGCTCACCTCAGTCCCCTTGCGTACATGTGGCCGTCTCGCTCTCGCCTCCTAGTTAGGACCTTCACAAAGAAGCCTATCGAGGCACAGATTTCTCATAAGGACCTTCAACAAAGATTTCTAATAGATGATTAATAAGAGATTTAAGATTTCTCTTTTTGGAGAAAATAAAATGGATACTTTGACTACGGAAGGTAAACTCATTACCCATAAGTCAAAAGGACCAAAGGATTTCAACAGTAGCAGAGCCCTATCTGACTTTAATCTGACAGTTAACTCTAGGCTATGAATGATTAAATAACAGTCCAAGCTCACCCAAGCCTGGATAAAACAAAACTCAGAACCCAGAAACATCAAACAAAACAAGAAAACGTCACAGAAGTTTCAGCCTCCAAGTGGAATGAAGAGGTATAAAGTGTCAAGTAATTGTAAACCAAGGCTTCCTTTGCCTCGTTTTCAGAACACAGCTCAAGTTACATAATAACCTCAAACAGAGAGGGAAGTTCTGAGACACTGAGACTGATTTAAATTGTGTATAAGCTGAGCAAAGTGGCTCGTGTGCCTTGAGTCCCAGCACTGGGGTGGTTAAAATAGAACCAGCAGGAGTTCTAGGCCAGCCTCACAGAGTGAGTTCCAGGTCAGACCTTACCTCAAGAGAAAAATAAATAAATGAATAAATAAAAATAAATAGCTTACAACTTTTTCATTGAGCTATAATACATACACAATTTAGCAAAACAAAAATGGCATCTGGCTCTATGCTACTCCTTCCACGGAGAGTAGAAGGGGGCCTATCTTCATTTCTTCTTCCTGAGTATAATGGGCTCAATGAATTTTGGTATGTCTAATATCAAACTCTGCTGAGTTCATCAACAGAATTCAGTGAAAGTCATACACACCCCGTCAGAAGAAATGTGAAGAATAGTTCTTTTATTAATTTATATGTTTAAGATGCCAAGGCTACCCTGAAGCTCACTACGTAAATGAGGATGACTTTACACTTCTGCTCTTCTTGCCTCTACCACTAGTGCTAGAACAACAGGCGCGCATCATCACCGCTGGCTATGTGCTGCGTAGGACTAATCACCACCTTCTGCATCTGCATGCTAGGCAAGCTCTCTACTAACTAAGCTCCTTCTCTGATTCCCAAATTTATGTTTTAATACTTACAGTCTGCATAAAAGACTTTGGAGGTAAAGATCCCGATTTCTCTAAAGCCATTATGTATAAGGACGTCAACGACAGTCAAGCGCACAGGGACAGAGTCGCATGCCCCGTCACAGACTTCGGAGTCATCTAGCTGCACCAGTAAGCCCTGCATTCTGTAACGTCCCGCCACAGCCCCTGACCCTCAACACTGGGAGTGGCTTGTTACACACGACACAGGAGGAACACGTAGGGGAGTGTTCCCCTATGCAGTGTTGCATGGGTATACATGTGTGCAACCACCATGGAACACCCCACACATCATTTCCATTACCCTAGAAAATTGTCTGGATAGTAGTACCCCAATTAAATCCCCACAGCTAACAACCCTAACTTCTATTACTGTAGAGCTATAGAGTGACTTCTTGAATTTCATGTGTATAAAAAATCACACAGAATGGATTAATTCGTGTCTGTCATTATCTAGTCAAAGTTCTCCCTGGGAGATTCCCAATGTTTGCTTTTACTGATAGATTCACTTTTCTTTTTGAGGTGGGGTCTCAACTCTAGCCCAGGAATTCACTATATAGTCTCAGGGTGACCTCCAACTCACAGCGATCCTCCTACGTCTGCCTCCCGAGTGCTGGGATTAAAGGCATGCGTCAGCATGACCAGCTAGGTTCACTTTTATAAATATATTGCAACTATCTATCCCACTGGAAGGTTGCTTCCGGCTTAGGAAATGGTATGAACATCACATTTCACGTATGCTACTGTGAATGTTCTTACATGTGGGTTTTGTTTTGTTTTGTTTTTCGAGGTAGGGTTTCACTCTAGCCCAGGCTGACCTGGAATTCACTATGTAGCCTCAGGGTGGCCTAGAACTCATGGTGATCCTCTAACCTCTGCCTCCCGAGTGCTGAGATTAAAGAGGCATGTGCCACCACACCAGGCTCCTTACAGTTCTTTTTGATAGATCACTGCACTCGTTTTTCTTGGATATGGTGCTCGATATGAACTTGCTGCGTGGTAGGATATGGCACACGTGTAATAAAGTTCAAATGTAATGTAGTTCAGATTCTGTGCACTTATGGAATTTCTCACCAGGGTTATTGTTCTCTCTACCCCCGTATCTACCAGATATTGAAGAATAATCGTGCCACTTTAAGCTATTTATGGTTTGTCCTTCCATACTGACCTCTGCTGACTAACTGTACCACATTATTGTCTTCAATAATTTCTACTGTCATCAACATGACATTGTTCTTGGAAAAATCCTATCAGGCAAAGTCAACCTCTAAAATGGCATTGTAATAAATATGCAGAAATGTCACTTTTTGCATTAGCCCAAAGGTTTTGTATAGCTTAAGGATATGTGCAGTAAGCGAACTATAAAAATAGAAACTTGACAGCAGGGATGTATGTGTGTGTCAAAACAATATGACTCTTTCTGGGTGTGTGGCAGAAAAAAAATGACTCTACATCCACCAGAACCATTTTTATAGATGTGCATCTTCACCAGATGTCACCTTTTATAAACTGCTTTATGAAAACATGACAGTCTAAATGCAATACTATGTTTATTGCTTGATAAACTTTAGTAATAAACTAAGGACTGGTTGAAAATTAAAGCCTAAGAGCCTATTCATTGAGCATTTAGGAATGAATAAGCAAAACGTGCAAACTATTAAATCGTAAATGAATGCAGATAAAACCACTGGCAGTGCGCACTATTTCACAGTTGGTATGTCTTGTGGAGATGTCTGCGAGTTTCCTTGTCATTGAGCTAAATGCATTTTAGCCACCTCTAAGGATTCTGTTTGCATCATTCCAAATTTGAGTGGAATCCAGAAATGCACCACTGTCAAAGCCTCACTCAGAATAGAGTAAAGCTTTTCCTAGTGTTCTTCACCTTAACACAGCACGAATGATATATGACAAATGGTGTTTCCAAACTGAGAAAAGACTAAGCCCTCACTGCTTTGATTGCTGACAGATTATATATGACGATGTTTCTTGAAGTGTGGCTTGAAGATTTCTGAAATTTTCTACAGAGCTTTCTCAATGGAGAGGTTCTAAGGTCCTGGATTGTCTGAAACAAAAATCTTTTTGGCAAGGAGATCCATGATCTGATACTTTATCAGTTAACACCTTACTGATGAGATAATTGTTATTCGAAGTAACATTTGCCAACCACACCTTTGTAGATATAATAAATTGAGGGCAAAATATATGATTATTCTAGCCAGATGGGAATTTGCATGGAAAACTTCTAGTCTGAGGATTCAATTTTCAATTAGATATGATTTTTCACTCAATAGTACATATTTTTTAAAAATATCAAATACTTTGTATGAATCCACAATCCTTTTATCCTTATAGGTATATGTGAGAAACAAAACAAACTCCAACTAAGGACCAATGCCTGTAACAGATGTTTCCAGAAATACATTCTCCTGAAGATTCTCCTTAACCTAGGACTTTACCATCTTCATCACTCACTACCCAGTGGTATGTCAGAATTCCTTGCTGCATGCCAGAATTCTCTAGCTTGCCGTTTACTCCCAAGTTCCTTGGAATTCTGTGATAGTTATCTTACTCCAAAGCTCTCAATATGCAATTTGTCTTAGGTGGAATTTCACAAGAATTCAGCTCAGAAAAATATTACTTCCCTATCCATTGAGGAAATGCAAATCAACACAACTTTTAGATACCATCCTCAGCCTGTCAGAATGGCTAGCATCAAGAAAACGTAACAAATGCTGGCCAGGATGCATGGGAAGAGGAATCCTCATCCACAGATCCTGGAAGTACAAACTACCACAGCCATTGTGGAAATCATTATGAAGGTTTCTCAAAAACTTAGAAATAGGGCTGGAGAGATGGCTTAGTGGTTAAGGCGTTTGCCTGCAAAGCCAAAGGACCTCGGTTCAATTCCCCAGGATCCATGTAAGCCAGATGCACAAGGGGGCGCATGCATCTGGAGTTTGTTTGCAGTAGCTGGAAGCCCTGGTGTGCCCATTATCCCTTTCTCTGTTTCTCTCTCTCTGTCTGACTCTTTCTCTCTCACTCTCTCAAATAAATAAATAAATAAATAAATAAATAAATAAATAAATAATTTTTTTAAAAAAAGCTTAGAAATAGACTTTCCATATGACACAGTCATACCACTACTGGGCATATACACCAAGAATTCCACACTGTACTACAGTGGTGCTCGGACATCCATTTTTACTGAAGTTCTATTTACAATAGCTAAGAATTGGGAATGGCCTGAGATGCCCAGCAACAGATGAATGTATGATGAAAATGTACTATCTATACACAATGGAATTCTATTCAGCTCTATGAAAAAACTGTAATATTTGCAAGAAAATGGATAGATCTGGAAGGAATCATATTAAGTGAAGTGACTCAAACTCTGAAAGACAAAACCAGTCTGTTCTTTTCAAAATGTGGACTTTAGCTTGTAATGTCTATATGTATGTACACATAGGTACATGTGGATAAAACCTGCAAAGATAGAGCCATAACCCAGAATGAATATGAAGAGATGAGCTGGAAGAGTGGGGAGGGGTGGGCAAAAGGATACATGTGACAGGTGAACAGAAGAAGGGAAGATACAGGGGGCAGAGAGGTGAAGAAAGAAAGGAAGGGGAGGTAGGAGGAAGGATTGGCATCAACAATACAAAATTGTATTTGAAAATGTCAAAAATAAAAATAGTAAAATGTTATTTTCCCAAGTAACAAATCATTGTGCCAAAGTGACAAGCAGTAGGGCATCTGTCAGAGCTTCACAGGCACTGGACTTGGGGGAGGGGTGTGGTTGGAGATCCCATTGTGCATAAGTAAAAACCGCTCAGCATAATACATGTAAGCAACAGAGCACTGTAGGACTTTCCCGGACATGAGGAAGTCAGGAGAAAGTCAAAAGCCAGACATGGTGGTGCACACCTTTAATCCCAGAATTTGAGAGGCAGAGGTAGGAGGATCACTGTGACTTTGAGGCCAGCCTGAGACTACATAGTGACTTCCAGGTAGCCTACACTAGAGCAAGGCCCTACCTCAAAAAAAAAAAAAAAAAAAAAAAAAAGTTAAGCTCGATGTCAGATGGTTTCAGTCTCCTCTGAAAGCAAAAGCACCTTCAAAACTCCAGTTGAGATCAGAGGGAAGAAACGAAGGGAAAAGTTGCAGGAAACTGTCTGGGATGGGTTGGGTCAAAAGCTCTTTCTGTGGCTAGGCATGGTGGTGCAGGTCTTTAATCCCAGCACTCAGAAGGCTGAGCTAGGAGGATCTCTGCCAGTTTGAAGCCAGCCTGAGACTACAGAGTGAGTTCCAGGTCAGCCTGGACTAGAGTGAGACCTTACCTTGAAAAACAACATCACCAAACATTCTTTCTGTGAAAGAATCTAATGTGCTAAAACTCATAACAAAACCAAGAAAATTGAGAAAAGAGTAAAATAGGTCAAGCTAAGTCTTTCTGGGTTTCTGGTCCTCTGGGCCTTGTCACAACATATAACCCTCATCAGCATGGTCACAGCCACAATCACTGGCATGCGGAGGTCACAGTAAGGAAACCTAGTCAAATCTGACCCTAACCCTAACCTCGCAGTGCCTGGCACTACCTACACAAGACCATCATAATAGGGGGAAAAGATGATGACACGAAAATAAAAGAGACTGAGTGAGTGGGGATGGGATATGATGGAGAGTAGAATTGTAAGGAGAATGGGGGGGTTATCATGGTTTATTGTCTATAATTATGAAAGTTGTCAATAAAAAAAAAAGAAAAAGAAAAGAACTGGTCAAATCTGACTCCAGTGTATACGAACCTATTTTTTTTTTTTTTTTTTTTTTTTTTTTTTTTTTTTTTCAGGTAGGGTCTCACTCTGGTCCAGGCTGACCTGGAATTAACTATGTAGTCTCAGGGTGGCCTCGAACTTTCGGCGATCCTCCTACCTCTGCCTCCCGAGTGCTGGGATTAAAGGCGTGCGCCACCACGCCCGGCTTCGAACCTATATTTTTTATGTCACTGTCCTACTGCTGCCTTAATGTGTTCTGCTACATTTAGTGGCTTAGCACAAAGTGAAGTTCTCGTCTTGGAGGCTGCAAGTCTACCATTTACTGGGTCTAAAGTCATGTCTTTCTTTCCTTGCAAGGGTTGCCTGCATCCCTTAGTTTGGGGTCCAATGCCCCAGCTCCAAAGCCTTCAGTCCACTCTATGCTACTGTTGTTAATGGCCCCTCGGATTCCTCTTTTCCTCTTACAAAGAACCCCGTGATTGTACTGAGCCTTCCAAGGTGCTGGGGAATCATCTCCCAGTCTCCAAGTCTTTAACTGCTGGTGCACATATGCTGACATCCACAAGGTTGGAGAGATGGCTCAGTGGTTAAGGAGCTTAGCTACAAAATATAACAGCCTGGGTTCAATTCCCCTGTACCCACCTAAAGCAAGATGGCACATGCATCTGGAATTTGTCTGTAGTGGCTGGAGGCCCTGGCATACCCTACTCGCTCTGTCTCTCTCTGATTGCAAATAAATAAATTAATTAAATAAAATATATTTTTTAAAAAGATAGCTAGGTGTGGTGGTGACACATGCCTTTAATCCCAGCACTTTGGGAGGCAGAAGTAGGAGGATTGCTGTGAGTTTGAGGCCACCCTGAGACTACATAGTGAATTCTAGGCCAGTTTGGGCTAGAATGAGACCCTACCTTAAAAAATAAGTAAATAAAAAGATAACATCCACAGCTTCCAGTAATTAAGATGTGGACCTTCTGGTACCAAGTATTCAGTATCTCACACTGTCTTTGAGTTTCATGTCTAAACCTAGTTCATCTAGTTGTTTATTTCCTTACCTGCTCTTTCCACTGGGGGCTGACCAGAGTTTACCAACTAGGACGGGAGAATAAACCAGTCTGCAGCAAACCTTCCCAGCATGTGCTGACACGTTTGGATCAATATGTTAAATGGATTTCACAAAAACTGAGTATACATTCTGACAAGGCACTGTTTCTTAGCAAGGAAAACTAAATGACTGAGGAGAGCTGACGATGAAGTGCCTTGTAGATCAAGAGAAGCAGTTGGCAGGAAAAGAGCAGAGATGGCGATTAACGGGAAGGTGCGTGAACAGAAATGCACCAGGGCTTTCTGGAGCGTACAGAACTGTGTTTATGACAAGATGCAGGAATTTGCTTTGTAAGGATAGAAAAGTAAGAGAAGGCACAGAAAATGGCCCAATACAAACAGTGGCATTACCACATGATCACATAACTAAAGTGATCACCATGGAAGGTTCCAGAGAAATTGTGGGAGGCTGTCCCTCTCCACTAGAGATTGTAACAGGGTCCTTTGAAGTTGTTAACTGTGAGACTCATGCTG
This sequence comes from Orientallactaga sibirica, assembly GCA_036365145.1. Taxonomy (NCBI): domain Eukaryota; kingdom Metazoa; phylum Chordata; class Mammalia; order Rodentia; family Dipodidae; genus Orientallactaga; species Orientallactaga sibirica. Next base: position 8,003,533 of record JAEOAD010000046.1, read on the forward strand.
CAATGGACCCCTGGTTCTTGGGGAAAATTTACCTTCCTTCATTCACATAGGAGATTGTCAATTACCTACATAAAATATGGTTCTTTTAGGGAAAAACAGGGAAATGATTTTTGGGTAATCTGATAAAAGAGTGACTCATGGAAATACTCTTGCAAAAGGTCAGTCACTTGGGATCTTTTCTGGCACCTCAGTTTAAGGCATTCAATATTATGATAACGTATGTCTAAATTTCTCCAACACAATGTCTCTCCAAAGCAATTTTCTTTAATGAGAGAGAGAGATGGCATGCCAGGGCCTACAGCCACTGCGGTTGAACTGCAGACACATGGGCTACCTTGTGCATATGAGTGACCTTGCACATGTGTCACCTTGGGCGTCTAGCATATGTGGGATTTAGGGAGTCGAACATGGGTCTTTAGGCTTTACAGGCAAGCACCTTAACTGCCCCAAAGCATATAATTGTATGCACTATCTAGCCCATACTTTAAGTTAAATTATTTAAAATAAAAATTTTAAATCTAGAAAAATTTATGCAAGCATTTTTCCACATTATGTTACAAGCACCTTTTCCCTTCATTTTTGCACTTATGCACACAGGAAAAATTATGATAAAATTCCCTCTGATTTTATTTTTGTATAAAATTCTAAACAAATGTTAATTAAAAGGACAAAGGGGGAAGGTAGATGGCGGAGTAACTCTGAACTGGCCAGCCTGGGGTTGCAGAACGAGTTCCAGGTTGACCAGGGCTACTGTGAGACCTGGCCTCATAGTTCCCCAGGACAAAGCTTCAAAATCAGATTTAAGTGCCACAAGTAGCAATGGCAAATGACAAAAATGGATAACTGGAGAGAAAAAAATAGAACTTTGATCACCTTATTATTAACAATATAAATCAATATAATTCCCTTTACATTGCCTTAAATTCAATGTTCTTTTCTTCTTCTTCTTCTTCTTTTTGTATCAGGTTCTCCCTCCAGACTTGTGTGGACCCACTATGGAGTTCAGGCTGGCATCAAACTTCAAGCGATTCTCCTACCTTATTTTCCTAAGTACTGGTGAAATGGGACGTATTTGGGGGGTTCAAACACAAACCACAAACCCCAAGCTCATCTCTGCTTTACTTAAAGAAGTGAAATAAAATAAGACTTGAGAAAGATTATTTGTGTGAGTTATTGTATTCATTCAGAAGTCAGGAAAGTTGAGGGGATAGTCTGTAGACGGAAGAAGGGGGAATGGCTGGGGAGGTCCCCCTGAGAACCAAAGGGTGAGAAGTGGAGCATCCACATGGAGGAGGGGAACATCTCAGGGCAGGTGTACCCTTTCCCACCTTGGCAATAGCTAAACACTGAAGCCGCCAGGGAGGGAAGGCCAAAGCCTTACCCGAGGTGAAAACTTCAGATGCTGAGAAATGAATAGCCCAGGAGCCAGAACAAGCCCACCAAAAGCCTACTGAATAGCCAGGTGTTTTAGTCTGGGTCCCAGGCTGGATCCAGAAGTCAGCACTTCTCGGTGGAGCCTCAGGAAGGAGCTGACCTTGAATCTACTCACCTGAGTAATCCCAGCTCTGAAGCAGAGCTGCGGATGGCAAGAGGAGTGTGTGAAGTAACTTCCCCCTCACAGCAAAAGTAAGAGTAACCTTCATCGGATCACGATCAGGAGTGAAAGACAGTGCTATCTGAATGCTACCTTTGAGCTGGCTAGCAGTTACCTTTCTGGTATCAATTTTAGACATACACATAAATCTTAAAGAATAATAAAGTCACTGACCTAAAAACATACAAGTTAATATTTTATAAAACGTGGCATATGATTTATTTAAAACTGCAAAACTTAGTCGGGCATGGTGGCACATGCCTTTAATCCCAGCACTCTGGAGGCACAGGTAGGAGGATCACTGTGAGTTCAAGGCCACCCTGAGATGACATAGTGAATTCCAGGTCAGCCTGAGCTAGAGTAAGACCCTACCTGAAAACCAAAACAAAACAAACAACAAAACAAAAAAACCTACAAAACTTAAAGAAGAAAGATGGATAATTATAATTGGGGAGATTAAAATCTTTAAATCTGAAATAGAGGAACATATTAGTATTTTAATCTTCCTGATAATTCTTTAAAATTACCCAATTTTTTGTACCAGCAAATATCCTCATCAAAATGGTTTCATTTAACATATTTGTTAAATAAAACATGTTGAAGCATATAGTATATCAATGAGATGTCAGAACGATGACAGTCTATAAATTTTAGAGAGAATAAGGCAAATAATAAAAGGACTTTGAACTTCTTGTTTGTGTGACTACAGACACTCACTCAAAACATGTTTGCTTCTCTTTTTAGACTCAGAGTTTTCTCAACACGTTTACTATGTGAGAAGCACCATAGAGGCATAAACAGCAAAGACCTTATTTTATTCTCAGAGTTCCATGGAGGACTATCTTACTTTAGCAGTGAACAATCAAGCACTGAGAGATTAAAAACACTTGCTCAAGATCCCAAAAGTGACAGAGACAGAAGAACCCCAAATTAGAATCCAAAGACTTGTTTATTTTCTAATAGACACTGGGACTTGAAGCCAGAATCTCATCTAGGCAAGGGCTTTGCCACCCAGCCAAATCTAAGAAATTTCTACAAAATTCGAAAGTCTTCTGTGGCAGCTTAGGATGGTATAACAAAATATCTTAGGTCTGTAGAGATGGCTTAGCAGTTAATGCACTTGTCTACAAAGCCTAAGGATCCAGGTTCAATTCTCCAGTACCCACGTAAGCCAGATGCACAAGGTGGCGCATGTGTCTGGAGTTCATTTCCAGTGGCTGCAGGCCCTGGCACACCCTTTCTCTCTATTTGCCTGTATCTCTCTCTCTCAAAATAAGTAAATAAACAAAATATTTTTTAAAAAATCTTAAACTGAGTCCTAGCAATAACAGGAATGTATTTCTCAGGTGTGGATGCTGAGATGTGTAAGCTTCAGGAACAGGCAGCTTCATCATCTCCAGAGGTCTTATTCTCTGCTTCGTGACGGTGCCTTTGTGTCTTCACAGTTCCCTAGCACTTTAAAGTCATCAGTCCTATTCATGATGGCAGAACCCTCGTCAATCACTTCTCAGAAGGGCCCCCTCTGACTTCTACCATATCTCATCCCTCCAAGTCTCCCCCATAAAATCCTACAAACTCAAAGTTTATATGAAATACCTTGATACTGGGTTCCACAATATGAATTTTGAAAAGAAATAAATCCCCAGCTCTCAGGAGGCAAAGGTAGGAGGATTACCATGAGTTCAAGGCCAGCCTGAGATGATATAGCAAGTTGTAGGTCAGCCTGGGCTAGAGCTAGACCCTACCCCAAAAGAAACAAACAAACAAACATAAGTAAGGCTATCTAGTATTCATCATTGCTGTTCAACTCAGATTTCACATCAGGGTTACTTTGTGGGTTTCTTTCTGTGTGTTTGGTTGTTTTATTTTGTGTTGTTTTTGAGGCGGGGACTTGCTTCGCAGCCCAGGTTGTCTTTGGAGATTCTATTCTCCTGCTTCCACTTCCTGGGTGCTGGGACTACAGGTGTACACCCAGCTTCTCATGAACCGTTTTAGAAGTACACCGGTCTACCTGGTCCTGTAGACATGCTCATTTTGGTTGCTTCTTCAAGGGACGATGGTGCCCATCCAATGAGAAGGACACTTAGTGTTTGCATCTCATGGGACCTGGAGCAGAGCAGACTGGAGAGATGACTTACTTGTTAAAGGCACTTGCTTGTAAAGCCTGACAGCCTAGGTTCAGTTACCTACTACCCGCATAAGTCCAGATGCACCAAGTGCTGCATATGCCTGCAGTTCATTTGTAGCAGCTGTAGGACCTGGTGTTTCCATCCCTCCCCTCTCTCATAGGAAAATATTCAAAAAATAAAAACAATCAAACATTCCATTGGTTATCATAAATACCTACTATACGTGGCATGGGCATGCCTGCAAGGTTAAGGTGCATCCATACATGTCACCACGTGTGGTGTCTTACTCAAAAGAGTCACAACGAAATGATATCCAACTGAGGTTTCCGCCAAACTCCTTGACCTTGTAGGAAAATTCAAACATTATATCATTATATCATTATATCACCTAATCCTTTGTTTTATTTATTTATGGTGGCGCACGCCTTTAATCCCAGCACTCGGGAGGCAGAGGTAGGAGGATCGCCGAGAGTTTGAGGCCACCCCAGACTACATAGTGAATTCCAGGTCAGCCTGAGCCAGAGTGAGACCCTACCTCGAAAAAAAAAAAAAAAAAAAAGAAGTCTAAGGAAGGATATTTTGACTTTCCTGAGATTGCCCAACAAGTAAAGAATAACAGAATGAGACTCCAGTTCCTCTGATTAATGTAATGTTTTATTTCTGGTGTCCACCAAGCCTGTCTAGCTTAACCACTTGGTGGCCAACAGGCATATCACTAAGCCAGGAAAAGACGAATAAAGTCACATGATCACAATGCCAGAAATTGTCATGGCAGATGAAGAAGGCAGCAGAGGAGGAAGTGTTTTTCTTTTTTTCTTTCTTTTTTTCTTTTTGGTCCCCTTGATTATCATCACATTACAATGACAGGAGCTTCAGTAGCCAAAAAATATATTCAGAGAGAATCTATCCTACATTCAGACCTTCCCAATTATGAAAGAAATGTTCTGTGTGTGTCAAATATTGGATGAAAGGATGAAGCAGAAAGCCTGGGAACAAAGACGTGTAAGAAGTTTAAGATTTAGTATTTATGCATTATTACTATTATGGTTATTTATTTATTTATTTATTTATTTATTTATTTATTTATTTACAAGGCAAGGTCTTACTCTAGCCCAGGCTGACATGGAACTCACTCTATGTAGCTCCAGGGGCTGATCTGGAATTTAGAGAGATCCTTTTACCTCAGCTAGGATTAAAGGCATGTAGCACCACTTCCAGCTTTTTTTTTTTTTTGGATGGAAGTAGAACACATCCCACCACTATCACATACCTCCAACTCTTCCTCATAAGATGCCACAAACACAAAGTGTATGAAATATCCTAAAATCAAGCATTTAAGCCTTCCTGTCTATTTATTCCCAGTGCAGCCTTAAGGCACCGCTTCAAGACACCATGAACCCCCCCACCCCTGCTCAGCTTTCTGAAGCACACTCAGTGTCTCTACCTGTGACAGCAAACATTGTAAAAACATCTGTTTCATTGACTGCATCTTTTTTTACTGTTTTCTCTCTGCCAATCACCTGGGTAATTAGCATATGAAAATCCTGGAGCCACAACAATGTTTGCTACTGGGTAGTTGAGAACTTTCTTGGAGTGGGGCATTTTTACATTTTAACTTTACCTCTCTAACAAGTCCTTAGAGAGACCTCTGTGAGCCAATATCCCAAGGGAACATGGGAAAGGAAGCTGAGCTAAGTCATGACGTGGTTGGCAGACTGGAAGCAAGGCCAGGTCACACAGGTTTCCAGAAGGCATCGAGGAGGACTTAGCTCATGGATCTGTCTCCACATGCTTCTCTGCTCAGCTTAGCCTTCTATGACTCGGATTGAAAGCAGGGAAACAGGAAGAGGAAAATCACTTGCCGTGGACAGTTAACCTTGTTAACCTGAAACAAAACAAAACCTTGATACTAAACTCTTGCCGGCAGGGATGTTTGCCTGAGGCTCACAGCCTGGGGCATGCAAGTTCTCTGTTAGAAAGATTAGCAACAAAGGCGGGTAAAAATAAATAAATAAATAAATAAAACCTCCACCCTGGTTAAGCCTCAAGAAGGGCCAAAAGAAATACAAGTAGAGAATTTGCATAATTTGCTAAATATGCCAGTTACAGCAGTGTTTTCAAACTTACAGTAACCACTGACTACTTCATTCACATGAAATCTTACCAAGATAACAATAATAAGAATGGTGCTGATAATTAATTAAGTGTTTTGTTTTTGGTTTTCGAGGGCGGGTCTCCCTGTAGCTCAGGCTGACCACCTGGAGTTCACGGTGTGTCTCAGGCTAGCCTTGAACTCACAGCAATCCTCATACTTCTGCCTCCCTAGTGCTGGGATTAAAGGCATGTGCCACCATGCCAGGGAGAGAGGGAGAGAAAGTGAGAGCGCACGAGACAGAGAAAGAAAGAGAGAGAGACAGAAAGAGAGAGAATGGGTGTTGTAGGGCTTCTAGTCGCTGCAAAGAATTCCAGATGCATGTGCCACTCTGTGCAGCTGGCTGTTCATAGGTACTGGATCATTAAGCTTTGCTGGTAGGTTTAATATATAAGGATGATATGAGGTCCGTGGGGAGTCCAGGAAAGTCCTTGAACCCAAACCCCAAGATTCTGTCTGTATTTAACCAAACAACTGGGCAAACGAAACTGAGAAGGATAATTGTTAAATTATTATATTTATTTAGAAAAATCAGAAACCAAGGGAAGGAAAACTGATAAACGCACATGGTCAGAGAGCCCATGTGGTAGTCTGCACGAAATGTAGCCACAAGAGAGTTTTCCTTCCCCCTTTTTAACCTTATGGTGCTGGGCTCTACCTTCTGGTTCAGGTGAGCCACAGAGACAGCTGATTAGTCTGGGCTAGAGGCTGGCTCAGGAAGGCCAGCCATGATGCCAGCTTCTGGGGTCTAAGCTTGACCAGCCATGATATCAGGATTAGATTTGAATTCTAGGAAAAGAGACCCCCACCCTTCCAGGGAGGGGTTCAGGTGTAGAAAAACAGGTCTAGGGAACTCCTTTAAGCAAGAGATAAGGCGAAACCAGATTCATCTCTGACCTCTAGTAAAACCCAGAGACCTTCCTGCTTTTCACCTTCAGGGGCCCAGTCACCCTGAACTACCTATCAAAGCTACCTCTCATTCCCCCCTCTCTGGAGGAGACACTCTTTTCTTGTTTCCCAGCCAGGTGTGGTGGTGCACTCCTTTAATCCCAGCACTAGGGAGGGAGAGGTAGGAGGATCGCCATGAGTTCAAGGCCACCCTGATTTTGTCTTTTTTTTTTTTTTCCGGTGCTGAGGACTGAACCCAGGGCCTTGTGCTTGCTAGGCAAGCGCTCATCCACTGAGCTAAATGCCCAGTCCCCTACCCTGAGACAACAGTGAATTCCAGGTCAGCCTGAACTAGAGCAAGACCCTACCTCGGAAAAAACAAAACAACAAAAAAAAAAAAAAATTTTATTTATTTGATGGAGTATTGGGTGTGCCAGGTTCTCTTGCAACTACAGACAAACTCCAGACACATGTGCCACTTAGTGCATTTGGCTTTACCTGAATACTGGCTGTCAGGCTTTGCAAGCAAGTGCTTTTAACTGCTGAGCCAATTCTCAAGCCTGAATCTGTTTTCTTTACAGCAAGATTGTGCATATAGATCTTATTTCTTCTCATTTGAACTTATTTACACTTTTTGTTCAGGATTACATTCATCGAATTGGTCGAACAGCTCAAGCTGGGCGTTCTGGAAAGGCCATTACTTTTGTCTCACAGTAAGTACAGCAACATCGACACAGCAGTGCAGACAAGAGCAGAACACCAGTCTTCCTAAAACGGGCCCTGTCTGTATTCTGTCATGGATGGGTAGGGAAGCTCATGCAGCCCACCCTTCTCTGAGGAAAGGTTGCTGGCGGAGGGGGGGCAGTCTCTAGTGGTGTCATCACTGAGAACTGTCCATGCCCTGGTAAATAACCCGCTCCCATGCTCATGCAAGCAACCCTAATCGAGAAGACCCTCTTAACTGTAGTTAGAAGAAAAAGGACAACGGTCCGGCTTTACTTCCAGCTGAATGAGGTCACAGAGTAACTGCAGTTAGTGTCTCTTGCAGTGTGGGGTAGGACTATCTAAGGGACTCCAAAAGTGTATTGGTGGAGTACAGGAAGAGAGTTCTGGAAGAACCTGTTAGGGAGAATGAATAAAAGCCAGGAGTCAAGGGGAAGGAGGCACACAGCAAACGGGTTGCTTTTAGGGTTTCCATTCTTGCAGCCCTCCAGGCCTTGGAGAGTACTGGAGGAGCCCAGGGAGATGGCGTTGGACTGCCTCAGGACCATCTGAGCGTGAGCCCACTGAGCTCCTCTCCCAGAACTGTTCACCAAATGGCACAGTAGTGTCTGATGTGGGTCTGAATCTGTCACTGCATGGCTCGTAAAACACATACTAACAGAGTTAGCAGGAATTTATACACGGCATTTAACCTTGATAATGGCAAATATCTCATCCCGGGCTGTAGTGAGGATGTCTAAGCCATATGACTTCGTATAATAGCCTTTTCTATAATTTGAACTTCATAGCTAAGAAGGAAGATTCCCTTGTGTCATTTAAAGGCTTTTGGGTATATTCAGTGAGTTTCTGTGTGTCATATGACATCCCTTAAGCCAATGGATGGGATCAAAACTGAGGCTAAATGATAATACACTAGAAGAATGCTCTTAGTCTATTGGTGCCTTAAAACCTGTAAATAACTTAGTTGGACATTGGTGTGTCTGTCTGTTTGTTTGTTTGTTTGTTTTCTTTTTGTCACCTTCGTATCCAAGAAAATCCTACAGGGTACTTTTAAAATCTATCCTAGGGGTAGCCAGGGCTAAAGGTTGGGAGCCATTAGGGGATGCCCAGTATATTTCTGGCCTCAGGATTTCTTTGGCAGCAAACCTTTTTTGATGGCGGAGTATGATAATGTTTTGATGTTAGAAGGGCTCGCCATTGATCTCAGCATAAGGAAGCCTTTTGCCTTAGGTGAGGTTTGGTCAGAGTCATCCATATATTTAGATTTGAAAATAACCATCCTGACACCTGTGGTTGTTTTTGCTTATTACAGGATATAACTACTAGGGAGGGGCCAACATGTCTTAAGGCCTTGTCTGTTTTCCCTTTTTGGAGAGCCTTTGTTGCATGTCTATTTTTGGTAGACTTATCAGGCCATCCATAGAATATTTGAGGCAACCCTTTATTTTTGGCTACACATTTCTCTCTGAGTGTTTAAGACCAAGCAGCTAGCCAACGTTTCATCAAGGATGTAATTTTGGAGGTCACTAATGGCTCTCCAAAGGAGACTCGAGGGACCTGGGCGGAGCACCGGGGCTTCTCCAGTACTGATCTTATCTGTTAGGATGAGTCAGGGCCATGCTCAGTGTGTGGCCTTCCTTCCTCTGGGGAGCCTGGAGGGCTATGACTCTCCTGTTTCATATCAATTTTTTGTTTCCGGGTCTCTGTGTCCTCCCTGATCAGGAAGACAGGAGACTTACCAGAAGGCCAGTTAGGAGTGTCCCATCATCTCCTGTGGCCTCATGACCTGGGAGCAGGGACCAAAAGATTGGCCTTTTTAGCTCCAGTGAATCCAATTGGCTTTGGCTTTTATACATAGCTTATGAAAGCCCTTAGAAAGGAAGTTACACCATCCCTGAAGGGTGGAAATGTATATAGTACATCAGATTAGTGAACGGATCTGGTTAAAGAAAGGCACAAATGTGTTAAGTCATTTCGTTTAGCCTCTAAGTTTAGTTGTCCTGTGACAGCATAGACCACATCTGAAGCATAGAACGCAGGCACGTCTCATCCTTTAAATATCTAATAGTTAGAAATGCAGGCAGAACCTGATACCAGTACTGAAAGCAATATTTTTATCAACAAATCTAAATCAATTAATATAACTTAGAAACTGTCAGAAAAAGACAAAAAAAGACAGCAGAAAGTCTTGTCACCTGTGTTTGAAACTCCCTTCAATTAGTCTGGCGACATTCCTGATTTTTACCTTTAGGGTCCCAGTCACCCTAAACTACCTATGAAAAGGAAGCTCTGAGAGGAAGCCGTGCCCTTCCCACCTGGCTGCCTCCACTATTCCCTGGAGAGTGACTTGTACCTGCCTGTCCCTCCCTCCCCTCCACCCCTGGCTATTCTGTCTTACATACCTCTATCCTGGACACGGGACCAGGACCAAGTGTCCTCAGCCCTCCAACACGGACTGAAGACCAGCTGCTCTCCAGGAAGCCCCCAGGTCTTCAGCGCCGGATTGGGGCTGCTGAGGCCTCCAGCCACAGGGACTGAGCAGCTCTACCAGGTTCCTTGACTTTCAAGCCTGCAGACAACTATTGTTGGATTGCTATAAGCTAGTGCAGTACATTCTCTCTTGAATACCAGTTTTTTTTTTTTTTTTTTTTTTTGCAGTTCTATTCATCTAGAGAACCCTGACTAATACAACAACTGCACACAAATCATCAACTCATTTACTCCCCATGACAATTTCCTGGGACACAGGGAAATTGAAGCAATCTGCTGGATCTACAGACAAGGTGTAGCTGGAGCCCCTAGGCCATCTCTCCCAGGCACCCGCAGCTCCATTAGTTCTATCTACCTGCAGCTACTGCTGTGTCTGCTATCCGGAAAAATCAGCCAGGAGCTGAGGGGTGCCTCTGTCCCGAGCCGAAGGAGCTCTGCTGAGTGTGACCAGACATACACGGCAGGACCTGGTTATTGGGCAGCATTCACGGTTTGATGCCTGCGCTTTGTGCCTCTCTTAAGATGACCACTTTGAACTGTTCTTTACTTCACTTAGATGGTGCCATTGTTGCACATGTTTTTAAAAATGTATTTTATTTATCCATTATTCATTTACAAGGAGAGAGAGAATGAGAATGGACATACCAGGATCTCCTGCCAATGCAAATGAACCCTAGATGTTTGTGCCACTTTGTGTATCTGGCTTTAAGTGGGTACTGAGGAATCAAAGCCAGGCTGTGAGGCTTTGGCAAGTAAGCACCGTTAACTGCTGAGCCATCTCTCCAGCCCAAACTTTTGTTTTGTTTTGTTTTGTTTTTCTAGATAGGGTCTCACTCTAGTCCAGGCTGACCTGGAATTCACTCTATGTAGTCTCAAGGTGCCCCCGAACTCACAGTAGTCCCCCTACCTTTGCCTCTTGAGTGCTGGGCTTAAAAACTTGCAGCACCATGCCTGGCTTCCAAACATTTTTTTAAATTTAATAAAAAAATGCACTGTGATGGTCAACTGATGTGAATATTGTGGTAGTTTGAATAGATGGCCCTCAAATATATTCAGTGTTTTATTAGTTTGTATCTGCAGCCAACCTGTCTGGAGGCAGTGTCACTGGGTGGATCTTAAGGTGTGGTGGTGGGTTTGAGATTTCAATCTAAAGATATGCAAAGTGTGCCTAACTGGAGTTCCTAAGGTGTGCTATGCTGTGTGGTTTTTGGCTTTTGGTTTTTCTCTGCCTGTCCTGGTCCTGTGAGAGCAGGCCAACCTCTTCTGCCATTATGGAACTTCCCCTGGATCTGTAAGCTTCAATAAATATCCCTTCATCCACAAGTGTGCCTGGTCTGGAAGTTCACCTCAGCGAACCTGAGGCTGTCTGCTACAAATATCTTCTAGGATATAAAGGTTCCTTTTTCTTTGAATACAAATTATCATTTAAATGACACCATGACCATAGCATTCTAGATAGTTATGAATTATCTCCTAAGGTCATATAATAGTGACTTGATTATTTTAAATATGTTAATATATCCCCCTCTAGTTTTCATTTAAAAATTAATTTATTTGAGATAAAGAAAGAATGGATATACCAGAGCCTCTTACCTCTGTAAATGAACTCTTGATACATGCACAACTTTGTGCATCTAGCTTTATTTGGGTATTGGGGAATCGAACCTAGACCTGCAGGCTTTGCAGTCAAGTGCCTTTAACCACTAAGCCATCTCCCCAGCCCTACTTTTCATTCATTCATTCATTCATTCATTCATTATTTATTTATTTTTCTTTTCTTTTTCTTTTTGTTGTTGTAGTTTTGAGGTAGGGTCTTACTCTAGCCCAGGAAGACCTGGATCTCACTCTGTTGTCCCAGGTTGGTCTGGAGCTCACAGTGATCCTCCTACCTCTGTCTTCCCGGCACCTAATTTTCATTTTTAATACTTAACCAAAGTACAGGTTTACATTTGATACTAACAAAAAAATAGCATAATGTATCAAACTAGAGTTTTCTCATAGTTATAAATTATTTTATAGATGAGTAAAGGAAGAAAAACACTGTGGAAATGAAGAAGTATGAAGGCTTGCAGCATATTTTATAGTTACATTTTATTGTATTCTGATAAGTGGCCAGAGGGTTTTCACAAGCCATAGAAGATTCCAAATTAAATTATTATTATTAAGCCCCTTAAGCCAAATAGGGAGTTTAGACTGTTACTAGAAGTTTTGATAAATTAAATAATATACAGTATATATGCATTAGCCATAATTTGATATATTTTAAGTAGTTTTCTTACACATCTATAACCACAATCTATGACTTGAAATGTCTTAAGTACATTTTTCCTGCACTGAAAATGTTTTATTTAAATTCATTTTTAAGAAATCTAATTAATGAGAGCTACCGAGCAATAATCTTGCATATAGAAATGCCTTGAGTTGTTGTTTTTTTTCTAAACTTGCCTCTAAATTTATTCTGTTGCTAAAGTGTGGTGGCTTTTTTCTTTTGAATCTAATAGAGGTTTGGGTGAATAAAATAATAATGTCGACAGGAAGCTGAATTTCCAGTAGTGGAAGAGATTTCAAATGTAAAATACCACCACAAAAAGGAGCAAGTTAACTCCACTGGACACCTCAGAAGAAAATTGGATCAGTGTCCCTTGCGTGACAAGCAGAGCATTTACTGCAGGAGAAGGATGAGGAAGGTCTGCCTTGTGGGATAATCATGTTAGGTTCCGCTTTACTTGAATGTACTTACATTGTGCACTAAAGGATTGTTCTTGAAATTTCTCCAAATGCATGCAATCATCAGCTTTGTGAGGCAGAGCAGGGCTCTACTGGACTTGGCAATCAGTGCAGAACGGCATGTAAATATTACCTACACCGGCACTTCTGATCACCTACGTACCACAGATAAGAACTTGACCCTGGCTAGCAATAAATTCAACCGTGTTCAAATTGGAACTTGTATCAGCCATCCAATAAATACACTCACACTAAATGATGACTATGTGTTTAAAATACAGACAGGGGCTGGGGAGATGGCTTATGGGTTAAAGGCTCTTGCTTGCGAAGCCTGGAGGCCCAGGTTCAATTCCCCACTGCTCACATAAGCCAGATGCACAAAGTGGGACATGCATCTGGAGTTCATTTGCAGTGGGCAAGTCTTGGCTTGCCTATATTCATTCTCTCTCTCTCCCTTTCCTCAATCTTTCTCTTGGCTCTCAAATAAATATTTTTTAAAAATAAATTAAGAATAAATTATGAACAGCCTTTCTCTGCAGAACTCGGCCTCAGCTCAGAGGTTAGCAGTAACAGTGACCACATTCAGAGGATGAAGCCAGGATAAAATGCCCCAGGCGTGTGATTCATGCTTCCCTTTGTTCAAGAGCACAAATGATAAGCAATGCTGCTGGAAGAAAGAACTTTCCAAGTACTTTCCCTCTGAGGCTTTCTAGTACTGGTAAATTCCAATAATAGAAACAAAAAGTTTCCTTCCAGATTTAAATTCAGTAGAATCTGACAATGTCACTTATATAACTGGGTAGGGACAAGAGGTAGACTGGGAAAGAGACGAAGACTGTACCTGGAAAATAATGCAAAACACCTTCTTGTGGAAGTCTTCCTGAATGGCTAATGCACCCCAGAGCACTCTCCACCAGTCATGTCATACTGCCTGTTTCTTCGGTGGATTAATTTTCTTATCAGATTTTACTACTTTTGTATCACAATGCATTCACATACACACACACACATATATGTGTGCGTGAGAGAGACAGAGAGGGGGAAGAGAGGGGAGAAGAGAGGAGAAGAGAGGAGAGCAGAGAGAGGAGAGGAGAGAGGAGAGGGAGAGGAGGGAGGGGAGGGGAGGGGAGGGGAGGGAAGAGACATGCCATGGTCTCCTGCTATTGCAATTGAACTCCAGCTGAATGTGCCACTTGGTGATCCTGGCTTTACATGTATACTAGGGAAGCAGACCTTGGATTGGCAGGTTTAACAAGCACTGAACAACCTCCACAGGCCCACAATCCATGCATTCTACCTCATCGTCTTCTTTATTGCCTTAAACCCACAGCAGACGGGTTCTATAATGGCAGGTTATTGGGATGTATGTTCACCTCTGAGCCCCAGCTGCAGATGGGTGGTAATCATTTCATTTGCCATATATCATAGGATCCAGTCCAATCATGCAGCCGCCTTTCTCGGCAAGATGTCCCACAGAGGCTGCATGAGGCCTTATAAGCCATACGATCTCTACTACAGCTACTAAACTCTGGTGTGACAGGCACAGAACACTCATGGACAATACATGAGTGAACACACATGATTCTTTTCTGATATAATTTTATTTATATACACAGCCAAAAGGCCAGATTTGATCTGGATCTGGAGTTGCCAACCCTGATTCAGACTGTACCCTGGCTGTGGCAGAAGCTGAGTAAATATTTAATACTATGAATGAATGTGGTGCTCATAGACCGTCTAGACTTCTTATTCACTCCCCTCAAACCAAGAGGACTCTTGGCAAAACATTGCAAGGAACATGACAGGATAGGGTTGCCGTGATCTTAAAGGCAGAGTGGATGGGTAAAGCATGCAGATTTTCTGAGCGATGGGGCTGGTCTCTTGAAAAGGAGGGCTGGCAACCCCTCACCAATGGAACTCAATTTCATTTCAGGCGGCTCTGTGGAAAAACCAGGACCACAGAAGAAAATAATGTGAACTAGACGACGAGACACTACTGCTGAAGGCTCCCCATACATGGGCTGCAGGTCACGGAGAAGTCAAGCCAGAGCTGAGCTGGAAGCCTCTTCCCTGTTCCCTAGCTGTCAGGATGATGGAAAGAGTTGTGCAGCCTGATGGAGGACAGAAGTCATCCATAGTGTCAATCAACAGTGGACCCAGCAAGCTTTACAGCTGTCCAGCAAGGAAGATGAGATATTCAGAGGAGCAATGATAGGAAGGTTTGGCATCTCCAAGCCTCAGGGGAAATTAGGGTGAGGAAAGCCAGGTGGGGCTAGCTCATGGATAGCAGGGGTGACTGGGTGGGGGACACTATGAGTGCAGAAGTGGCAAGAGCAGCTCCATCTTTTGTTCTGATTCCCTGCCTACTTGCCCCATTCCTCAATCCTGCATCCAACACAACAAGAAGGGGGCATGGGCAAGACCATCCCCAAGACAGAACTGGGCACAAACTAGACTTAGACTGAGGACACAGCAAGGCAGGCTACAGTGGTGTGGTCATCAAACAGTGAACAGTTAAGACCACAGGATAAAATTTATCCTGCATCGAGCTGGGGAGAGGGCTTAGCAGTTAAAGCACTTGCTTGCAAAGCCAAAGGACCTTGGTTTGACTCCCCAGGACCCACGTAAGCCAGATGCACAAGGTGGTGCATGCATCTGGAGTTCGTTTGCAGTGGATGCAGGCTTGGCGTGCCCATTCTCTCTCTCTCTTGCTCTGCCCGTTTTCTCTCTCTCAAATAAATTAAAAATATATATATTAAAAAGTTATCCTGAATACTAAGTACAGAAACAAAGACTTCACACAGCAAGTTACATACAGACCACTAACAACTAGGTCATTTCTCTTGCATTCCATCCATGTACCATGACTTATTCCAAACCAAAACTTGTCTGTAGTGACTGCCATTGTCTGTTCCAGGGGCAGGTTCGACTCTGCCCCTGGTGGAGCGGTGGGGACGAAGGAATAGCATTAATTCCAGAGTCAGAAATGAATGAAAGCAGTACCTTTAATTTCAAATTATAAGGTGACATACTGATGCATAGCCATCGCGTGATTAGTCGATTCAGGACCTCAGCGCACAATGCGAGACTCCATCCATTATCTACTCAGCGGAATTCTCTCATCCCAGCAACTTTAAAAACAACCCAGGAAAATTACTGTGCCTTAGTAGAAAGCCTTTTGAATTTCATATGCATTTAATTAGGTAACTGCCAACTCAAGGACGAGAACCGTGACAAATAGTTGTTCTTTTCAAATTAGAAGAATAGACTGTTCAATGAGCAGTATTGATGTTTCCTGCACCTATTTATACACAAGTTTTCTAAGATTTTTTTTTTTAAGTTTTGCTAACCATTTTAACATTTAATGAAGGCTTTCTTTGGCCATTGTTCTCGAGCTGAGGATTCTAGCCATCAGCTTTTAAAGGCAGCTGAGAGCAGCTTCCTGTGTGTGCAAAAAATGCCTTGTTTCTCACCAGAGGCCCATAGCATTCCCTATCACGGCTAAAGCATCTTGACAAGACACTCTTCATGAGCAAACAGAAGGACAGAGTGCATATTGATCACCAAGCAAGGTATCGACGATCCTAACAGGGCTGGCCTTTAACCTGCAGGCAGGTTCCTAGCTGAGCTGCAGGGACCACAAGCCTTCCTTTCCTTCTGTGGAAGGATCAGCAGGCTGAGAAATGATTTTCGGATGCCAGAAGGGGAAGCAGAAGGGCATGGGCCTTGATACTCTGCAGCTCTTACGCCTGCACAGCCATTTCACCTCAATAGGGTGTTACTTTCTTATTGCTGGGACGAAATACTGACAAAATCATTTTCATGAAGGCAGGGTTTATTTTAGCTTACAGTCCCATGATACAGTCCAGTAGGGTGGTGGGGAGGTAGCATGGCAGGAACTTGAGGCAGCTGGTTACATTCAGCCCATAGTGAGGAAACAGTGAGATGCACGCTGAGCGCTCAGCTCAGCTAGCTTTCTCTTTCTTGTCCAGTTCAGTAGACCAGCTTAGGAGATGGCACTGTCCCCAGTCAGGGTGGGTCGTTACACCTCAATTAACCTAATCTAGAAACTCCCTCACAGACATGACCAAAGGTTTGTTTCCACGGAGACTCTGCATCCCATCCAGTGAACAACCGTGGCTGTGGTTTAGTTGGACTTGGGATCTTAACAATTCCTTCAGATTCAGGCTGAGATACTCAGAGAGTCCTGGGGGCACTAGGAAGCCTTAGCAGCATTTTGAAACAGCACCAAGGGTCTGAACAAAGAGAGGCAGTAAGGGGGCTGGAGAGATGGCTCAGAGGTTAAAGGTGCTTGCTTACAAAGCCTGCCAGGCCAGGTTCCATTCCCTAGTACCCACGTAAAGCCAGATGCACAAAGTAGTGCAGGTATCTGAAGCTACTTTGTAGTGGCAAGAGGCCTTGATGTGCCCAATCAATCATGTTCATTGCCTCCCCTCAAATAAATATTTTTCAAAGAAAAGTACCTGCCTCTTTCTGACCAGAAGTGTTTATCTCTGTGAAGGTGGAGATCTAAAAGCAAGAGAGGCAGTAAGAACCAAGAAGACCAGACCTGTTTACTGGCTCTGCTTGCTGTCCCAGCTAAGTGCCACCTTGCTAACAGTCCTTGCTCATCACACAGTTTAAGTCAGCTCAGAGGAATGTCAGTCACAAGTCCTAAGTACTAGTGAACAACACATGTCATATTTCTATGCAAGTTTGAAGATTTATTTGCATCATATTCGGTAAGTAAATACACTTACTATAGGTAATTGCAACAATAAGAGATCTAACAACATCATATGATTTATGATCAAAAATTTTAAAACTACTGTCCCATATTGTCCAACCATAATCTATAGCTGAATGAATACTAGTTCTTTATTTTTATTTTTGTTTTTTACAAGGTAGGGTCACAGTCTCATCCAGGCTGACCTGGCATTCACTCTGTAGTCCCAGGGTGGCCCAAAACTCACAGTGATCCTCCTACCTCGGCCTCCCAGTGTTGGGGTTAAAGGTATGTGCCACCATGCCTGGCTTTTAAGGAAAATTAATTCTGATATTTTTGTTTGTTTTTTTTTTTCTTTTCTTTTCTTTTTTTGTTGTTGTTTTTTCAGGGTAAGATCTCACTCTAGGCCAGGCTGACCTGGAATTCACTATGTCGTGTCAGGCTGGCCTGGAACTCCCAGAAATCCTCTGCCTCTCTAGTGCTGGGATTAGAGTCATGTACCACCATGCCCTTAATTCTGTTATTACCCATGCATTTAGCCAACGTGGCTATGCAATATCACCATGAAATATTTCCAATATTCAAGTCTTGACCATTTCCTCTGGGTTTCCCAGGGATTCTAAGCACATCTCTCACACTGAAAGAGCAAGTATTCCAGACAATTGGTTCCCGGAGGGTCACAACAGCAATGCTCGATCAAGATTCAAACGGGTCATAAACCCTTCATGGATCTCTCTCAAGTGGATGGTGATATCTCCCCAGGGCCGCTCATCATTTGCTGATCCAGTCAAGCACTTGTCACCACAGACAAACACCCCGTCAGTCTTAGGTACTCATCCAGTCGAGTCTTGCAGCAACCGGCAGAGTGCCAGTGGTATAAAGAAGTCCAAAGAGAAAAATTAGACATACGCGCCTATCTGGGCATGCCTTCTCACCACATACTTCCTTTCTGTACCTGAGCTTTCGGCTCTGCAATCAAACTCAGTACGTGTCATCTACCATGACTGCACGCATCCAAACCCTTCTGAGCCTATACATATATATCAAAAGCTCTAAAACACGAATGCATGGCTAGGAATTTATCCCAAGTTACTAACTGGACAAATGCCTGAAAGATGCATGTACAAGGTTGTACACCGCTGTGTTCTTTACTGAAACAAGAGATTGGTAACACACCTTTTTCAGTTCAGTTGTCCCCAGAGACAGACTGCAAAATCTTATTTACGCTTATCACAATTATGTCTTGCATCTCATGCCATGAGCAGATAATATATATCTTTAAGACAAAAAGTTACCACAGTCCCAACTGCCTTGCAAAACAGAAAGACAAGGCTTTGGGTATTTCAAAGCAGAAGTTTTCCATGCCCAGTCTTGTTCACATCCCTCACTTGTCTGAAAGGCAGCTAGATCTTAGTTTCCAGTGGGGAGATGTGACCAACCACTTGTGCTGTGCTAGAGGAAATTTAACCAAGAAACTACCCCCAGATGATGACTTTCTATTGTATAAGCTTTACCAAGGAGACAGCCTGACCCCTGCATCGCCTCCCTGTCTATGTTACTGCACCTGTTTGTGTGTGATCTGGTCAGTGCAGCCATAGACACACACACCACTGAACAAACCCTTTCTGTTCTACATTTGTACTTTCTTTTTTTTAAAACTTTTATTTATTTATTTATTTATTTGAGAAAGAGAGAGAGAGAAGAGAGGCAGACAGAGAGAGAGAGAGAGAGAATGGGCACGCCAGGGCCTCTAGCCACTGCAAATGAACTCCAGATGCATGGCACCTTGTGCATCTGGCTTACGTGGGTCCTGGAGAATCGAACCGGGATCCTTTGGCTTTGCAGGCAAATGCCTTAACCGCTAAGCCATTTCTCCAGCCCTGCATTTGTATTTTCTTATCACTGACTTATTACAAAGGAATTTTCTGTTTGTGCTCCAAAATCGTGCAATGTTATAAGCTTTTTAACCCAACGATAGAGTAAAGAATTTAAGATGATGTCAGATTGCCTGCCTTACTGTCTATGAAAACTCTGTGTGGGCTGGAGAGATTGGTTATCCATTAAGGCACTTGCCTGCAAAGCCTAAGGACCCAGATTTGATTCCCCAGGACCCATGCAAGCCAGATGCACAAGGTGGTGTGTGTGTCTAGAGTTGGTTTGCAGTGGCTGGAGGCCCTGGTACATCTAAATAAACTCTGAGCCATCAGAGCTCAGTGCTCAGGCTCTGGAAGTGACTCCCCTGAGTCCATGTGGACATGAATAAATCTTCTGATTCTCCACTCTATCTCTGATGCCATCTCTGGGTGACTCAGTTTCCCATAGCAGTACTGTTTCAAACCTTTCCCTCTAAAACATATCAGCATGGATTTGAACATACTGGAAGATGCCAAGTCCAGCTCATTGCCAGCCACTGTTTTCCCTACATGGTGCTCTAGGCACTGAAGATGTCAGGAAGCATTCCACTTCTGGACCTTGGCACACACTGCTCATTCCTTCTGCCTAGAATGCCCACCCTTCCTTCCTTCCTTCCTGGTCAGCTTAGCTGGCTAGAACTTGTCCTCCCATTCTTTCCACAGTTAGATACAGGTACAAGCCCGCCCCACCCCCATGTGATCCTAAGTAGCAAGGTCCCCATTTCCTGATGCTTTTATGTTTCACTATAATTACACATCTTCATGTCTATCTTTTCTGCTGAGCCATTGAACACCTCAGAAGTAGAAAAGGTGGCTTTTTCATTTTTTAAATTGTGAAGAATCAAACTAAGCTCTTGCTTATGAAGGGCCTCAAGGGTCTGGCTCACTCCTGATTCTTTAATATGGAAACATGATCCCCCAACCCTTAGGAAGCATGCCTCCAAGCTACAGCTCATGGTTCTCATATCTTTTTAAAAATTTTATTTTATTTATTCTTTGGTGGTAGAGAGAGAATGGGCATGGCAGTGTCTAGCCACTGAAAACGAACTCCAGAGACACCTACCACTTTGTGCATTTGGATTTATGTGGGTACTGAGGCTTTGAACCTGGGATGTCAGGTTCGCAAGCAGGTGCTTTAATTGTGAAATCATCTCTCCCGCCCTGATTCTCCCATCTTTAAGGCACAATGGTTCTGCATACAAGAACTCTCCCTTCCTAATTCTGTGTATTACATACATAACAATGTGAGATGGTCCAATGAAGGAAATGTGTAGTAGAGCAAACACCACTGAATTGCTTATTTTTAAATTTTAATTTTTAAAAAATTTATTTATGAGTGTGAGAGAGAAAATGGATGAGTGTTAAAAAAAAAAAACCCTCTTGATGCATGTGCCACCATTTGCATATGGCCTGTGTGGGTGCTGGGGAATCGAATTTGGGTCCTTAGGCTTCACAGGCAACTACCTTAATGACTAAGCCATCTGTCCAGCCCTCTTATTGTTTAGTAAGAGCTGAATATATGCTGGGCACTGCCCTCCACCCCTTCCAAGCATTAGTTCATTTGCTCTCTACACTTGACCGAGGAAGCACATACTACCATCTCCACTTTGGAGATGAAAAGTCTGAGCAAGGTGAAAAGGATCAGCTATGATTTCCAGGGCACTAAACACACAGTTAGAACTTGAACCCACACAGCCTGGCTGCCACATCTGAGCCCGTTAACAACAAACAATGCTGCTTTTTAAACACATGCTGCATGCCTGAGCCCCTGGGCCTAGGTACCTTACATGTTAACAGTATGAGCAATGGGGGGCAATTTGAGTACCTGGTATCATTAGAAAGGTAGTGGTTGAAGAGCAAGCTGGTGTCAAGAGGGTGCACTGAGACAGAATCTGATGAAGAAGCCAGGAACAAGCTAGCTGCACAGGTTCATCATTCTCCCCTAAGCGCTTAGAGAGATGCAACAAGTGTTAACCACAGACTCCAGGGTCTCACAAGCACAGGCGGGACATGCCCTAATACATGAGCTGTCATATATACATCACTTCCTGTATGGACTCTTTTAAGCTAGCCTCCTGGGGGATTCCCAGCCACAAAAACACATAACTAAATAAACAGACAACTGTATTAAGGAAATCTTTATTCCTTAGTTTTTTTACGAATAATTTTAAGAAATATTTTTCATTTATTTGCCAGCAGAGAGAGATAGAAGAGAGAATGGGCATACTAGGGCCTCCAGCTGCTACAAATAAACTCCAGAAGCATGTGCCAATCTGTGCATGTGGCTTCACGTGGGTACTGGGGAATTGAACTTGAGTCTCTGCAGGCAAGCACCTTAACTGCCAATGAGCCATCTCTCCAGCCCTATTCCTTATTTTTTAATATTTTATTTATTTGAGAGAGAGTGAGTAGGGGTGGGCAAGTGCTTCCTTGAACTGCAAATGACTCTTTGGGCTTTACACGAGTGCTGGGAAATCATACCTAGACTATCACACTTTGCAAGCAAACACTTTGAACCTCTGAGCCATTTCTTCAGGCCAATAATCCATCTTTAAAAACATTACCCTTTATATATATCCAACAACTACGCCCTCTAAGCCATTCTCTGACTCCCCTACACAGATTTGCTCTCCACAAACAGACGATGACAGAAATAACATTAGAGATGTTCAGATTCTATCACGGCCAACTGGGAAGAATATTTTTACCCTCCTTCATCTTAGAACCTGACTTGGCCGACAGTGTGTCTGCGCCTAGACATCACTTAACAAAAGACTTTTAGAAACTTTAGGAACAATTCACTTAAAGAAAATTCCATTTCCAGGATCTTATGACTGTATTCAAAGGTAATAAAATATAAATGAGAATAAGAAACAAGCTAACAAACCTAACGGAGACCTGCATTTCAATAACAAGGTTTGGGACCCATTTGCTAGCCACATGGATATTCCTCCCACGACTTACAACGTCGGCTGAATTACTTAACAGAAATGAAAGGCTGTATTGCGTCTGTTATCCGATATGAATGCTTTTTGGAGCTGAACAATGTGACATTTGCTCCAGAGCACTTGGATCTAATCAATATATAATGTTAAATGTGATTTAAAATCAATTTAATTGTATTCTTGCTCTCCCATGAGTCAAGGGGGGGAAACAAAGGTATCATTTGAGAGATAAACCATTCAGCTATTTCCCCAAGAAACCAGATATTCCTTGCTCCTGATGGAGTTTAAAAAGGAATATTGACGAGACAACTAGGATGGCCTACCTAATAAATGAACCACAGAACTTTTATTTCCAACCAATTTAAAGGTTAAAGTTTCTTACTTGTTAGAAAAGTTCACCAGACCTGGAAAGATGATTCAGTGGTTAAAGATGCTTCCTTGCAAAGCCCACGGCTCTAGATTTGATTTTCCAGTATCCATGTAAAGAAAGCCAAATGGATGTAGTGGCACAGGTGTCTGGAGTTCATTTGCCAGGTAGCCTGGCATGCCCATACTCTCCCCTCTTTCTTTCTCTTTTTCCCTCTCTCTCTCTCAGATAAATAAATAAATTTCTCCAAATTATATGAAACTGAAATTTATATAATAGATACAGTACATATATTCACTTTACTTATTTATTTTGGTTTTTCAAGGTAGAATTTCACTCTAGCCCAGGCTGACCTGGAATTTCACTAGGCAAGTTTCACAGTGGCCTCGAACTCACAGCAATCCTCCTACCTCTGTCTCCCAAGTGTTGGGATTAAAGGTGTGCACCACCACACCCTGCTTCACTTGATTTCTGATAGTATTGTAGAGTTCCTAAACAGATGTCTTTCTACATATATTTCTGATTGTTCTGATTCTCTCTAGTAATTTGAAGCAATGACTCTTATACATTGAGCCAATCTTGACTGTACACTGTTTTGTACACGGGCTTTCCTTAGCATCTATCCAGCAAATCACTCGTTACTGAGTGCCAAATCTATGCAAGGTAATATTTACATTCAAGGGAAAAAAATCAGGGTCAGAGAGATTTTAAAGGGAAGAAAATTAGGATTCAAATGCCTGGCAATATGATAAATCCTTCAAAGATGGTCTATTATATAAGGATATGAGCACAATTCCAAACCAGCAGTAAGTTGTCCCTGAATTTCAATTCATATTTCAGGTCTTGCATACAAAAGCTGTAAATTGATTAAACCAAGAGACTAGTTAGATACAGCCTTTAACTCTTTCTTCCCACGTTCAATTAACCATGTGGCTATAGTAAGGAAGATAATTTTGTTTGTTTGTTTTTTTTCAAGGTAGGGTCTCACTCTAGCTCAGGCAGACCTGGAATTCACTATGTAGTCTCAGGCTGGTCTTGAAATCTGGCAATCCTCCTACCTCTGCCTCCCAAGTGCTGGGATGAAAGGTGTATGCCACCATGCCCAGCTATGAAGATAATTAATTTAATTTAATTTAATTTAATTATTTTGTTTGTTTGTTTGTTTTTCAAGGTAGGGTCTCGCTGTAGCTCAGGCTGACTGGGAACTCACTATGGAGTCTTAGGGTGGCCTTGAACTCACAGTGATCCTCCTACCTCTGCCTCCCAAGTGCTGGGATTAAAGGTGTGTGCCACCACACCTGGCTCAAGATAATTTTTTTAATTGCTTTGGTAATTATAACTGAAACTAGCCCTATACAATGTGCACACACAAATCATGCATTTTAAAATAAACTTGGATATGATTGACAGAATTATGGCAGTAAACTAAAACTGTATTACAAATATGATCCAAATTACTAGTTGACATTAATTAGGATGGAACACTTTTTGCTTCTTATGACTAAAACAAAAGCCAGTCAAAGTAGCAGGTGCCTTGGGAAATTGTGAGTGCCTCAGCTCAAAAGCCTATACTATATACATCTCTCTGTGTAAATTACAAATAAGTGGATAAAAGTTGGCATAAAATTTTGAGCTGAGCATAAGTTGGCTTTAAGAAAGACAAAAGATATTCAAGATAATCTTTGATTTATAAAGAATAAGAAAAGAGCTCACCAGAAAACAGTCAATTTTGTAGCTTACATAGTTGAAGAGACATAAAGACAAAATTTTTATACATTATGATCCAAGATATCATCAAAAGTGATCAAAACTTGAACTGTACCCAAAGTGTGTAGACATATGTGAGGCTATAACTGCATGTTCTTAAAAACATCCTCTTCTTATTCTAGTTCCCTTGTCTTTTTTATATGTTATTTTATTTTATTTATTTATTTATTTATTTATTTATTTTTTGCTTTTTGGAGGTAGGGTCTCACTCTGGCCCAGGCTGACCTGGAATTCCCTCTGTATTCTCAGGGTGGCCTCAAACTCATGGTGATCCTCCTACCTCTGCCTCCAGAGTGCTGGGATTAAAGGCGTGCGCCACCACGCCCGGCTTATATTTTATTTTTATTTATTTATTCTAGAGAGAGAAAAAGGCAGAGAGAAAATGGTATGCAAGGGTCTCTAGCCACTGCAAACTCCAGACACATGCACCACCCTGTGCATCTGGCTGTACATGGGTACTGGGAAATTGAACCTGAGTCCTTTGGCTTTAAAGGTAAGCACCTTAACCGCTATGCAATCTTTCCATTCCCTCGGTTTCACGCTAGCCCAGGCTGACCTGGAATTCACTCTGTAGTCTCAGGGTGGCCTCAAACTCATAGCAATCCTCCTACCTCTGCCTCCCAAGTGCTGGGATTAAAGGTGTGTGCCACCACGCCCAGCTCTTCTTCTTTTTTTTTAAAATCAGAGTTTCAGTGCAACTTCAGTTGACAACAGACAGAAGAGTGATTATACTATTGCTCCCTGCTGAGTATGTGATAATTCCTCACTTCCTTTTTGGTAAGCAACTCTATAGGTTCAAACAAGATTGACAATGCCAGAATAAGTCTAAAATATATACCAACCAATAGGTAATCTTTAGTTACATGTCTTTATCACACACACACCCACCAAATCACATCCTAGAAGTGGAAAATATGCCTGAACTTCAAAGACTCATCACAGAAAAAAAGAACATGTGGGGGGGGCACTGGAGAGATCACTTAGCAGTTAAGCACTTGCCTGTGAAGCCTAAGGGCCCCGGTTTGAGGCTTGATTCCCCAGTACCCACATAAGCCAGAGACACAAGGGGTGCATGCATCTGGAGTTCGTTTGCAGTAGCTGGAGGCCCTGGTGTGCCATTCTCTCTCTCTCTCTCTCTTTCCCTCTTCCTGCCTCTTTCCTCTCTGTCTGTATGTTGCTAATAAATAAAAATTTTAAAAAAAGAACACAGGACATCTCATTAACTTCTATATTAACTCCATATTAAAATACAGCAGGTATAATAGACAATAAATTAATATTAATTCTACCTACATTCTTTCACTTTTAATGTGACTACCGGAAGAATTATTATATTTGTGACTTGCACTGTATTTCTATTTGCTATCGCTGGTACCAAATTATTTATTTGAGAATGATGAGAGAGTGAACAAAAAAGACAGACAAACCGGGCATACCAGAACTTCCTGCCATTGCAAATGAAGTCCAGATGCATGCCACCACTTTGTGAATCTGCCTTTACATGTGTACTGGGGAATCAAATTTGGGCCTTTGAGGCTTTGTAAGCAAGCACCTTTAACTGCTAAGGTATCTCTCCAGCCCTCAAAAAAGTTTTTTTTTTTTTTAATATTTTATTTATTTATGAGAGAGAGAAAGGGAGAGGGGAGTCAGACAGAGAGAGAATGGGCATGGCAGGGCCTCTAAGCACTGCAGATGAAATTCCATATGTATTCGCCACCTTGGTACATCAGGCTTTATATGGGCACTGAGGAATGGAAACCAGGTCCTTTCCAGGTAAGTACCTTAACTGCTGAGCCATCATCTCTCCAACACACAAAAAAATTTTAAAGATATTCATTGGGCTCTTCTGACTAATTTTTGTGATATGTTAAATTGCTAATTATAATTTCTCAATCAAATATGAGCATTTTAACCTAGAACATAATCTGACAGATCTGAGCGAAGACATGAGAAACGTGTGTTTTCTATCAAAATGATTATTTTTCTGATAGCACCAGCTGTTGGCCTGTGCAAGCCGGAGACTGTTTTTCACATACCACGAAGTGCTAGCACTCAATCATGAAAGGCAGAGACTCTCTCTGGGCTTTCCCCACAAGCTGTGCTTCCGTTTGCACGCGGAGCACGGAACCCAGCCAGGCTGCTTGCTGACTGAAGTTCTTGTCAATCCTCCCTCCACGTGGCGAATACAAAGGGCTCGTGTTTAGATAATTCAGAAGCCAATAAATCAGTCCATGCCTGGACAGAACGCGGGTTCAAAGGCATTCTCAAGTGAGCCTCTGCCATTTCTGTCATCTGCAGTAACAAAGGAGATAGATGAGTGGTTAGCCTCAAAGACCAAAGTCAGCAATTAAAGACTCTTTTGAAAACTGCTAAAAGTTCTCCCAGGAATTTCAAGATGTGATTCATCACATTTTGTACTGAAGGATCACTTCAGTTGCCAGAAACGAACCAGAACTTTGCAACAAAGTATATTTGCCACAAGCCACACGTGGTCACTGCAACTGAAATTACCTAAAATTAGAAACTCCTTGATCTCTGGGGATGGAGAAACGGCTTAGCAGTTAAGGCACTTGCCTGAAAAGCCAAAAGACCTAGGTTCAATTCCCCAGTACCCATGGAAAGCCAAATGCACAAGGTGGCTGGTACAAGCATCTGGAGTTCTCTTGCACTGGTTAGAGGCCCCAGCACACCTATTCTTTCTCCCCACTCTATCTGCCTCTTTCTCTCAAATAAATAAAACCACAAGAAACTCCTTGGTCTCGGGGACCATGTGTGGCTAGATGTAGAGTGGATGGAGCAGTGCAGACCACGTGCGTCAGGGCACAAAGTTCTGCGAGACAGCTTGAAAGTACAAAGTAACACGTCACAAGTGGGCCACCCGGAAACTGTAAAGAGAGAAACCAACTGGGTTGGGAAAAGCATAGCCTGGAATGCATGCTAAGACTACGTCGTGGACATCTGTAGAATGGGGTCTGAGACGAGGGGGGCTAAGAGTCCAACCTTTTTGTTTGTTTGCTTGTTTTTCGTTTTGGTTTCTCAGGATTGGGTCTCACTGTAACACAGGGTGACCTGAAACTCACTGTGTAGTCCCAGGCTGGCCTCGAACTCACAGCAATCCTCCTACCTCGGCCTCCCAAGTGCTGGGATTAAAGGGGTGCACCACTATGCCTGGCTGAGCACAATCTTCTATTAAAAAATAAATCAATAAATTACAAAAAGAAATTACCTGCAAGGGCAGAAAACAAATCTTATGTCAAATGAAAAACAGAAAATCTTCATTGATAGTTTAGGAAATTTATCTGTTAAAGGTAGAGAAAGCAAAATAATGGACACATATATCATATATATGAAATATAGAGAGAAACTTTACATATATATGTATATACACATACTTATATGTCTAAAAATTATACAGATAGTTTATATAAATTATTTTGTATATCATCTTTACATAATATATAGAAAGGCTTTAAAACTCTCCATATGTAAAAGGTGTCATACAGGCTGGAGAGATGGCTTAGCAGTTAAGGTGCATGCCTGAGAAACCTAAAGACCCAGGTTTGATTCTCCATGTCCTACATAAGCTACATGCACATGGTGGCACATGTGTCTGGAGTTCATTTGCAGTGGCTAGAAGCCCTGGCATGCCCATTCTCTCTCTCTCTCTCCCTCTTTCTGATTGTAATAAATAAATAAAAATAAAATCTTTAAAAGGGGAGGGGTTGGAGAGATGGCTAAGCAGTTAAGACACATGCCTATGAGGCCTAAGGACCCAGATTCGATTCTCCAGGTCCCACGTAAGCCAGATGCACATGACAGCACATGCATATGCATCTAGAGTTCGTTTTCAGTGGCTAGAAGCCCTGGCGTGCCCATTCTCACTCTCTGTCTCTCACTGTTTCGCCCACCTCTGTGTCTCTAATAAATAATTTTTTTTAAAAAATGGTAAAATGCCAGGAATGATGGCAAATGTCTTTAATCCCAGCACTCAAGAGGCAGAGGTAGGAGGATTGCCATGAGTTCAAGGCCACCCTGAGACTACATAGCAAATTACAGGGCAGTGTGGGCTAGAGCAAGACCCTACCTAAAAAAAGGCATCACATATATATGTATTTATGTGTATGTACATGTATCCATATCACACACACACACACACACACACACACACACACACACACACACATATATAAAGGCTCTAGAACATGAAATACTTGCTTATTTTTTCTTTTTAGGTTTCCCAAGTGCTGGGATTCAAGGTATGCACACCACCACGCCTGGCATACTTGCTTATTTTTGTGGGAGGGATTTTTTTTCCAGGTAGGGTCTCTTTCTACCCCAGGCTGATATGGCACTCACTCTATAGCCCAAGGCTGCCTCAAATCTCAGCACTCTCACACCCAGCCTTATTTTTTTTCTGTTTATTTTATTTTTTTAATTTAATTTTTTTATTGACAACTTCTATACTTACAGACAATAAACCATGATATTCCCTCCCCTCCCCGCATTCGCCTTCAGAACTCCACTCTCCATCATATCCCAATGGAGTTCTATTCAGAAGTAAAGAAAAATGAAATTATGAAATTTTCTGGGAAATGGAGGGATCTGGAAAGGATTATACTAAGTAAGGTAAGCCAGGCTCAGAAAGCCAAACATCACATGTTCTCTCTCATATGTGGATCCTAGTTACATTATTTTATTATTTATGTCTTTTTTTGTTTTGAAAATATTTTATTTATTTATTTGTGAACAGAGAGTGGGGAGGGGAAGGGTTAAGATGGAGCAGGTGTGCCACGGCTTCTTGCCACTGCAAATGAATTCTAGATGCATGTACCATCTTGGTGCATCTGGTTTTACGTGGGTACTGAGAACTGAACCTGGGCTCTCAGGCTTTGGAGGCAAGTGCCTTTAACTGCTGAGCCATCTCTCCAGCCCCTTTGTTTGTTTTCTTCTTTTTGAGACAAGGTATCACACTGGAGCCAGGCTCACCTAAAATTTGCAGTAATCCCCCCACCTTGACCTTCTAAGTGCTGAAATCATAAGCTTGTGCCATCTTGCCCAGTTTAATCATCCTTCCTCTGCTGCTCTTTACTGATTTAAAAATGCATGGGGGATGGAGACATAGCTTAGTGGTTAAGGCACTTGCCTGCAAAGCCTAAGGACTCAAGTTCAATTCCCCCATATCCACATAATTCAGAAGCAGGAGGCGGAGCATAAGTGGAGTTCGTTTGCAGTGGTTAGAGGCCCTGGCACACCCATTCTCTTTCTCTCTTCCTCTCTCTCTCAAATAAAAAAAAATATACATTTTAAAAATGCATGTTACATTTTGGTCTAGTTTATACAAATGAATATAATGCAAGTAGCAAAACTATAGCAAAAATGCTACCAACCGCGCCTGTCTCCCATGGGCAGCTTCCACAGAGGACATGTTATACTAAAGTTTCATGTGAATATTCTCCCACAGGTCATGATACTGACAGAGAAAATACTCAAATGAAACAGGCACATTCAAAGCTTCCTTGGGAGACCACATGATAGTTTCCCATTTCTGAAGACCCCAGAGAAAGGAGAGAATAGGCTATGAGAGCCAGGAACATTTAACAGCCTCATAAAGAAAACAGTTTGCATTCCTAGAACTGAGTGCAATCAAACACAGGGCACTTAGTAAGGTACTTAGTGAGCCTGGCCTGAAGTATGTAATTGCACAATACTGTTGAAGTAAGCAACTCAACCATTCAGACAAATCAAACCCACAGGCTTTCACTTGTGAGAGAGTTTTTCAAAATAAAGTCATTTTTCCCCTTACTTGTGTAGAGCCCTTGAGAGAAGTGTCATACCCAAGATGTGGCAGGAGGCCAGATCAAATCTGCTGTCTAAAGAAGCTCCCACAAAGACAAGTATACAGAAATTCTGAATTGGTAAGACCGATCATAGAGAACTGCCCAAACGCCATCCATTTCAAGACTGTTCTCTTACCATCAATCAGTATTAAACGCGTGTTGCAGATGAGAAGCTACACGTGCCTGATTTTACCTGACAGTCTGCACCACAAAAAATCCTGTCTCTAGGGCTCGAGGGTTTTCTCAGCAGTCAAAGGTACTTGCTTGCAAAGCCTGATGGGCCGAAATCAATTCCACAGATCCCATAAAAGGCCAGATGTGCAAAGTGGCACATGAGTCTGGAGGGCCTGGCATTTCCATTCATTCTCTCTCTCTCCTTGCAACTGAATAAATGAAATACTTAAAAAAATCTGTCTGTAAATCAAAATATTTGAAATCCAGTATTTTAACAATCCAAGTGCATAGATTGGTTCTTATACCTGCACTGATAGAAAGTCTTTATCACATATTGTCTTCCAAAAATGAGTTCAGAAAACATGGCAATTACATAAAATTTCTAGTTAACTAGATTACTTCGATGGGGCTCACATTAAGATACAACACTGGGTGTGGTGGCATACACTTTAATCCCAGTACTTGGGAGGCAGAGGCAGGAGCATTGCTGTGAGTTCAAGGCCAGCCTGGAATTACAGAGTAAGTTCCAGGTCTCCAAGTCAGCCTGGGCTAGAGTGAGACCCTACCTCAAAAACAGAACAACAAGGGCTGGAGAGATGGCTTAGCAGTTAAGAGCTTGCCTGTGAAGCCTAAGGACCCCGGTTCGAGGCTTGATTCCCCAGTACCTACATAAGCCAGATGCACAAGGTGGCACATGCATCTGGAGTTCGTTTGCAGTGACTGGACACCCTGGTGTGCCTGTTCTCTCTCTCACTCTGCCTCTTTCTCTCTGTGTCTGTCTGTTGCTAATAAATAAATAAAAATAAAAAACAAGGGCTGAGGAGATGGCTCAGTGGTTAAGGTGCTTGCTTGCAAAGCCTGATGACCTGGGTCATCAGATACAAATAAGTAAATAAACTTATTAAAAATAAAGAAATGAATAAATAAACAAAAAATTTTAAAAAACAGAACAACAAGGTACAGAATATGCTGTTTTTTGAATGATACTGTATATGCGAGCACTTCCAGTGGAGGCAGAAAGGCACGACACATCGAAGTGGCACCGTGATGTCGAATGAATACTGTACTTACTAGCTACAGCGTACACATTTCCAACTAGTACGTGAAATTCCAACTGTGACATCAGCCCTTACCACATAGAGGAAGAGGCCCAGGAGCCATGGCAGGAGTCAGGTGCACCCGCCTCAGATCTCAGGACATCAGCTAGACAGCCACAGGTGCTGAGCTTCCTTCGCTATAGAGGCAACAGTGCCACCTGTCTAGGATCCGTGTGCAGAAACATACAAAAGAAGAAGGCATGTTACAACTGGCTCATTAAAGGATGTACAGGCCACATGTGCATCTGTGGCCCATAGCCAGGGCAGACCTCAGTGACCAGTATTTAAATTTGCTATTTCTGTTATGTATGTATTGATGAATGTATACATTTAGATTTACTGTGATATATATATATATACATATATATATATATTTCTATAATATTTTCATGATACATGCATGTATATACTAATGTATAAATGAAGAGTGTTTTTATTTTGCTGTTTGATCTTCACACATTTTCTTTGGCTTTCAATCCTCCCTCCCACCCTCCCTCCCTCCCTCCCTCCCTCCCTCCCTCCCTCCCTCCCTCCCTTCCTTCCTTTTTCTCCTTTCCAAATTTCATCTCAGTATACAAGAACATCCTAGCTCCTTCAAATTTCCTTTACTATTATTAAAAGAAGAAATGACCAACCTGCTGTATTTCTGATCCATATCCAACAGTGCTTGCTCTGCAAGCATGAGAATTGGGGTTCAGATCTCCAGTACCCAGGTCTGTGTTGGGGAGGCATAGTGACCACTTGAAATTCTAGTGCATGGGAGGCAGAGAAAGGGAGTCCCCTGGGGCAGACTGCCTGGCTGTACTAAGTGAATCAGCTCGCAGGGGATCAAGCGCAACATCCCACCTCGGTGAAGTCAAAACAAGTGGGGGAAGATACCCATCAACCTTTGGCCTCCGTGGGCATGTCGCATGCACACACACACACACACACACACACACACACACACACACACACACCCTCTTCTTGAGTTCTCGTGTAGCACATTGATAGAAGGTAAGCACATTAACTGCCCATGTTCCAGAAACATCTGAGAACTTGATCCTCACCTGACCCTACCCTCTAGGCTTTTCTACTGAAAATCAGTTCTCCACACCTGAACAATCTGTCAGAGGGACTCAAGCTGGTCCGATTTCATTTACTCAATTTCCTTCCATACTCTCAGTTACTCTGTTCAGTTACTCTGTTGAATTAATTTTTTTTTTTTTGGTTTTTCGAGGGAGGGTCTCACTCTAACCCAGGCTGAGCTGGAATTCACTATGTGGTCTCAGGGTGGTCTCGAACTCATGGTAATACTCCTACCTCTGCTTCCCGAGTGCTGGGCTTAAAGGCGTGCACCACCATGCCCAGTTCTTTGTTGAATTTTATTTCCTTCCTCAGAAAGACAACGCCATCTTCTCAAAGGAAGTATATGTGGCCAACGTGACAGAAGTGAAATGCCTACTCTTCAGTATCAGCTGTGAGTCAAAACTCTTAGGGCTGAAATCAACTACACTGTGCCCTGAGACAGATGTGTGCACACAAACTAGCTCAAGCCCTGTCATTCCCAGACAGCCACGCATGAATCATCCACCACCAACAGAGTAGGCCATGTTTTCCCTTTTTGCTCTTCAAATGATTCTTAATGTTCCCAAGAACTACTGAAGACTTTGAAACGATAAAAGGAGGGGGTGGTTTAGGATCCTTTCATCCTATTTCCCAGAGAGGAAATTCTGAAAGTTGCCAATCATTCACCGGAAGTTCTGACTAAACAGATGGGTTTTGACACCTCTGGTTGGATTTTAAATGCAAACATGTCAATTTATGCGCTGGCACAATCTTTTGGCAGGGAGAAGGGTATTTAGTGTTTTCTTGTTTTTTTTTTTTAAGTTTTTTTCTCAGAGCTCAGTTGTTCCTACATTAACAATTAAGGCATTACAGCCACAGTCATACAATTGTTATATTTTAATCTAACAGTCTTAAGTAATTTAATACCATTACTGCAAACTACACAAAATTCCAATGTGGAGACTCCTGCGATTGATGTTTTAGGTGAGGGTGTGCATTTTTTGTGAACACATCGGTAGAGAGAAACACGTGGGCCACCTCTATTCATGACTCTTTCCATAATATACATAGGCTATGTGACTACTGCCAGAATCCGCAACGAAGGGGCGTACTGCCTCTGATCTGTATTTCCAGGCCTGTGTTAGAAGCTGGTGACCCCTCTCGCAGCACTCAGTAAAAGACCACTTGCTTCTCTTAGGAGACACAAGCCAGAACAAGCCTGACTATCAAACAGTTGACTATCTAGTTAGAAAGATGAAATGTACACAAAGGAAATCACTTGGGAACATTTTCAGGAAAATGTCAGCATATGCACGGTAGTAGCGTACAGATAATCACTCAGCTGTTGAGAGACAATATCTGCACGATGTCGCGAAGTTTGTGTCGTTCTGAGCTTGGTATGTCCACATGGCACTTCAGTTTTTAAGGTAAGCTTATATTAAGACAGCTTAGATGAAGGAAGGAAGGCTTTATGTTGGCTCCCAGTTTGAGGTTACAGTCCACTATGGTGAGGGAACATATCATGGCAGCAGGAACTTGAGGCCACTGCTTGTGCTATTGTGCTATATCCACAGTCAGGAAAGAGAGAGAGGTGAATGCTGGTGCTCAGTAGGCTTTTTCCTTTTTTTCAGTTTGGGATCCTAGCCCACAGAATGAGGTCACCCCCTAATCAAGGTGGATTGAACTTCCTCCGTTAATCCCTACAGTGATCTTCCCTCCTTTGCCCTACCCTTTATTCAGAGATCTAGGCTCATCTGTGCTCATTATCTGTAGAGAAATAGGCAACTGAGAATGCCAGGCAAGACCAGCATTACAGTAAGACCAGTGGCATTAATGTTTTAAGACCTAGGATTTCAGAAAACAGACTTGCTTTCTCCCTAAACCAAAGCACAAGTGAACTTTATAAGAAAGAAGGTTTGCCAGCATCCCAGCCATTCTGTCCATGTGGCCTTGAAGCAGACAGAGGGACAGAGATGGCACCATGACAGTGCATGTAATTCTCTGACCAAGCCTGGAAAATGGCTAAAGAGATTTCAGCTTGCTTTGGGAAAATGAGTTCAAAGATGCTGGTGAGATGGGTGTGATTAAAGGCATTTGCTTACAAAGCTTGACAGCATGGGTTTAATTCCCCAGTGTCAGGAAAAGCAAGATGCACAAAGTGGTTCACGCATCTGAAGTTTGTTTGCAGCAGCATGAGGCTATGGTATGCCCATTCTTTCTTTCTCTTAAATGAATGAAAGAAATTATATATACATTCATTTATATACATATATATATATATATATATATATATATATATATATATATATATACACACACACAAATATACATACATATACATATATAAAACTTGCAAATAACTCCTTTTCTTTCAACAAAAAATGCCACAGGAGAAAAAAATGATTTTAAACATTATTTATAAAAAAATTACTTGAGACAGATAGAAAGAATGCATATGGGCATGCCAGGGATTCCTGCCACTGTAAACAAACTCCGGATGCATGCACCACACCACTCTGTGCACCTGGCACTACGTAGATACTAGGGAATTGAACCTGGGCCATCAGCCTTGAAAACAAGCACCTTTAACCACTGAGACATCCCCCAAAATGACTTTTTTTCTACTTCACTTGCAGAGTACTACACTTCCTACTGTACTCAAACTTCTAGGTCTAGTAAATGGGAGGGAAGGAAGAGCCTCCTCCCCTCTAAGAGACACGGGCAGTGTCAAAGTCTCCCCTCCCCCCTCGCACTTGCTGCATGGATGGCAGCCACACAGGCATCTGCAAGACGCCCACTGAGTACACAGGTAGGATCCCGTGAGACAATGGAGTCTTTTGGGTGACTGAGCGGAGAATGACATGAGGGACCAGATGAGCTATGACTGTCCCACACCAGGAACACATATGTATGCACCCCAGGGGAAAGGAGTGGGGTTCTGAAAATAATGAATATTTCCTCCCATCAACCTGACAGAACAGGCTCTGGAATAAATTAAGCTCCAGCAAATGGGATATAGTTCTGCGTATGTGAGTTTGTACAATTAATGATACCTTCCATACAATTTTTCAAAATTAAACACAGTATAGTGTGAAAACTATAGAAAGGCATATTTATGAAACTTTCAGCATGAGGGTGCTCAGCAGAATGATCCAATATGTATGAAAAGATTTTTTTATCTCTATAACCTACTGAATTCTGAAAGCAGGTTGCAAATCTGAATGTGTGGAGAATGGAGACTGGGGATGGGGCAGAGAGCAATGACACTGAACTAATCTAAACACAAGGCTTCTTAAAATAGCTTTGCTCTATAGCAGTCCCCAAACTAGAACTGAAGAGATGCACCAGGGAGTCTTAAATAAGACATACAGCTACTTACCAATGCCTTACACTTACACATCCCATCATTTCATCAGATCGCATGTGTAACAAGTGCACATGCGTATTAATGCATGCTCCCAAATATGCTACTAATGTCACTCTAAAATTCCCAAGACGATACTCTTTGTAGCCCATTTAATAATGCCTACTTTCTTCATGCCAATGTAACAGCAATCTAAAGTGACGTCTCTCTTTACTCAGCCACATCTAGCTCATTGTGGACAGATCTGTCCATAACATTAAATGTTCCTTTTCTGTCTTTAAAAGCCCTGCATTCTGTTAATTTCTGACAGAGCATAACTTCTAACGATGATGGACACCTAGAATTCTACAGAACATGCCATCAGTGTCCCATGTTTATAAAATCATGTATCATTTTCTCTTTCAAACTGTCATCAGATGTGACATAATCTACTGCATCAGTTCCAATTTTAAGGATGGCATTTTGCACTTTGCTTACTAACTCCACAAGTACAGTTATCTAGCAGAAGCTGGCCAACTTTGGTGGAGCAGACGGGGAACTGTTAACAAGTTGCCAACTTTAAATTACTGCTGAGCAGCTTAGCATAGCTCTAGAATAATTATTTTACAAGGTAATTAATCATAATCTCACAAAGAGTCTGGTCAAATGCATTTTCTGTCTTTACTTATGGGAGGCACTTTTATTGGGGATTACTAACACTTCTCTGCTCGCTAACCAATATTTATATTTTCACTGTTTTCAACATAGGATGTGTGAATGCATGCTCCAGCAAAAGCTTACTGAGCAGCCAGAATGACATGCGGCCCATCAAGATAATGCAACTAACAGTTGACAAGAGAGAGCTTTAAGCAACAGATATAAAGAAGTATTTATGCTTTGCACCTATTTTCTCCCTGTTTCA
This sequence comes from Orientallactaga sibirica, assembly GCA_036365145.1. NCBI lineage: Eukaryota > Metazoa > Chordata > Mammalia > Rodentia > Dipodidae > Orientallactaga > Orientallactaga sibirica. The sequence continues at coordinate 8,040,374 of JAEOAD010000046.1, forward strand.
GCTGAAAAGTCTTGCCTCATGGAGGAACAGATTGAGAAAAACCACCCATGGTAACACAGCAGAAAATAAACTCTGTGAGTCCATATTTTTGGCTCCCTGTTTTGCATCCTTCAAATTATTTCAGGTTAAACTATTTCTTGAGGGAGTGTAGAGGTAAACATCGGAGGAGGAAAAGAAAGGAGAAGCTACACAAATAGCAAAAAGGCTGGGTTTTTGTTTTTTTTTTTTTTGTTTTTTGAGACTTCTGCAAACTTGGGAGAAGAAAACATGTTCATTTTTGTGGCTAGTCAGGGAAGTTAGTAAAACTTAGCTTAGGTCCCTAGCTTAGTACCTTTGTCGGGACAGTGTGTCTAAGTGAGAAATATGATACATTCTAACTCTCTTAGGAAGTAGGTGTCAGATTACTCCTAGTTCAAAGAATTTCTTTAACCAATACATGAAAGTTTCATTTTATTTTTATAAATAGTTTTACTCATTTGCAAGCAGAGAGAGACAGAGAGAGAGAGAGAGAGAGAGAGAGAGAGAGAGAGAGAGAGAGAGAGAGAGAGAGAATGAAAAAGATGAAAGAGCGGGAACGGGCATACCCAGGCCTCCTGCCTCTACAAACGAACTCCAGCTGCGTGGGTCACTTTGTGCATCTGGCTTTATGTGGGTGCTAGGAATCTGAACACAGGGCACAGATTGTGCAAGCAAGTGCCTTTAACCACTGAGCCATCTCTGCAGCCTGCATTTTATTTGTTTAATCATAAAATTTCAAATATCCAAAGAATGTTGTGATGAATCATTTATACCCCTACATCATATGCAAAAATCACTTCAAGGCCAATCTACACTTCACTTAAAACAATATAATATGCAAATTTCCCTTCACACGAAGACCATAACTTGCTCTGGATTGAATTTTGTCAAAATATAGGGCTTTATTTAAGTTCTCGAGTAGCCCAACCTCTCCCCACATGGTCCAGGTTTTAAGTCATTGGGCTCACGTGGGCAACGACTAGTAAATGTGACAGCAGAGATGCATGTGTGCTGCTGTGGCATGCAGGCTATGTCCTTGATTGATACCAATCTGGAACACAGAATTCTTTCCTGAGGAACATGGACATCCCCAAACCATGGGTTCCAGCTCCATGTAGCCAGCACCCTACATCCGCACTTAAGGGGAGCAGGGGAACTACTGGCCTGTCTAGGTCGTTAGCTCCCTAAGCAACCTCTCCTGGCCAACTTTGTTTTGGACAGTTTCTACCGTCAGGACGTATCTAAGGCGACACGGAAAGCGAGCCGAGTGTGTGTGGTGGCGTGAGCCAGTGTGGATACCCGTGCTTGTTTTCAAGCTCACAGAGAACAGAGGACACAGGTCACTGCAGGGTCACTGCAAACACAGTGGGAAAGCAGTTTCAAACATCAATCCAGACCGAGGATGAAGTACCAACATTGAACTTGAGTTTAAGCTTCCTCTTGTCATTTCATAACAACACACCACTGTCACAAGACAGAAATACATGCTTTACCTTCCGTTATAGACCTGGTTTACTGGAAACAAAGCAGTGCCAAACCACTGTCTGTGGAATTGTAAAAGACATCAGTGGTAAGATCTGCCACTATTCGTTTTAAGAAAGCAATGCTACTTTCAAAACATGACTTTATGATAGGACATTTATTGTTATGGATGGTTCGATCCACAATGAATTAGACTGTGGATGGGTCTAGAAACACAAATCTCGGTAATTTTAGATTTCATTTTAGATTAGCATCAAGAGAGATGACATTGTTAAGGAGGCTCTGGAGTTTTATGACAAGGGATGCTAGAAAATTTGGGGGTGGCATCAGTAATATACATAGAGAATAGAGAACATATTAATGTTTTGTCTTTCTCCGACAAAACCATGCCTACTCGATATAAATAAAGTCTAATCAAATATAATCCCAGCCCTCAGAAGGTCAAGGAGGGAGGGTCAGAAGTTCAAGAACATCCTTGGAAACAAGCTTGAGGTCAGTGTGAGTGACAAGAGACTCTCTCACTAAACAAAAATAAAACAGAGATAAGTATTTAGCTTCATAGATAATAAAATACTAAAGTGCAGTGGGGTGTGTGGGGGTATGTGTGGAGAGACAGGCTGATCTTGAACTTGAGATTCTCCTGACTCAGTCTCTTCAGTGCTCAGATTACAAGCCCTCACCACTACCAGGTCTGGCTTCTGCCTCCTTCTTTATGGGATATTTATCCTTTTAGGTCTAATTTTTGTTTCAGTGATAAATTCTATTGTCTGAAAGTGCACTGGTGACTGGTTGGTTGCTGTGCAAAGCTTGATTTTAAGTCCTCTTTTGTTTGTTTCTATTTTATTTTAGAGATATAGAGAGAAAGACATGGAGAGAGATAGAGAGAGGATTGGCGTGCCAGGGCCTCACCCATGGAAATAGAACTCCAGATGCTTGTACCACCTAGTGGGCATATGCGACCTTGTTCTCGCCTCATCTTTGTGCGTCTGGCTTATGTGGGATCTAGAGAGTCAAACATGGGTCCTTGGGCTTCACAGGCAAGCGCCTTAACCATTAAGCCATCTCTCCAGCCCCTTAAGCCCTCTTTCTTTTACTTTCCCTCTCTATACAATCAATTTTAAAGCCATGTAAGTAAAGCAGTAGTGAAGTCCTTGCTAGGAAAAATGCACTGGTTTCCTGTCAAAGTTCACCTCAGCAATCAGAGCCATAAGGACTCATTAGAGAGAGCCCCTGAACTCATCGGACACTTAAGATTTGGAGGCTGATGACTCTGCTTGGTATAGGAACTCAGCAATGCCACTAGCTAAGCCAGAGTATCTGGAACACAGCCATGAGGTAAGAGTACCACACTTTCATTCATCTATAGCCTGATGCCAGTAAAACCATCAAATTAAGAATGCGAAAATTGGGCTGGAGAGATGGCTTAGCGGTTAAGGCACCAGCCTCCTAAGCCTAAGAATGTCAGTTCCAATCTCCAGGTCTCATGTTTAGCCAGATGCAGTGACACAAGGGCACAATGCCACACTTGACCACAAGGGGTCACACACATCTGGATTTCATTCGCAGCAGCTGAGAGGCTGCTGGCATGCCCATCTCTATCTGTCTTCCTCTCCCTCTCTCTCTGTCTCTCTCCAAAAAAAAAAAAATGAATGAAAATAATGATGATGACGATAATCGTAATAGCTCTTGCCAATAGGATGTTGAAAGCTAAATGTCTTCAACATTTTGATGCAAAAAGAAAGAAAGAAAGTTGCCATCTGAAGGTAGAATGGACAACTACAGCCAGATTCCATGGAAACAAGATATGGGAGATCATTTCTGACACCTGTATTTTCTTGTGATAAGGTAGAAAAAAAAAATCAAAGCCCTTACTGGGGTCAGATCAAAAAAATAAAAAAGATCTAAGTTTAGTTTGATATAATCTATTTTATGAATGTTACTTTCTTAGAATTTTTATTTATTTTTTATGTTTCTCTTCTTTTCATCCTTTATTTACAAGGAAGCATATTTCTTATAAATAAATGGACAGTATCTCTCCTATAAGGCATATCATCTTGCAACAGAATGTCTGAAGTCAAAATATATTTTCTCCTGATTTGATCAAAAAATAGATGGAGTTGCAAATATGCTTTTATGATATTTTCATCTTTTTTAAGTGCAAAAGATTCCCAATCTGCTTACCAATTGAACCGCTTTGGTCATGAAACATTACCTTCTCAGCATGTGGTGTGTCCATCAGCAGGAAAGTACAGACTAACTTTATTTATTACATTTGCATTGCCTACAAAGCCATTTACTTAATGGATGAGTCTCATTAGCAGTCTAACCACAATATAAAGAATACAATGATGGGTTTCGTGGGTTCATTAAAATAATATTTCAAAGGAGTCATTAGAACAAGAGAAGTCGAAGATTCAACAGACAGTAAGTTGTCTGCAAATAAATGAGATGGAACCAACGTGTTTTCTAGTAAGTTAAGAAACATGTTTACAAATATATTATAGCCATTAAAAAAGGAAGCAGCAACTTAGTAAGTGCTGGGGGAGGGGAACGATTACTCATACAATTTACCAAAACCAAACTGTAATACTTTCACAGCAACCGTTATTGTAGATGCAAAGGGCTGTAGGTTTAGAAGAGTGGGTCTTCAGAAGAAAAAACATCTTTCCATGCCCCAAAATGACTCTTCAAATGAAGCAACATTTAAAACATCCTATTTTGTTTACAGATTGCCACATTTTTATACACATTTTGTGTTATTTTATACACATTTGTATTATTTACCTCAATATGCCTCTGTTTTCATTTAGAGAGGAAATTCACAATAAATTAGTAACATGAATAACTAGACAGAGGTAGGATATATACCATCAGACAAATAAACAACTATATCCTGGCATTCAAAACACAAAGTTCTACACAGTCCTTACTATTTAATCACACCCAGAGATTGACATTCTAAAAATTTGTTCAATGGCAGGCTGTTAATTACTAGTTCTTGAGCATTTTTTTACTCAGTACTTTTTACATTGTAGCAAAAGAATAAACAATAGACAACATATTTCTAATACTGTTAAAAGCTTTACACATATAACTGAATTGTATTTTACCAAGGTCATATAGACTGTATTAAAGCCAAGGATTTTAGAGGGAGTCATTTAGGGATTATTTTTCCTCCCACAAAGCATATTAAGAAACTTAACAAACTAAAACCAGTCGAAAGAAAGGGAATGCTAATTACCCACCAATAAGTTCTTTGAAAGAGATTAGTCTTCTAATTCTATAAACCACAGTCGCACGTGTGTCTGCACACTTGGCATTAAGTATATCTGGGACTTAGACACGATAGAACTTGGAGCAGACCACTTGAGGTAAGAAAGACAAGCTATTGACCCCGTGTTCTCTTGCAGCCACCTCCCACCATGCCTTCTGCCTTGTCCTTGAGACGAGGCTCAGCTCAGTGACGTGACCTGGTCAGTGTGCCCCTAGCTTGCGGAGGGCCCTGAAGAGCATGAGCAGACCTGTGCCCTGCTCTCGCTGCCTAGACCAAGTGGCTTGGAGGATGCGAAAGAACTAATGGTAGCAGATCTGAATTACTCCAGCCAAGGACAGTAGCCTAGATAATCTCCAGCCTGTCACCCCAGACATGTGACCTCAGGCGACCCCTAAAACAGTAGCCTAGGTTATCCCTGCCCAGTTAGCCCACAGACGTGTGACCTCAGGACATCCCAAGGACAGTGGACTAGGTGATGTCATCCGCAGCCCCCAGTCAGCCAATGCAGCACTACTCCACATGCAAGATATCCACATACAACTTTGTAACAAGATTTATTTTTTCTCTAAACACAGGAATAGAATTGGCATAGGTCAAATTGGTCTTGCATGTTTATTAAAACTACTAATAAAGCATTTATTTCCTACTTAAAAAGATAATTTTAGGCCTGGAGGGATGGCTTAGAGGTTAAGGTGCTTGCCTGCAAAGCCTAAGGACCCAGGTTTGATTCTCCAGGTCCCACGTAAGCCAGATGCACATTGTGGTGCATGCGTCTGGAGCTCATTTGCAGTAGCTGGAGGCCCTGGCATGCCCATTCTCTCTCTCTGTCTCTAATAAATAAATAAAAATAAATTTTTAAAATACTTTAAAAAAACTAAAAAAATGTTTTATTTGTCTGTAAGGGGGGGGTGAGAATATGAGAATGGGTGTGGGAGTTCTGAGAAACTTGTGAAATTACTTCATGGATTACAAAACTAAACAGTTCCTACAATTAAGGGGTTACTATCACTTTGAGAAAACATAGATCATAAGTGACCATACTATGACAAGTCTGAGATAACTTGCAGCATTAAATTCTTAAAAGATAAATGCATCCTAGAATGAGCCATTTGTAATAAACCAAAGTCTTTAACAAACACAGCTTTTCCTTCCTCCCTTCCTCCCTCCCTCCCTTCCTTCCTATCTACCAGTCTTGCTATACAGCTCAGGCTGGCTTCAGATTATCTATCCTTTTCCAGAGTGCTAGGATTACAAGCACGTACCACCACAACCAGTTAAACAGAGCGAGAAGAATGCATTTTAAAGAACAAAGTTTCCATGTAAACTTTAGACTAGTGAGTGGCTAGCTGCAACAATATGTCAAGCTACAATAGCACTGCCGTGCTTGTATCTAATACCACCTATTCCCTTCCAGATAGTAACTCCCTGCCACAAGACCCTGGTGATGCAGACCTGTGCTTTCCCCAGTACTTACAATTTCCCCAGTTGAATCTCTTACTTGCTTAAACAAAGTAAAACTACAATGGAGACTATCATCCTGACAGAAGAGAAATGGAATTCGTGTGGGAGCCATTCACTAAGGATGCTGGAAGTCCATCACTACAGTACAAAATGTCCTACCTCCATCATAGATGAAGGGAGAAAGGACCATGTCAAAATAAGAGTGCCAATTGGGAATGAGTAACCTAAGGTGTAGAGATGTTCCATCCTGGTGCCTGGCAAGTCAGGCAGTCATAGCAGGGAAGCAGAACAGGATGACTTTTCATTTGTGGACCTGCTGTATGAGTGTACATGTCTAGCCAAAGGATGAGGTTTCTGCCACTAAGCGTCCCCCAAATGGTGAGAAAGAGCCCAAGTTACTGGGAGTCCTATTTGGTTTGGCTTTATACAGGCTCTGAACGTGTAGCTGAGTTTGGCCTCAAACCTGGAATCCTTCTATCTCAGCCTACCAAGTACTAGGATTAGACATGTGTGCCACTATGTCAAACTGGAGTAACTTACTTAACTCAGATGGAACCCCAAATAGTATATTATCCAATTTAAAAAAATGTACTATTTTTATTTATTTGAGAGAAAGAAAGAGGGAGAGAGAACGAGTGCTCCAGGGCATGCAGCTACTGCAAACAAACTCCAGGCGCAAGAGCCACCTTGCGCATCAGGCTTACATGGATCCTGGGGAGTGAAACCTGGGTCCTTTGGCTTTGCTCTACAGCCTGATATTGCCCAGTTTTCATAAAGCACACATCTAAATTATCAGTCTTCTCTTAGAGATGGTGTCATCTTTGTTCAGAAGTGACGTCAACAGGAAGTAAGAGGCACCTTTCTCCTCCTCTTCCGTTGTCTCTGTTCTCTGATCAGGGCTACTTCATTTATGGCTAAGAAGTTCTGGCATCCCACAATCTATTTTCCCCCTGGTCTGAAAAGAGACAGGAAGCACAATGGCAAGTCTGTAATGGGGGAAAACCAAAGAGAGATGGCACTTGAGGCCCACCCCACAAGCGCAAATTCATACCTCCTACTAAAACTTTTATCAAAAGCCATGGCTGGGGAGGTCACATGGTGTGGTTGGGGGGGCTATTACTGCTGTCTGGCTAAAGGGATGCATTACATCCACAATTGGACCTCTAATTGCTTATATTTATACTCATCTAGTAATGATACTTCACATTGGGTTAGAGAAGCTTCTCTTTTCAGCTGGCAGTGACCACAAGAGCGACTCAAAACTCACCGAAGTGCTGAGAAGTGACAGTGATGTGTTTAGCACTAAATGAGACATGACTATCACACCTACTTCAGCCTTCTGAGGGCTGGGATTAAAGGCATGCAACACCATGCCTGGCTCAAAGCTCTCTTCCACACACAAAATGGCCACGGCATTCATGACCTCACAGTGGCTGATGCTACCTACACGAGATCTGCATAAGAGGGGAAAATGATATCCGGAAAGAACAGACACAAGCCATAAAGAAGAAGGGATTCAGTGGAGCGGGATCGCGGAGGGACAGAGGGGAGGGAGTCAAAGGGGAGTGGCGGGAGGGGATGATCATGTATATTATGTGTATATATGGAGGTTGTCAATAAAAAGTTATCAATACAATTCAGATTTTTACAAATAAAAAGCAATGAATTAGCTAACTGACATAATTTGTAATATGCTATGAATAGATATGGAGAGACTGCTTGGTGGTAAAGGCACTTGCATGCGAAGATTAACAACCAGGGTTCAAGGCCCCTGTACTCATCTAAAGCCAGATACACAGGATGGTGCATGCATCTGGAATTCCTTTGCAGTGGCTGGAGGCCGTGGTGTACCCATATTCTCATAAATCTCTCTCTCTCTCTCTCTCTCTCTCTCCTTGCAAATAAATAAAAAATATTTTAAATATGTATATGTTATGAATAATAAGGTGTGAGAGGAGAATCAAGTAAAACTTCCCATAAAATTGGCATATTAGTAGTCTCTGTAGAACCTTTGAAAATATGGAGTATTCAGGTGAATGCCAAGGAAACTGGCCAGTGAACTTTACTATTCCATACTCACAACTTAACTGCATTTCAGTTTATGGTGTGTGTGTGTGTGTGAGAGAGAGAGAGAGAGAGAGAGAGAGAGAGAGAGAGAGAGAGAGAGAGAGAATGTGGGCACATGCATGCCACACACAGCATGGATTATAGAGGTCAGGGTACATCCCTGGGGTACACCCTCAAGTGTTAACCCTCATTCCTTACCTTGCTGGAGGTCAAGTCTCGGTGTGCCTCTGTGAATGGCAGACTAGCTAGCTGGTCTGCAAACATCTACAGATTTTCCTTTCTCTGCCATGCTTGTAGGAGTGTTGGGATGACAGCCAATCACTACTGTGTCCTTCTTTACTGGATTCTGGGGAACCAAACTCAGCTCCACACACTAGCACAGCGGGCACTTTTTATCCACGGAACCATCTTCCCATATCCTATTTACTTTAGCTACAAAATCATTTACTTACCACTACAAAAATCACATGTTTTCTTCCTAATCCTAAATGGATTGCCCATGGTCTCTAAAGATTTAACTATATATAGCCCTGACTCTAAGGAGACCTGATAAGCTCATCAATCCTCATTGCTTCAGTAACAATCTGTACAACCCTGATCAGTTGGCCCCTGGCTCTATATATTATTACACCCTTTTTAGGAGTTTTTGTACTCACTGAACCAATTGTTATTTGAGACTCTCATTGAGACAACCATGACTCTCATTTTTGTATGTCCAGCACTTAAGCGAGTGCCCTGTCTATAGAAAAAGTTCAGCAAATGCTGTACGAAGAGACAATAAAAGAACTGTTACCTGAAGGTATGCCAAGCTAAGAGAACAACTTTTAACAGTAAACTTGAATAATACAGGCAAAAAATAGGCTAAAAGCTTGTTAACACTGGATCCTTTACTATGGGCCTGAGGCAGGGGTCTTGAAAGATAAAAGATGTTCCTAGAACAATAGAGAACTAAAAATTTTACAACCCAGGACATGCTAAAATTGGAAGAAATATCATAGGTGTCCAATAAACACAGATGCTAGGATTTTTCATATGTTGCTTTAAGTGGCAGGTGTAAATTACCATTACGTTGTTTATAAAGCCTCTTTTGCTGAGAAATTTACTCATCCAGTTTCTTTAGGTGCCAAGGAGTGAGGGATGTCTGTGTGATTAGCTCCCTCTGGTCAGGATGGTCCTGCAACTCAGCATGGGACACTCAGTCCGGTGTTCAACCTCCCTAGTCGATGGGGCCCATGCCTTTCAAATGAAGCATCTTGATTCCTGCAGGGGCCTGCTTATAATATTGCCAGAGTTCAGTAAGATAAACTTAAAATCATCGTTCTTCCCTGCAGAACGTCCAAGGTAACTAATTTTACTCCCTGAATTTCCATAATGACCCCTGCTTTCAGAGATGTTACCTAGTCCGACAAAAACACAGAGCCATTTGCTAGGAAATTAAATCCATTCTCTCTTCTCTACCCACTCCCTCCACCTGTTCCAAAGCCCTAATGAACCAGCATGTCTGTGCTCTTTAGTTGACAGGGGAAGGACAGTCACTAAAAGCTTAACTGTTTGAACAATGATCATGAACAACCCAACGAATAATGTTATGTGCTTGATGAAGAAGAAGGTGTAATGAAAAAGTTCAAGGTTAACAACTGCCAAAGGAAGCATTGCCCAGAGCACAGAGGACCCAACATGGCTGGAATGCTTGCTAGTCTCCTCCTGCTGGCAACTCTTGATACTCTCCTTTGTTCACTCAATTTACAAAACAAATTAGGCATGAATATTACTTGGCATAACAGCTTTAATCAAACAAAAAAGATGCAAAACATTTTTTGTTTTGAAAACATATGACATTTTGCAAACATAAGAATCTTAATGTAAAAATGAAGTTGCAAATTAATGATAATAAAATCAAGTCTAGATATGAGATGCGTGAAGAGAACTCGTGGCAATTCACTAAAGAAAAATATTCAAGTGGCTGAAGAAAAATGAGGAAAGGGAAATCTTAATCGACACATAATTCAAATTAAAATGAGACATCACATTCACTGTTAACATTATAAGTATTTCCAGAATTATATTAAGAAGTTCACAAAGAGGTACACATTGCTGAAGTGATGAAGGGATGCTATTTTTTTTTTTGTTTTGTTTTGTTTTTTTGCTGGAGAAAAGTTTGGCAAATTGCAGTGAAAGCTTTATTTAATTTCATATATTATTTGAGTTATTCTTCTTACTAGAATTCCATGGAAGTAATCAAAGATGGTAGGAGACATACACACTAAGATTCTCCCATCATGATGACCGGCTGAAGGTAAATATCTCACAATAAAGAACTTGTAATGGGGCTGGAGAGATAGCTTAGCAGTTAAGGTGCATGCCTATGAAGCCTAAGGACCCAGCTTCAATTCTCCGGGTCCCACATAAGCCAGGTGTACATGGTGGCACATGCATCTGGAGTTCGTTTGCAGTGGCTACAGGCCTTGGCATGCTCATTCTCACTCTCTCTTTCTCTCTCTCTCCCTCTCTCTGTCTCTAATAAATAAATAAATGAAAATAAAATCTTTAAGAAAAGAACTTGTGATGTTAGAAGGGGAACATTACAGCACAGAATTCTATTTATGAATAATGACTTTTTTAATGACATGTGACATGAAACAGACAATAAAATAAGTAGAAAAGAAGTCAGTACCAAATATTTAAAATGTTTCACTTTTAAAATACATTATAGGTGAGCGCTGGGAGGATGTCTCTGTATGTCCTAATACACAATTTATTTTGAAGAAATTTCCACTGTATGATGGACAATATTTCGATGGAATGTTCTGTAGTAGTCTGTTAGACCCATTTAATTAATAATGTCATTCTGTGCATTTTTGTATGTGTGTATATGTCTATGTATGTATGTATGTGTGTATATATATATATATATGTATACATGTGTAAAATGTTTATAAGTGTGTATATATATGTATAAAATGTTTATAAGTGTGTATATATATGTATGTATGTAGATATGTATATAATGTTTGTAAGTGTGTGTGTGCATATATATATATATATATATATATATACATACACATATAATGTTTGTGTGTATATGTGTATATATTTATAAGTATAAAATGTTTGTAAGGGCTGCAGAGATGGCTTAGTGGTGAAGGCATTTGCCAAAGAACCAAGGTTCAATTCCCTAGGATCCACGTTAGCCAGATGCACAAGGGGGCGCATGAGTCTGGAGTTCCTTTGCAGTGGCTGGAAGCCCTGGCATGCCCATTCTCTCTCTCTCTCTCTATCAAATAAATAAATAAATAATTTTTAGAAAACATTTGTAAGTGTGTGTGTGTGTGTATGTATATACATATATAATGTTTGTAAGTATAATGTTTGTATATATATATATAAGTTTTGTGTATGTGTGTATATATATATATGTATATATAATGTTTGTAAGTATGTCCATATGTACATATGTATATAATGTTTGCTTATAAGTTTGTGTGTATATATGTGTATAGATATGTATATATGTATATATGTATATAGTGTGTGTGTGTGTGTATATATATATATATATATACATGTACATAAGTATGTCCATATGTATGTGTATATATGCATATAATGTTTTGTATATATAACATTTGTACATGTGTGAGGATATGTATATTATTTTTATTATATATATATACATGTATATATATATATATGTATATACATGTTTGTGTGTGTGTGTGTGTGTATGTATATATATATATGTTTTTAACTGTGTGTGTATATGTATATAATGTTTGTTATATATATGTTTGTGTGTATATATGTATGTATATGTTTGTTTACATATACATTTGTGTATGTGTATATATGTATATAATTTGTATATATGTATATATGTTAGTATATGTATATAATGTTTGTATATATATATTTGTTAATGTGTGTGTATGTATATGTTTGTGTATATATATTTATAAAATGTCTGTGTATATATGTTTGTATAATGTTTGTATATATATGTTTATAATGTGTGTGTGTGTATATATGTGTATATATATATATATATAGATAGATAGATAAAATGTTTTTATATGTTTGTAAGTGTGTGTATATGTATATAATGCTTGTGTGTGTGTATATATATATAGATAGATAGATAGATAAAATGTTTTTAAGTGTGTATGTGTGTGAATATGTATATAATGTTTATATATATATATATATCCCAGGGTTGCCAATAGTAAAAACAAAAAGGAGGATATGTATGGCACAGCTACAGTCCCATGCTTGCGAGAAACCTGCTATGAGATGATCTGTCCGGAGACAGGCTGTCATTGGTCACAAAAAGGGGACCACCCCATACAATGATTGGCCAGCCAAGCCCCTTAAAACCCCCTACACTTCTCTGAATAAACAAGTTTGCTGCAGCTCACCCTCTGCCTGCTTTCACCCAACTTCTGTAGTCTGTGTCGTGACTCTGCGCCTCTCACCCCCAATTTGGCAGAGATCCTGCCGTCCCTCCTGGGCTGGCCCTAAGGGGGACCCAAACATATATGTATATAATGTTCGTGTGTATGTGTGTGTATATATATATATATATATATATATATATATACACACACACACACATATATATATATATATATTTGCAAATGTGTATGTGTGTGTATATATAATGTTTGTGTTTATATGTTTGTAAATGTGTGTGTATATATGTATATAATGTTTGTGTGTGTATATATGTATGTTTGTAAGTGTGTGTGTATATATATGTATATCATGTTTGTGTATATATATGTTGTCTTAAAGTATGTATATGTATATGTGTGCATATATGTATATAATGTTTGTAAGTGTGTGTGTATATATGTATATGTTTATGTGTATATATGCATGTAAGTGTGTGTATATATGTACATATGTGTGTATATATGTTTCTAAGTGTGTGTGTATATACATACATACATACATACATACATAATGTTTGTGTGTGTATATATGTTTATACATATGCATATATACATATATACATACATACATACATAATGTTTTGTATATATGTTTATACATATATATATGTTATATACATATATATACATATATATACATATGTTTATACATATGCATATATACATACATACATACATACATACATACATACATACATAATGTTTGTGTGTGCGTATATATGTTTATAAAGTGTGTGTGCACATTGTTCATTCCTGTATGCTGTGCTGCTACTGTCACAATAACTAGGTAATGGAATCAGCTGAGATGCTCATCTACTGATGAACTGATAATGAAGATGTGGTTCATAAACACAATGGAGTTGTATTCAGCTATAAAGAAACATGAAAATTGTAGGAAACTTTATGAATCTGGAAAATATTATATACACTAAGACAAGTAACTCAGGCTTACAAAGACAAGTACCCTATGTTCTCTTTCATATGTGGATCCTAGCATTGAATTTTTAAATATGCATGCAAGTTGGAATAAGAGTCAGTAGATGTGGATATCAAGCTAATTGGCAACAGATTCATCTTTGCATAGGCTAAGCCTGGGGATATAGAAGACTATGCACCTTGGGTGGGGCTCCTAGACTACAAGGAACTCAAGCTTCTCCAGAGATTTCCCGACAAACACAAACAACTCATGATCTGATCTGATGTGAACTCAGTCTTATGCTCACACTCCCCATAGCTTTCACAGCCTCAAACCGAAGAAAAGCTGAGAGTATGGTCAGTTCGGGGAGCACTGCAGTGCATCTTCCTGACCCCCTTTACATAATATTTTGTGTGTTGCATATTCATTTCACATCCTCCCAGGCACCACTGGACTGTGGTCACAAGTAGAGACTACAAAGGGTCTGTGGCAGGGAAGAGAGATGATTAACAGTAAGAGAAAGCAGAACCCATGCACTATGAAAGTAGAGGGGCTGAATGCTGGGATGGAAAGCTTTGAGCAGGGAGATGGATGGGAAGAAAGAGAAAACGCTGTGGGAGGAGAGTTGATGAAAACTAATGACTTATGCAAAAGCCATATTGAAACTCACTTGTCATCAATTTAAAAGAATCATTAAAAACAAAGTTTGAACACAAGTAGCCTGTGTGTGTGGATAGTGCTGCTTCCAGAAGCCACTGAAGTTATCAAAGGAAAGTCCCAGTGTCATTGGTGGGATACTCAAAGGGAGCTGTAGTTCAGGGAGGCCCCTGCAGCCACCGCTCAAGTAATAAGGCCGTTGCCAAGGCCGTTGCTTGTCCACCAGAACTAGATGATAAGACCTTATCACCGAAGACCATGCTTCAGTGATTGCAGGACAAGAAGAAATACAACTGGGACAGAGCCAGAAGCCTCCTACCTGCTGGCTATGTGTCATAGTTCTGAAATGTGCTATGCAAGTTGCTGGAAGAGTCATCAAGTATTGACCACTGATGGCCCCAAGAGCTATACAAACAGGCCAGATGTGCCCAGGGTGCAATAGTGATGTGATTGGCAATGGGGAAACCAACTGTTCACTGGTTGGATTTGAGGCCCACTTCGCAGGAAGGAACTCATGCCAGGTACTGAAAACCCAGTCAAAAGCCTATACGGGAAGGTCAAGGACGAAGTGGAGAGACTATTACTGCTCTACATTAAAGGATATGATCTGTCCATCAAATTGCCCTCTAAATATTATGTTTATGTCCATAGATTAAATGCTGTCTTTTGTTAAAAGCAGCTTCTTTTTGCAATTGGTGGTGACAACTGGTAAGACTCAAAAATTAGCCAAAACCAAGAATAAGAGCTCTGTGGAGTGCTCAGTGACCATGAGACATGGGGGAGTGGAGGGAAATATCATATGTTTTTGTATGTAAGTATAGAAGATGTCAATAAAATTTTTTTAAAAAAAATTCATAAAAACATACCTTAAAGATTAAAACATAGTCTTCATGTAAGTAATGATAAATTTAGATATTTTCTTTCTTTTTTGAGATTCTTTTAAAAATTAAGGTATAATTTATTATTATTATTATTATTATTATTATTAGTGTCAAGGGAATTGACCAAGATGCTAGAGATTAATTGGAAATTACATTCCACCTATCATCCCCAAAGTTCAGGACAGGTAGAAAGGGCCTATGTATGGCTTTAAGTAAAACTTGTTATGCCAGTTAGAAATAATCCTAGATACACTGGCGTGGAACACTCCTTTAATCCCAGCATTCGGGAGGCAAAGATAGGAGGATTGCCATGAGTTCAAGGCCACCCTGAGATTGCATAGTGAATTCCAGGTCAGCCTGGGCTAGAGTGAGACCCTACCTTGAAAAAAAAAAAAAAAAAAAAAATGAAAAAAAAAAAAAAAAAAAGACTACAGAGACAAATCACTAATAGTTGGTTTCAGTCTATGTTTAGTTGGTCTCCATAGCTAATTTGCCTTGACTCTTCTATTGCTGGCTCCATGATACTACTGCTTTTAGGCCTTACAATAGGACCCTGCATTATTAATACTCTAAGTAGATATATAAAGAATAGAATAAATTCTGTTAAACTCATGGTACTGTGGCCACAATACACCCGCTTAGAAGAAAATACCCTAGACACTGTTCTTCACCAGACAAGGATTTGATTTAGTGCCATATCAGAGGGGAAATGGAAAATGGGATGAGCCCTCTGTTCAGTGCAGGTGTTTACCTTTACCTAAGGAATGGGATAAGCCCTCTGTTCAGGTATAGTTGTTTACCTTTACCTAAGGAATGGGATGATCCCTCTGTGCAGTGAAGGTGTTTACTGTTACCTAAGGAACGGGATGATCCCTCTGTGCAGTGCAGGTGTTTACCTTTACCTAAGCAATGGAATGATCCCTCTTTGCAGTGCAGATGTTTACCATTACCTAAGGAATGGGATGATCCCTCTGTTCAATGTACCATGACCTTCCTGTATCTCTTTGTTTCTAAATATCTTTGTGATTACATATCATAGAATGTTTCTTGCCACAGTTCTGCCTACTTGGCCTATGTAACCTTGTGATTTCTTGTAATACACCCCCCCCTTGGGTAAAAGTATGTAACTTTGTGTTTTAACTCCCATCCTGTTTTTAATATAAATATCATGTTGTTATTTCCAATAAAAGCTAACATGCTGAACAGTTCAGAGCTGTACCCCAAGATCCCAAATACTGGGGTGTAGCCCTGGTGCACCAGATTTTCTTCTTTTTCTTTCTTTTTTTACCCAATAAAAGCTTTGCCTCACAAAAACAAAAACAAAAACAAAAACAAAAAAAGAATGTAGATGTCACAGAACAGGAGGAGGGCCATGGAATGCTACCTTCCAGACGTGACATGCCTGTGATAGTGATTTCGACCTCACAGTGACTGTGGTTACCTGCACAAGACTTGCACAGCCCTGGGCTCATCAACAGTCCCTCTCGGATGATGGGGGAAGAGTGCACGAAGCACCCACCCCTCCTTGAGGAATTATTTCAGCTAATGACTGCTGTGGGTGGGCGTGGCATTTTCTGAAGTGGTGTTGCCACTGGTACATTGCACGTGCTCTGATAAACAATCCCTGATCCGTGCTCATGCCAGTAATCCTAATTACATTCAGTGGGTCACACAAATACAACAGAAAAAAACAAAAGACAGCAAAGGAGGAGATGGGCCATTTGGGATGAAATGGTTCAGTAAAAGTAGGACAAGGAGAGGGGATAAGAGAAAGTAACGGGAGGGGATTTGAATCAAAATATATCATACGCTAGCTGGGCATAGTGGCGAATGCCTTTAATCCCAGCACTTGGGAGGCAAAGGTGGGAGGATTGCCATGAGTTCAAGGCCACCATGAGACTGCATAGTGAGTTCCAGTTCAGCCTGGGCTAGAGTGAAACCCTACCTCAAAAAACAAAACAAAACAAAACAAAATATATCATATGCATATATAAAATTGTCAATAAAAATTACATTAAGGGCTGGAGAGATGGCTTGGTGGTTAAGGTGCTTGCCTGCAAAGCCAAAGGATCCAGGTTTGATTCCCCAGGACCCACATAAAGCCAGATGCACAAGGGATGCATCTGGAGTTTGTTTGCAGTGGCTGGGGCCCTGGCACATCCATTCTCTCTCTGTCTCTCTCTCTTTCTGTCTCCTGCTCTCTCTCCCCCTCTCTCTCAAATAAATAAAATTTTAAAAATCATATTAAAATTTAAAAATGATAAAGATGTAAGGCACAGGATTTGAGGACATAGACTCCCTCTACACTGGTCCATACAGTCCCTGTGCATTCATATATAGAGAAATTTTCCCCATTGCCCAAAGCCCATCCAGCCTCAGCAAGATACCAGTCTGGAAACGTCAATTAGGATATGTCTGCATAGGATGTGAAGAAAGAGATTATCAGGAAAAAGTCCAATACTAATAAAATCACTTTACCAAATTTAATTACAGGAACAGATCCATGTTAAAGAGCACAGGTTAAAGTCACGTGGCATCATTTAAAAGGTTAATTGATGAGAATATCAAAGAACAATTCTATATTAAAACTAACCAATTCAATTAGGTTTTTCGATGTCAGCAGAGATGGGTTCCCTCGTATTTGCCAGGTAGAACTGTTTATATGTGATGCCCGATTCTGTTACACTCTACTGAATATATGTCATGATTTGAAGAGAGCCTTTTGTTTATGAATGTAAAATTTGATTCAACCTTAATGATGGCACTGGGGAGGCTGTGGCTCTATCATCTTTTTCAATCCTATGGGTCTATGATTTTTCCCCTTAAACATCTCTACTAAATGTAAGCTTTTACTTTATTTTTAAAATAATTTTATTTATTTATTTATTTATTTATTTATTTATTTATTTATTTTTGGTTTTTCGAGGTAGGGTCTCACTCTGACCCAGGCTGACCTGGAATTAACTATGTAGTCTCAGGGTGGCCTTGAACTCATGGCGATCCTCCTACTTCTGCCTCCCAAATGCTGGGATTAAAGGTGTGTGCCACCATGCCCGGCTTACTTTATTATTATTATTAATTTTACTATTTTATTTATTTACTTGCAAGGAGAGAGAGAGAGAGAATGCCTGGGCCTCTTGTCATGGTAAATGAATTTAAGATGCATGTGTCATTTTATGTGGGTACTGGGGAATTGAACCCAGGCTATTGGGCTTTGCAAGCAAGCGCCTTTAACCTCTGCACCATCTCTCCAGCCATGCTTTCATTTTAAATCAGTTACCTAGAGCACTGACAAGAAACTTGCAGCTAATTAAAAACTTTAAAACTCGTAACTAAGGCTAGCAAAGCAATGACAAATGACTCATGCCCACGTCAGATGCAGTGCATATGCGTACGCCGATAAAATAATTATTTGTTCTCAGAGGGAGTACTTATCATCCCCATTCATTTGTCATGTCGCACGGGACAAACAGTTACACTAATTGCCTCCAATCAACTTCCTCTTCTCAATTTACAGGTTTCCCATTGTATTCCATAAATTCTTGGCTGTGGTGAAGTCGGAACATTATTCCTGTCATCAGTGGGAAGATGGCTTCACTGGGTGCAGATGGCTGTCCTTTTATAGGCCAACTTAATGACTATTCCTATCTAATCTGTCATCTGTTATTTGTCATTATGAACTTTTTAGGTTTCATATCAATCAATTTCTCATGTTGACTAAACAGATGGTTCTATTTTTTTAACAAAGAAAAGCAAGAAAATGACATTAAATGATTTTTTAAGAGTGTAAGTCTATGTACATTTTTAACTAATGTCTAAGTGAAATGAAAAATTACTATTAAAAAAACTAAATTTGAATCAAAGTGAAATAGATTTTCAAACTCAATGGACATGCAAAGAAACAATCATTAGCAGCTGCCTTTAAGTAAAAGTAATTAATTCAAATTTATGTATAGGTTTTTGCTCTAATTTTTTTAAGAAAAAATCTACTGTGTCAAGAAGTAACATGTAAATCATCCATTCAGAAACTATGTTAGAGTTCACAAGTGGCCCTTCTTTCTATTGCTTATGGTACTTTTGAAGAGAAGCTAATTGCATCAGTATTTCTCTTCACTGAGAATCGTTCCTTATCCAACAGCCTCATACCAAAGAGATTACAGTTAAGGAAACAGTAAGAGGCACTGAGCCAGTTTAAAGCATTGTATAGAAAAGCCAATGGGAAGTTACAAGAAATTAGGATATATTATGATGGAGTAATGTGATATTGCATACAACATCCATTATTTAGGATTGTGCTTTTTAAATTATTATTATTGTTTTTTCAAGGTAGTGTCTCTCCCTAGCCCAGGATGACCTGGAATTCACTAAGCAATCTTATGGTGGCCTCTAAGACATCAATATTCTAAGAAAAGTTGTCCACCATCATGCCGAATGGATCTCACTAAAATAACCAATGTGGTGGTGAATCTCAAATGTCAATTTGATTGGATTTTGAATCACTTAGAAAACAAATCTGTAGACATGTTTATGGGGGGTTCTAGATTAGGGATTTAGGTGGGAAGACTCACCTTGACCTGGGTGACACCATCCCATGGGCTAGAGACCCAAGCTGCGTGGAAAGTAGAAAGCAAGCTGAGTGCCAGTATTCCTCACTCTTAGCTTCTTAACTGTGGACTGTGGACAGAATGGATGCACAAAGCCCTCTAGCCACTGTAAATGAACTCTAGATGCATGCAACACTGTGAATCTGACTTTACGTGGGTACTGGGGAATCGCACTCTGGTCATTAGGCTTTGCAGGCAAGTGTTTTAACCACTGAGATATCCAATCCCTGAACTATTTTTTTATATAATAACAATACTGAAATATAAGAGTAGTGTAACTAATTGACATGGCATTCCATCATAGGCCATGAATAGAAATATTCCAGTTATTTGATGAAATAACAGATCATAAAACATGTATTTTTAAAAAATTCAATACATACAGAAGCTTTGTTAGAATGGGAGAAAACAACAGAAAGCTATTAAACACTTATTTGGGACTGACAAAAAATTGCCATCCCTTCTTATGGGAAGGAAAAGTAAAATGGGCTATTAGGTACCAAAAGGCAAGGATTTATTTAAAACAAGATTTAAATCAAAAGCAAAAAATCTAAAGGCTTACACGAAATATGGAATGGGAATCAAGCTTTTTAGGTAGAGACCACATAATTGATGTGAGATGTGCACCAAGAATCTGGCCAGGGGCTTTGCACGTCACATGCAGGTAACGCCTAGCCAGGGAACTCATTCCAAATCCCCAGTGACTCTGAAAGCATTAAGACATGTAAGAGGAGCTGTAAAGAGAGCCAGACACCATAGTCTGAATCAAGTCCAAGGCTAGTGTTTCTTCCTTCCTTATCTTCTGACCCGGGGTGAGTGCTGATTGGTCCAAAATAGGCTGAAGACATCCTTAAGTGATTGAACAGGATTGAAACTTGTTTCAAAAGACAAGGTCTCCCACAGACCAATTTTAAGACCAATTTTAATGGAGTCCCAGTCCATTAAACAATGATCTGTCAACAGCTTTACATGCTAACAATCAGTTTAAATAAACCGTACTCAAAGCCAACAAGGTAAGGCTATGTGAAACAATTCTTGGGGTACTTCACTTAGTCTGAGTATCCCCAGCCTATACATTTTCATATTGATATGCATATTTCACAACCTATTTTGAAAGCTTTGAACTAAGGTCTACTAGTGAAGTTCACAAAAGTGAGTCCCACGGCCATCCCTCCTTTCTCTTGGGGATGGCATGGCACTCTTCACCTGTCGGTCACAATGACTCGGATGTAAGATGTGACCCATCTCCCAGGGGAGGAGTAGCTCTCATGTGTCATCCAGGAACAACAGCGTTCACACCACCTCACAGCATGTTAGAAATACAAATTATACCCCCAACCCAGACCTCCTGAGCCCAAAATATGCAGGGGATATTGACCAGGCTGAGTTTTGATAAGCCTTGCCGGTGTTCGGATAAACCACAATAACTTTGAGAAGTACAGTGTGCACAGTGACCTTCCTCAGGACGAAGATTAATTCCCTCATCTTCGGATCCCTGGTGCACAGAGCAGTGCCCTCAATATTAAAGACACTTAATTCAACCTAGTGACTTAAAGTGAAACATTCTAAAGACAGAACTTGGAGAATTCTCCTCACTCATGACAGTAACTCCCACTCCTTATCCACTGGGAAATGTTCTGAGACCCTACTGGATGCTTGAAACCACAGATACTGAACTCCAGATACACCTTTTCCTGCGTGTGCATACTTAATGCTTTGATCTGAGTATACTCCAATCATTGACAATGAAATGGAAGAGTCATGGTGAGCTGTTTCATCTGACTGTGGTGTTCAGAGGTGGGACTTGGGAAGGTGATTGTGATTAGGCAAGGTCATATGATTGAATCCTGGAGGATTTATCAGAAGGAACAAAACCAAGACACACACGTGAGACAGGCAAACACACAGAGCAGCCTTCTGGACATAATGCTTGGACTGAGCAGCCAGCACACCATTCTCCTGAACCATGCACCTAGAACCTGCTGGGAACCTGGGAGCCCCCACTTTCCTCACCTTTGCAATCATTCTTTGGGAACTTAAATCAATGAAATACATTCAAATACAAATCCTGAACTGATTTGGGGTGTATGTAAATGTGTCCCCTAAATGAACATTTAGGGAGAAAAAAACACCTATTTGCCATCTTATAAATAACTGAACTTACATGTGACTGAAATCAGATGCATCATGGGAAGGAACTTACATAACAGATAAAACATTATATAACCCAGTCATGATAATAAAACAAGAAGATCACTAAAACTACACCCCTAGAAATCGATCTATCATCCCCTAAAATCCCTGTAAAGAGAAAAGACATAACTTTGTGGGGTCCTTGAGTTCTCTCCAGTCAAGTAGCCCACCACCCCATTGGAAGTTGACAATGTAGTTCAACCGCTACTACCAATTTGTTCTTAATAAAGTGTCTTCCCACATAACTGCCCATGTGTACCTTCCCCCAATTCTCAGGGTAAGTTGTCAAGATCCCAGAAAACCCCAGAAACCACTGGTAACATGTACCCATCTCTCATCATATGATGGATGGTCTGACACAAAGACAGGACCAGATGTGACCCTTGGAACATAGGCTAAAACTGAGATAAAATAAGCCCTTGTTTGTAATTTACCTGAGTAAATTAGCACATCTGTAATGACCTTTCATATTTAAATTAGGCAGAGTAAGAATTTAATAATAGTAATGATATATAAAATAATTAAAACACAGGGCTGGAGATGGCCCAGCCATTAAGTAAGGGCCTTACCTGCAAAGTCTAAGGACCCAGGGTCAATTCCTAGTACCCAGATGAAGCCAGCTGCACAAGGTGGCCAATGTGCCTGAAGTTTCTTTGCAGTGGCTATCAGGCCTGGCATGTTCATTCTCTATCTGCTTCTTTCACTCTCTTTCTCAAAATAAATAAAATATTTAATATAATTACAAAACATATTGTGATAATTATGAGCTCCACAATTTTGGCACTTTGAGGCCACTATGAAGCAATTCAGTTACAAGCATGGTGGTCCTACAGTAGTTAGTGGAAAACCATGACAACTACTTAATGAAGACAAGTGGGCACTCTATACAGCATGGATCTGCTGGACAAAGGCATGATCCACATGTCTCAAAAGATGGAGCAGGGACTGAAGAGATGGCTTAGTGGCTAAGGAACTTGCCTGCAAAGCCAAAAGACCCAGGTTTGATACCCCAGGACTCACACAAGCCAGATGTACAAGGTGGCGCATGCGTCTGGAGTTCATTTGCAGTGGCCATAAGCACTGGTGTGCCCATTCTCTCTCTCTCTTTCTCTCTCAAATAAATAAATACTTAAAAATATTTTTTAAAATTTTTATTTATTTGTAAGCTGAGAGAGAGCAAGATAGAGAGAAGAGAAACAGAGAGAGAATGGGCATGCCAGGGCCTCTAGCCATGGCAACAAACTCCAGACACATGTGCCCCTTGAGCATCTGGCTTACATGGGTCCTGGGGATCAAACCTAGGCCCTTTGACTTTGTAGGCAAGTGCCTTAACTGTTAAGCCATCTCTCCACCCCTAAAAAATATTTTTAAAAAGGATGGAGCAGGAAGTGAGAGAGCTCATCACCCTACTCAGAACAGCATGCAATTTAAACCTTATGACTTGAAGGGTGAAAGTAGGAACCATTATACTAAATGCTAGAAACCAAGCACAGAACGTGGGCACTAACACAGTCTTATCCATACAGAATCTGAAATGCTGGTCTCATAGCAGCTGCAAGCAGAACAATGGTTTTGAGGGCAGGGGAGACAGGCGGGTGGGGGAGAGCAGGGGGTTTATTAATAGTTACAGTGAGGGAGAAGAGACAAGTCCAGGTGTTCTATGGTCCACTAGAGTAATTATAATGATTATGTCCTGCTCAAGTCAATAAATTTAGGCGAAGTGTGAATGTCTGCAACATGAAGAAATGAATGTTTGAGGAAAAGATATGTTTATCCTGATTTGAATATTGAAACAATATAGACATGCATTTATCCATCACACAGGCACCTCATAAATATGCATAATTTTTCTGTGGCAATTATAATAGTATGGGGAAACAGATCTATGAGTTCAAAACTTGGAAATTCAATGGCAGTTTGAGCTATTCATGAGTGTGAGTTTAGCATTGGCTACCTACTGAATTTGAGGATAGTCTGGAATGCATAGAAAAATTCTGTCTCAAATGAGTGAATGAATCAATTAGTAAATAAATGCAAAAGACAATATTAGTTGCTTATTTCTCTTTTTTTCTTTTAATATTGTTGTACTCTGGCTGACCAAGCATTAAAAAAATGATAGAAAGCAAAACTGCAGATGTGGGGAGGGGTTATTATACGTCAAGATCTTTATTCTAGAGGGGTGTGTGTGTGTGTGTGTGTGTGTGCGCGCGCGCGTGCATGCCAAAGAATTCAAATCCTTTAACCAGGTATTACCAGTTTCTGTGCATCTGCCATTAACTGAACACTAATAAAAGGTCTCAGGCACAATGAAGAAAGAAAGAAAGAAAGAAAGAAAGAAAGAAAGAAGGAAGGAAGGAAGGAAGGAAGGAAGGAAGGAAGGAAGAAAGAAAGGAAAGAAGGAGGCGAAATATCACTCTGCTGCTTCCACTTACTTAGTATGAATATCTTAGTGTTCAATACAAAATTGAATCACATCAAAATAAATTAATTGGGCTGGGAAATGGATTAGCTGCTAAGGTGTTTGCCTGCAAAGCCTAAGGACCCCAGTTCGAGGCTTGATTCCCCAGGACCCATGTAAGCCAGATGTACAAGAGCATGCAAGCATCTGGAGTTCATTTGCAGTGGCTGGAGGCCCTGGTGTGCCCATTATCTCTCTCTCTCTACCTCTTCCTCTCTCTCTCAAAATAAATAAATGAAATATTAAAAAATAAATTAATTGAGCAAAGATTACTGAAATAATTAGGAAAATGTTTACATATTAGTATTCAATCTGTTCTTTTAAAAAATATTTTTAGTTGAGAGAGAGAGAGACAGAATGGGCATGTCAGGGCCTCTGTCACTGGGAATTAATTCCAGTCACACAGTGCCACTTTGTGTGTCTGGCTTTATGTGGGTACTGGGGAATTGAACCTGAGCCAACAGGCTTTGTAAGCAAGCATATTTAATCACTGAGCCATATCTCCAGCACTAGGATCATAATATTCTAATGTAAACAAATTCAGCTTTATTTCAAGAAGAGTGCATAGTGAAAGTTCAATTACCATGCTAAGCAAAAAGGGGAAGGAAGAGAAGCGGGAACAGGCAGGTCTAGGCTACCTAGTGTGCAGGCTTAAAAAAAATGCTTTATTTATTTATTTATTTATTTATTTATTTATTTATTTATTTATTTCAGAGAGAGAAAGAGGCAGAGAGAGAGAGGGAGAGAATGGGTGTGTCAGGGCCTCCAGCCACTGCAAACATCTGCAGACATGTGTACCCCCTCATGCATCTGGCTTACGTGGGTCCTGGAAAATTGAATCATGATCCTTTGGCTTTGCAGACAAACGCCTTAACCGCCAAGCCATCCCTGCAGCCCTGGTGTGCATACTTTAAGATGCCCACCTCGTCTTTATGTCTTTATGGCACATTATGCAGGATCCTCAGCTCTGGGTTAGGATCTGCCTCTTGTCTCCATTCACTGTAGGATCTTGGGAAATTACTCAGCTGCATTGCGTTTGCCCCATCTGTCTGTAGAATAATAATAGTAACCTGCTGAAAGAGGACAGAAGATTCCAGTAATATTTATCATATGCTCAATACGTGGTATGCTTTCTGCTTTCCTTCTGTCTGTTGAAGGCAGTCCGGCATGATGACTTCATTTAATGTGCCTGCAGTCCACCTGCCCACACAGCAGTACAGCAAACAAAAGATCATTAAGTCAGGATTAGCATCCCATGGGGACGGACACAGCACTAGGGACACACACGTGGCAGACAATCCGGGGTTACAGGAAGATTAGCTAGATTGCATCACAGTAGCAAGCCACCTCCACCAAGAGCCATGGTTGAGAGTCACAGGATGGAGACATTGCCATGACACAGAACCAAGCAGTAGAGGCGCCTTTTGGATAAGTGGGAGACAAAACTACCAAAAGGAAGTTCTCCGGATGCACCCTTGCTTTGCATATGGAAATATCTTTCCATAATCCCACGACAGCCCATCCTCCTTCACCTCAGCCACTATGGGCATCACTGGTCTTCAGTGGAGAAGGCAGAAACAGGAAGGTCTCGTGGGGATCACATGGGTTTCATCTTCTTGACATATTACAAAAGTCCTGGTTTGTCACATGAAACGAATCATTTATGTTCAGCGGGAAGCACGTTGGGATCACGGGAAAAGATGACTAAGTGTAAGAACTTCAGAAAAGAGTATGGTTTTCTACCAGAGGTCCATAAAGCCCAACATTAATGGGAAATGTGAGCTAAAGCAATGATCATTTAGAGATGTAAAGCAATTATGTAAACTTCAGGGCATCCGAGACTTCTTACTCTGAGGCAATGAGAGCAATTTGCACTGGCCAAGCATACAAATGCGATCATTTGCATGTTCCACAACTGTCATTTATCTGTTCCAATTTATTCAGACTTTGGGCTTTGCCAGGTTTATATTGGGCTTTGTAGTCTTTCTCAGGACTCAGCCTTGGCCATGTCATGAGAACACTAAGCAATGGGAGAGTCTAAGTCTACAGGGGAGAGTCTTATCTGCATGAGTGTGCCGTAAAAAACAATTATGGGAGATTTTCTTCAGAAGGTGTCAATTTGTTGGGACAGAAACAGACAAATGCTATTTGAAATGGCTGATTGACTGTTACCTCAATTTCATCTTCAAAATGAATGTCCAAATCATATCCTCCTCTCAGAAAACCTACTCATGGGGTTGGAGAGATGGGTCAGTGATTTAAAGTGCTTACTTGCAAAGCTTAATGACCCAGGTTTGATTCCCCAGTACCCATGAAAAGCCAAATGCACAAAGTGGTGAATGTGTCTGATGTTTTTACAGTAGTAGGAAGCCCTGGCATGCCCATTCTCTCTCTCTCTCTCTCTCTCTTTCATATATATATATATATATATATATCCATCTTTCTGTTTGGTTTCTCCATTAACTAATAGCTAAAGTTTAAAGAATATATCATAAAGAGAGGGTAGGGATGGAGAGATGGCTTAGCAGTTAAGGCACTTGCCTGTGAAGCCCAAGGACCCATGTTCGACTCTGTAGATCCCACATAAGCCAGATGCACAAAGGTGAGGCAAGTGCAAGGTTACACATGCCCAGTAGGTAGTTCAAGCACCTGGAGTTCGATTTGAGTGGCTGAGGCCCTGACGCACCAATTCTCTCTCTCTCTCTCAAATAAAATTTAAAAAAATTTAAAATGAGAGGGCAAGGCAGATACCATCTGGAGTCTATATATGGGTCTCATTTATTTTCTCCCAAACCTATTATTATGCTGATCTTTATTATACAGATGGTCTTGAAATTAACACAAATGTAATGACAGAGGACCTGAAGATATGGAAGAGTTAAAGAGGTGTTCAAAAGTTGCACCGCTAATTGGCAAGTGACTTGACTTACTATAAAGCCAGGGAGGTGGATGCCTTCCTTCCCAGGAGGAAGCTGAGTCCCAGGAGAGCAGCCCACATGAACCACATACTGATCTCAGGCCCTGTAGGCCTCAGGCTGAGTTTGGGTGGCAGAGTGTCACCAGGAGGTGGGGGGTGGGGAGAGGAGGCTCGATGGTTCTATGGACAGTCAGTGCGGTCTGGTTCCCCTGCAGGCAGGATCTCTCCTCATGTCTCTCATGTCTCTCCAAGCTACTTCCTTCCTGTTACTGCTACTTCCTTCCACTGTTCAAACTCAGGCAATGGCTCTCTTCTTGCTGATCCCTGCTTAGCCAATATTTTTTGTGGCTCCCTACATCAAGCTGACAACATTGGAGCCAGTCTCACTGTCAATCAACTTTTCAAGTCACCCTGGCTTGCACATTCCTTTGAAAGGGTCTTTGTTGTGTCCCTAACTGACTCAGCCTTCAAAGCCTTTGGCCAGGAGTAACAACATATCCCTGCTTCCAATACCACATGATCATAGTAACTGACTCAGACTTTTCCAAATAGTGGAATACTCATTAAAGGAACTTGGTATGCCATAGCACATCTCTTTTCTTACCCATAATTCATATCTCATCTGCTAATTTCCAAACAAGGATGTATGACTTCCACAGCCCTGCTCTGCCCTGAGGATTCAGATCATCTCCATCGGGGAAAAATATTTAACATTTATATTGATATTCTTCCAAAGACTTAACACTGATTTGGACTTTAAATCTATTGTTAAAATGTGGTTGCTGAGAACATTAACTCTTCCTGAAATATGTTCAAATGGCTTCAGTCTGTTCTGCATGTGTAATAACGTTAGTTATAACTAGATCTACTTCATTATGAAACTTTGCTTCTCGTGCAAATACATAACAACAAAACAGACCTAACTAACTGTTCATTCCACGCAGGGTGCCATATCCATAGACGGTAAGGCTGCTTTTGAATAATACTTGGCATTTACAGGCTATTTTGCCTCCTCTACCTTTCCACTGGTGATTAAAACAAAATGTATGCCTAGGGCTGGAGAGATGGCTTAGCAGTTAAGGTGCCTGCCTGTGAAGCCTAGGAATACCCATTCGATTCTCCAGGTCCCATGTTTAGCCAGGCACAAAAAGTGATGCAAGGACGCAATGCCACACTTGCCCACAAGGGGGCGCACGCGTCCGGAGTTCATTCACACTGGCTGAGAGGCTGCTGGCATGCCTAGCCCATCCTCTCTCTCTCTCTCTCTCTCTCTCTCTCTCAAAACAAAAACAAAAACAAAAACAAAAACAAAAAGTACGCCTAGCTACAATAATAGGACTGGTATGCCTTTGCCAAGGAATAACAATTATTTTCTGTTACTTACTTCAACTTTAGGATAAGAATTCTCTAGAAACCCTACAAAACATCTTTCCCCACCCAGGGGCGCATTATCACACCTCTGTTTGGCACGCCACATGGGAAGCCTTTGTCCTAACATGTATCACTTGACTGGACAGCAGCCCTCACAGGCAAGGTCAGACAGATGGAGATGAACACACACCTGTCAAGTGGCTGAGGGACTCTCCTCTGCTTCCCATTATGAGAACTCATGCAGGCTAATGCATGTCAGGACATGACACATGCCAAGGACATATAAGCACATGATCAGTACAATTGGAAATTCTCCCTTGTTCTTCTCCGAGAACACAGAGAGTCGAAAGAGTTTTCTGTGAGTCTATTATCAGTGATCCTCACCAGCAAAGAAATAATCCTAACAATGAGCTTGACCTTCTCCTACCAATACTTAGTGCTAATAGACACTGTACTGGCTGTTGGTTTCCTCTTTCCAAGGAGGAATGTGGTTAGTGTTTTATCACTGGTTCTTTTCAATTGGGTCAGGTCATATTCCTGCCTGGACACTCAGCACCCAGACTAATGGCTTCAATTTTCCAGGGTCTGTTTCTCATTCAGAAGCCAATTTACTAAGACCAACTAGCCAACGTTCCTTCATGTCTGTTCAGATTATATTTTAAAGAATTCAAGGAATATTCCATCATTTTGTAAAGATGTTGGAATTGTGCTAACCCGACTCCCTTATAAAGCCTCCAGAAATTCTATGCAAACTTACTCTACAAAAATAATAGGAGGGCTGGAGAGATGGCTTAGCGGTTAAGGTACCTGCCCACTAAGCCTAAGAATGTCTGTTCCAACCTCCGGGTCCCACATTTAGCCAGATGCAAAGCGATGCAAGGATGCAATGCCACACTTGCCCACAAGGGGGCGCACACATTTAGAGTTTGTTTGCAGTGGTTGAGAGGCTGCTAGCACGCCCATCTCTATCTGTCTTCCTCTCCCTCTCTCTCTCTCTGTCTCTCTCTGTGTCTCTCTCTCTCTCAAAAAAAAAAAAATAATAGGAAAGGATATTCTGGGTAAGACGGCAGCGTACTAGCCATGTCAGAGCAGCCTAGGGAGGAAATAAGCAGGAAAAAAGAAAAACACAGAAAAATACACTCTTCTACCAAAAAGTGAAGGTGGATAAGGAATTATCAACCTCAGCAGAGAAGCAGGAGAGATTCAGAGATGCTAGAACCACAGAACCAGCCAGAATTCACTCTTGCTACAGTGCCAGTCCACACAGCTGCCAGCCTCTGCCTAAGCTGCAGGAGAAGCCAAATGAAGGGATTTTTTCCACTCACACCGGCCTCCTCGCAAACTCAAGAAACCTGAAGGAGAAGACAGCAGGGACCTGCTGAGATCATGAAGAAGAGGATTGTGGGGATGAACTGTGCAGCCCCAGCACAACTTCAGGCACACGCCACAGACTCCTTCCCTGTAACTGCAAGTGCCAGCAACTACTGGAGACCTGGGGAAGGGAGATCAGCCACATAGCACCCAGTTCAGGTGATCAGATAGGCAGATCCACCAAGCCCGAGAGCCTAGCTGAACCCACAATGCAGTAAACAGGGACTCAAGTCAGCACACAGCATTGGTGAGACCAGAGCCATCCCAAAAGTAACAGAGCCACTTTAAACCAGGTCAGTATTTGCCTCAAAGCCTGTTACATAGGCTTGCACTGGAAGTGCTAATGGTAGCTTCCATGTCAGGGCAGGTTATGTATTATATTTGATTAATGGTCAGCTTTGCTATTCTTAAATAAGCTCTATCTCGGGGTTGCCCTCTGTTGCTTCCTGAATTGTAGTGCCTTTGTTGTCTTCTTCTGTCATTCATGGGAGCAGGATCTCACTCAGCCACAGGCTGACCTGGAACATTTTAAAGACCAGAAATCTCAGCCTCCCAGTTGACAGGATTAAGGGTGTGGAGCAACACACAGCCTTAGGGACTTTGATTTTTGGAGATTATCTGTTTGTTTTAATCCCTACTCTTACATAAATACTCTGTGCTGGTTTTGGTTGAATGTGTATATTGCTCAGTTGAATTTTAGAATTTGCCTGTATATTGCTCCACCCAGCCTACCAGAAGACTTGCACAGCAGGCAAACCCAACACCTAGGGTCACTTCTGCTGTTACTCTGGAAGTCATGTAAGAGCCACACCTGGTACCTAAAGCTCCTACTCTGAAGATAGAAAACATCAGATTTACATGTCTAAGAAGATGGCAGATAATTAGAAAACCCAAGCATCAAAACAGCCCAAGATGCAAAAATCTCTACATTGAAACACAAATATTAAGTTAATATATTTCAACCAAAAATTCTATATTCATCAGAAATGACCTCCAATGAGACTGATTTAATGAAATGCCTGACAAAGATTTCAAAAGAATATTTATATCTATACTCAAGGAAATCAAAGAAGAAATCAAAGAAGAAATCAAAGGAATCAAAGTCGAAAACAAACTCCTGGAGGAGAACACAGGAAACCAACTTAATGAATAAGGAGATCAATACAAGACATGAGTAAGGAAACATATTGGTATAGTCAATGACTTTCTGACTATGACCCCAGTTGCTCAGGAAATAAAACCAGAAGTCAACCACTGGGAACTCATGCAATTAAAAGCTTTTGTACAGCAAAGGACACTGTAATAGAGCAAACCAGCAGCCTACAGAATGGGAGAAAATCTTTACCAGCAGTATTATTGTGCACTGAAATATGTCTATCATATTCTTCAAGGGTCAGGGTCCCTTGAAGAAGAGAGGCGGAAGGGTAGGACTGCTTACAATGCAATCATTCAGACAGAAATTGGCCTCAATAGCCATGACCTCAAA
Source organism: Orientallactaga sibirica (assembly GCA_036365145.1). Lineage (NCBI taxonomy): Eukaryota > Metazoa > Chordata > Mammalia > Rodentia > Dipodidae > Orientallactaga > Orientallactaga sibirica. The sequence goes on from JAEOAD010000046.1 coordinate 8,071,978, forward strand.
GTAACTAACACTACCTTCAAAGATCCTCATAATAGGAGGAAAAGTTGATGACATCAAAATAAAAGAAAGACTAATGGGGAGAGGGAGGGGATATGATGAAGAGCAGAGTTGTGAAGGGGAAAGTGGGGGCAGGAACAGAAATTATCATGGTTTGTTGTCTCTAATTATGGATGCTGTCAATAAAAACGTTTAAAATATAGTAATAGGAAGGAAAAATGCCAATCAAAGAATAACAAATCTCGAAGATTTACTTCTCAGCTAAAATATACTTGATGTATTTTAAACATAACTTTATGAGCATATTGGCCTCAGTTTGAACAAAATCACAATCAGCCAGGTGAATTTATTGTTTTACTGTTTTAAACAATAGCCAATCAGTTTTTAAATAATTGAAGTAAAATTTTCCAAAGAATAAAATCCAAAGATTCCGCAGTGAATAAATTCTAAAAAATGTATCCACACATAAAATCAAGACTCAGTCAGAGAACAGGTTTATGACCCCAGGAAGCTCTTCTCTGTCCACTTCCGGGTTACCACTGCCACAATAGCTGCTGGAACTCCATCATCACACATAGGCATTGTCTTTGTCTTGACATTAATACAAATGTAATGACAGGGGGACACAGTTTTCTCGTTCACCTTCTTTCAATTATTTAATGGATCCATCCATGTTTGTACATGTATAGATTATTTATTAGGGAATGGTATTGTATTGCACAAATGCGTATTCAACTTTACTGTCCTTCTGAGGGACTTCTGAGTTGACTCCACTTTGTGATCTTCAAGAGTCAAGTGACTTTGAACATGTGTGTAGATCTTTGTAGACACATGCTTCCCTTTTTCTGGCTCCTAAGGTGTATCTTTAACAAAACAGAAACTCAGGATGTATTCAAACACGTCCTCACTTACCATAGATTTTTATAATTTTAGGTCTTTCAGTGATACAGAGAGGTATCTCAGTTTTGTGTGATGTTGCATTACTTTGTTCTGTCATGATAATGATATTGAGTGTCTTCGTGGGTTTATTGGTAATATTATCATGTGGACATATATTTTCATTATTTATGTGGGCAATATTAATATTTGAACCTTTTGACTTTCATATAAACTTGACTGTTTGATTATTGCTGTAAATGATGAAGCATAGGAATTATATTGATTCTGGACACATGTCCTCTGTTGAATATATTTGGTTGATTTAGTACTGTAGTCTGTACCTTGCTTTCTATTCTTGTAACTGAGTCTTCTAATGAAGCAGAGGTTTTAACTTTCATTAAGTCCAACTTATCAATTATTTCCTTTTGAGAGCTAGTATGCTTTGTATATTCTTTAAGAAATATCTGGGGCTGGAGAAATGGCTTAACAGTAAGGTGCTTGCCTATAAAGCCAAAGCACCCTGGTTCAATTCCCCAGGACCCATATAAGCCAGATGCACATGGGGGGGCACATGTGTGTGGAGTTCCTTTGCAGTAGCTAGAGGCCCTGGCATGCTCGCTCTCTCTCTCTCTCTTTCTCTCTCTCTCTTTCCGTGCCTCTTTCTCTCACTCAAATAAATAAATAAAGTAAATATATTTTAAAAGAAATACCTGTGGCTGGACAGGTGATTCAGTGGTTAAAGGTGCTTGCTTGCAAAGTCTGATGCCCTGGGATCAATTTCCCACTACCCATATAAAGCTAGACGCACAAAGTGATACATATGTCTGGAGTTCATCTGCAGTGGCACAAGGCCTTGGTGTACCCATTCTCATTCTCTCTCTCTCTCTCTAGTAAATATTTTAAAAAGAAAAAAATAAATATTTATTTTCTAAGTTCTCTAAGATAGTTTCTAGTTTTTTTTTTTTTGCTAGAAACTATACATGTTAGCTTTTGTTCTTAAGTCTATGAACAACTGACTTCATAATATTCAATTTTTTTTTCAGTTTTTCTCTACTCTTTAGATAACTTATATTGATATGGCTGTAAATTCATTGATGTCTTCGAATTTGTCTGATTTTGCTTCCATATAGTGTATTTTCCATTTCAACCACAATTAGGAATTTCCATTTGATTTTTTGAGTTGTCATTTTTAGCTAATGTTGATCATCTGTTCGTGAACACTGTTAATTTTCTATTTATGCTTATGATTATTAATGTAATAACTACTACTAACTACAGCATCTTAGTCATCTTGACATCTATTCCTAGGGACTTTTTTTCTTCATTGGGTGTCTTTTTCACACATATCATAATAATGTTTGAGGCACAAGATGTCTGAATTATCTTTGCTTCCTTATGCATAGTGAGTATTCTTTTGGTAGCCAGCATATTGTCTTGATCATTTTAGATTGCCTACACTCATGTGGTTCAAGGATGCCAACTTGATTTTTTTCCCCTTAGTTTTAAGGAGATACTGTCATTTCAGGTTGTAACTGTCCTAAGGAGTGCCTTGTGCATGACCTCAGCTGACTTTCTATGATGTCCATCAGGACCATTTTCTTCTTACTAGTCCGTAACTCCAGCATATTTTAGCCACCCCCCCCATGTGTGAAATTTTTATTTCTCAACCTGGAGAAGCCATCCAGCTCCACACATGTTCCACTCAGTAGCCTATCAATGATATACAGGAGCCTCAAGAGTCCCACTTCTCAGTGTTCAGCACCGAGACATCTCTACCACAGCCTCCAAGGCTCCGGATTGTGAAGAGGTGATGGGAAGAAAGTAAGAGGCAAAGGAAGAGGAGGAATGCTTTGAAAGATTGTGGTCCAGAACAAGAGTGTCTGTGGCATTCATGACCCCACAGTGGCTGGCTACTTACACAAGACCTGAATTATAGGAGGAGAAAAACTGATGACCCAATAGTAGAGAGACTATTTGAAAAGAAGAGATTCAGTGGAGGGGGGATTCAGGAGGGAAAAAAGTGAAGGTCGTAGGAGGGCATTATGATAGTGGTATATTGCTTATGTTTATGTAAGTTGTTAATAATATTTTTTTAAAAAGAGTCCCAATTCTGGGAAAGTTTCAGATAGCTTTCTTCTCTCAAACTGTACATATTTCAGCATCTCTGATCTCCATACATGGATGCTTTCAGCTGTGGCCTTGCCTTCCTCATGTTTATCAGGGAAAAGGGTCTATTTCCTTCCAAGAATAAGACCCACAATGCCCATCTTCTAGTGCCTCGAGTCAGACTTATAGACTCTGTCCAGTCCACGTTTACAGTTGTTTATTTGGTATGGGAATCATTAACAGTTATTCATGCCCAAGACATATGTTGACATTCAGTCTTAACAATAGGTTGGTAAAAGTTGTGCAAGTCAATTCAACCTGCTTATTTCCACTGGCATACTTACGGGAATATTGCTCAAGTGAAAACCTTATCAAGATGACCAACTTGAAAAAGTCTCAAAAATCTTTTATAGACAAACTTTTAAGCCATAGAGGAAAAAGCCAAGATTCATAATGCTACAATGGTTTTTAAGGGGTATAAAAAAGGTACTTGTGTCATTGCTGTACCATCCTGATGAAGACAAGCTTGCCGTAACAAGTGATTCGTCACCTATGTTTTCACAGCAGAGAATCTCGATTCTCTACACACCATGCCACTTTTTCTTACACACTATATAAAGGGAACAACCATCAGAAAAACTTATGTCATCTGCATTAACTTTATGGATATATGTTTAAATTAACAACATTTTTGGCTACAATTCAAAATGACTTCATGTTTCAACTCAAGGTCAAACAAAGAAATCCGGTGTAAGATCCGACATACAAATGGAGCCCCTCTCTATAAACTTTCGGGTACTATTTCATTGTTTCCAGTGCTTTTCATCTCATACCTCCAACCGTCCTCCAATAAATTACCACCTCCAAGGGCCTTTATTAAAGTCACTTCACCAGAGATGCCTTACTTAATGTTCGAGATCAAACCCCCAGGAGTATAAACATGCACTTGGGTTTCCACCCAGGACTCAATACCTCCAGAGAAAAACTTCCTTCTCTTCCCACAGAAATCGATGTCTCCTTCAGAGCCTGCACTTTTGTTATAATATGGTCAGAGTTACCTGGATGTGGGTTTAAATCCCTCCTTTCCTTCATCCTTTCTTATCCATCCAGCCTCAGTGACCACTCCCTCCTTTGTTCCCATCTCTGCTAGAATGAAAACTTCTTTGCTACTTCACCTAATTCCACTGGCTTCACACTAGTCTCTCCCTCCTATTGACCCACACACAGCTTCAAAGTCTCTTCATCAAAGCTAATTTGATCATTGTTCCTTAGTTGAAGATCCATCAAATATCCCCAAACATTGTCAGGTCTGTTTCTTTCACACATTTGAATGGCTCTGAGTGTCCTTTACTGTACTCTAAAATCATTGTAAGGAGGGACCATAACACATGTGTCATTGTTGTCCCATGAACTGACATAATCTTCACCCATGGGATTTTTCCAGTAAAGAACACTTAGCCAACCCGTAGGAAGAACAGCGCCTGGCACAGCAGCTGCACAGGACGTCTACTTCCCAGGAAGGAAGCTGCAGGAATCACCCACCAACACAACAGGAAGCTGGTATTGAATACAAAGGCAAAGTGTCTCCTCTTTACTGTGACCACCCACTCTCTGTGGTTTGGTTTATAATAGTGGTTGGCTAGGGTGTGGTGCAAATCCGTAATTCTAACACTTGACAGGCTGAGGCAATGTAAGTCCAATGTAAGTCCAATGTAAGTCCAACCTGGGCTATTTAGAAAGTACCTAGTCAGGTAGGGATATAAAGCAAAACTCTGAAACACAAACACACACACACACACACACACACACACACAGAGAGAGAGAGAGAGAGAGAGAGAGAGAGAGACGGTTAGACTTGCTTTCAAATTTAAGTCATATTTAGCCATTATACCTAGATACACTTAATATACACCTTCTCAAAAGCTAAAACAATCCAGATACAAGAAGTTTTGGGGATATTTTCCCCCTTTATGTTGCAATGGTCTTTAGCAGGTAATTTTGATTTTGTGGCAATTATATTTAAAAACTTGCACTGGATGTTGAAGTGGCTACATCTACAGAGATAAGAATCTTTGGCAAACCTAGATCTGCAAAGCACTGTCCATTTCCCATGCCAAGCTTCGTTCTCAATCTTACACTCATTCCATTTATAAACACAGAAAGCCACGAATGACCTGTTCCTGGAAAGTGTCCCATTATAGGTACCCTGATTACAGCAGATTTAGTAGTAAAGGCTGCAAGAGCTTGATGGGAAGCAGTCTCCCAGTATGTGACAATGCCAACAATACAAATATCAGTCACTTCTTAATGGGAATATAGTCCAAGGAAAGCCATGTGTAGGGTGTTCCATGGGCAAGGTCTCCATCACCTCTGAGTCACCCTGGAAGGTGGGTGTTCGTACCTCATAGAGCTCAGGGAGCCTGGCAATGTGGAGGTCAGGATAAACACAAAACCCTTCCAGGAGAGACACCAGGCTCTACCCTTGCCTCAGAACGTAGCTCCCTTTCTCAGTTCAGAGAGCAGGAATGCATTGTCTCTAATGTTATTCCCAGATGTAGCCCTCAAGGATTAGAGGCAAATGATATAAGAATTAGCTTGTGAGGGAAACAAAAAAGAAATATTGTACTTTATAATGAAATATTTATTAAAGCCGGGCACGGAAAGGCACCCCAGTAATCTTAACTCTCAGGAGGCTGAGGCAGGAAGATCACAGGTTCAAAAGTCTGTTTGGACAAAATAATTTGATTCTATGAAAAATAAATCAAGCCTATTAAAATGCATACTTTTAGCAGTGAAAATTTTGAAAGGATATGAAGATTCAATCAAAGCAGTCCAAACTAATGAGAAGTGCACAGGCTGCTCTCCTTGTCTCCAGCAGATTTTAATGAGGAAGTTGTCACGTGTCTGTGAGGCCTTCCTTTATTTCCTGTCTTACTGCAATGGCACGTGATGGCAATAGTCAATATTAGGTGTCCTTTCCTGGTTTTATAGGAAAAATAAAATATGTGCCACTATTTTCCAAGTACATTTTTAGAACAAATTCCTAGACAGCGCAACACTCACGAATTGAGTTTTATGGCCATTTGAGAAGATAGTATCAGACGGGAGGAACACGGGGAGGTACAGGGAGCTTGTTTGAGAATTTAACCGCCTTTTCAGCAGGTCTCTTTTAACACCCAACTTTTATTGAACATGGAAATCAGAGGAAGCTTTCTGTCCCTACCTCATTAAAACCTAATTTGCTTTCCTAACAGGAGCGTATGACCAGGGAAGAATTAGCAAGGCAGTGCTAATGATCCCGCCCATGTTTTCACACCACAGGACCTTTGAGCTTAACATTTTCATCATGTAAGTCACTGCGTTGTGAAGTATCTCTTTAACAGCTCACTTGTTTCCAGATGGGCTCTAAACAGATGCATCCTTTCCTAAGCCCAAGAGTCCGAGACTGCCGAATATTCTAGCTCTTCCAAAGAAAAGTGAGAAAATGAAGACACTAGCCATCTTTATTTATGTCAACCTTTCAGACTATATGGGCACAAACCAACATCATCCATTCACCACCATTACCACCTCTTTTCCTTGGTGATCACTATCAACTGTGTGAGATATTAGTGGAAGGTAACATGGCTGTGGCACTCCTGTAACTTGGCTATTTAGAATGCAAAGTTAGGGTCTGGGGAGATGGCGTGCTGGGTAAGAGCATTTGGCCTAAGCATGGCATCCATATAAACAGCTGGGCACAGTCATCCCTGCCTGCTACCCCAGTCCTATGCGGAAGAGAGACTGGAGGGTTCCTGAAGCTCGCAAGTCAACCAGTTTGACCAAAAACTGTAACTCCAGGTTCAGAGAGAAACGTGTCTCAAGGCACTAGGTGGATGAATGATGTCAGAGGGCATCTGATGTTCTCCTCTGGGTTATACACACACACGCGCACGCACGCACGCATGCACATGGGACACATGTATTTACATACATATGTGAAGACACTACAGACACGTACACACACAAGTCATTAAGCAGAATATAAACGTAAAGGATAGAGTTAGCATGGTGTGTCCACTTGCTCAGTGCTATCTCATTCTACTTTCTCTTTTTCCGGTCTTTTTCTCTATCTTCATCTTATACCCCTGCTTCATGATTCAGCATTTCTGGTCAAAAAAAAAAAAAAAAAAAAAGTGTCACAAGAGCAAATTCAGACTTATCAACTTCACTGAATAAACACCCTGAAGCTCTTGGCTTCCTGATGGCAAAAATCTATGAACTAAGTGACATCTATTTCAATATGCATTTGCCTCTTCTTAGCAAGGTTCCTCTTTTATCTTTAGTTCTGAATTTGCTTTAGGATGTCTTTTATTTTTCCTTATCTAGGGCTCCTACTTTCCCACAGACTCTTTAAAAAATGTGTTTGGAAGTTGATATCATCAGTGCACTTCCTCTGAAATTTAAGTTTCCTTTGATATTGAGTTCAGTACATTTAGAGTGAAAAATCAAAGGATTAGGCTGGTTACAAAGATTTAAGTCAACAGAGAGGAATTTAATCTACTGGTGTTGAGTTTCATAATCAAATAGGGAAGAACTTCTTTATATTCTAAAACATACCCAATCAAAATCTCAAACAACACCACATTTACTTATATATTTAATAAATTTGAATCAACTTTTTTTTTATATGCCAGGCCTGGAAATGGGTGATGAGGGTTAATGATAAAGTCTACTTAGAACCTATGCTTGCATCCAGGGCCTGTCGTCTAGCAGACATAGGTGCTATATTTAGGGGTACAGAATTGTGACAGCCCTTGTGTTGACAATGGATCTTCCATAAACATGAACATTATGTCATGATCATAATCCTCTTCCACCACTCTCCTTTTTCCCCACTCCCAAATCCCCCTCCAGTAAATCCTTTCTTTCCAAGTAGCCTATCCTATTTTGATGTCATTTTTCCCCCTATTACACAGGTCTTGTGTAGTTAGGGTCAGCGACTATGAGGTCATGAGTATCAAGACAAATTTGTGCCTGGAAGACAGTGTTGTAAGCACTCCTCCCCTTCCTTTGGCTCTTACATCCTTTCTGCCACTTCTTCCTCAATGGAAAAGGGAACTAACACATCTTGATGACAGAAAAAGCACACGAAGTAACCAAGAAGCAAGGGAGGCAGAGGCAGAAATCCCCACACGGAATCTAACTGAAACACCCATTCTAGATCTCTCCTCTGTCAAATTCAGCGTCAAGAACTTTGGCTGCCGTGGATGAGGAGTTTAGCAGCAACAAGTCTAGAAGTAGAAACCCCTGGGGGACAGGCAGTGACCCTGGGGATTTGGGAGCAAGAAAGGTGGGGAGATGTATGATGTCATCAGTCTGCTTCTTTAGGAATATATGTTATTGTTTTTGAAAAATCCATGGATTTGTTCCTACTGACATGTATATATTACTGGAATGTGCTCCATCCATCTGATCTTTTTTTTTTTTAAGCATGAACCACAACACCTGCCTTAGGTTTTTTAAAGAAATATTTTATTTATTTATTTATTTATTTAAAGGGGTGGGGGAGAGAGTAAGTACGGGTATGCGAGAGCTTCTTCCTGCTGCAAATGAACTGGATATATGCACCACTTTATGCATCTGGCTTTATGTGAGTTCTGAGAAATGGAACCCAAGCAGTCAGGGTTTGCCAGCAAGCACCTTAAACCACTGAGCCATTTCTCCAGAACCTCCAGCTGATCTTTTAGGGTGACATGGATTGAACTCTTGGGCTCCTTGTGTATGCAAGGGAAGCAATTTACCACTGAGATATATACCAAACCCTTTGGATTATTGTATTACCTTAAAACAAAAATAAGATGTGACCACGTTTGATGGTTAAACTGAAGCATTAAGCCACCAAGGATTGCAATCAATGTCAAGTCCTTTAGGAACTTAAAAGGACAACTGAGTTTAATTATGAACTGTTCCTACACACCTACTGAAAATGTGTGCCAAGCAACACTGTCTTAGTTTAAGTTGTCTTCCACAACTAAAAGCACTAAGTCCCTATTCAACAACATTTGATCACTTGGCCACAAACAAAATTAATTTCCTCCCTGCTAATCCAACTCTGCAGGATCTCTTCTACCCAAGCCTGCCAAATGGAGTTTGAAATCTCAGAAACCTTGTAAACTGGATATGATGTGGCACACGTATCTGTAATCCCAATTTGTTTATTGCAATGTGAGGCTCAGTTAGACATACTGTGAAACTCACAGGCCAGCTACTTCCTGATATTAAGCAACAATGAGACCCTCTCTCAAACAAAGTGGAAAGAAAGGACCAGTGTCCCAAGGTTGCAATCTGATCTTCACATGTATACAATAGCATAAGTGTGTGTACACACACACACACACACACACACACACACACCAGATGTTCATATATTCCAATAGGTGACTGTAGACATGAATGGCATGACCTATGGAATCTTCTATCCCAGCATTCATCCTCTTCAATGCCAAGGAAATCCAACATATGCACTCAATTTCCTACAATGAACCCAGTAGAAAGAAGTAACAGCATTTATGTGAAAGCCATTCAAGGAAGGAGCAAAAGAACATGTATATGCCAGTGACAACTTGACTCTGAAACCACCGTCGTCCACAGTCAAGATCAAACAGTATGATCAAGTTCCTCATAAGTAGTCACAATGCTGCCTTCTGTTGAAATGTGGTAACAGCTGTATGGGTGTATCTTCATGAAAAGGTCTATTAATTGGAGTGATTGTTAATCATTGAATCAACCCTGGCTCTTTTCTGTCTTGTCATATTATATTCCTCTACTGGGAAGAGAGAGAGAGGAGAGGGGAAGAGAGGGAGAGAAAGAGGAGAGGGCAGGAAGGGAGGGGAGGGGAGGAAGAAGAGGAAAAGGATGGGGAAGAGAATGGAAGAGGAGAAACTGGCCACTTTAGTGTCCCTTATTTAAAAAAAAAGAAACTGAGTCACAGGCTTAAGAGCTATTTAGATACTAGAAGAAATAATGAATTAAAGATAGTGGTGGAATGCCACAGTGACAAAAATTTCACTTCATCTTACAAAAAAATCCTTATTTGCACTTTGTGCCTAGAGAAATTTTCATTAATGATTTCAAGACACTTTCTAATTATTTTGGCACTGGGTTTCTAGATTTTTTGAAAGCAAAACCACTTGTAAGACCCCACCCCAATAAAATTCGTTTTTATATGTTAGAAAAATGCTGATAGTTTTAACATAAGTATGCAATCATAACACAGGGATGTACAGCACAGTAATAATTATATTATGGACATAATAGCTTATGTTCAAGATGCCTTTATAAACTAAAGTACTTTCCACTGCCTAGACCATTCTCCTTTGTAACTCAAGGCCCCATTGGTTCTGTGGCTGCTCAGAGTATCATTTCTCGGCTTAAGCATCTGTTTGGTAGAAAAAATCCTCCCCAGGGTTTTGGGAGATCCCATACATCCCAGGAGAGCCATTGATAGTGAATCTTTATGGCTACAAGGTGTGTGTGTGTGGGGGGTATCTTGTCTAATGGTATAGTCAATAGTGTGTTGCCTGTGCTCCAGAAAATAACCCCCAACCCATGGTCATGCAAGCAAACCAGCTAAGTTCAGTGGGTTGCACGCACATGCACACGCACGTGCAACATCAGAGTGGTGAAGGAACTTGCTGAGATAAGATAATTTCAGTGGGAGGGGTAGCAGAATAATAGGGGTGTATGTGGTCAAAATACAACCCATATGTGTATAAATTATAAAAAATTAAAAAGAAAAAGCAAATAAAAATATAATCAAAAATATACTCTTTTTCCACTAAGCCACATTGGGGAAAAGGAATTTTTCCATGATACACCATTTCTGGAATTAGATAATAAAAATTGAAAATGTACTCCTCGCCAGGCGTGGTGGCACACGCCTTTAATCCCAGCATTCGGGAGGCAAAGGTAGGAGTATCGCCATGAGTTCAAGGCCAACCTGAGATTACATAGTGAATTCCAGGTCAGCCTGGGCTAGAGTGAGACCCTACCTTGAAAAAAAAAAAAAAAAAAAAAGAAAGAAAGAAAGAAAAAGAAAGAAAGAAAGAAAGAAAATGTACTCCTCAAACCCAAACCCATAACTACAATGTTGTCAAACAGAACTCTGCACAATAATGAAAATGCCTTAGATCTAGGGTGGTCTGTCTGGTAATTGTGAAACACACACTATCACTAAGCACTTGAAATACAGCTGTGTGGCTGAAGAAGGGACTTTTCAATTTTTATTGAATTTTAGTTCATTAACATTTAAATTTGTATAGCCACTTGCAGATAGTGGTCAGAAAACAGAAGTACAATAATGTTCCCCTTTTAAAAAAAAAACTTTAATAATTTGCATGCTTCCTTATTCAGACTAGGCGTGTTTATTTAATGTTCATGTTTCCCATTAAACCGATGAAGATCTTAACAGCAGTATGCCTACTATGTTCTCACAAAGCCAGTCCACGCCCATATAAAGGCTTGTTAACAGACTTAGGATCTAAATAAAACTCTTTATTATTCTAATCATATGGTAGATACTCATCTACTGGTCCTGTAAATACCAAAGGTTTGATGTAAGAAAGCAAAATACAGGCAGTTTAGAAGGTGGAAACTTTCTAGGAAACAGAAAAATGTCACCAAATCTTATCAACACCAGTGAAAACGTGTTTGTCACAGATCTTTAACAAATACACAAATGCACACAGAAAACACAACTGCCTTCAGAAAAGGAGATATTTTTGCCTCTAAAATCTGTTCCTGAGCCGGGCATGGTGGCGCATGCCTTTAATCCCAGCACTCAGGAGACAGAGGTACAAGGATCGCCGTGAGTTCAAGGCCACCCTGAGACTACACAGTGAATTCCAGGTCAGCCTGGGCTAGAGTGAGACCCTACCTCAAAAAAAAAAAAAAATCTATTCCTGCTATAAAAATGATGGTACTCCCCTGTAAAGGAAAACCATCCATGCAAACCAAATTCACAATTTAGCTCAGAAAACTTTAATAAAGTTGACACAAAGAAACTGTCTTTCCATAGTTAAGATGACACGTTTTTAGCTTTGGATTCTGATAGCTAATTTTCAAAATCCTTTAAAATATATAATTTCTCCAGAGGCAAATACTTACAAAGCTATTTTTTGCCATCTTTGAAAATGAAAGTAAAATGTTAGCATAATAGATTACACAATACAGACATTTTAATGTCTCCCATTAATGTGGAAGCATAGAAAAGTGAACAACATTTATAAACATAGATTCCAGAGGAGAATGCTGGCTAAATTCTGTGGAAACACAGTCATTTGGTTGTCTGACTGGACTGTTCACACATTCATATATCTATCTCTCTACACACGGTGTCCATCCTTTAGAGACAGATTCTCTTTCATCAGTCTATTAGGGAAGCCAGAAAAGCACACAGGTGACTAACAGGTAAGTCTCTTAGAAGAGTAATTCAAAAGTCAGTAGATAGTTTGTCACTGGGAGAAGCGACTTCCAAAAGAACAGTACAAGGACACACAACAGTCATCTTCATTTGGAATTCTCAATAGGGATCCAGGGAGAACCTGTCCCTTTAACCCCAAAGGGGTGGAGAAAGGGGAATGGAGTACTTTACAGGTGATGCCAAAATTCATGAATGACTAAAATAATTAATGAATGGCTTAAACACATCAGCCATATTATAGCACCCATATTCTGAAGCAAACGAAGCAAAGTGAGGGACAGTTATTTTAAAAACATGCAGTTTGGTGCTGGAGAGATGGTTAAGGTGCTTGCCTGCAAAGCCAAATAACCCTGGAAACCACATAAGCCAGATGCACAAGGTGGTGCATGCGTCTAGAGTTTGTTTGCAGTGGCTGGAGACTCTGGTGCGCCCATTCTCATTCTCTATCTCTCTCAAATTAATTAATTAATTAATTAAAAAATAAAACAACTTAGTTTTGATCTGAGAATAAATTGATAGAAAATCACCAAAGTTGAATTCATGCCTATATTTCCTTCCCGTGATGTCTCTTTCTAGGAGACATTCTGCCTGCCATGGACAAGGTTACAAACCAATACTATGTATGGACCTCTGATATCTTTCCACTTCTATCCCTATGTTAGGGCTAGAAGAGACCTTTAAATTATTTCCAGGTTTAAATACCAAAGAATTTCTGCCAAGGCCTTTTATCATTCAGTAGAAATGGAAACGGAAGTATCTGTCAAAAATGAAGAACGACCTACACAGACTTAACATGTCAAAGTAATCTGATAAAATTATTTTACTATTAAGGTAATTTCAAGTTGGGTGTGACATTGGTTTTTTTTTTTTTTTTTTTCTTCTGAAACAATGAGGGATGTCTCTGAATGTCATCGGCAATGCCCAGCCATCAGAAACTGTGTGCCTGCCAGCAATGAGAGTTTATGAAGCTCACTGGTATATATGCTTCTGGAGCCTGAAGCTCAGCCTTAGAACTTCCCTTCATTATTGCAAAAACAACTCAGAGGAAGCGCCACCACAGAGTCAAACACATAAGGCCACCCCAGGAAGAAGCAGATGCCCTACTGTACGCACTATGTATCAAGTGAGCAGACGATGTCTACAGACCTTGGAGTGTTACTCACACAGCCCTTGTCTAAAATTGGCCTCGTGGAATCTAACTTTTGTCTCTTGATTGTATAATGATTTTAAAAAAAATCCATTTAATCTCACAGTAGTGAGAATGAGGGCACATTACTGCTGAGGGGAGAACTGCTAAAGGTTAATTGGGTTTCAGATACTTATCCCGAATTGTTCAAGATTTTATCCTCATATCAATTTCTGCATTTACGCACAGACACCCTCAGGCCAGGGGAAATAGATTTCATTCTAAATTTAAATATATCCTTGTAACCAAAAAGAGAAGCCTTTCCCCCCAGATAATTCTCTTAACCAGAATCTAACTTCCTAGATTAAGTAGGTTCAATTAACCAAATATCCCCAAAATAGCAATTTATGTCAGTGAAAGGTTGAGATATCTATCTGGTTCACCTTAAAACTTTAGATACTCAAAGAATACAACTGGCAATATTAATTAAATATGAAAACACACTACCACGAAGCAGTCTTTGTAGGGAGTTATCCTGCAACAATTCAAAAAGTGAGAGATAGTTTTCTATAGTGAGAAGAGGGTGCTCTTGGTTCAAAACAAGGGTGAGCTTGATATGCCATATTTTCCCAGTATTCATGACAGGTCATTAACAAAAAGGAAATTAAGATATTTTTACATCATTAGGGCATAATTTTATATAAGCAGATAACATCTTAAATGATATTCCTGTTTATTATCATAATAAACCATCATAGAGAGAAACTTTTGTCAGATAAAGATATGTGCAACTTTCAGAACATGCAGTGTAGGAAACTCTTATAAAATAATAACATTACCTGGGATGGAGTCACACTAAATACCAAGGTTGAAAGAAAACAAACAAAATCTCTACCTCTGGGCTAGAGAGACAGTTCACTGGTTAAGGAGTTTGCTTGCAAAGCCTAAGGACTCAGGTTCCATTCCCCTGTACTCACATAAAGCCAGGTGCACAAGGTGACACAAAGGCCTGGAGTTAATTTGCAGTGGCTAGAGGCCCTGGTGCACCCATTTTCTTTCTCTCTCTTTCCTTTTCTCTCTATGTCTGTCTGTCTGTCTGTCTCTCTCTCTCTTTCTCTCTCTCTCTCATAATTAACTAAATAAATGACCCTACCTTAATATTCTGTGACTACAGTACCTCTAGGACTTTGACCATTTGTACTTATAATATTCAACAAATGTATCAGTAACAAAAACTAATATTTATGGAAGAGTTGTATAGGCCAGAAACTATGCTAGGATTTATATATTTATTATGTCATTTAAGCCTTACAGCTCTCATAAGGGTTAGCTTCATTATTTTTATTTTACTATATTTTATTTTATTTATTTATTTAAGAGAAAGAGGCAGAGAGAGAGAGTGAGAGAATGGGTGTGCCAGGGCATCTAGCCACTGCAAATGAACTCCAGATGCATGCACTCCTTGTGCATCTGGCTTACGAGGGTCCTGGAGAACTGAACAGGGGTCTTTTGGCTTTGCAGGCAAATGTCTTAACTGTTAAACCATCTCTTCAGCCCCTCATAA
This sequence comes from Orientallactaga sibirica, assembly GCA_036365145.1. Taxonomy (NCBI): domain Eukaryota; kingdom Metazoa; phylum Chordata; class Mammalia; order Rodentia; family Dipodidae; genus Orientallactaga; species Orientallactaga sibirica. Next base: position 8,087,113 of record JAEOAD010000046.1, read on the forward strand.
TTTTTATTTTAAAATGAGGTTGTTGACAATTGAAATACCTTCTCAGTGTTACACAGTCCCTACTAGAAGAAAAGAAAAAAAAAATATTCAGGAAGTACTGTCACGAGTATTTGTCTGTACGTTATGTCCATGACAAAGTTTCATTGTCTAGGTACATGGGTGTTTTGAACTATGTGTTCAGGCATGTATTATAAATGCAAACCTGGGCTGGAGAGATGGTTTAATGGTTAAGGAACTTGCCTGCAAAGCCAAGAGACCCAGGTTTGATTCCCCAGGTCCCACGTAAACCAGATGCGCAAGGAGGCGTACACGTCTAGAGTTTGTTTGCAATGGCTGGAGGCCCTGAAGTGCCTATTCTCCTTCTTTTTCTACCTACCTATTTCTCTTTCTCTTTCACTCTCCCTTAAATAAATAAAAATAAAATTTAAAGAAAAAACCCAAAACGCAAATAAATACAAAGCAAATATCAGTTGTTATGACCACTAGTTTCCAAACACACTATGCCTTTGACCTTGTGAGGCAAGAGTGGCTATTTATTAATTATCCCATTCATCATGGAGTCTCCTATCAGTGGATGTGTGTTTGGAATGCCTTAGTTCAAGCACAGCTGGAAGCCTTAGAAAGTATTTATGACCCCAAAATAAGCTTAGCCTCTAGGATCACTTCCGCATTCCACCACCTCAGCAGGATGCAGCTACACAGAATGGTTGTTGTGACCATTCTGTTGTGACCATGGTCCTCATATTCTTTTGAAACGCCATGAGGTAACACAAAGAGGGCAAAACAGAGGTGTTTTATACCATACAAAACCGATTCTACATCACCCACTAGCTACTCCTATAAATCCCCTGAAGATACGTCCTCAACTTCACAGAGTTACACACAACTGCTTCAAGGGGAAAAAGACACTGAACATAAAACAACAAAAACTGCACATGGAGCTCTTTCATTGCTTAGATAAAATTTCAAAGACAGAGCAGAGAGCAGATCTAAAAGTTATTTGTCTGCATTGACTCCAGTTCTTCCTGTCAATATTAGACATGCCTAGATTTGATATTAGGTCTTTGTAAATCGACCACACTCTCGTTACCTAAACTTACTAGGGTCGCTGGTATGCACCACAATTGATATATATATATATATATATATATATATATATATATATATATATATATATATATACAGCATTTTCTTTTTGCCTGAGTAGATAGGCTTAGATGCTATTATAGCTGTTCTGTAACTCTGAGATGGCATGTTTGGAAGGTCTATTATCCAACATCCCAGAACCTAAAATGTGTTTCAGAAAATGTTTCAAAGGTCTAGACCTATGCTATCCAATATGGTAGCTGGTAGTTACAACTCAATATTTACATTTAAATTGAAATAAAATGAAACTTTCGGGCCCTTGCCATTCTAACCACTTTTCAAGTGTCCAATCGCCGCATGTGCTTTCGAGCCACTCGATGCTCACAAAGGTAGTTACACGGTACAACGTTAACCTACAGCAGCATTTCTTAACAGGTTACCGTTTAATGGATTTGGGCTTTCCATTCCAACATGGGTCAATCTGAACTGGCTTCCAAAAGTGGTAAAAAGAGAAATTCCAGGGAGAGAGACATAACACATGAACAGAGAATTGGGGGATGGGTTACATATATCAAACCAGGCACATAAGGTCTTCTACCACCATTAATATAAAACTGTCAAATATGAGAACCAGATGTAGCTCACTGGTAGATACTTCCTTGATTCCTTGTCAATTCCTAGCACTGACAAAAGTGTCAAAAAAGAAAAATATTGTTAAATATGTAAGACATATAACATAATATCTCTTGATGTGCCATTGCAAAACCAGGCATGGAAATGCTGTCACCTTGTCACCAGAGTTAATCCCAGTCTAACCCAAGAGATATCAGTCCTCTTGTTAATTCAACCTGGAACTTTTGTACAAATTGGTATTGAAAATACTAATAAACTCAAATGGCTAGCTGGAAATGGTGGAGAATGCCTTTAATTCCAGCACTCAGGAGGCAGAAGTAGAAGGTTTACTATGAATTTTGAGGCCAATCTGGGGCAACCGAATGGGTTTCAGATCAGCCTGGACTAGAGTGAGACCCTACCCTGAAAAATATTTTTGACAATTTAAAAAGAATTAAATGGCTCTTTTATCTGCATGTGACCCACACATTCTGAATATTACTCTATCCTATTTTTATTTCTCCATGTAAAGAACTGTACCAATGTTTACTGCTCTAGTATAGATTTTACATTCTTCCCTGATACAACTTAATCCAATTAGGCTTCTTCTCCATCCCCAGCTACTCTTAGAAATCACTTTTTTTTTTTTGATAAGCTGCCTCTATTAGGCTTTTCATAAAGTAAATAGAACTTCATTCAGCCCTTGGTTTACCTGAATTTCTAAATGACAAGTGAACCAAGCCCAATATGCCCTTGGAATTAGGGAATAGAATGGGAACTCCAGTAGTGAGCTGTCCTTGGCAATCATTTTCTCCACACACTGCCTCTACTTCTGTATCCCCACGTCTACCTCTCACAGAACTCTTGCTGACATCACAACTAGCTTGCTAAATCTTATCAGCAGTCTGCAAGCATCTAGGGTGACATTTCTCCCTTGTCATTCACTGGGGAGAGGTGGGCTCTATTAGGGCCACCGGTTACCTATCCTAATGTTAAACCATTTCTGTGACGTTGCTGAAAGGAACTGGCACTGACAGCAGCGCATCGAGAATGCTTACTGAGAGAGAAGTGTGCGGGGACAAGGCATCACTGTTATGCTTATGTTCCCGTGGATTCTGGGAAGACTCTGCCGTGAGGTTGACGTAACATAGGTCAGTTCTGACCATAGGCTGAGACCTCATCTTAGTTTTCAATCACAGTTGTGGTTAGTTTAAAATAAACCACCAGCAACTTTGACTACATGTGCCTGTTCCAAATCCTTAGAGCCCCGTCTCCCACACCAGGAAGATTTGCAAAGTCCACCCACGTGTGGTGGATTTTCAACACTGGGAGTAATGGTGTTCCTGGCTTCGGCTAGAAGAGACAACCAGGCCAGACATGTTGCTTAGCATGCTGCTAGGAACAGGAAAGCTCACCTCAAAGAAGAATCACCTGGCACAAAATGTCAACAATGCTCAGGTCCGAAAAACAGGCCGCAAGCTCTACGATGATTATTGTTTACGTAAATACTCAGGGACCTGGGGTTTGTACTGACATAGGCTTCCTGAGGAGACAGAATGGAAGCTGCTGTGTTCCTCCACAGAGCTTCATTTTAACAAAGTAGATTTAATGCTCAGCAGGGACAGGTGCCACCAGCCTGCAAGCTCAGCTACTTGGCAGACGCAAGTGCAAAGACTGCAAGGTCAAGACCAACCTGGGCAACTTTGCGAGACCACGTCTCAAAATAGATATTAGGATGGAGAGATGGCTTAATGTTAAGGTGTTTGTCTATGAAGCCTAAGGATTTTAATTGCCCAGTAGCTACATAAGCCAGATGCACATGGTGGCACATGCACCTGGAGTTCCTTTGCAGGTGCTACAGGCCCTGGAGCACCCATATTCATTCATTCATTCATTCATTCATTCATTCATTCATTCATTCTCTCTCTCTCTGATTCTCTTTCCTCTTAAATAAAAATAAGTATCTAGGGCTGGAGAGATGGCTTAGCAGTTAAGATATTTGCCTGCAAAGCCAAAGGACCCAGGTTTGATTCCCTAGGACACAGGTAAGCCAGATGCACAAGGGGCACATGCGTCTGGAGTTCATTTGCAGTGGCTAGATGCCTTGGCATGCCCATTCTCTTTCTGTCTCTCTTCTATCTCTATCTGTCTCTGCTTGCAAATAAGTAAAAATAAAAAAAAAAAACTAAAATAAATAAATAAATAAATAAATATTTTACAATAAAAACAGAAAAAGAAGGGGATTGGAATATAGCTCAGTGGTGAAGTGCATGCCTTGCATGCGCAAGGCTTTGAATTCAATCACTAGCAGTAGAAAAAAATATTAAGAGTAAATAGGGGCATTTATTAGTAAAAATTAGCTTCAGATAAGGCTGGTTTATATGTGTTGTCCTTTTTACCCAGTCCCCTAATCAATAGGATATTTACAATCAGCATTTAAATATCACTGGATCAAGTTTTCACTATTCAAATAGTTTTAGAAATATATATTAATTACCGAAAAGGCAGAATATTTTCATTTTTATAATATTTATTTATTTCTGGAAAACCTTTGTGTAAAAAAAAAAAAAAAAAAAAAACACCTGGCTTAATATTTTGGAGGTCACCTTTGTAATTTGGTTCTCCTGGCATTATAACTGATTTAATAAGAAAAACTTCGTTAATATTGTCGGGGAAAAGTTCACAACGGAGATGATGGAATAATGTGCAAGTGGGTGGGCTGCCTTAATTATCACTGACGTTTCTTCCTTCCAGAGACTTCAACGACAACCTGACGGTTTAGTATCTTTTGTCCATGGTGGAAGAAGCTTTCATTTTATTTTTTCTTCTCTCACATACTCTATATGGAAGGAAAGCTACCAGAGCAATTTACTTCTATAGTTACTTAGTTATTTTGCTTTGTTTCTTTCTTACTCTGTTCTGGTCAGTCATGGGCATTGTTGTAGTCAGCTTCACCTCACTGGCAGAGAACATCTGACCAAGAGCAGCTTGTGGGAGGAAAGGGTTTACTTTGGCTTACAGACTCGAGGGGAAGCTCCATGGTGGCAGGGGAAAACGATGGCATGAGCATATGCTGGACACCACCTCCTGGCCAACACCAGGTAGTCAACAGCAACAGGAGAGTGTGCCAAACACTGGCAGTGGGGAATCTGGTTATTGCCAAAATGCTAGGTACCTAGTATTCAGAACACAGAAATGTATGGAGGACACCTGAACTAAACTACCACAGGCATGAACTTATGTTTGGGATGGCACTCCATATTGCTAAACTTTTTCTATCATTAACTGCTTGTTTTTCAATCTAACAAAATCCTATGCTCACTTCTTGCCCAAATTCATCAAACAGCATTACTAATTAAAATATATATTAAATATAACTGCTTTCATTGTACAGGAAATTGTTTCTAATTAAAAGTTTAGCAATCTTGGCATAGACTGGTACAATCATTTAAAATAGCATGTTTTTTAAAACAATCAACTGCATACAAGTGTTGCCCTCTCCTTCCGACATCCTGTTTTGGTTTCCTAACATTCCTATCAGTTGTTCCATACAGCACTAGTCCTCACTGACAAAGCATAAGGGATCCAAAACGATCTCTACCTGGTTCACAAGTTGGGGTATTTGTCATAAGGAATTCTTTTCTTAAAACTAAGAACTATGAGTTGCAGAAGTCATGTTGAGCATCCTGCTTGGGAAAGAGGAGACAACTAATATTTCTCATTTGGTTTCTGAGGCTGAAGTGGAAAGTGACAGACATGCAAGGCTAAACTATAGAGAGTCAACTCTGTTTTGAATTTTGAAATATGGTAGGCCTTCAACAGATATATAATTGTGTAAGACAGAAGAAAAAAACTGTTATTCATTTCCCAAGTGCATACAAAGCCTTAGCAGAAATAATCTATGGAAAAGATGAACAAAGCTAGAATGTGTTTATGCATTAGCAGAAAGAAAATCCAAGAATTCATTAAAATGAAAAGCTATTGCAAAAGCATAATTTTATGTTCAATGCCTTTCCTTCCTTCTACTTTATACAGTTTTTGAATAAGTTTGTCTTGCTCTTAATTGCACAGTAATGTACATGGCCTTCTAACCTATTGTTAATGCAAATAAAAAGTGAACAGATAAATTACAAATACAATAGATCCTTGGTATGATTACAATGAAAAAAGTAAACATGCAAGTTATGTATAGTTTATATCCATCACCGTGCCTGTTGTTGGGGGTCTTACAGTAAGATCTACAGGAATCAACTTAGGATGTCATGGAATAAAGAAATATCCACTCAGACATGCTAAAACCACAAAACAATAATTTGTTTTGGGACCGTCAGGCAACCATCCCTGATGGATAGGTTGGTTAAAAGTTTCTACAGTCTTAACTTTTTGAAGATGCCTTCAGCTACCCACCCACACAATACACTATGCACAGCATTTTGTATGCAATTCTTAAGTGTGACAAACCTGTACAGTCAATAAAAAGAGCCAACCTGAAAACTTAATTTTATGGTATTTATTACTGCAAACCAGGAAAGTTTCAGAATGGGTAAAAAAGTCACTGCGGATGTCATATTAAATTTTATATATGACATGTCAGTTTGTTACATCCATAGGGTGCACAGTTAGAACCATCCGGAGATAAATAACCACAGGCTCTGTCTGATGTTACAGTGTTGCCCTGCCTCCTGTCCTAGCCAGCCACATACCCTGTTCAAGCTATGTATGTATTGTCTCCGAAGCCTCAGTATATTCACACTATGACAGACATGCGGTCGATGTATGGCTTTTCTTTTGTGACCTCTCAAAAGTTGGGAATATCCTTCCCAGGTGAGATAACTTAATAGCCAATCATTTACTGTCAACTCTATAGCAAGTGGCGCCCTAAACACTACACAACCATCAGCTTACTTACATGTTACCTAAGAGGAAGCCGACGCACAGGCAAGTAAACTGTTCAGAGTCACGGGACAGATCAGGATTCAAGCCCAGGCAGTGACTCCAAAGGTTAATAACCACTGGACTCTTGCCTCTGAACCGTTCTTCCCTTTGCAACCTTCTCACTCCTCCTCCCACCCATGGACTACCATTGTACAGGGAGGCTCTGAAGCCAGACATCGGTGGTGCTCATGTGTGAGCAGCATACTTTTTGAGGCATCACCTTTGTGGCTACACAGTTGAGCAATTCAAGGACTCAGAAGCACATGAAAGGGTTCAGCAGTAATGACAAGACAGTGAGCACGGAAGTGTGGCCTCGCCTTGGGGGTCTGTGAAAGCGCGATGGTTATTACACCATCAGCGGCTCCCCTTCCTGCCCTCTGTCACTGTTTCAGTAGAAACCACTGCCCTCCCTGACCACCTGTTCATGCCCAAAGGACGTGTCTGCTCAAGTTCTCGGCGATCTTTCTTCCTGCTGCAGGGACCCACGTTCCAACTCCTGCCTCTAGTCTAAGCAATTTCTTCTGTTCTATGCACTGCAACAATCACAGTTTAACAACCACCAGCCCCATCCCAGCACTCTACCTGCAAAAGGGCAGCAACTAACCCCGCCCCCAGCCCACAACCTCCTTCACAAGGGACCCACTTTCTATTCCAGGGAATAATGGCTCTAGCCAGGTACATTCCTTGCATCAAGTGACTCTCAAAGCAGAGCTGTGTCCATTGCAACACAAACAAGCTGAGGACTGGGGAGTAATGAATGACCCGAACAAGATACATAGGCAGTTAGAATGGGAGCCAGGATTCTAACACAGTCTGTCCCGGAAAGTGCCTACTTGGTAACATCTTCCTTTCTCCTCCATTGCCCAAGGAAATCCTATTTATTCAGTCTCTCTCCAATTGCTCTGCCTTCTCCCCGAGTATAAACTGTTTACCTTCATCTCTTTTATGTTTCTTAAGTTCTGGGCACTCTAACCCTCCTGAATGGATGAAAATATGAGAGGCCAGTGCCTGGCACCCAAGGAGTGCCTGTTTGGTTATGATGTAAATGGACGGGTCAAAGCATTTTGAGACAGTAATAAATTGAAATCCCAGTTCTCTCTGACTCCCCGTCCTCTGTCTCTGCTTCCTCCCCATCCTTGTAACCACATTGTAAGTGAAACTGCCACTAAATAAGCACACTCATGTTGGTGTTAATAACAAAGAAGTTATATTACCTCAACTGTACGTGAGGTCACCTTTTGCACAGTCTTCTAAGTCAACAAGCCCCACATCTACCATACAGATCTGAGAATCCAGGTGACACTTTGAGATCTTTCCCACACATCATCCCTTTCCTCTCGTGGATTACTGGGGCCACTGTAGAATGATGGAGCTCTTTGCACAAGGCAGCTCTAATGCTAGCAGATCTCCATGTACCATCCCATGCAGATGTTAGTCTAGGGACTCCTATTCTGTGTTCAACAGTGAGGAGACCAAGACACTTAACAGTGTTCACAAGTGGAGGAGGCAGCACACAGGTCGGATCTGCATGACTAGAACCCACAGTTGCTTAACACAACCCCCCCTCCCTGCCAACACCACTCTGCCTGCTTTCACTTGGCTTGTTCCCCCCTCCTCCTGACCCTTTGGCAGCAAGTGTTTAACGCAGAATTGCTAAAATATCTTTTGTACTATGATGGCGTCTTCTCTATGTAGCGTTCTACTTCTGGATGAATTTTCTTCACTAACCATTTGTCCCCAGAGTGGTCCCTGGACCAGCAATGTCAGCACCGCTTGGGAGCATGTTTACAAATGCAGGTTCTCAGGCCTTGCCCTAAACCTTCTGTTTCAGAAAACATTGGGGCTGGAGAACCAATTTAATTGAGCCTCATGGGTCATTCTAATGTGTGCTGTATTTTGAAAGTTGCTACTCCATAAGGTATTTTCTCAAAGTTGTAGATAATGGTCCCTTTGAAGATGCAGTGTCAGAAGAAGAGGAGAATTCACGGTAAGATGTCTTGTTCCAGGAACACCCAGAGTGCCATGCTTCACACTGAAGTATGTCTTCCCACATGAGCTTCCTGCCATAGATTTCAAATGACAAATACGGTACAGTTACTAAACTGGGTGTCCGACTTGGAATACTTTGAAATGAAAGAAGGGGATCTTTGCTTCAGGATTGGACTGGTCCCAAATGAAGAAGGGAGACATGGTCACAGGTGACCCATCACTTTGCCTGTGAGAGCAAGTGAATTACCCCTTGGCATAAGTATCGTGTTTATGTGCCAAGAACGGTCTATAATGAGGTCTTTACCATGCAACCATCTTTCAAGTGACTGCTTACTTAAGCAAACACATTTTAGTGAGTGCTGTTTCTTTCATTATATATTCTCTAGTCTACAATACACCTGTCAGAAGACATGGATCTTTGTATAACTCATCAACATCTTCCCCAGGCCCTGTGTATACCCACTGAACCCTCCCTCCCCTTCTCCAAATGTTTGTCGAGCACTCCTAATAGTTTGCAGGGCCTTTCATCTGCTCCCTGAAAAACACTTCTCCAATGTCCTCACTGCGTATCTTGTCTGCTACAATTAAGCTGAAAAGCTGTTGTGGATGGAGTGACATCTGCTGCACGGATTGTCACTTTGAAGAACGCCCAAGAAGGAAAATGAAAATCAATGTAATTGCAAGTTATCAATCTTAAATTCCATGGACTTGCTTGCTTCAAAATGGTAAAAAGAAAATGATTGCAGTTTACCTTAGTAACAACAGATGGGCACTCACATTTTAAAAGCTTAATTTTCAAACCCAATTTCTAATATTCAAAATGCTAGAAGCATTTACAATTTTTACTTGTTAAAGAACTCTATTCACAAAATCCTTGGGGTTCAAGGGGTTGCCTGATAATTCATCATGATATGTATTGAAATGTGCACTTTAGGGATGGAGAGATGGCTTAGCGGTTAAGGCACTTGCCTGTGAAGCCTAAGCACCCAGGTTCAATTCTCCAGTACCCATATAAGCCAGATGCACAAGATGACACATGCATCTGGAGTTCATTCACTGGGAGGCATTGGCGTGCCCATTCTTTCTATCTGCCCCCACCTCTCAAACAAATAAGTAAATTTTAAATAGAAATGTGCTCTTTAATCCAAATTCTCATTCAATTCCAAACAAGAAGGTGCTGTTTTACTACTAGTTGCTTATTTTAAAACTCTTACTTGGGAGAGAGTGTTACACCAAAATAACATGACTCATGACCAATTCAGGACAAAGTATGCATTGTTTGATATTTGTTAGGGTTCTTCTACCCCTGATATACTATATATAGTATATTCTATATACATAGAATATAATAGTTGGCACATATTCTATATATAGAATATATGTGCTGTGTGTGATTTTTAACTTATTTATAACCTCCATATCTGTAAACAATATACCATGATCATAATCCCATGTGAGTTTTTAAAATAAATAAATAAATTTATTTATTTATTTATTTATTTATTTATTTATTTATTTGCAAGGAGGGAGAGAGGAAAGGATGGGAGAGAGTATGTGTATGAGTGTGCCAGGGCCTTTTTTCCATTCAAATGTTTACATTCCATGCCAAGGCCTTTTGTAGCTGCAAGTGAACTCCAGATGGACGCACCACTCTGTGCATCTGGCTTTACTTGGCCACTGGGGAATCGAACCCAGGCTGGCAGGCTTTGAAAGGAAGTACCTTTAACTGCTGAGCCATCTCCCCAGCCTCTCCCCTATGGTTTTTTTTTAAAAATTAAAACAGTGAATCCCAATATCTTCTAAGCATATAAGGAAAGATGGCCAAATTTAATGATTCCTTTACTCACACCTTATGGAATCTTTCCCCTGAAGAAGGTAGACAGCACATTTCCTACCATCGATAAAACAATATGGTGCTTATCCTTCAAACACTTTTCTCCTCTCTCTATATTTTTATCTGTATCAGTTGTCAGTTATAAAATCCAGGAGCATGTGTGTGAATGCCTACATCTCTACTGTGTCCTGAAAAACCAAGCCACCCGGCAACCCTGTGCTGAGGATGGCCGCAAACGCCTATGCTGCTGCTATGGGAAGTCAGTACTTTTAAACCATTTTGGACTCTCCACTCCCCTATTGAGCTGGCTTCTGTGGGGCTGGGACTTTGCTCCGTTCATGTTCTGTTGTAGTTCAAAGAGATTGCTCTTGTTACTGCTATGAAGTGTTTCGAGGAGATGTCCAAAAAGAGTAAATTTTGGCAAATGGAGAAGAAAGAAAAGGGTTGGTGACAACAGAAGGGTCTCTTTGGACAGTTTATGATGTAGCAAAACTTCAGGGGAGCAGACTGTGAAGGCAGCTACCCGAAACAGCCAATGGACTGGTTTGGCAGGGTCAGAGGGTTGCAAGGGGAATCCTTGGCAAACAGCTTCAGACAAGTGACTGGACGAATCTGAAAACAATTTAAGCCAATTCAAGGAGAAGCTGGGAGAGTCTCTGAGTCAAAATACTACTTAATGTCCTTCGGAGAAGCATGAAAAGCAGGGAACTGAAACGGCTCCTTAAAGCTTGGGTGGTACTATGGTGTGAATGTAAAATTTTCCCCACAGGCTCATGTTGCCAGTATGGTTGATGGGGCTGTGCAGGGAGGTTGTGCCAACTCTGGACCTGTGACCTCACTTACAGAAGTGGGTCAGTCACCAGGGACAGGTTTTTCAGAGTTGCAACATGGTCCTGTTTCCAGTCTAGCTCGGTTGTCTGGCCCACGAAGCTTCTACTTCATGCTCCTGCTGTTGTGACTTCTCCACTAGGACAGACAGAGGCCTGAAACCATGAGTCAGAACAAATCCTTCCCTGCCCTTTCGTTGCTGGGTCAGGTATTTCTGCCACAATAAGAAGAAATGTAACGAATACAAGTAGCATGCCCAAGCACCACGCTTCCTGGATGTTAAGTCAAAAGTATGACATCGGGATGGAGAGATGGCTTAGCGGCTAAGGCGCCTGCCTGCTAAGCCTAAGAACGCTGGTTCCAATGTCCAGTGGTTCCAATCTCCAGGTCCCACGTTTAGCCAGATGCAGTGAGGCAGAGGCGCAATGCCACACTTGCCCACAAGGGGGCACACGCATCTGGATTTCGTTCACAGCAGCTGAGACACTGCTGGTGCGCCCATCTCTGTCTCCCTCTCCCTCCCTGTCTATCTCTCTCTGTCTCTCTCTCTCTAAAAATAAAATAAAAAATAATTAAAAAATTTTTTTTTAAAAAGTGTGACATCAAGTATGTACTCCTTGCAATAACTGTATCCCAAATCCAAGGTACTTTAGTCATCCTGGTTAAACCAGAAGCCTGAGCCAAGCATGTGGCACAATATATGGGAGTGCCATGACCGCGTGTATGGGACTCTGTGCCTCTGATCCACAGTCTCCACCCTTCCAAAAGATGCAATAGTCGGAAACAATGATGACACAAGGAGACGGCGGGTCAGAGAAGGTCACATAGAACCTGGGCTGTCAGAAGTCACATTTGAGGGAAATCTTTGGGTAACACTTCCACGGGACCATTCAAAAACAACTAAGAAGCACAACAGGATGGAAAAGTCTGGGCCGGGATGCAGACAGCATAACTACTGGTAGTGGTTTTTGAAGCTAATAATTTCTACAAGGCAAAAGGATGCGGCACACAGACAAGCCACATCAACATGACTAGTATTTTCAGATGAAGTTGAATGCGCACACTGTCTTCACGCCAGGAATCATTTTGTGTACACTCTCTCATTCTACTGTAAGAGCTCCCCCATTTTATAGGTACATGGAAAATTAGAAAAGTTAAAAAGCTTTGCATAAAGATATGCAGTATTTTGTTTAATTTTTTAAAGCTTGCCTACAAAGCCATGAGTTTCACTAGAGCAGCTGTCAGGTAGCAGGCTGGCCTAGAACTCACTATCCCCCTGCCTCTGCCATGCCCCACCCCCCATGCAACAGTCAGAACTGCGCCCACATGACAAGTACTGCCATCCTTGGACCACTTCAATCTATCACAGAGTCAACAGGCCTCCTGTGTGTATCTTGTGTGTCCCTTGGGGCACAGAACATCTATTTATCCCATGAGGGAGTGAAGACTTTATTTTATTGTGACAGCCATTGTTACTGTTACCCTCAGTGTGTCTCACCCTGGGCAGCTTCTCTGTCCCTGTCATAAGGGTGCACAGAAGGCAGATAGGCTATCAGGGGGAGGGGAAGGTTGATGATGGTGAGGCAAAGAGAAAAACACAGGGACCATTTTTCTGTGCTTCAACTAAGAAAGTGTTGAAAGAAAGTCACTTCTGTGCAGGGTGAAAGAGTTATCATTTCCAAGGCCATTTAAAAAAATTATTTTTATTTACTTATTTGGGAGGGGGGAGATGAGTGAGAAAGGGAGGAAGGAAAAAGAGAGAGAGAATGGATGTGCCAGGGCCTCTAGCCACTGCAATAAAACCTCCAGACACATGTTCCCCTTTGTGCATCTGACTTATGTGGGTCCTGAGGAATCAAACCTGGGTCCTTTGGCTTTTCAGGCACTTTAACTTCTAAGCCATCTCTCTAGCCTGCCAAGGACATGTTGATGAGAGGGTTTGATGTGGCATGATAGGAAGTCTCATGATGACATGGAGGACATGGTGGCAAAACCCTGTGAATTGCTACTTTCAAGTACGTATTTTCAAGTACCACTCATTATGCCAAATTCACAATTTTTAAATGTCAAAAAACAAGAAGGAAAACCAACCAAGCAGTACAAATATGTAACCCCAACACTGGGGAGGAGAAGTCAGAAGGACTGAGTGCTCGGAGATAGTGTGGACTACAATTTTTAAAGAAAAAAAAAATGAAGCAGCTTGACTTGTATATATGAAGCCCTGGGTTCAACACATGTTACCATAGAAAATAATAAGATACTAAAAAAATGACGGAGGAAAAAGAAATTAATGCCATCATATTCTAGAATACAGGCAAACGGATTTTCCAGTTTTTTTCCCAGAACAACTCAAGAATCACTAAGAAAAAAAGAATGAAACTAGATCCTTTCTCCCATTCCAGTTTCAATCTGGGAAGAGATGGAAAGCTTCATTTATTTTCTTCTATATGTTTATGTTGATTCTCCACAAATCACACAGATAAATACACTAGGGAGACAGTGAACTCCTTCCCCGTAGATTATGACCACCATGGTGTAAATAGCCAGAAAATGAAGCCTAAAGATGGAGTCTTTACTGGAAGATAGTATCCAAAGTGCGTCATGAGAGGGGTGGGGCATGGCAGTGGCAGAAGGCCACTTCATAGCAAGAAACTCTTTTATTTTATTTTTATTATTATTATTATTATTATTATTATTATGGTTTTTAGAGGTAGGGTTTCACTTTGGCCCAGGCTGACCTGGAATTAACTAAGTAGTCACAGGGTGGCCTTGAACTCACAGCAGTCCTCCTACCTCTGCCTCCCGAGTGCTGGGATTAAAGGTGTGCGCCACCATGCCCATCTTTTTTTTTTTTAAAGCAGGTTGAAAAAGATGGCTTAGCGGTTAAGGCATTTGCCTGCAAAGCCAAAGGGCTCCAGTTCAATTCCCCAGGACCCACGTAAGCCAGATGCACAAGGAGGTGCATACAAGTGGAGCTCATTTGCAGTGGCTGGAGGCCTGGCATGCCCATTCTCAGTCTCTCTTACTCTCTACCTCTTTCTCACTCTCTCAAATAAATTTATATATATATGGCAATTGTACACTAGAAAAATGGCTCAGCCCTTAAGGCACTTGCCTGAAAAGCCTTAAGGACCCAAGTTTGATTCCTCAGTGCCCCTGCAAAACCAGGTGCACTAACACACCTGGAATTTGTTTGCAGTGGCAGGAAGCTTTGGCATACTCATAGCCACTCTCTCTGTCTCTGTCCCAAATAAATAAGTAATTTTTTAATGCAATTGCAGGAAGGAGGTAACCTTACCTTGTAGGCAGAGCTGAGCTGGCCACTGGTATTATTTCTGGATCTGGGAATATGGACTTGGAGCCAGGATTAGACACGAGAGCATTATGAGAGGACAGCATGAAGCAAAGGAGGCAGGGGTGGGAGGTGAAACCTCCAGAACGGCTGTGCTCTCTCAGCTCTGAGGGAGAAGAGCAAGGCTGATTTGGATAAGAAGCTCCTAAGATTCCAGGGTGGTTCCAAGGAAGGTCCGGTCAGGCAGGGGAAACAACGAAGGGATGCCACACAGGAAGGCATGTCTTAAGAGACAACTGAAGTGTGGCCTGAGCACAACACAATGGTAGATCCACAGCACAGATGGGCTCTTCAGCCAGGAGACCTCTGCAGGCACCACCCCACCATGCATTTCAAAATCCTTTCTGTACAGATCCAACACCATCTCTGAAAAACTAACTGTGGCTAATGGAAACCTGGAAACTTCAACTCATTTTCTTTGAAGCAACAGTTCCTACAGCTTTCCCTCCTAAAGCTTAGAGGGTGTCTGTGTGGGAGGGAGGGAAATCAAGACACACAAAAATGGCACCGCTGCTGTTCATACTCAGAAGTCTAGCCAGCAAAGAAATTCAGCAGACAAGAAAGCAAAATACCATAGCTAAAGCCACAAGGTCAGATCCTGCATATGATGGGTGAGGTGCATTGATGGTCAGTGGAAATATTACAAAGAAATACAAGTTTTTGTTTACTGAACTATATGGAAAGCAAAGATATTCACAGAAGCACATTGGTGACATATAATTCCTTGAAATGAACTACAAACCTGTTCTGTTCAGAAATATGGATAATTTATAATTTGTATCCAGTTTTTTTTTTTTTTTGCAGATGTGAACTTTGTCTGAAATGGAAATGGATAGTAAATCACACACGTGACACATTATAAAATATTAATATTACTGTATAACTAAACAGATCAAATTTTTCATGGGAGAAATAAGGTACCTAGAATTGATCTGTTTGATTACATGAAACTTAACAATTTATTTATTGATTGATTTATTTATTAATTTATATTTGAGACAGAGATAAATGGAGAGAGAGAGAGAGAGAGAATGGGCACACCAGGGCCTCTAACCACTGTAAACAAACTCCAGACATTTGCACCACTTTGTGCATCTGGCTTATGTGGGCCCTGGAGAATCGAACCTGGGTCCTGGTCCTTAGGCTTCATAGGCAAGTACCTTAACCACTAAGCCATCTCTCCATTCCAATAAATTATTTTTTAAATATTTATTTATTTATTTGTTTGAGAGGGGGGTCATATGTCGTTTGTCTTCTGATTTAGGCCTTGCCTGCAGACTGGTTTGACTTGGATCTGGAGGGTAGAAACAGCTCTCTCTTGGGCAGAAGACACCGAACAATCACATACACAGAGGAGCAATCAAGGAGGTGAGCAGGTGGGTACTGCCTTTCAGAGGATAAATTGCCTTTTCCTGGAAAATGATTATTGGCTGACAATGAGGTGGTAATTTACCTCCCTCTAGCCTATAATAAACAGAAATCAAAGTAGGGCACCCGTTTCAATAGCTGTGGGGGTGATGATAATCACCTTTTAACCTTGAAGCCCGTCCCTACCTCATCAGCCATGATACATACATTCCTTTTTCCTTAACAAAAAAAAAAAAAATATGCCTTCTTAAAGAAAAGTTTTTGTTCAGATTAGCTGGGCAGGCTGTCTGAAGTGTTACCTATTACTGGACTTGACAGAGTTTGAGATTTCTTTGGAAATAACGCATTTCTTAGTTCAGTGTACCCTCTTGCTTCCTGCCTTCAGGAACTACTCTGAGAGAGTGAGTTCTATTGTGAGACGAGAACAAAAGAAGTGTATTATATAAGGCGGATGTGACAGGGCCGGCTGTTCCTGGAGGGTAGCAAGACTCTGGCTGAGAAATAAAACCTCTTTTAGGTAACATGCCTGTTTTAGTGGGGGTGGAGGGTCACGTGGTTACATAAGAGCTAAGCCTAGGGTAGAAGTTGCAACAGAGAATGACAATGAACTGGAATACACAGGATAGAAATTCAAGTCTTGTCTCTTGGGGTCAGCACACTATAAGGACATTGAAAAAAGGGGACAAGAGAGAAGACTATAATAAAAAACAGAGGTGGTGGGGACAAAGAATTCACCCAGCAGTCTGGGCTTCAGAAGGAAAGAGCTCCGGAGAGAAAATGCATGAGACTGGCCAATAGGGCATCAGGATTTCCACTGGAAGGAGTTTCCTGCATTGTCGTAAAACTCCCTGTTAGCTCCATACCTCCAGCAAAGGACTGTGAGAAACAAGGACTTTGGGAGGCTGGAGGAAAAGGCAAGACATCTGCCATTCCCATAGGTCAGGGGTGGAATAGAAATACCAGCATACCCATACATTTAGAGATGCCAGGACCTTACCTGTGGTAGTTTGAATATATGTCCCCCAAT
This sequence comes from Orientallactaga sibirica, assembly GCA_036365145.1. Taxonomy (NCBI): domain Eukaryota; kingdom Metazoa; phylum Chordata; class Mammalia; order Rodentia; family Dipodidae; genus Orientallactaga; species Orientallactaga sibirica. The sequence goes on from JAEOAD010000046.1 coordinate 8,104,144, forward strand.
ATATTCAGTATTTTATTAGTTTATAGTTTGCATCTGCAATCACCTTGCTAGAGGCAAGGTCACTGGGGGCCCGGTCTTAAGGTGTGGTGAAGGGTTTGAGATTCCATTGTAAAGATATGCAAATGTGTCTAGCAGGAGTTCCTGAAGTCTGCTGTGTGACCTTTTGGCTGTAGTTTGTTTTGCTCTGTGTGCTGTGGTGGCTGGTTGCTTTCTCTCTCTCTGCTTGGCCCTAAGAAAGCAGGCTGCTTTTGCTGCCTTTATGGAACTTCCCCTGGATCTGTAAGCTTCAATAAATAATATCCCTTCCTCCATAACTGTGCCTGGTCTGGAAGTTCATCTCAGCGAACCTGAAGCTGTCTGCAACATTACCCCAGCTTGAAAACACTGGGGTTGGGGAGTTGTTTGGTCACACAATTTTGTTGATGTTGTAAGAATGAGTAATAGAAGTTAGCAACCATCTCATGTCCATGAGAGGAGTTTGTTAGTCCAACTCAAAGCCTCTAAAAGGTATAAATAAAAAACCTGGCAACATTTAAAAATGAGAAGGCTTCATTTTTCATTAAAACAAATCCAGGGGGCTGGAGAGATGGCTTAGCAGTTAAGGAGCTTGCCTGCAAAGCCAAAGGACCCAGGTTCAATTCCCCAGGACCCATGTAAGCCAGATGCACAAGGTGACAGATGCATCTAGAGTTTGTTTGCAGAAGCTGGAGGCCCTGGCAGGCCCATTCTTTCAACCTCTCTCTCTCTCTCTTTCTCTCTGTGTATCTCTTTCTCTCTCTCTCTCTCAAACAAATAAATAAAAATAAAATATTTTAAAAATAAAAAAAAATCCAGACATGTGGCTTCTTTGCTGAAAAAGAGAAAGAGAGCCATAAAAACATTAGGCTTGAATTTCTGTGGCTGCAGAGCAACCACTGGCTAATTTCTAGAAGAGGTCAGGGTTAAACAGTTCATCTCTGACTCCATATTGTCACCACACCAACCCAGTCATCGATCTGGCCCACCTGCCCAGAGCATGATGCCTGAGCCCAGTTCTGTGGTTCTCTTGACAATCCATGATTTGATGCTTCTAACAGTGACCAAGGACATTTTCTGTCAATTTGTTTTGATATAGTTTCCCTGCTCTTTTTGTTTTGTTTCTAAGGTAGGGTCTTGGTCTAGCCCAGGCTGACCTAGAATTCACTATGTAGTCTCAGGCTGGTCTCAGACTTAAAACTATCCTCCTACTTCTGCCTCCCAAGTACTGGAATTAAAGGAGTGCACCACCATGTCCAGCCTCCCACCATCCACTTTTTGTGAGACAGTCTCTCATGACTAGACTGGCTGACCAGTGTGCCCCAGGAATCCACCTGTCTCTGCCTCCCCTATGCTGGGATTACAGGCGCCACCACTATCCTTGGCTTTTATGGGACCTGGGGATTTAACTCAGGACCTTATGCTTGCAAAGCAGGCACTTCATTGACTGAGCCTTTGAGATTTTCTTTGTCTCTCCTTTCTTCATCCATTTCCTGTGGGGAAAACCAACTTCGTTTGCTTGAGTCCCCAGAAGAATTCCTCTGTTTTATGGGGTGAACAGTACTCATGATTCTAGAATGGAAAATACAAGTCAACTAAGGTCTTTACACGAAATTATTTTAAGGTTCCACATCAACAACCTGGAATATTTTTATATTATCTGTTTTTTTTTGTTTTTGTTTTTGTTTTGTTTTTCGAGGTAGGGTTTCACTCTAGTCCAGGCTGACCTGGAATTCACTCTTTCTTCTCAGGGTGGCCTTGAACTCATGGCGATCCTCCTACCTCTGCCTCCCGAGTGCTGGGATTAAAGGCATGCGCCACCACGCCCGGCTTATATTATCTGTTTTGATATGGTATATGGTTATATAACCCAGGCAGACCTCAGTCTTGTGATCTATCTTAGCCTCCCACGTGCTGGGATTACAAGAGTACACCACCATCTCTGACTTCTTGAAGGCTGCTTTCCATACGTTGGTCAGAGTCATTTACCCTTTGACTTATGGTTAGGTTCAATCAACACTATGGAAGCCAAAAGGGAATGGAGATTTCCTTCTCCTCTCACATCTTGACGGAGGTGAGCTCTTGGGCACCTTTGAAACCACTGTACTCTCGAGGCCTGCTGATGGTCCTGGTTCCCCTCCGCCGCCTGTCCCATGTCTCCTCAACTCCCCTGACAGTACTCCCGCTCTTCAAATCGCTCCTGGGCTTGGGGCAGCACAGTGGCAGTTCACTGGCGTAGCATGGTTGAGACCTAGGGTCCCATTCACACAGCGACAAAAATAATAAATCTGGGGCTGGAGAGATGGCTTAGCAGTTAAGGCGCATGCCTGCAAAGTCAGAGGTCCCGGTTTGATTCTCCAGGACCCATGTAAGCCAGATACACAAGGGAGCACATGCATCTGGGGTTCGTTTGCAGTAGCTGGAGTCCCTGGCATGCCCATTCTCTCCCCCTCTCTCTGCCTCTTTTCCTCTCTCAAATAAATAAATAAATAGATTTTTAAAAACAATAATAAATCTACAAATAAAAAACTGCCTTACTACTCACACCTCCTCCCACTGGATTCTCATTGCTACCTGTTTCCTGCCAGCACCCTCACTGATACATCATAAATCTGGACACAAGAGTTGCTGGCCAGGAAATTTTTTAAAAAGGAAATAGAAAGGGGAAAACAAAAGATTTGAACGAATGTCAAAACAATTGTTGGACAAGTACAGTGTTACAGATTTTTCTTTATGGGCTTACTTGCCTTAATCAGATACTTAAATGGCTGAGTGCTGTGGGTCATTTCTTCCCTGAAACCCTTCATTTCATGTGTAATTAGAGATGGGCCAGTCTGCAGTGATGACCACCTTCCAAACGGTCAGTCTGTCACACAAAGGCCTGCCTGATTACCAAGAGTCTTATTAAGGGGCTATTGTTTCCCGCAGCACTCCGACCCCTCCTTTCTCCTGGTCTTTATCGTCTCGCATGCTCCTTCAGGCGGGGTTTGTCAAGACCATGTGCATCACGTGGACGCCCGCATCAGGCTGTATTCATAACTGAGGTGAAGTGCGTCTGCTCCTGTCACTCAGGGGTTTTGTTTTCCCATCTAAATCTAAGAATAACTTGTAATCACTTTGCAAAACAGGGAGAAAGTTTCCCAAAGAGCACGTGTGGGACAGAAGTCAACTGGGAAGTAAAATACAGCACCTGGAGTCTGGGGGGACTCCACTGTAGCTTCCATTCGACTTAGCTAACATTTGGCCATTAAATATCATTACTGCTATAAACTTTAGGCATATCTCCTGTCTTTGGCAAAACCAATCAAACTTAGCAGCCAATGTCCTTTAAAGAAGGTACTAATTCTTTTTTTAACTTTATTTGCTTTTTATTTTTTATTTCATTTTAAAGAGAAAGAGAGAATTGGCATGCTAGGACCTCAGCCACTGCTACTAATTCTAAAAACTGTGTAGGTCTTCTACAATAAAGAAAAATAATCTTTATTTCCAGAAGTAATTCACTCTATTTTCTTTTTTTGCACATAGAACCTGTTCCAGACATGTGGCTTCTTTGCTGAAAAAGAGAAAGAGAGCCATAAAAACATTAGGCTTGAATTTCTGTGGCTGCAGAGCAACCACTGGCTAATTTCTAGAAGAGGTCAGGGTTAAACAGTTCATCTCTGACTCCATATTGTCACCACACCAAGCCAGTCATCGATCTGGCCCACCTGCCCTGAGCATGATGCCTGAGCCCAGTTCTGTGGTTCTCTTGATAATCCATGATTTGATGCTTCTAACAGTGACCAAGGACATTTTCTGTCAATTTGTTTTGATATAGTTTCCCTGCTCTTTTTGTTTTGTTTCTAAGGTAGGGTCTTGGTCTAGCCCAGGCTGACCTAGAATTCACTATGTAGTCTCAGGCTGGTCTCAGACTTAAAACTATCCTCCTACTTCTGCCTCCCAAGTACTGGAATTAAAGGAGTGCACCACCATGTCCAGCCTCCCACCATCCACGTTTTGTGAGACAGTCTCTCGTGGGGTCTCTCATGACTAGACTGGCTGACCAGTGTGCCCCAGGAATCCACCTGTCTCTGCCTCCCCTATGCTGGGATTACAGGCGCCACCACTATCCTTGGCTTTTATGGGACCTGGGGATTTAACTCAGGACCTTATGCTTGCAAAGCAGGCACTTCATTGACTGAGCCTTTGAGATTTTCTTTGTCTCGACTTTCTTCATCCATTTCCTGTGGGGAAAACCAACTTCGTTTGCTTGAGTCCCCAGAAGAATTCCTCTGTTTCATGGGGGGAACAGTACTCATGATTCTAGAATGGAAAATACAAGTCAACTAAGGTCTTTACACGAAATTATTTTAAGGTTCCACATCAACAACCTGGAATATTTTTATATTATCTGTTTTTTTGGTTTTTTTTTTTTTTTTGTTTTTCGAGGTAGGTTTCACTCTAGTCCAGGCTGACCTGGAATTCACTCTGTCTTCTCAGGGTGGCCTTGAACTCATGGCGATCCTCCTACCTCTGCCTCCCGAGTGCTGGGATTAAAGGCATGCGCCACCACGCCCGGCTTATATTATCTGTTTTGATATGGTATATGGTTATATAACCCAGGCAGACCTCAGTCTTGTGATGTATCTTAGCCTCCCACGTGCTGGGATTACAAGAGTACACCACCATCTCTGACTTCTTGAAGGCTGCTTTCCATACGTTGGTCAGAGTCATTTACCCTTTGACTTATGGTTAGGTTCAATCAACACTATGGAAGCCAAAAAGGGAATGGAGATTTCCTTCTCCTCTCACATCTTGACGGAGGTGAGCTCTTGGGCACCTTTGAAACCACTGTACTCTCGAGGCCTGCTGATGGTCCTGGTTCCCCTCCGCCGCCTGTCCCATGTCTCCTCAACTCCCCTGACAGTACTCCCGCTCTTCAAATTGCTCCCTGGGCTTGGGGCGCAGCACAGTGGCAGTTCACTGACGTAGCATGGTTGAGACCTAGGGTCCCATTCACAGAGCAACAAAAATAATAAATCTGGGGCTGGAGAGATGGCTTAGCAGTTAAGGCGCATGCCTGCAAAGTCAGAGGTTCCCGGTTTGATTCTCCAGGACCCATGTAAGCCAGATACACAAGGGAGCACATGCATCTGGGGTTCGTTTGCAGTAGCTGGAGTCCCTGGCATGCCCATTCTCTCCCTCCCTCTCTCTGCCTCTTTCCCTCTCTCAAATAAATAAATAAATAGATTTTTAAAAACAATAATAAATCTACAAATAAAAAACTGCCTTACTACTCACACCTCCTCCCACTGGATTCTCATTGCTACCTGTTTCCTGCCAGCACCCTCACTGATACATCATAAATCTGGACACAAGAGTTGCTGGCCAGGAAATTTTTTAAAAAAGGAAATAGAAAGGGGAAAACAAAAAGATTTCGAACGAATGTCAAAACAATTGTTGGACAAGTGCAGTGTTACAGATTTTTCTTTATGGGCTTACTTGCCTTAATCAGATACTTAAATGGCTGAGTGCTGTGGGTCATTTCTTCCCTGAAACCCTTCATTTCATGTGTAATTAGAGATGGGCCAGTCTGCAGTGATGACCACCTTCCAAACGGTCAGTCTGTCACACAAAGGCCTGCCTGATTACCAAGAGTCTTATTAAGGGGCTATTGTTTCCCGCAGCACTCCGACCCCTCCTTTCTCCTGGTCTTTATCGTCTCGCATGCTCCTTCAGGCGGGGTTTGTCAAGACAATGTGCATCGCGTGGACGCCCGCATCAGGCTGTATTCATAACTGAGGTGAAGTGCGTCTGCTCCTGTCACTCAGGGGTTTTGTTTTCTCATCTAAATCTAAGAATAACTTGTAATCACTTTGCAAAACAGGGAGAAAGTTTCCCAAAGAGCACGTGTGGGACAGAAGTCAACTGGGAAGTAAAATACAGCACCTGGAGTCTGGGGGGACTCCACTGTAGCTTCCATTCGACTTAGCTAACATTTGGCCATTAAATATCATTACTGCTATAAACTTTAGGCATATCTCCTGTCTTTGGCAAAACCAATCAAACTTAGCAGTCAATGTCCTTTAAAGAAGGTACTAATTCTTTTTTTAACTTTATTTGCTTTTTATTTTTTATTTCATTTTAAAGAGAAAGAGAGAATTGGCATGCTAGGACCTCAGCCACTGCTACTAATTCTAAAAACTGTGTAGGTCTTCTACAATAAAGAAAAATAATCTTTATTTCCAGAAGTAATTCACTCTATTTTCTTTTTTTGCACATAGAACCTGTTATAATAATATATATAATATATATATATAATTATATAATATATAAAATATATAATATATATAATATATAATATATAATATATATATAATATATATAACCTGTTATAATAATATATAAAACAGTTGTGGCAGATCTTCAAATTATCCGTTTCACAGCAGAAGTTTGGTGTTAGAGTAGTGTGAGGCCTGAGAAATACAGAGTTCAGAATAAAACAACAACAGAAAGTTTTAATTCCTTGAAAAAGAATATTAATCACTGCATTTCCGCTGGTAAGCACAGGACGTGTGTGCTAGATGTTCCATCAAAGAGATGGAAACCAATACCTTCCATCTAGGTAGATGTAACCCTGTGTCATACCATCTTGGAAACAACCTCCAGCTTCCGGGGACCACCTCTGTTTACGGACGCTCATGCCTGGAACACAGTTCCGTTTTCATAGACACCAAGGGTGCCAGGCCAAAGTTTAGGGTGGGTCTGTGTTTTCGCCCCCAGTGAGTACAGTCACCTACGGGAAGAATGCCGTGAGCCGAGCTGAGCCGGCAGACCCTGATGTCTTCAAGGGGTGCCTACGCCCTTCGGAGACAATAGTCCCAGGTAGACAAAGGCAGGGAAAGAGGCACGAAAATGACCAGCATGAGAAAGTGGGATTGCACAGAGCTGGGCAAAGAAAATAAGCAATTAGGAGCTTTGTTTCAGGTTCTCTCAAGAGTGCCTGTTTAAAAAACATGGAAATATGGATCTCAGCCGGGCATGATGGCACACACCTTTAATCCCCACTCAGGGGGCAGAGGTAGGATGATCACCATGAATTCAAGGCCACCCTGAGACTACATAGTGAATTCCAGGCCAGCCTGGGCTAGAGTGAGATCCTACCTCAGGGAAAAAAAAAAATATATATATATATAAAATCACAAACTTCTGCTGTTGCTTGAATTTCCTTCCACATACCACTACCTATGCAATATTTAACTTCCTTCCTAGCTTTGAGAGAGAGAGAGAGAATGAGAATATGGGCACACCAGGGCCTCCTGCTACTCTAAATGCACTCTAGACACATGTGTCACTTTGTGCATCTGGCTTTATTGAGCACTGGGGAATCAAACCTGGGCTGTCAGGCTCTGCAAGCAAGCACCTTTAACCATTCTGTCATTTCTGCAGCCCTAACACCTATTCTTAAGAACCATCCTGTGACTCCAGTGGGACTGGGTGTGCAGGTCCTTGACAGGAACACTGTGGGCAACAGTTAAGCTGCCCGCCCCCACCTTGGCTAGCACAGCACAAGCCACGGAGGAAAGGGAAGGTGCACAGGTACAAAGGATTCAGAGAGTGAGGATAAAGAATCACGTTGACAGATCTGTGAGGTGCCACTGAATCCTTTAAGAAAGACTTATACTGAAATAATTGCACACACCTGCCTGGGAGATGGTTCAGTGGGGAAAGCGCTTGCTGGATCATCACAAGGGCCTGAGTTCAGATTGCCAGCACCCACATAAAGTACCAGGCAGGGTCTCCCAACTTGTCATGTCACCAGGGAGAAAAGCAGCAAGAGTGAGCTGGCTTGGAACACCCAGGGCGCTGGACAAATAGACCACAAGGTCTGACCCCAGTGACGCATGACCTCCAGCAAAGGCTCTACTTCCCGGAGGCGCCAGGACTTTCCAAAATTGCCATGAGCTCGGGAACAAACACGAGGCTTAATCACAGCCACACAAGGCTACGGAGGACATTTTACACTCAAGCCATTTCACCGGGAGGATGTCATGTGCAGCAATTGTGTCTAGAGGGTAAGAATGGTGCTAGACATTCTACAACACCCGGGACTCCTCCAAGGCATATCAACAGTACTGTGATTGGGAAACACGGAGGTAGACGAACTTTTATTGTCTGCAGCCAAAGGTGACGATTTTCACCATTGGAAACCTAGAACTCATGGCAAGAGTAGTCCCTTTCCAACTGTTAACTGAGTAGCCTAACCCCAAGGGTCACGAGGCTGGTGCAATTGTGAGCTGATATTTATAATAATAATGGTGATACGAGATGACAACATGTGGGACTAGGGAGATGGCTCAGTGGTTAAAGGTGCTTGCTTGCAGAGACTGACAGTCTAGGTGCAGTTCCCCAGTACGTACATAAAGGTAGATGCACAAAATGACACATGCATCTGGAGTTTGTTTACAGGGCAGGAAGCCCTGGCACATCCATTTTTTTTTTCTCTCTCTCTCTGTGTTCATAATAAACAAAAAAAATTTTTTTAAGACAACATGCACCTGTACACATTATAGATATGTCAGCTATCACACTAAGTGTCTTAAAATCAGAACTTATTAGTGTATATATATTTGCAGTTCAGCCTCATGCTTGGTAAAAGAACACTCATATATCACTGTGCATTAACTAGCTGCACACAAAGCACGTGTAGAAGACATAAAAATTGCTTGTTGGTACATAATGTTAGAAACAGCACATTAAATTCCTTTTATTCCATTACAAATGCTTTCCTTGAAAAAGAAAACATCCTAATTGGAAGAACCAGGCAATCTTACATGCAAACTCTAAAGTGTTTTAATCCCTCTCTTCAGACAAAATGCAATCAAACGGGGCATGGCTGAAACCGATTACTGCCAAGCCGGGCAGACTCCTGGAGCCAACGCGGCCACTAATTCTGTCCTCCCATATGCAGGAAAGTGAAGGAGAGCCACGCCCTTCACGTAAATCAATTTCCTTCATTAGCCCCCTTTCTTTATCGTTTGCTTTTACTGTCTGTTTTGTGGATCGAGCTAATCATTTTCATGTGAAGATCAACTGCAATATGTACTTTGATTTCAGCCATTGTCAGCTCTTGTGGAGAAGGCAAATTCTAGAAAATGACAGGGTGGTATATGCTGGGGCTCTGTTATATCTCAACCACTCTGAATTTCTGATACAAGTATCCCAGAACCTTCCCTGTCATTGACAAGTGTTTAGTTAAGATGTGTCCTGGCCAAGACTGTGCTTGTTTCTGGATAGAGACCAACTGGATACTCTTTCCTTCAAATAGGAATCTTGATTACACTATGGTAGAAAGAACTGAGAAATTAATGTTTTAATAGTAGAGCCCTCAAAAGACTATATTGAGTAGTATCCTGCTATCTATAATTCCAAATCTATCTTGCTTCCTATCCATTCAAATACCTCTCCTATCTTCTTTAGTCTTTACTGAGTTACTCAAGAGAATACAAACAAATTTCTTTCTTTCTTCTTTCCTTTTTTTTTTCTTCCATTTTGGGGCTTTTTGTTTTGTTTTTCTCTTTGTTTTTTTTATTATTATTATTTTATGTTATTTATTTACTTTTTTTTTTTTCTGGGATAGGGTCTCTCTCTAGCTCAGGATGACCTGGAATTCACTATGTAGTCTCAGAGTGGCCTCTGGCCTCATGGCGATCCTCCTACCTCTGCCTCCCAAGTGCTGGGATTAAAGGCGTGCACCACAACACTTGGCTTCTCTTTGTTTTTTGAGGCAGATTCTCACTCTAAACCAGGCTGACATGGAACTCACTTTGTAGTCCCAGGCTGGCCTCAAACTCACAGCAATCCTTCTACCTCTGCCTCCTGAGTGGTAGGATTAAAGATGTGCGCCACGACATCTGGCTCTTCTTCTTCTTTTTTAAGTTCTTAAAGTAGCTATTTATATTTGCTTATGACCAATTCTGTTACTGGTAAAAATACTTGGCTACTATTAAGACATACTACTCACACAGATTTGAAGCCAGGATAGATTGCTGTTTTTCCATCATTAAATCATTTACCCACCTTATTCTTCCATTACTAAGTCTGAAGGCAAAACCTGTTAAGGAAGCTTATCAATTTGAGATGCTTAATTACCCAACAGGGTGGCTGCTACTACAGGGCACTATTCATCATTTCACCTGGAAAGATAAGCAAGTGATTATATCCTCTGAAGTGTATCTAGATTGACACTGTGGACTCTTATAATTTCTGAGTTAAGGCATATAGCCACGTGTGGATAATATTCAAGGGAACTATGCATACACAAATGCATATAGTTATGTGGAAATATACTTAAAAACTTGTCCCTTTGAGTTATTGATCTGCAATAAAATGAAAGTCTCCATTGTTCTTGTGTTCGTATCTACCAAAGCTTCCATGAGTGCGTCACGTTTGATTTTCAAGTACCATTTCTTCACTAAACAAAGGGTTTACCAAGATATTGCACCGCTCTGTAATGGGATTTGAGAGGACTTACTTCATATCTTTTCAACTGATTCTACTAGCCCATACACTGTATATTTACTCTAGAAAATCCACTTCAAGTAAGCTGCCTTCCTTACATGCTAGTCTACTGTGTTCAAGCAAACTAAACATCTTGGATATGCTGCCAAGTTTCAACACGCTTCCTCAGTGGAGAATGAGCTGAAAATTAAGAGCAATCCAGACTTGAACATTTTGTTCCAAGTACGTCCCATCTTCAGACATCTACCACCCTCAATTCACCCAATTCTGTGCCTGATGGGCACTGAATGGAACAACTAGCTGCATCCATACTGTCTAACAGAATATGGAGATGCTGGAAACCAAATGCCCAAAATACCCGTAAAGGCTATGGTAACAAAAGAGAAACAGCAGGAGGAGGAGGGGGAGAAAGGAGGAAGAGGAGGGGAGAAAGGAGGAAGAGGAAGGGAAGTGGAGGAGGAAGAGGTAGAGAAGAAGAGAGGAGAAGAACTTTTTTATGGCAGAAAAAATGTGAGAAAGGAAAAAAGGGGAAAAATCATGAGAAAATCACAAAATAAAGGAAAGTAAAGTTGATGAAGGAAGGCAAGTGAGTGAGGCCAGGGAAAGAAAGGCTGTGCATTGAGATTGGCAACAACTGACAACATAAAGTGAAGGTTAGTACTTTGGTTCTAGTGTTCTTCTGGATGTCAGCGTGACATTTCTCATGATCTGATGCTACCAGAGATTTTATAGACTTGGAAACGCTACAGGATTTCATTGTTGATGCAGCTATACCCTAGCTCACCTCAGTGGCAAAATCGATCCCATCACTGGGCAAAGAAATTGAAACAAATACACACACCCACTTGTGCATATATGTGTTTGTATGCATACATACATATATACATGTATTATAATGATTGTATGTGTATATATATGTACATATATATACACACACACTATATATATATATATATATATATATATATATATATATATATATATATGGGAATGAATGATCGCAAATAGCTTTTCTGAAAGAATGTAGAGGAACAGTTGCCATGGCTTAAAGAACACATATTCTTAGCAGATGAGAGCCAAAAAAAAAAAAAAAAAAAAAAACCTGTATGACAGAGAGGTTAAGACCATGCTGTCCTATATGGATTCGGAATCTTTGGGACTCCAATTCCAGCTCGTCACTGTAAGAGTTGAGTGACCTCGGTAAGCTCCTTACTATACATCTAAGCCTCCGCTGTCATCTCTGAGAACTACCAGGGTGCATATTTCATTAGCTATTATAAAGATTAAATATGATAATGCATATTATAAAAATAAATGATAAAACCAGAGTCCCTTTAGTCTGCCTAGATGGAAACTGTGATTAATGAACAAAAGTCCTCTAAATAACATGTTGGGCCATGTGCTATCAAAAATATAAGCCCTGCCGGGCGTGGTGGCGCATGCCTTTAATCCCAGCATTTCGGGAGGCAGAGGTAGGAGGATCGCTGAGAGTTTGAGGCCACCCTGAGAAAATAAGTAAATTCCAGGTCAGCCTGAACCAGAGTGAGCCTAGATACCTGAAAACTAAAAATATATATATATATATATATATATATATATATATATATATATATGCCCTGGGATAATCATAACCCTTTGCTTGGAGGGAAAGAGCTGTATAAGGTAATGGCAGCTCAAGATTGCCCTTGTTCTTATGAAGTTGAACTTTTGCCTCTGTCAGCTTACAAAAGACTTCAATGATCTACTGTATGCACCAAGAGACATTTGAACTGGTTTTAAAATAATAACTCTGTAACCTTAGGTTCTGGATGTTTATAATGAGAAAGTACAAATGTTAGAACCTTTGAACTATCCTTATTCACTAATTTATCTCATAATCATCACTAAGAACCCAATCATCCAATTATGATGACCCAAGTCAGGAAGAAGGCTGGGCAGTTTCTTTCTGTATTGCATCTGAAGCCAGCCTTATTTGGGAGAACAAGTCATTTTGCAATTAAAATACATAAAAAGTAATACGTTACCATCAACATGTAATTTAAAACATCACCATTCTTCTTCATGGAACAATTCATTTAGTAATGATGAGTGTGCCTCTGCAACACTAAAACTTCTGTGAGTTTTATTTTGGAAATATCTTTGCAAAAACATGTGTGGAACATTTGCTAGGCTTCCAAGCATAGACAGATATAATCTACGAGCTTAAAACTGCAAAGTACTACAGATGAGGCAAACATTTAAATTCAACTTTAAATAATGTGAAATCTGAAAAAAAAATCATACCCCAGCTATAAAAACACCATTTTAATGCTTAATAATTCTAACAAATAGTGAGAAGTTAAGGACAGAAAAGAAAAAGTATAGAAGAGTTTTCATACCACAGCAGTGTTTAGAAGGACCCTAAACATTAGCTCTCAATAATCCTGCCTACATTGGAATTGCAAGAAAAGACATATATGCAACCAAATGAAATTATGAAAATGATAGAGGTTAAAAAAGGGGTTTACTAAATACGTCAGACCCATAGGAAAGAACCAAAGATCTTACAGATAAAGAACACAGTAACAACTACAAGTTAATCAAAAGTTCTATTAGGAACTCAACCACATGTGAGACAGAGTTAGTAAACTCAGAGATAGATCCCTTGAAAACAGCCAGCTGGAGGGAGAAGAAAGGATGAAGAGGAGTGAGGAAAGAATAAGGGATACATGGGGCACCGTCGAATATACAGATATATAAGTATAGGAGTCCCAAGGGAGAATAGCTATATTAAAAGCCAAAACACTACTTAGGGCTAGGAAAATGGCTCAGTGGTAAAAGCCCTTACTGTGGGTTGCAGTTACCTTCCTGTTGCTGGAACCAACACTCAACCAGAAGCAGCTTATGGGAGGAAAGGGTTGATTTCAGGCTCAGATTCCAAGGGAGACTTCATCATGGCAGAGGAAGTTGTTCACTTTATACATCCACAGCTCAGAGAGAGAATCAACACCAGCAAGTACAAATAGCCAAGCTCAAACTGGCTCTCCACATACCCATTTGAGCTGGACTGAAGATCCACTCCCAGAGATAAGCTCCCTTGCAGCAGGGATCTGCCTGCTGGAGAGCTAAGTAGGAAGCTTAGTCAAAAAATACCTGAGTTGGCCTGTAAAGATGGCTTAGCAATTAAGGTGTTTGCTTGCAAAGCCAAAGGACCCAGGTTCCATTCCCCAGGAGCAATGTAAGCCAGACGCATAAGGTGGCACACATGTCTGGAGTTTGTTTGCAGTGGCTGGATGCCCGGGCATGTCCATTCTCTCCCTCTCTCTCTCTCTCTCCTTGCCACTTTCCCTTTCTCTCAAATAAATAAAAATAAAATATTTTTAAAATACCTGAGTCAGGCTGGAGAGATGGCTTAGCAGTTAAGGTATTTGCCTTCAAAACCAAAGGATCCCAGTTTGATTCTCCAGGACCCACAAAGCCAGATGCACAAAGGGGGTCATGTATCTGGAGTTTGTTTGCAGTGGCTAGAGGCCCTGGCATGTGCCCATTCTCTCTCTTTCTCTCTCTCTCTGTCTCTCTGTCTCCCAAATAAATAAATAAATAAATAAATAAATAAATAAATAAATAAATAAATAAAATATGTTTTAAAAAATACCTGAGTCCATGAGGGGACATATGTTGCATTCAAACCACCATTCTGTGCAAGGGCCTGAAATCACATGAGTTCAATTGCAGAACTCACGTTGACAGCTGGGCATGGCCATGCATGCCAGTAACCCCAGTCCCATGAGGGTAGGGCCAGAGACTGGAGACTCACTAGGGCTCACTGGTCAGCCAGCTCTGAGTTCAATCAGAGACTCCATCTCAAGGAAACCATGTGGGAGAGTGATAGGGGAGGACACCCAACTTTCTCCTCTGGTCACCGCATGTGTGCATTTGGGCACGCAACTGCACACACATGTGAAAACACTATATACACATATCCCACAGCATACATACTGTACACACACACCAACTATTTAAAGAAATACTATAGGAAAAGACATGAATATGCACATGGAGGAGGTTGTTTCCATGACAATATAAAAGCAACAAATCTTTAGCCAGACTAATTAAGAAAGAGGAGAGAGGTCTGGAGAGATGGCTTAGTGGTTAAGGCGCCTGCCTCCTAAGCCTAAGAACGTTGGTTCCAGTCTCCAGCAGTTCCAATCTCCAGGTCCCGCGTTTAGCCAGATACAAAGTGACGCAAGGGTGCAATGCCGCACTTGACCACAAGGGGGCGCACACATCTGGATTTCGTTCACAGCAACTGAGAGGCTACTAGCACACCCATCTCTATCTGTCCTCCTCTCCCTCTCTCTCTGTGTGTCTCTCCAAAAAAAAAAAAAAAAAAAAAGAAAGAAAGAAAGAGGAGAGAAAATTCAGAATTGGAAACGAGAGATATTAGAAGCGATACTACAGAAATAAAACAGATCTTAAGAAACTACTGTATCAACAAATCAGATAACATATAAGAAGTGGATAAAGTCCTCCTAACATATAACCTACCAAAGCTTAATCCAGAAGAACAAGGAAAGTTAAATAAATAGAACACTGGGTAAACAGAAGACTGATCACGAATACCAGAAATCTCCCAGTAAGGAACAGCCATTAAATGGACATCTGACTGTAGAATAATCCAAAGCACTTTAGAGACTTCTTCCAATAAAGTAAAGTAAAGTTCCAATAAAGTTCAAGAAATGTATCCAAACGTACTTTTGCATATCCAGTACCACCTAGATGCCAAAACCACAAGAAAAGATTGCAGGCCAATATCCATGCTGAACATACATGCAAAAAGCCTCCAAAAAAGTCCTCACAGCCGGGGGGCGTGGCAGCACATGCCTTTAATCCCAGCACTCGGGAGGCAGAGGTAGGAGGATCGCCGTGAAGTTCAAGGCCACCCTGAGACTACATAGTTAATTCCAGGTCAGCCTGGACCAGAGTAAAACCCTACCTCGAAAAAAAAAAAAAAAAAAAAACCCATCCCCCAAAAAAAAAGTCCTCACGAACTGAATTTAAAAACTGCATTCAAGTGGGTCTAATTCCTGGAATGCAAGTATCATTCAGCAAAGGTTAATTAATTCACATGATTCTTTATTTTAGCAGAATTCAAGATATAATCTAATGGTTTCAACAGTCACAGCAGAGGCACTGACAAGATTCATATAAAAACATCGTGAGCTGGAGAGATAGCTCAGTGGATAGTTAAGGTGCTTGCTCGCAAAACCTAATGCCCGGAGTTCAGTTCTCCAGTACCCACATAAAGCCAGATGTACAAAGTGGCACATAGATCTAAAGTTTGTTTGCAGTGGCTGGAGGCCCGGTATAATCATCCTCTCTGTCTCTCCCTTTCTCTGCTCTCAAATAAATAAAAATATTTTTAAGAAAAAATACACTCCATAATCCAAGATCTTTCTTTTCCCTTTAAGGAGTGATAAGACAATAGATTTAAAGAGTTGGGGCTTTGTAAAATGCATCCATTGTCCTTTCAACCACCGAGTCTAGAAGGAGGCAAACAAAAAAACGTAAATATGCCAATGAGAAGGACACTGATGTGACAGGTGGTAGACAATTATCAACTCTATGTACAGACAAAAGGTGGTATACTGCATTTATTACTAATACAAAAAAGGGCTTCAGGTGCACCTGCCTATGAAAACGGTCCAACATGCCCCAAATTTCACGTTACTGATGTCAGTATTCTTTACAAATTGGAAAACTCTTAAGCCACATCTTAAACCTGGTAGACTGGGTCCCCTGGTCAACTCACTAACACATTTGACTTCTACGAAGAAAGAAAGCTATTCTTCATTCTTTCTTTCAAGTGGAATATTTGTAAAGAAATCAGAAAACGCTGCAAGGAAAATTGCACATTAGTTTTCATGACCTCCTCTCCCTCAACTAAGAAAATAATCCACTTAATGCATCCAGAAGGACAATAACCCAGCCACTGCATGAGGGCAGTAGAGACTCCTTGGGAACAGAGTCATTCCAGCACCGCTGGGACTAAAGAGCACAGGGTTTCCAGTGCCTTTGTGAACTCCTATGTGAGTTGTGTTTCTGAACCTAATGGCTAAGCATTAGCTCATCTTCCTGGACGGTAACTTCCCAGCTAAGTGTTACTTCCCATGCAATGCAAGTGACAGGGAACATGTGGGTCTATTTTGTATAAAAACTTGAAACTATGTTTAGATTTGGTCATGACAAAATACATTAAATGGTCACTACAAAGAAGAAAATTATTTCATTAAACCTCACACATTATATAATTTAGGGACAAATTTTTTTTAAAAAGTACCTTGCTGTTGGCATATTTATTTGATCTCAGTCTGGTGACACTAATGATATCTCCTGTGGAAACAGTTCCCAAAGTGGTATGAATCTAATTTTTCCCTCTGGAAAACTGTTGGATGATTTCCAAGTCAAAATCCATATTTTTCAAAAATATTTTGTAAGACTATCTTTGAATTTATTGCCTGCCTACCTGGTGATATTCTCTTTCTGGGGAGCCTATTGTACCTAAATTAGTCTCATCTTCAGACTTTCAGCCTTCAAAGTTCTTCAAAATAAAATGAAAGCTGTATATTATTATTCGTCATAAGAACCCTGGGTGGGAGAGGCATGTGCCAGCTTGCATCTTGGGTAGTCTATACACTTTCTCAACAGTGAATATGAACAAAGAACCAACAAGATCACTTCCACATTGAGATTCCCAGTACATTTCACAGCCTATAGCTTGCTCTGTCTGCCAAGACTTAAATTAATTTGGAACAGTGTCTCTTTGTGAATTTCCTCTCCTTTATACAACCCTATACTTTCTCCTGAGGCGGCCAGGGTTGTGTTCAATATTAGTCAACCACGAGTGCCATTAACCAACATCAGTGGGGTCCTGTAAATAACACTCAGCTCTCATAGTCATGCAAGTGGTATTTACTAGAATCTCCATCATAGATGCATAAACCGCCGGGTGTGGTGGTGCACACCTTTAATCCCAGCACTCAGGAGGCAGAGGTAGGACGATCACCATGAGTTCAAGGCCACTCTGAGACTACACAGTGAATTCCAGGTCAGCCTGAGCTAAAGTGAGACCCTACCTCAGAAAACAAAACAAACAAACAAACAAACAAACAAAAAGACACACAAACCCCTGTGCAGGGAAGGTGAACATCTAACTCAAGTGTGCTTACATAAGTAGGAGCTCAGCTGGTCCTAAAAGCCAGGGTGTTGGGGTTTGAATGTGAAATGTTCCCCGACACACTTGGCTTTGAAGAGTTGGAACCCATATGGTAATGCTGTTTTGGGAGGCTGTAGAACCTTCGAGGGTAGAGGTATGGCTAGCAGAGGTCAGTCTTTGAGGACGTACCTTTGAGAGTTACACGGCAGCCCTGTGTCCGGTCCTGATCTCTGAAGATGCGACAATGCGAGCAGTGTCAGCTTCCTCGAATTCCCACCAATGCAGAGGGATGTACCCCAGCAGCTATGGCCACGCCCCATGAAGGACTGTGGACTCTGAAAGGGGGAGTCCACATAAACCTGGCCCACCTCCAATTGCTCCTGTCAAGTATTTCTTCACCACAATAAACTGTAACAATACTCTGGGTCTAAGGCTCCAGCCTGTCCTGGTTGTTGATGATGATGATGATGATGGTGGTGGTGATTATCACTGATTTGGACTTATTGTTGATAATGATGACACAAGTAATGGAGCCCATATCAGCTATGAAGAAAGGGTTCTGTAAGGTATACAGAGCAAAGCTATTTTATAAAACATTTATTTATTATTCAATTATTTATTAGTGAGAAGGACAGAGGGAGGGAAGGAGAGTATGGGCAGACCAGAGCCTCATATCTCTGCAAACAAACTCCAGACACAAAAGCCACTTTGTGAGTCTGACTTTAAGTGGGCACTGAGATATCAAACTCGGTCTGTCGGGCTTTGCAAGCAAGCACCTTTCACCACTCAGCCATCTCTCCAATCTGGTGAAGCAAATAGTTTTCACCATCCCTTTAAAAAAAAATAGAAGATTTGGGGCTGGAGAAATGGCTTAGTGGTTAAGGCGCCTGCCTCCTAAGCCTAAGAACGCCAGTTCCAATCTCCAGCAGTTCCAATCTTCAGGTCCCACGTTTAGCCAGATGTAAAGTGGCGCAAGGGCGCAATGCCTCACTTGACCACAAGGGGGCTCACGCATCTGGATTTTGTTTGCAGCAGCTGAGAGGCCGCTGGCATGCCCATCTCTATCTGTCTTCCCTCCCTCTCTCTCTCTGTGTCTCTCTCCAAAAAAAAAAAAAAAAAAAAATAGAAGATTTGGAGTATTGATGGGAGGAAAAAAAAAAACACATGGGAAACAGAAGGGAAAGATATTAACAAGGGAATAAATAAAGCCAGGGATTGAATAGGGTCAAACACAAGCAATGATGGTGGGAGGGAAATGCTAAGAAAAGGAAGGTCAGAAGACATGCGTGACTTCCCTAACTTTTTAACAATTAGAGGAGCTCAGAGCATTGGAATTACTTGGCCAACAGAGTCAAAGGCCTTATTTGTGAAGTGCCAGGCAAACTCCATTCTTGGGTGCCTGACCCTATGTACTACATGTTAGCTCTTCAAAAAGTACACATGGCCGGGCATGGTGGTGCACTCCTTTAATCCCAGCACTCGGGAGGCAGAGGTAGGAGGATCGCCATGAGTTCAAGGCCACCCTGAGACTACACAGTGAATTCCAGGTCAGCCTGAGCTAGAGTGAGACCCTACTTAGAAAAACAAAACCAAAAACAAAAACAAAAAAAGTACATATGATGGGCTGGAGAAATGGCTTAGCGGTTAAGACGCCTGCCTCCTAAGCCTAAGAACGCCAGTTCCAATCTTCAGCAGTTCCAATCTCCAGGTCCCACATTTAGCCAGATGCAAAGTGACGCAAGGACACAATGCCGCACTTGACCACAAGGGGGCAAACACATCTGGATTTTGTTAGCAGCAGCTGAGAGACTGCTGGCACACCCCTCTCTATCTGTCTTCCTCTCCCTCTCTCTCTCTCTGTCTCTCTCTGTGTCTCTCTCCAAAAGAAAAAAGTACATGACATGAAATGCAAACTGTCTTTTCTGAAATTGAAGCGTCTCCAACGCCAGAGACATCACCACTAGGTTTGAGAGCTGCAAAGCAAAGACGTCTACAAGAAGCACTTGCTTGCTCTCTTTCTTCCTTTCTCCCTCCCTCTACACATGTGTATGTGTGCATGGAGGCCATAGTTCTTCTTATAAATGCTTATAAATTTGTTATGAAGCCAGTGATGTATGGCTGTCTACATCAATAACAAGGAAGCAAGTATGCAAAACAAACAAACAACAAAAAAAGATCAGGAGAAATATAGTCTCAGTCGCTTCCTATTAACTGATCACTCATTCATTTCCTTAAGTGTTTATTTAATATCTGCTACAAGCCAAACACTGTGCTTGCTTCAAGTTAGGGGATGTATAGGAGAATATAAGATTTAAGTAAGTAGAAAGTTTACAATCTAGCTGGGGAAACAGACAAGAGAAATAAGCATGTAGCTGCAAAGTGTATTAGAGCAAGAGGGGAAACAAACCCTGGTTGGCTAGCTGAGGGGTGGAAGAACGGAGGCCTCTGAGCCTACAAATGTGAGAATCCAGATATATCCAGAATCAAGAGGCAGGCTTTGCTCTAACACACAGCTGACCTCTGTCCCAAACCATCTTTCATATTCATCAGTCCCGTGACCTTGTGGAAAATTCACAGTTTTATCAAGTTTGCTGGGGCTGATGGTGCAAGTGGACTGGGAAGAGCTCTTGGAGGACCGCTCGCCCAGAGCACAACACTGGAGGGAGAAAGAGGCCAAAGCCCAAGTTGGAAGGTTCATCAGGAAAGCTCTGGATGTCCTCACAAATCCTTGGCCAGTCATGTTTGCTCCCGACTCAAATCAGTCCTGGTCTGGAATGGGTCTCCACAATCAAGATAATTACGACTGCTGCTCTCATCTTTCCCCAAGAGAAGACTTGAATATTCTGTTGTAGATTAAAAAAAAATCTAGGAAATCCAATCAAGGAATACAGAAAAGCCAACTTCAAAATCAAACCCTGTTTTTATCGGGTGTCTGTGACTGATAGTGTCTACTCTCCAAAGAAATGGGTGTCATCAGAGCACATTTAATAGACAGCACAAAAGATCAAAGGATGGGAGCTGCGCTCAAACATACAGCGTTATAAAGACTATGGCTTATGGCCAACAAAATGCCCTCTAAATACTTATGTTTATGTCCACATATCGCTACTCTCACTTTTAGTTAGAGAAACTTCTCTTTTCAGATGGTAGTGACCACTGGGGTGACTCAAAACTCATCCAAGTGCCAAGAAGAAGTAACAGTGGGGGTAAACAACTGCTCTGTGGTTGAATGTGAGGCCTACTCCAAGGACATAAACTCATGCCTGGTATTGAAAAATTAGTTAATAGTCTACGGAAGGTCATAGGTCCCTAGGAGGGGAGCTGCTACAGTGCTTTCACTAAATGTCTATGCTGTGCCCATCAAATTTCTCTCTAAATATTTACGCTTTTGCCCATAGGTCAGGGTTATTCTAACCTTTGGTCAGAGAAGCTTCTTTTTATAGGTGGTGGTGACTACTGGGACCCAAAACTCAAAGTGCTGAGACCAAGTGACTGATGAGGGTTCATCACTAAAGGAGACACTTCTATCCTGCCCTCCCTCCAAGGCTTAGATACTGTGAAGGGGGATGCAGAGGGAATTTAAGAGCCAGAGAGCTATGGAATGCTAACTTCTGGACATGCCGTGGCTATTGAATTCATGACTTCACAGTGACTGTTGGGACACACACGGAATTTGGCCCATCAGCATTCTGTTATGGATGGTGGAGGAAGGCAGAAGAGGAGGAGGGGGAGGAGGAGAGGAAGGAAGAGGAGAAGTAGAAGAAGAATTAAAGAAAAGTAAAAGAAGGACTAATTGGAGCAACAATCAAAAAAGCAGAAAGGGTGAGGGAGAGACACAGGGGAAGATACCTGGAGAGGATAATGTTCAAAGTGCATCAAAAGGGTGTATGAAAAGTGTCAATTGTAAAACGTTTAAATAGAATAAAGTAAGGTGGAAAGCAATTGAGGAAACTGCCTGACAGTGACTTCTAGCCTCCCTACACAAGTGCACTTAGGTGTGTCTGTATTTGTACATAGTAGAATTTTTAAATCAATTTTTGCCTAGAATTTAGCACTTGGAAGATGTTCAACACATTAGTCAACTTTTTGTTTGTTTGTTTGTTTGTTTGTTTGTTTGTTTGTTTGTTTGTTTGTTTGTTTTTCAAGGTAGGGTCTCACTCTGGCTCAGGCTGACCTGGAATTCACTATGTAGTCTCAGGGTGGCCTCGAACTCACAGCAATCTTCCTACTTCTGGTTTTCAAGTGCTGGGATGAAAGACATATGCCACCAAGTATTTATTTATTTATTTAAGAAAGATAGAGAGAGAGAGAAAGAGAGAAAATGGGCACGCCTCCAGCTACTGCAAACGAACTCCAGATGCATGTGCATCTGGCCTACATGGGTCCTGAGGAACTGAGCCACGGTCTTTTGGCTTTGTAGGCAAGTGCCTTAATGGCTAAGCCATTTCTCCAGACTGACTTATTTCTTATTTATTAAAGCATTACCTTTAAGAACCATGAGATGTAGGTAATTACAGGAAAAGAAACACTAAGAAACACATGAACTAAACACAATTAGAATATTAAGATAAGAGAAATTAAAACAAGATACCACTGATTTCCCAAGGAAAAAAAAGTCAACTTTGGAAATATAAAAAGCAATAATGAAGAAGCAGACACACAGGTCCTCTCCTGAAGTATAAGCTGATATAACTTCTAAATGGCTATTTGAAATTTTTTTTAAAAAATTTCAATTCTACTTCAGAAATAATATTTCTTCTCATGACCTCTAAGATTCCAAGGACAAGAGGCAATAAACTTCTTTTTCTGTAAAAGAACCAATAGTAAACATTTCAGGATTTGAGTCAGTAGTCTGTCTTATAACGCAAGCAGGCTGTGATGGTCTATAGCAGTCATAGACTATACATCAGTGGGCATGGATGAGTTTAATAAAATTTTACTTACATTGAAATGTGAATTTCTCATAAATTCTTGGCGTCAAGAAATATCACTCATCTTTTGATTTTTTTCAGCTATTAAAAAATATAAAAGTAATTCTCAACTTATGGCATATATACATGCACACCACAGTTGCAAAAACTAAAAATAAAATTGAAGGCATAGAAAAAGCCAAAGGCCACACACAGTCATCAGGAGCTCTGGGGTCCTCGGGGACAGGCTCCTACGGTGCAGTCCCAGGGGAGTCTGCCATCTCCCATGATCACAAAGTTGACAACAGCATTGGGAAAACGGGATGCCAAGTCTCATTTCCCATTTTTCAGGGGCGCTGATGGTCAAGGGGTTGCCTAACCTGATAAGAAAAGAAAGTGGTCACAGCAAATACGCTGTCTTGGGTCATTACTCAACACCTGCTTACCCTGATTCTCAGTGCTTGCTAATTACATGTCCAGAGTGTCTCTGGCTAGAATGGACCCCAGAGGTCTGCAGAGAGACCCCATTTACACGTTTGTCTCTTTTCACAAGGTCTTAGCCAAACAACGCCAAAATCTACGGAGCGTTTTATGAACTCCCATGCTATCAAACTTGCGGATCCAAATGCACCAGGGTCTCCCTACAAAGGACAGAGAGGGGCACAGATGTACATTTGTTCCATAAATAAAGCAGGCAAGGCTTGGATTTTATGAGGCACAAAGGGGCCTTTCACTGCAATGAATATTCTAACAGGCCACTAACCTGTGTGTGCTAAACTAACATTACATTTTGTGATCTTAGATAAAAGATAAAATTCATGTAGATGCTAAAATGCTCCAAAATCCTATTCTTTCTCTCTCCTTAAATAAAGCAAAACTGCCAAAACAGAAAATGTGGACATCTTCAGAAAAGCTTCATAAATTTTCTTTTTAAGTACACCAAATATATTAATGTATTTTGAAATATAATAAGTACACTGTATTTAAGTATATGCTAAATATATTAATATATTTTCATTAGCTTAAATAGATGTGAAACATATTGATATATTGTTATGTAGTACTTATTATTTCTATTAACTATTCAAAATGTAGACATATATGTATATGGACACTGACTACACAAACCCTTACATAACACAGTTATCAGAGCACATTTTCTTAAAATGTTATTGAACATATAAAATATTGAACTCTTCCTATAATTCCTTCTTGATTGAAAGGTAACTAATTACCCTCTGCTTAGGGACTTAGTTTTTGTAATTTTGCAATATAACATATGTAATCATCTTCATTGGGTACACATAATTTTTAATGATCTCCTAAACAATCATAGTATAGCTGTGCCACTCCATGCCACTCATCTCTACAGAGAAAAATTAATTTTGTTTCAATTTTTTCATGATAGTGATACAATGAGTAAACATGTATGTATGTGTATATATATACATATACATATATATATACATATATATTTTTAAAAAAAATTTATGTGAAGAGAGCAAGATAGAGAGAGAGAGAAAGAAAACTGGCACACCAGGGCCTCTAGCCACTGTACTCAAACTCCAGACACATGCGTCACCTTGTGCACATGTGGGACCTTGCACACTTGCATCATCGTGTGCATCTGGGATCTGGAGAGTCGAACATTGGTCCTTAGGCTCCACAGGCAAGCGTCTTAACTGCTAAGCCATCTCTCCAGCCCTACATATACCCATTTTAAAGAATAGAGTCACATGAGAGTTCTCTGTTAAAGGCTATGCATGTTCTTAATACGAAATGACATGGAAAACTGCTAAATGTTGACTCTATCCCCCAGCACTTCCCTGCATTCTATGCAGCATTGGATGTGATATACTCTTAAGTTGCACCTACATCTCAGGTGGAAAATTCTACCTCCTTCTCAGCAATTCAGAGACTGACAGTTCCTTCTGACGGGCGGCTTGCATGCTTCTCCTCTGTAAATCACTGCTTTGTGTCCACTGCTCCGTTTTCATGGGGCCAGCTTTTGAAAACTTTCTTTAGGGAGAATCTTCATTCTAAGTGGCTTAACTATGGGTCTGTCATAGAGGCTATAAATATCACTTCGCCTGGGCTTTGCATTTTAGATCTGCTCATTGTCAAACACATACACTGCTAGGCTGTTGGGGGGAGTGCTTTAACCCACTTTTATTACCACGTGCTCTACAGTTCTCTGCTTGCACTCAGTGGTGAATCCCTCCACCCCACCTCTTAACTCACAGTTCTTTTTTTTTTTTTCAGTCCCCATCCTTCTATGATCACAACTACCTCCATAAAGAACCTCCATGTCTCTTCCTGTCCCCATCCCATCCTCTTCTTTTTTTTTTTTTTTTTTCAGAGACAGAATAAAGCATGGGCTGAAGACAGTTTTGATGAGATGGCTAGAAAAACTGCTTTTCCTCATTGGCATGGTGGAAATATTGCTCAAGTGGTTTGGGACCCATTTGCTTCCTCTGCCTCCATCCATCTCTGCTTTATGGCTTTTGACTCAGGCTGCCTTAACTCCACCTTTGGTTTTGTTCCCTTCCTGCTCAGCTGCCAGTTTGGGTCTGGTTTCCCTGATTTACTATACCTAGTCTCTGTCCCCCACAGGATTCGGAGCCCTGTCTCCAAAAGGCTGCTTCCAACCCTGAGACGCACTCACTTATTGATTAGGTCAAGGTTAGTTCGATAAACATTTTAGCATCAGTGGGTTCATTTCTAGTAGCACAGATGGTAAAACCCAGGAATGTTAATTTTTTTCAAGTATAGTTAGTGATATATTAAATTTTTTAAAACTTTCATTGATAACTTCCATAAATATAAACAATATACCATGATCAGAAACCCCTCCCACCAGCTTCATAATCCCCCCTCCCAAGTTTCCCCTCCATACAATTCCTTCTCCTTTCCAACTAATCTATCTCTGATATACTCAGTTTGATCGCATTATGCAGATATGTTTTTATGGAGATAAAATTGCAATGCTAATATGCAATGATGCTATAAACTATTATTTCACTTATTTTTATATTAAGTATTCTGTTTAATACTTATGAAGGTGTTACCTTAATCATATCAAGAATTATTACATTACATGCCCAGGTACCATTTGTAAAAGTAACATTTTAAAAAAAAATGTTTTTATTTATTTATTTGCAAGGAGAGAGAGAGAGAGATAGACAGTGAGTATGGGTGTGCCAGGGCTTCCTGCTTCTGCAAACAAACTCCAGACACACGCGCCACTTGGTATGTCCGGCTTTGCGTGGATACTGGGGCGTTGAACAAGAGTTATCAAAGCTTTGCAAGCAATCTCCTTTAACAGTTGAGCCATCTCTCCAGTCCCTGTTTCTTATTCTTTTGTGATATGTCCCATGTCTAAATATTGGTAACATGGAAGATGTCTGTGCAGAAGTGTAATATACAGGCAAAGCATAGTCAAAAGATTTGTGAAGTGAGAGGGTCTGTAAAAAGAATCCAATCCCCAGCCAGACCTCCATGACTTGGGACCCGATGGAATTCAGGCGTAATGTCTTGATGTCCCCAAATTGAAGCTTTAAATCCTTTCCCTTTCATAACGGCTCCAGGGCAGCCAGAGCTATCCTCATAGCTTATTGCATTTCACAGATCTGAAAAGAGTCAATATGTTGATTGTTCTGTACAGCATGTTTTTTTTTTTTGGTTGTTGCTGCTGCATAGGTTGAAGGACAATCAATTGTGATTTACATAGATTCAAGGACAACTTAAAAAGACAGTTGCTGTAACTAAGACTGGCGAGTCTCCTTGGAGAAGTGTGAAGCATAGCAACGCCTTTCAATTCATAACTGAGCAAAAATCCGATGCCCCTCAGAGGAACTTACCCTAACCCCCTACACCTCCAGTCTTTTCCACAAATAGCTCTCTGATTTATCTTTTTATAATTAAAATCCCATCATACTGGGAAACCCTTTGGTAGATTTCCATCCTCTTTAAAAAAATATTTATCTGAGAGCGAGAGGGGGCAGGAGAGGGAGGGAGAGAGAATGAGAAAGAAACAGAGAAAGAGATTGAGTGTGGGCATCCCAGAGCCTCCTACAACTGCAAATGAACTCCAGATGCATGGTCCCCTCTGTACATCTGGCTTTACATGTGTACTGAGAAATGAAACCGGAGCTGTCAGGTTTTGCAGGCAAATACCTTTACCCACTGAGCCATCTCTTCAATCCCTTTTCCATCCTATTAATCACAAGAACCAAATTCTTCAACCTGGGGTACAAAGGTTAACTCCTCTCTCGGCCCCACAGATCCACCCTACCTTCTTACGACAAAAATTTTTGGATTTTCCCCTTTCCTTTCTGAAATTAATTCTACTATTAATGAAACACACTGACACTCATCACTTTCAAGTTGCTTTGATACCCTGAGTTTAGTGTCAAAGTAATACGAAAGTGGGGCAGACTGTGGAAACAGAGGTGGTCATTGCCTGAGATGTTCTCAAGCAGCAGGCAGCCTAAACTGACTGCATGAGTCCGTGGTGATGAGAGGGGATATCCCAATGAGAACCAGGCACTCAGGGTGGGAGTCTCTTTTGTCAGCTAAACTAAAGGATATTTATGCAGGAATTTTGTTACAGGGGGGAATTAAATTCTATAAAGATGCAAGACAGCCCAGGTCTGTGGACCTCAGCTTTGGGATGCTTATCCAAACTAGCAAAGAACTGAAAAAAACAGACTCTGAGGAGGGTAAATTGTGAATTATGAGGTTGGTTTTAGGAAGAATTATAATACAAAGGGGAAGGCTAGCTGAAAGACACAGTTCTCCCCCTCGTCCAGCTGGCAAGGGAGAAAGAAGATGGAGAAAAATCTCCTTCACAGAGAAGCCTCTGGAACATGCGTGCGCACACCGCACACATGCACATCAGACACACGTGCATGTGCGCACACACTACACACACGTGATGGGGGAGGGGGAGAGAAAGCAAACTATAGAACATCCATGTAGCAAAACAGGAAAACATCCAAAAGCAAATTAGGGCAGCGCACAAACTAAAACAAATCCCCTCCTCCTCTCAGCCTGACTGAGAGGCTCAGACATCCAATTATGATGAGCCTCGCTATCAGAGGTAGGTGTGTAAGGGAGAGAGATCGGACTGGTTTGTGGCCTCCAGAAGCTGCTTCAGGCAGAGGCAGCACACCCAGGTGTGCTAGATTGAGGAGGAAGCACAGTTGATTCCTATTGTTGAGGAATTTCTTGGAGGCCATCTTGGGGGAGACTGGATCAGACCCAGGTTCTAGTCCTGCCAGGGCAGGCAAGGTGGCGTCCATGTTCTCCTTGGGCCTTTGTCCCTGGCTGACTGCCTGCAGAAAGCTGTCTTTTTCTCGTTTCTCCTTCATAGTCACTGAAGAACACTACAAAAGCAGCACGTTTTTGTGTGGGGGTGGAAAGAATGAGGCATAGACATCATAGGGAGGATGCTCAGCCAGAGGAGCCTGTCCTGGGCGCCTAAGGACATGGCAGCTGCTCTTACCATTTAAGAAGGACACTTATGTCCTGACGTTTATGTGCTTCCACTGATAGTGTGGCAGAGTTCCCAGAGACCCAAGGCAATGGTACAAACAGGATTTGAACTTTTAGTCCTGCTTAACCTACGACCAGACCTGGGGGAGCTAAGCAGTTCTAATGATGATTAGCATACCTGGAAGTGGTCGGTACATAGTGGGGCTTGTAGTTGGCAGGGTGAGGAAACAACTCCTAGTTAAAATCTTAACAAGAAATGCTTGCTTTAAATTTTCAGTGTGGGCTGGAGAGATGGCTCACAGGTTAAGGCACTTGCCTGCAAAGTGAAAGGACCCAGGCTCGATGCCCCAGGACCCACGTAAAGCCAGATACATAAGGTGGTGAGGTGGTGCATGCATCTGGAGCTCATTTCCAATGGCTGGAGTCCCTGGCATGCCAATTTGCACTCCTTCCTTTCCTCCCTTCCTCCTCCCCCCGCCTCTTTCTCTCAAATAAATAAATAAACAAATAAATAAAACAGTTTTGATAAATAAAACTTAGTGTGTTTGTTTCTAATGTCATAAGAACATCCCTCCAGCTTTTTCTCCTTTTCAAAAATAAAATGATATAAAATACAATGAAAGTGTAACAATCGATGCTGAACGTCTACCTGCTTTCACTCTAGATTATCATTATGTTACATTAACCATTGTGATTACAGCAAATGTTTATATGGCACCATTTGTGGGCACACACTGCAAAACTGCATCTTTACATTGATAACCACGCTAAGATGAGTGTTATTTCTATTATCATCAGGCCACTAGCAACAACACTGAGGCTCAGAGATGTTGGGTGACTTATCCAAAGACAAACACTAACCCCGGTCTCTCGGAAGACAGCATGCAGCTGGAAAACTGACAGATGCTGATAAAATTTTGAGATTATGAGAAAAGGAACTAGTATCTCCAGGATTTCAGATATGACACAGGGGGAAATAACCTTTTCAATCACACTACAAATTTAAAGGACTTTTTGAAGAGTGCCCACATTTGAAATTAGAAAGGCAGACATGTGTGGGAGGGTGGGGGGGGAGATCAGGGAATAAGCTCAATGTACAGTAATATAGTTGTATGCAAACAAGTATGTATTGTGCACTCTGCACATAAGTGTACCATGTTCACATTTGAAAAGGAGGAGGGGAGAGGGAGGAGGGAAGGAAGAGGAAGAAGGAGGAGAGAAAGAAGAGGAATATAATTCAATTATGCATTATCCAATCTGATTACCTTTAAATTTGAGCACCCTGAAGTTTGGGTTCTAGCTAGCTATGACCCTTGGTCCTTGGTTGTGTTCACATTGGCATACACATATAAGTGTGCACTGGCTCATGTGCACATGCAACAAATATGCAAAATAAAAGTAGTCCTTTATGTTGATGAAAAACATAGCTACAGAATCAACAGGGGGTAAATATCACAATGCTTCCTTCAGGAACCAAGGCTTTGAAGAGCTCAGAGGAGTAAATTTTAATGCAGTGTTCTGTAGTGGAAAGTCTGATAATCCAGCTTCCCTCGTGAGTGTGGGGCACTGAGGTGCGTTCTTTTTGTCAGCAGTCTGATCTCCATGATCAAGCCGAAAATAAGCAATACACAGACTCCTAAGTTCCCATCTGTAATGGTGATCACCTTTTGCACTCACAGACAAGCAGAAAGTGATTTTAATCTTTCCTTCCTTTTGATTCCGGATTTCACAGTGAAGATTTTCTCAGATGCAGGTGGCCACAGAATACCAACCCTAGCTGAACTTGCAGCTCTCAGAAGGGCATGTGCCAATCTGTTTGCCTTTCTATAAAAAGATCTTGGAGGACAGAGGGTAGTATTTAAAGAATATGGGCTGGGCTCAGCCAGTCTGACCAAAACTTGATGAGCTCAAAGTTTAGTGAGAGGGAGGGAGAGAAGGAAGGAAAGTAAGAAAGGAAATGAGGGAAAGAAGGAAGAAAGGAGGGAGGGAAGGAAGGAAAGAGAGAGAGAGAGGAGAGGGAGGAATTACCTCCCACTATAGGAGGTAAGAAAGGTCAGGTGCACAGGGCCAGCACATGTAGAGCTTCTGGTGAGGACCATATCCCACCTGTGTCTCATCATGAAGGAGAAGGAAAAGGTCTACACGGAAGAAGGACTGGGAGGAAGAGGTAGGCTTGCTTCACAGCAACTTCCTTTTGTGGCACCTAAACCAGTCCCTTGAGATCCAACCCCTTCCTGAATGACAGCATGCACTTTCATATATATTTATTTATTCATTTAGAGAGGAAAAGAGAGAATGGGTGTACCAGGGTTTTCTGCTGCTGTAAACCAACTCCAGACACATGGTTCACTTTGGTTGGCCAGCCTTACAGGATAACTAGGATTCAAACCTGGGATATCCACAAAGATCGCCCTCCCACCCCATTCCTTAACAACATTACAATGAGATTCAAATTTCAACCTGAGTCTTGGCAGGGGCAAGTGACAAACAAACCGTGGCAGGATGGAAAATGTGACCATGCAGTCAGGTGACTACATGGTTGAGCACAGAAAGGGACGTGTCCAGGAAGGCCACTTATGAAAAGCGGATGAATGTAACAGAAAAGCAGGGATTTGATTTCCTTCCTGACGATGAGGAAGGAAGGGGAGGAACAAACATTGATGTAGTCAGTTACGCATGGTGGGGTGAACATCCAAGCCAGGCACAGTTTAGGGGAGGAAGGGGTTTATTTCAAGCTTACAAGAGGAAGTTCCATCAGTGGTTGAAGAAGCTGATTCCACACATCCAAGCAGAGAGAGACAACCAAATGGCCCAGAAAACCCAAAAGCAGCAACACTAACGGGGCAGACAGCAGCAGGGATCCTGCTGGAGCTCAGATGTCCCTGCACACTTTGGGGCTGGAAATCAGATCCAACCCCCCCCCCCTCGCCAAGCATACCTTAGGGCTGGTCCTCCAGGATTGGTCCCCAGGGACACCACCTCCATCTAGGGAGCAGGAGACCCAAGTTACAAACTTTAATAAAACACTTGAGTCTAAGGGGAACAAACCTTCAAAGTGTTACAAATGCCAAGGGTGCTGCCAAGGGAGACGCCTCCTGCATTCAGTAAAATCTACACTTGTTCATGGCACTCTCTCACCCTGGGATGCCATCATTCAAGATGAAATACTAACTAAGAGGCCAGTGAACAAACACTGCTTTCTCCCTTCTGAAAAACTAACGCAGCTAGGTGTGGTGGTGCACGCCTTTAATCCCAACACTTGGGGAGGCAGAGGTTGGAGGATCACCATGAGTTCCAGGCTAGTCTGAGACTTCCAGGTCAGCCTGGGCAAGAATGAGATCCTACCTCGAAAAAACAAATAAACAAACAAACAAGCAAAAACCTATAATGTGGATATGGGAAGATGGCTCAGTGAGTCAAGCTTGATGTGTAAGCATGAGAACCTGGGCTCTGAGCCACAGCATCTAGACAAAATGCCAAGCAAGGTGACACATGCCTGTCATCCCAGCATTGAGCCCTGGAGTTCACTGGCTAGTTAGGGTAGCCAAATGGGTGATCTCTGAATTCACTGAGATGCCCTGTCTCAAAGAATAAGGTGGAGAGCGACTGAAGACCTCGGAGAAAGCCAACCGTGAACACATGCACACAAACACATATGCATGTGCACACCCACACATACACATGTGCATACATGTGATGTATTTGTGAAGCCAGTCTTATAAAGAAATTTCTCAAAGAGGCCATAGATTTACTGTGATATTAAAAGTCATAAAAATTATACTTACAGGCTAAGTACTTATATTGAAATTACACACCACCCCATTTATTATATAATCGATACTGATAAAAGAAATGAGGGAGTAAATTGTAGTAGTCTAGCTTAAATCAAATCAATACATTATTTATTGGCAATGATGACATACAAAATGCCACAAAGAAGAAAAGGCAGTGTGGAGGAGGTCCCTGGGCCCAGAGAGTTAAACTGCAGCCTGTACAAAATTCATCCATGCAGTACCAACAATACAGGGTGCCCTCTGGCTTGTGCAAGCAATGTGTGGAAGTAGCCATGAGAGAAAAAAAAATTGGGTTGATGCTGTGATTGGCATGGGCTCTGGAATTAACTTCCTGGAAGTGGATCCCAAAATTCCCCCAGCTTAAAAATGCAGCTGTGTATACAGTCAGTGCCACATGATGATTAAATGGGGAAAATAAAATTGGAAGGAGGGGGATAGATCTATGGTTCTAAAGTTCCCATGAGTCGGATGGAATTGCAAAAAGTGAGAGAAACATTCCTTTCCTACATTCTTCTGATTCTTTTCCTACTAAGAAAAGCATCTACTCTCTCAAATGTTGTGAAAAGTAAAAATAGGGCTGCAGAGATGGCTTAGCAGTTAAGGCACTTGCCTGTGAAGGCTGAGGCCCCAGGTTCAATTCCCCAGTACCCACGTAAGCCAGATGCACAAGATGGCGCATGTATCTGGAGTTTGCAGTAGCTGGAGGCCCTGGAGCATCCATTCTCTCTCTCTCTCTCTCTCAGTAAATAAATAAAATCGTTTTTTCTTAAAGTAAAAATAATAGCTAGGCATGGTGGTACATGGCTATAATCCCAGGGCTTGGGAAGTGGAGGCAGGAGGATGAGGAGTTCTAGGCCAGCATTGTCAATGTAGTGAGTTCAAAGCTAGCCTGGACTACATAAAAGCCATTCTCAAAAAAGAAAAATAAGAAAAACAATAAACTGTCCCCTGTTTTGTTTGCCTACTATGAAAATATCATCCCTTCTTCCCAGTATGGAGAAACTCTAACGCTCTTTTATGAGACCACTTGCTTAATACTCCTTTGTAAGTCTTCATTCTCCACCACTCAGAGTGCAACTCAGGCCTGGCTATTCTGCAGTAAGTTCTTAACATATCCCAACATATAAATTCAATTTGGAGTTTTCACTAGTTAGTACCTCTTGGGGTCATTAAAAATTATTCATTACTTGATTCCAATTTTCTCTCTCCTAGGCTTTGTCACTGCTATTAAGAGTGTTGATCTCTAAAACCAAGAAACTTTCATCTTCGCACATACATCTTTTGTCACTAGTATTATGTCCACCATGATCAAATGGTTTTGGTAAGACTCATTTACACTTCTGGTAGGCAGGCTTCTGAGGTGGCCCCCCAAATTCCTACTCCTGGTGCATATGCCCAGTATAATTATCTCCTCTGGAGTATAGGAGGGACTGTGATATGATGATGGCCAAAAGATTTTGTAAATGTAATTCAGACCCGCTGAATCAGTTCATTCTGAGTTAATTCAGAGATAAATTAACTTTGAGTGGGTCTGACCTTATCAGGTGAGCCCTTAAAAGGAAATAGAGTAGTTTTTTCCCTGAAGCTAGACATTCAAAACCCAAGAAAATTTTACTGCTGACCATTAAAAAAGCAGGCTCTTATGCTGAGAGGGCTTAAGAGGGGAGTCACATGGCAATGAACTTGGAGTGATGGCTGGCTTGTTGCCAGCAAGACAGTGAAACTTTAGGTCCTACAACCACAAGGAAATGTTTTCTCTACAAGGGACATGTTTGGCAGTGGTTTCTTGCCAAGTCACTCCCCTGAGGGTGATCAAACCAGCTGACACCTTGACTGCTGCCTAAGGAGAGATCTCAGGCAAAATATACCGGAATTCAGCCCAGGGAAATGGTGAAATAGCAGAGATACTGTTTTAAGTTAGTAAATTGGAGGGCATTTGTTCTGCAGCAATAGCAATCTAATGTACTGTTTGCCTATTTCCCTGACGCTTTATTTTCTCTTCCAAATTTCTCTTCCTGCCACGCTAACATGCTGTTTGTTCATGGACTCTCGTTCCTCCCATCTCAAAATGGTCTCCAAAGTGACTATGTCTAATTGAATCTGTATAATGAGCATCTCTCTGTGGCTATCTCTACAGTTCTACACTGTTCTCTCGTAAATCTGTTCTGTTCTCCTTGTTGCCTGCTAGTTACCTGCATGCAGCACTATCAAAGTCCCCGCTGGATATACACGAACCTTGGCTCCCTCCCCTGATAGCCCCTCTTCTTGATTAGTATACATCACCAGGAGATCCTTTCTTCTACAATCAGCAATTGGCCAAATCCCCTGAGCATTTAATAAGAGATCACATTCCATTTCCATGAAATCTGGACCCTGAACATTACCGACCTAGCTGTTTACCATAACGGATCAAAAATCAATTTTAGAATCTCTACCTAGTTACCCGTAGGCAAACAGAACTCATACAGCCCCTGGGGAGCACAGGAGGTCTCGAAATCCAATCCATGTACGTTTCTCACCTCATCCCTCTCACTCAGTTGCAATAGGAGGATGATAATGTTTATATCTCCGGGTCACAGTATCTTCATATGGTCACTAGAGAAGGCAGCATCTGCCTCACAAGGCTGGTGTGAGGATTCACTAAAAAAACAAGCAAATATATGGCGCCTGCTTGAGTCCTTCCATGGAATGTCTGGAACCAGACCTGCTTCCTCCTCCATCTTGCAAGCTGAGCAAGGCCTCTACATCCTCAATAGGAATTATCAGGGAGACACTGACCAGTGTTCTACGTTGGAATTTCATGAGGGTGTGCCTGGATCCTCCACCCAGACCATCACGTTTTCAAGAACATTCTCAATATTGCTTGCTTTCACTCTTCTCCCTGAGTGCTCCCTACCAAACTGCAATTGATACTGATGAGGAAATTGCAAGGATTCCAGCGGAAACTTGAAAGCACAGAGGAAGGAGGACAAAGCGGAGGGCTGAGGGAGGTAAGCATGCTTCGTCCACAGTGAAGTCCAGGTGCCTCGTGTGCTCCAGTTAGTCTCAGAGAGCTCTGCAGTCTTCTTGGGACCCCCGTGGCATCACGGAGATCAGCTCCTCAGCAAGGATGGTGACACGCTTCCCACGGGAGGACTGTTCATCTCATCATCAGCCTCGCAAGGAAAATGTCTGGCATGACGAAGACTCCTGGTCTCAAAGGGAAAGAACAAAATAATGGTGGAGCCAGGCAGGCACCGTGGAGCACGCCGTTAATCCCAGCACTTGGGAGGCAGAGGTCGGAGGATCACCGTGAGTTCAAGGCCACCCTGAGACTACACAGTGAATTCCAAGTCAGCCTGGGCCAGAGTGAGACCCTACCTTGAACTCCCCCCAAAATAATAAATAAATAAATAAATAAAGGAATCAAATAATTGGACATATCTGAAAACTTTCAGTGAGCCCACTTGTCCCAATGGTGTAAATAGTTGACAATCTAATGTTCACCTATGACAGCAGAAACCATCTTTATGGGAAAACTTGCCACCATGCCACTAAAGATCTGACGGCGCTGAGAGACCAGGTAACTGAGTCTCTTAGGAAACTCAACCGGCTATCGCTGTCAGCATGTACTGGTGGACCCAATATTATTTCCTGCCAAACACCTTCCATATGACATTTATATAAACTGATCAAGTTATAAAAATTTCGACCAGTGAGGCTGCAGAGATGGCTCAGTGGTTAATGCACTTGCCTGCAAAGCATGATGACCCAGGTTCAGTTCCTCAGTACTCATATAAAGCCAGATGCACAAAGTGGCACGTGTGGCTAGAGGCCCTGGTGAATCCATTCTCTCTTTCTTTATCTCTGTTGGCAAATAAATAAATATTTTTTATTTTATTTTTAATTTTTTCATTTTTATTTATTTCTTTGAAAGCAATAGACAGAGAGAGAAAGAGGCAGATAGAGAAAGAGAATGGGCTTGCCAGGGCCTCCAGCCATTGCAAATGAACTCCAGATGCATGGGCCACCTTGTGCATTTGGCTTATGTGGGTCCTGGGGAATCGAGCCTTGAACCGGGGTCCTTAGGCTTCACAGGCAAGCGCTTAACCGCTAAGCCATCTCTCCAGGCCAATAATTTTTTAAATGTTTATTTATTTGAGAGAGAGAAAGACATGGCGGGGGGGAGAGAGAGAATGGCCTCCAACCACTGCAAACAAACTCCAGACGCATGTGCCATCTTATGCATATGGCTTACATGGGTCCTAGGGAATTGAACCGAGGTTCTTTGGCTTTGCAGGCAAGTGCCTTAACCACTAAGCCATCCCTCCAGCCCAATAAATATTTTTTTAAATTTCAACCAGAAATCAAAGTCAAATTTTTTATTTTGCATGAGTTTGTATGTTGGGCGTGTGTTCTTGTGTACATGTGTGGTGGAAGAGCCACAGGCTGACTGTGTCTGCCTCTCATCCTCTACCTTATTACTGAGTCAGGGTCTCTTTAACCACCTCCTGAGTGCTGGGTTGGCTCAGGGGTAAAACACTTGCCATGGAAGTGTGAGGAGCAAAGTTTGAATCCACAGCACACGTGTAAAGAGCGGGTGGGCACGGTGGCCCTCCTGCAAGGCAGGACTTCCACTGCACAAACTCTCAATGTAGGGCACTTATTTGACGCACCTCACTTCTGAGAAAACTGTATCCCCCACAGCTTGTCCTGTTTGGCTGAAAGTTGCTGTCAAGAGCTGGGTGGTTGTTTACTCTTGCTTCCTAAGTTGCTGTTATACTGTTGACTTAATATTTTTTTTTTTTTTTTTTTTTTTTTTGGTTTTTCAAGGGAGGGTCTCACTCTGGTCCACTAGAATTCACTATGTAGTCTCAGGATGGCCTTGAACTCATGACGATCCTCCTACCTCTGCCTCCAGAGTGCTGGGATTAAAGGTAGGTATGCACCACCACAACTCACTGTTTTGTTTTTTGTTTTTTTTTTTTTTTGAGACAGGTGTCATGTAGTGCAGTCTGACCTCCTTGATTTCTGCCTCTACCTACCAGGTGCAGGGGTTGTAGGTATACTCCACCACGCCTGATTCTCGGATTCCCTTCACCTCCTGATTGTCAAGGAATAATGGATGGTACAGCGGGAGGGCAGCTCTGCCTACCTGAAGTCCTCCATGGCTCCTCCCCGCTCATCTCCCAGTCAGGGCCGAGCTGTGTGTGTGACACGTGGTCTCTTCTCTTCTCTGAGAGTTTTCTTTGGATTTTTCCTCCAGGCCATTTCCTTCTCCCACCCAGAGTTTCCCGAACGGCAAAGCTTCAAATAGTATTTCAGTATATGGCTCAGTTATTATTTAAAATGGTTATTTCCCACTTTACTGGTGGAAGAAGAAAGGAAGATAACGACTTGAACATCCTGCCTGAGGCCACAGACCTGTCACAACTGTCACTTCTCTCTGGTCCCTAAGCAAAGGCTCTTGCTCCGGGCCCTGGCTTACATAGTTCTCTGCTGAAAATGCCCGTCCAACTTGCCTTCTCCTGGGCATGCAGGATCTCTAATGTCTGGTACAGTCTTTTCTCCCAGAGACAAAATTCGTCATAGCCAAAGTTCCTTGCTGACACTATTAACTGTTAACGCCTGTGTTCACTCCACTGACACACACCTCCTTAAAGACAGGGCCCAGTACAGTTCTTGGAACATGGGGCGGGTAGCCAGCATATGGGTATAACTCCATCTGGATACAACTGGCAAATCTAGATAGGTACTTGTCACAAACAAAAAGCAGGACTAGGGGATGGCTCAGAAGTTAAGAGTGCTGGCAGGGCCAGAGAATCTTTGAGATTGATCCCCCTAGGACCCATGTAAACAGCAGGGCATAGCCAAACATATCTGTAACCCTAGTCCATGTGTATGTGGCGGGGGTAGGGGATGGGCAAGACTGGGGGACTAGAAAATCGCTGGGGCTTGCTAACTGAAAAACAGCAAATTCTGGTTGAGGGAGAAACCCTATGTCAAGGAAATACACAGAAGAGGTAGAGAACAGCACCAAAGTCCTTCTCTGGCCTTGGTGTGCATGCATGTGCATACACACATTCAGATGCCACCCATAAGCATGCACACATCACACCACACTCTGTGCACACATGACAGAACAGTAAAAGGCAGAGCTCGGGTGAAGATGCACATGATCGTGTGTTTATCAATCTCATCGCCTAAGCTATGCTGATGGATGAGAGCACAGGTGTATACATCTCTATGACACTGGATCTTTAAAAAAATATTTTATTTGAAAGCAGAGAAAGATAAAGAGAGAATGGGTGTGCCAGGGCCTCCAGTTGCTGCAAATGAACTCCAGTTCCATGTACCACTTTGTGCATCTGGCTTTGCATGGATACTGGGGAATTGAACCCACACTGTAAGGTTTGACAGGCAAGTGCCTTAACTGCAGAGCTGGCTCCGGACAGTTGATCTTAACCAGAGGTTCCTCTATTAGCTCTTGAAGATGGCTTGTCAGGACTTCATAAACTCAAAACCAACAGTAGAATAAAGACCTCCTTACAAACAAATATAATTCTAATTTTTATAGCTAAGCACCTGAACAGGATTAAAGTGTCCTTAAGAAGTATCCTTTGAATAGCAATAGCATCTGGTTGTTACAGCTGGCTCAGTTCTTCTGGGGATAACATTTGAAATAGGAATAAAATTATAAATTTACAAGTTTCTGTACTACCAATGTGCCCATCTTGGATTTTGCTACCAACATCACACTACCTATCCTTTTTTATATTTCATATGATTTTTAAAATATGCATTTTGATATTGTCTACATTCATAAAACAAGGTCAAAAGAGTTCAAAGCACTTGCTGGAAGAATTGTTCAGCAATGCATTGTTTGTTGTATTTTATTTCATTGTGCTGGAATATGAACACTCAGCATGAGATGTACCCTCTTACAGTTTTAAGTGCACAACACAGTATTGTGACCTGCATGCACAATTCTTCTCAGCTGACTTCTTGAGCATGTTCAAGCTGCATACCTGAAGCCACACCGGGTGAATGGCAGCTCTCCATCTGCTCTCTCCCCACCCGCTAGAAACCTCAGTTCCACCATTCACATGAATAAGGCTCTCGGAAATGCCTTACACAAAAGAAATACCTGCAGATTCCTCCTGAGATGAACTAATTGCTCTAAATACAATGCTCCAGCTTCACCCAGCTTTCTCTTAAGGCTGAATCCCCTGTCTTTGTTAAGGTTAAATCACATTCCCATTGTATGGATACGCCGTGTTCTCGCCCTGACGTTATCCATGGGTGGACAGCTAGGTTGTTCCCATACGTCAGCTTATGGAACATTATTGCAATGGTAATGAGATTTCTAATATCCCTTTCCACACTTGGATTTCAATTCTTTACAAACATACTCACAAATGGGAGGGCTGAATCATGTAGTGATTCTAGTTTTCATTTTTTTTTTTTTTGTAGGAACCATTAGACTGTTTTCCATAGTGATTGAAATAGTTTGCATTTTTACTGATGCTGTATGAGGTTTCCAATTTCTCTGTAAACTCACCAGCATGTTATTCTACTTTTTGAAATTTTATTTATTAGAGAGAGAGTGAGGCAATAAGAAGCAGAGAGAGGGAGCGAGGATGAATGAGTATGAGCATGCCAGGGCCTCCAGTCCCTGCAGATGCTTGTGCCACCTTGTGTATCTGGCTTTATGTGGGTACAGGGGAATCAAACTCAGGCTGTCAGGGCTTTGCAAGCAAGAGCCTTTATGTGCTGAGCCATTGCCCCAGTCTTTATTCTACTTTTTTTTTGTTGTTGTTGTTTTTGTTTTTTGTTTGTTTGTTTTGTTTTCGAGGTAGGGTCTCACTCTAGCCCAGGCCGACCTGAAATTCACTCTGTATTCTGAGGGTGGCCTCAAACTCATGGCGATCCTCCTACCTCTGCCTCCTGAGTGCTGGGATTAAAGGTGTGCGCTACCACACCAGGCTCTATTCTACTTTTAATACATAGATAACAATAATCCTAAGAGGTCACTGTGATTTTTCCTGTATGATCAGTGGTGTTAAACATCTTCTCATATGCTTGCTTGCCATGTGTAGCAGACAGCTTCAGGATTGCTGAGATGAACTTCCAGACCAGGCACAGTTATAGAGGAAGGGATTTATTGAAGCTTACAGATCCAGGGGAAATTCCATCATGGCAGAAGAAGCTGGCCTGCCTTCACAGGACCAAACACAGAGAGCAAAGCCACAAGCCACAAGCCAAAGGCCACACAGCACAGCACACTTCAGGAGCTCCAGCTAGGCACATTTTGCATATCTTTAGATTGAAATCTCAAACCCACCACCACACCTTAAGATCCGCCCAGTGATACTGCCTCCAGCCAGGTGGTTGCAGATGCAACTGTAAACTAATAAAACACTGAATATATTGGGGGACATCTATTCAGACGACCACATTATAATCCCAAGAGGTCACTGTGATTTTTCCTTTATGATCAGTGGTGTTAAACGTCTCCTCATAAGCTTGCTTGCCATGTCACGTATGTTCTTTGAAAAAGTTCTAAGTCAGTTTTTTAAAATCAGGTTATGAGCTACTACTAGTTCTGTGTATTAATTTCTCACTAGAATGTGGTTTACAATGATTTCCTCCTTCTCCACGGGTTTCCTTCCCACTCTGATTGTTTCATTTGCATGTTAGTTTGATACAGTCCCTTGACCTGTTTTTGATTTTATTTATGTCATATCCAAAACTCACTGTGTGAACCAATGTTTTCCACATTTACAATATGCATTGTTCAAGCCTGGCATCAAATCTATAGTCCACTGTGTGTGTGTGTGTGTGTGTGTGTGTGTGTTTTAGGTATGCTGTAAGTTAAGGACATTGGCTCCTTAAATAATTTCTTTAATGATGGCTAGTGGGAACTGTTCACTTCATCCGTTTCCTCCAATTCCCTCTCCATGTGCATCCCCCTCTGGGAATGTGTACCAGTTGAGCCTTTGCTGACAGTGCACTCCTTGGATAGTAAATACGGCTTCTTCCACATTTCTCCTGACAGCAGGGTGAGACCCATCATGCTAACCCAGTCTTCCACAGGGAAATGGGAGTGATCCACTGGCATTTCCCCATCGCCATACACCCTGTCAGATCTACATTACCTTGCCTCCACTTCAGGATTTAATAACAGATCCAAACTGTCTTTTCTCTAATCCCTTGTCAAACTTACACTGGTATTACTCAGAATAAGTGCTACCTTCATCCCAAAGAGATACCAGAAGGAAGAATTTCCCTTCAATTAACTCCTACATTTTAGCTATTGATTATTTTGAAACATTCACTTTATAGTGTATTACACAGTCCTGCTACATAAAAGTTCTTTTTAATTCTATACCCACTCCTGCCCACCCTCTATACTCATCATTTTGACACTTCGGGGTGTCATTTTGGTAACGACATTTTACTATGTTCATAGTTAAAGCAAAGGAAAGAAGTCTCATTGGCAATAGTTATTCTCTCCTGTAACACGTACGAGACATTTTTTCCCCTTGGTTTATTTTACACAGCCTCCAAACAAGTAAACCCAAGAGTGAAATACAAAGTGTCCTTGGCTTTATCATCTATGCAGCCCACCAGGTAACTGGCCCAGTGCATGATGAAACTGTCCTGAATGGACAGAATCAATGGCATAGGAAGGAATCAGTGGACCATCACAGGAACACCTTGTCTGTACCCGTCACTCAGCAGCAAGGTGAATGTTTAGGCCCCCAGCAGGCAACCACCTTCCATGTGCCTTCCTCTTGGATTTCTGCTGAAGCCAAGGCTGTCCAGTCCATGTCAGCCTTCAGCTAAAGCCTCTGAAGGAACTACATGCACAGATGCGCAGCCCTTTAGAGACATTCACAATGGGTGTGCGGATACAGCCACCAGAGCTTCAGGGAGTCTACCCTGGAAGTGACAGTTACTCAGGACAACTCTTACATGAAAAATTCAGATACGAGAGCAAAGTAGTTTTTCTAACAGCCCTCCTGACATGGTCTAGGTATGGATGTAGCTTTGGGAAATTAGATTGTCCACGATGCAATAGAAATGACTTTGTTCACCAACTTGGTTTATGAAGAATGGTGTTGAAATATCAAGTGATGTTTCGTTTCATAGGGAGAAGGAGGGAGGGCAACAAATACCGTCAGGGCAGATGAAAGCTAAGACCTCCTTTGGTTCCTGTTCAAGATGTAGTTCAGTGCCACATGGAGTTAGGTTGATTCAGTGTTCTGCCCCCAGCATACGCTGTGTGTGTGTCTACTACAGACATACACGAGCTTGCCCTCGTCTCTTGGGGCACTGCTGTGGAGAAAACAGACCAAACCTTCTGCTCTCGTGGAGCTGATATCTTTTCATTACATAGCTGCAATCCAAAAGGTTCATATTTTCACTTTTAACTCAGCTGAAATTTTATTCAGTTTCCCACTGCCTATCAAATCATCTTTAATAAACGTTTGCCTCATACCTGAGAAAAGCGCCAATGGTATAAGATTCTTTCAAACTGTCCTTCCTCTTCACAGCTGCACTGACTACAGAAAGAGTGTTTGTTTATTTATTTATTTATTTATTTATTTATTTATAATCCAAGTACGAGTAGGGGTAGTAGAACTTGTGTCTCCGCTTCTGTCCTTGCCTGTTTGCTCTTACTTCTCAGAATATCCATCTTGCTCCCTCGCTTGCGGACAAGGCTCATTGAAATCCCATGCACATGCACAGAACTCAGCTTTACTGAAATTTTGCCAAGTGGCAGTGCAAGCAAGATGATCATACATCTTCAAAACCCACCATGAATGCTTTGGCACCAGTACATTTCAGATCTGTGGGCAAGACTGCTGCAGCCTGGTGAGGGTTTTTCTAAATACATTCTGAAGACAGTGGGTGTGTGTGTGGGGGGGATGGAGAACCAGATTTTCAGTGGAAAGGAAGTGATAATATATCCAAACTATTAATAAAAAGTGTAACAGAGTGTTCTGTCTATGACTGCCAGCGACTTACAGGACACAATGGAAAGGGCTCATCGTCCATCCA
Organism: Orientallactaga sibirica; assembly: GCA_036365145.1. Taxonomy (NCBI): domain Eukaryota; kingdom Metazoa; phylum Chordata; class Mammalia; order Rodentia; family Dipodidae; genus Orientallactaga; species Orientallactaga sibirica. The sequence goes on from JAEOAD010000046.1 coordinate 8,147,100, forward strand.
TTTGTTAAAAACTTACTAAATCCTTTGCCGATTTCCAGTGTCCCAGGCGCTGCTCAGGGATCACATGGACCAGGGATTTCCACTACGAGTTCACAGCCACAGTGAGCAGTATCCAGAAATGTTACACTGTCCTGGGACACATACCAATTATAGGAATAGACTTCAAAGGATGAAACGCTATTCAGCTAACCTTGACCAAGTGATCAGCAAGCTTGACCAGTTCACCTTGCTCCTAATAAATGTCCGTGTAGGTTTCCTCACTGACTTGCACAGGTTGCTAAAAAGTCTCATGACTCTTTTACCATATATTCTTCCTTCAAAGTATGTAACCAGTTCCCAGAAAGTGAGCCCACCCATCTAGTGCTGGAAATTGCTACATGAGCTACTGGGGGCAAGTGGTCAACCAGGGCATGAGCAAGCAGAGGTCTAAGCTACTCAGAAGCAACCAGCCTGACAAGAAGCACACAGCAGTGCAATGGTGCCACGCAGCCTTGGTGGGTAACCAATGGCTCTTTGATTGGCTGAGAGATCTGCTCAGTGGAAAGGAAGCCATATCTTGAGCTGGGAACCAGGTCAGAATCCAATGGCAACAACAAGCCTCCATTAGTCTTTCGCTAAAAGAGGGGCTTCATCCATCAAAATCTCCCCTCAATTGATAACTTATCCTATTTAACCTATGCTGACTTCACTCTCCATGGAGAATCTGTTTTTCCTTTTCAGAAAGAAATGAAATCCAAAGAAATAAACTACCCCTTGTATCTCAGTCAAGACCCAGGTGAAACCACAGAGGAAGTGGGGAGACGAGCAAGAGCTGCTTCCACAGTGAGCCTGACAGTTAGCACCAGGGTGAAGGAGACAGACGCTGAGGATACTCAACACATACCAAAGCAGAGATCCAGAGGCTCCTAAGAGCTCATCACTGAAGTAGACTTAGAACACACCTAGCAAGACTCAAGGAATTTTGCTTAAGAGAAGGCAGAAAGATGGTAGGAGCCACAAGTTGGGACGTCATGCCCAGAGGCATAGCCTCCCTCCAGTAACTGACTGCCGCTCCCATAAAACGTAACCCACAACCCCATGGAGAATACCAGCAAAGCCCCTGAGATGGGCGCCCAGTGGAATGGGGGCAGAGATGAGGGAAGAGATGGTGTGAACACATGATGTGTCCATACAAAGTATGTTCTTAATTTTTAAAAATCCTATATTTAAAAAAAAAAAGTATGTTAAGAGAGCGGATGGAATCTCCACTCATTTAATAATGAAGTACTTCATGAACGAATCATTTGAAAAGTGGGCTGGAAGGGGCTGGACAGATTGCTTAGTGGTTAAGGCACTTGTTTCCAGAGCCTAACAACTTAGGTTCAATTCCCCAGAACCCACATAAACCAGATGCACAAAGTGGCACATGCATCTGGATTTCGTTTGCAGTGGTTAGAGGCCCTGGCACACATTCATTCTCTCTACCCCCTCCTTCTCTTTGTCTCTCTTTCTCTCTGCTTACAAATAAATAAGTAAAGCTTTAAAAACAAGTCATAAATGAGGCTCTTACTATGACAAAAGCAATTCCATGTGGTTGAAAATGAAGTGGGGTGGAGAAAACAGTAAGATCTTTAAAGCAAAATTTATCATTTCATCCTCATAACCTCATCACCATTCTCCTGAATTTTTTCCTTTATGATGATGCTTCCTTGAGAGAACAGTCACAAGAGGGAAAAAATCATTTCACCTCCAGAGAATACAACACACATACATGTTAAAATAGCCAGATGCAAAGTGAGTAAAAACTAGGTTGTTTACTGTCTTAGAAAAGTCTTTGTTGTAAATCTTAAGCCAAAACATTCCTAGAGAGTAAATATTTGATGTGTGACAGTATAAAGTACTATCTTTTCAAAAACAACTTATTTTATGATGCAACCAATGATGTCTTTAAATAGCTTGACTTTCTGTTCATCTATCCTTCATCTTCTTAAAGTTGATTTGTTTTTTCCAAATTTCACTATTCTTATCCATTATCCTAAAGGCCATTTGTTCTCACAATCATTTCTTAAAAAAAGATGTGAATTTATTTTCCACAAAGGGGTGGAATTCCCTGACAGCCCAATTACTTTACCACATAGCTAAGGTAACTGAAACATCTTCCTCATTATAGCATGCACACTTTACAAGGGACAGATGCTCTCTGGCAGAGAAACAGGACAAGATGTGGTCAACAGAAGAGAAAATATAGCGCCCATGCTCATACAAAAAACTTTGCCTTCTCACTCAAGTGACAGGTCATATGATCTTTCTGGCTGAGACTAGAAAGTTCTACGACACACCAATGCAACATTTGCCTGTATTCTAGCCCTGCCACACACGTAGTTATCACAGCCCTTCTTGGTGCTCCATGTGAACCACCACCAGTCCTCTGGAGAAGTTGGATCAAATTCTAAAGCATACATGTGTCATTTTAAGAATCTGGTGAAATATTTTTCAGGGACCCTGCTACAGAGATTCACATTCAGCAGGTCTGTATGGGATTGTTGCAGTTAAGTTCACAATGGTGGGATGAAACCCCAAAAGCAGATGACGGGAGGACATGGTTTCATCTAGCTTATAGTCTCGAGGGGAAGCTCCAGGAGGACACGCTGCTGGACATCACCTCTGCCACAGCAGGTGGAAAACAGCAGCAGGAGAGTGAGCCAAGCTCTAACAAGGGGGAGCTGACTATAACACCCCTAAGCCCATCCCCAAAACACACTTCCTCAGCACCAACTCCCAAATTGCCATTAGCTAGAGACCAAGCCTTCAAAACACAGGGGACCTCTGATTTGAACCACTACAGGCACTCATTAATTTCCATTTCTAACCTACTTAGAAGTGGTGACATGCTCACCTGAGACTCACACTTTGAGAATCACATGAAGAGGTACTCAACCTTTGGGCTTATGGACATGACTTTGTCCATTATAAATGCGTTTGGCAGGATTCACAGCTGTCCTGGGACACATGGTGCTCACAGGGAAAGGCTAGACACACCTTCCTAAACTACTTAGATGCAAAATCACCCAGGGTAAGTGTATCAGAGTCTCTATATCCAATCCTTTTCCTGGGTTAGTAAAACCTGATGTTTTGAGAAGCTCTTAGAAGATAGTCCTTAGAAAAAGGACTCGCATGGCTTCAATGGCAGGCGATCCTCTTTTATAGAAAGAAGAAAGAAATGGAACTTGATGTAATGGCTCCTTGCCTGAACCAAGAATTAGCCGAGTCTGGTTTGTGAAGGCCTATCTCATTTCTAAACCCATATCATCTAAGAGAGCTGTGAATGCTCTGGGTCAAAAACTGCACGCCGGACATTCCCAGGAAGCCACTCACAAGGCCAAGTGTAATTTTATTTAAACCTGTCTGAACTCGCTCCTCTGGCCCTCAAGATTTTCTCTCTTGCAAAAAAAGAATTCCAAGACACACACACTCACTCACTCCACATCAGATTTCACCAAACCTGCAAAATTTAAAGCAAAAGATCCAAGCAAAAAACCCCACGCAGTTAAGTTCACAAAGTCATTTCTTACCCCTCTACACATCCTCCTCTACAAAGTTAAAAAAAAATCTAGGATTATAATAACCACTCTTTAATAACTCCCCAAAACAACACACACCCCCAACCCACATTGCTGGGGCTGGGGAAATGGCCTAGTAGTTAAAGGCACTTGTTTGCAAAGCCTGCTGTCCAGGGTTCCATTCCCAAGTCATACCCGTAAGCTGGAGACAAAAACAGTGGTATAAGTATCTGGTGTTGGTCTGCAGTGGCAAAAAGCCCTGGAAAGCATGTGCATGCACATGCGCGGGCACCCACATTCACACACACACACACACACACACACACACACACACACACACACACAGGCAAATAATTTTTTTAAATCCATGCCTTAAGCCGGGCGTGGTGGCGCACGCCTTTAATCCCAGCACTTGGGAGGCAGAGGTAGGAGGATTGCCATGAGTTCAAGGCCACCCTGAGACTACATAGTTAATTCCAGGTCAGCCTGGGCCAGAGTGAGACCCTACCTCGAAAAACCAAAAAATAAAAAATAATAATAAAAAAATAAATAAAATCCATGCCTTGTGTGTGCCTATCAACATGGTATTACTTGGCAGACAAACCAACCAAATAAATTCCAACATGAACAACAATAAAATAGACATGGAAAAAAGCAGCAGCAAGTTAAAATTTCTACAGTACAAATTTGTAATATACTTTAACATATTAGTCAGAAAGCCAGAAGTGAGGGAAGACACAGTGGGCGCTGGAGGAGGGCCTGAGAGGTCTACCCTTAGCTAAAGCGAAAACTGCGGCCCAGACCAAAGTCTAAATCTGATTGATTCTCTTCTCCATTTCTAAGCCTTGGCTTATTTGTTGATATGACCAGGGACAGTAAGTTGAATTAAAAGTGTTATAGTCAGCTTCACATTGCTGGGACGAACATCCAGCCAGACACAGCTTATGGAAGGAAGAGGTTTATTTCAGTTTACAAATCCAGGGGAAACTCCCTCAATGGCAGAAGAAGTTGCTTGTTTCCATACATGCAAACTGAGAGAAACAACCGCAGCAAGCAAACACCAACACCAGCAAGCTGGAACCACCAGAGCTCAAACTGAACTCTGCACACCTTTGGGCTGGAATTCAGATCCTCCCCCACTGACACCTCCTCCAGCCAGATGCCTAGAGACCCAAGTTACACATTTAGTTTTAATAAAACACCTGAGACTGAGGCCAGACATTTATACTATCACATTCAAATGACCACAAAGCGCTATGTGTGAAAAATTATAAAGACTCTAAATGAGAGATTCTACCATCAAAGAATGTCAAACTGCTACCTTCTAGTTGCTGAGATAAAGCACTCAACCAAAAGCAGTGGATGGGAGCAAAGACTTTATGGTGGCTTACAGTCTCAAGGGGAAGCCCCGTGAAGTCAGGGGAAAACACGGCATGAGCAGAGGCTGGACATCACCTCTGCCACAGCAGACCCCTAAGCCTGCCTCCCCAAACATACCTCCACCAGCTAGACTCCACCTCCCAAATTTCCATCTGCTGGAAACCAAGCATCCAAAACACAGGAATTTATGGTGGACAGGTGATTCAAATCATCACGGGCAGGTAGTCTGAAATGAGAAGCTTTGGGGGTAACTCAAATTTGCCCGGTGTCTGAAAGGGTTCAGCGCCCCTGTGATGTGTGCACACACCCAGTGTAGTTTGAAGGTTGGTAATATTGCATCATATCCCTTAACTTTCATGGGTATTGCATGGAAATTATTTTTCTCCTCAGCCCTGTGAGGCTATCGGAAAGTGTTTTTGCTTTGCAGCAACTTTCTTCTCAGCCTGACACATTACAAGGAACTCAAGAGAGAGAGAGACAGACAGACAGACAGATACAGAGACAGAGACAGAGACAGACAGAGGAGAAGCAGAGAAAGGGGGAAATTTGCACAGAGATACAAAACGTGCTGAGCTTACGCTCGTATGGCAAGCCTGTCGTCTTCCTAGCTGCTGGTCCTTCTGAATCCTAGCTGCTTTTCCATGTTCAAACCTCAACATCGGTCTTTGCTTACTCAGGAGCCCACGGTGTCATTTATGGTCTCGGTGTGATCTTTTGCCAGGTTTCATGGCTGTTCATCCAAGGCCCATATTGACATGGCTGGTGAAGGGCGAAGCAGCGATGTGAATATCAACAGTTCACTCCACACATTCCTGTTCTTGGTTTTCTTAGAAACCCTTTTACGTCCTTTACATTAGGCGTGCTTTACATTCTGTCAACATTGGGCTTTTCCAAACACATTGAGTTTTTTCAAAAATGCATTGGTTGTCACAAACCACTCCAACACTGTCACAAGCAGAAGTCCCAGGGCTAAATAGTCATATAACCACATCCTGAGGAAACAGTGTTCTCATTCTGAAATGTGAGGTCCAGAGTCAGGCTTAATATTTAATTTACATAAATCACATAGGAATTATTTTGGTAAGACTGACTAAAACCATGACAGGATATATCCATATATCCCCATCCTAAACAAGACATCAACTAGCACTTTTGGTCCCTTTAAGATAGATATGTCATGCAATTTTTTACAGTTTGTCAACAGCCCTAAAAAGAAATTTCAAGTAACCATAAATCAGTGTTACAGTTTGAAGTACTTGAGACGCTCTAGATAAATATTTGATGATAAATCACACTGGGCAGAGGAACCGTTTCATCTAATATAGCAATATAAAATCAGTGCTAGCCATCCACCCTTATGCTAATCGGGGAGGTAGATGAGAATGTGGCCGACAGAGGACCACTCCACAGCTATCCGAAGCAAAGGCATGCAGTGTTTTGTGGGGGTGCCTCTGAGGTCAAACTCTGTGCACCTCAGGGAATCCCAGCTGACATATGGACAATGAAACACCAAGTTATCCCTGTTAGAACAACTTAGCTCCAACTGGGTCATTTAATATTCGTAAATTTTCACCTGCAGAATAAAGTATAAGAGTGATGAGAAATTCCCTTTACAGAAACATTAGACGTTCTGGAGAGACGGCTTAGTGGTTAAAGTGCTTGCCTATGAAGCCTAAGGACCCAGGTTCGATCCTCCAGATCCCACGTAAGCCAGATGCACAAGGTGGTGTATGTGTCTGGAGTTTGTTTGCAGTGGCTGGAGGCCCTGGCGTGCCCATCCTCTCTCTCCCTCTCTTTCTCTCTCCCTTGCTCCCTGTCTCTAATAAATAAATAAAAATAAAATACTTTAAAAAAAATAATGGACTCTCCAAATAGTGCCCTGTCAGGATGTCTGTCAAAGATTTAAAGAACTCTCTCTACCACACGGGTGGCTTGAGAAGATGAGAGGACTCAGAATGGCTCTGTTCATGGTGGAAGCTGATGGAAATTTCTCTATGATTTTAACCGAGTACAGTAGCAGAGCCTTGTTGAGAGGGTTCCAGAATCTTCCTGCACATGCATATGTGTTTCAATATTACCAGAAAACACCCAGGCACTCAAATAACAGGGGTGTGGAAAGAAATCAGAAAACGTAGCCTAAAGGCTGGGCCATAGCTCAGTAGATAAAGTACTTGCTTGCAAACAGGAGGTCGCCACAACCCACAGGGAAAACAGCCAGGTGTGGTGGAATGCGCTTGTAATTCCAGTCCTGGAGAGGTGGAAATGGACAGACCCCTAGGGCTCATTGGCCTGACCTAACTGGTGAGTTGACAGTCAATGAAAGACCCAATGTTGGGGTTGGGAAGATGGCTCAGCAGTTGAAGGTGCTTGCTTGTGAAGTCTAATGACCTGGGTTTCAATGCCCAATGCCCATGATGCAAAAAGGTGGTGTGTGTTGATAGATTCTGGTTGTCCTTGGTCCTCAACACACAGTGTTAAAAAGAAAAGAGTGGACAGCACCAGAGGAACACCGGGCAGGGATGTCATCTAGTTGCCACATCCACATCCACATCCACATATTTGCATGTACACCTGCATTCCCACACCCACCTCCACATACAGAAACACACACATGAAAGAACAGCTTAACCAATTGCTTGATTTTTTTTCACAGCTACTAAATTTTAAGATTGAGTCACAATAAAATATGCCCAAAATAATCAAAATTAACTTTTCCTTGGTATGCCAAGGATATCATATGAACTCAAACCATATTTTTAAAAAAAAAAAAAAACCTTTGAGGTAAACTCACATTTTTATAAAAGAGGGAAATGAGGCACAGAGTGGCTTAGGAATTTACTCAAAGGCAGGTAAGTGGTAGAAAAATCAACCAGCGACTAAGTCCCAGGGTATCCCATCAAAAGCTCTTACCAAATCGCTTCTCTGGCCTCTCGGACCGCATTGATCATTTTAATGTCTACCTGCATATTCCCCACACTTTCCTAATGTGACTGTCGATTACAGGACGGGACCTTCCTTGGTTATTCTTAAGTTAGATGTAAAATTAATGACAACCTGGGAGCCGTGCTTCTGCCTAGAACATCTCACTAACAACATGGTTTATGAAATCTTTATATCTACTTGAAATAAATGTGTTTACGAAGTATTGCCAGGAAGCTCATATTCTGTTGATATTACACTCAGGCAGTATATGTTGCTGTAGTGCTAAGAAGCCTTTAATACAGGAAATCTTTCCATCCTAGCAATTTACTAACTCTGGAAAATGAAGCCCCTGGTCTATTCCCTTTTACAAGTTTCTAACTTTCCATAAAGGACACTCACTTGACATAGAAAGGGTGGGAAAGTTCCAGATATTGCCCCTAGACTCTCCTCCCTCCATGTTGCTGTTGAGTACTACTGTGGAGAATAAGGGCCTCTGAGGAGGCACAAAGATGTGTTGATCAGCCGGAAACCTCACAGTATAGCTGCACATCGTGGTCCATGCCAATCAACTCAGCACTTGGGAGGCTGAGGCAGGAGGATTGGGGATTCCAAGCCAACCTGGGGCCACATTGTGAGAATGTGCCTCAAAAACAAACAAACAAACAAAACATGAAAAAGCAACTTTGCAAATGTTTGCTTCAGTGAACATGTATGAAGTATGGAAGCATGAGAACGGCACTGTGGCAAGTGAACAAAAGAGAGTGCCTGGGTCTCCTTGACGCAATGACTGTGACAAGCTGCCTGCGCATGCTCTTAGGAAGGTGGCACTGTGAAGGCGCTTGGAGGCTCCTCAGTCATAAGGGGACATGCACGCACGCACGCACACGCACATCTAAGTTTCCAAGAGCAACGCTATGTGTCTTCTGCAGATGCCAAGGAGTATGTGGAGTGACAAAGCAGAAGAGAAAATGTACCAAGGATCCCAGAGGAAGAAGGGCAGGGAGGAGATGTCTGGGTTGCCATAGTGACAAGAGAGGATACAGCAGTCTATGTGAAAGGGCTAGGAGGAAGAGGAAGGTGGACACAAGCCACCAGACTCGGTCCTGGAGCTTCTAATGCCATCACAGGGTAAGCACACAATGTCGAGAAGAAATAGCAGGAGAACAGCATGTGGCAGAAAACACCTATGTACATGCAACATAAACCAAAACACCAGAAACGTCATCTGTAATTAAATAGAAACCTGGTCATTAACAGCGTGGTGAAGGTATGTTCCCCCACTTAATGACAGGGGTCACAGCTTTTCAGCAACCTGCCAAGGGTCCAGCCCAGGGGATGAGGAGGCCGCTTGGGAGTACTTGACTGCAAAGCCTAGAAACCTGGGCTGTGCACCAGCACCCATGTAAAGCCAGGCACAAAAAGTAGAGCAAGCATCCAGTGTGTGTTTGCAGCAGAGAGAGACCCAGGCACACCTACACACACACACATACACAAACACCCAGAAATAACTAACTAGAAATAATTAAAAATAACTCAGGTCTATGTAAAGCACAAATGCTAGGCAACCAGGTTCACAGAGGGTCTGTGGACTAAGGGTTTCTGCTCAGTGACCACCTGCAACGCAGCTCTCTCTCTCTCTCTCTTTCTTTTACAATATTTTATTTATTTATTTGAGAGATAGAGGAAGAGGCAGAGAGAGAGAGAGAATGGGCACGCCAGGGTCTCCAGCCACTTCAAACAAACTCCAGATGCATGCACCCCCTTGTGCATCTGGCTTACGTGGGTCCTGGGGAATCGAACCTGGGTCCTTAGGCTTTGCAGGCAAATGCCTTAACCGCTGAGCCATTTCCTCAGGCCCTCTTAACTGTCTTTATCCAATCTAAAATATTGAGGCATGTCTTTCTCTTTTTTTGTTTTTGTTTTTTTTTTTTTTTTTTTTTTTTTTTGGTTTTTGTTTTACAAGGTAGGGTCTCGTGATAGCACAGGCTGACCTGGAATTCACTATGTAGTCTCAGGCTGGCCTCGAGCTCAGGGTGATCCTCCTACCTCTGCCTCCTGAGTGCTGGGATTAAGGCGTGCGCCACCACGCCCGGCTAGAATATGTATTTCTATGAAGGAGAGCGTTATTGTGCTTAGATACACTAGGGGAAAAAATCCAAAAAAAAAAAAAAAAAAGATCAAATGGAGTGTCTACATTCCAACACTTTGTTAGTAGCAACTATTTGCAAGAAGTGAGATCACAGCGGACTTGGTCAATATCCTTCAACATCACTTGGCCTTCATCAGAAAGAGAAGAAAACTAAAAAGTTAAAATGCAACTTTATGTTCCCCTCATTGGGCAATTCGGTTATTCAAGATGATTCAGAAAAATCTACATAAAGACAGGCGTGACAGAGTCAGAAGGAGAAGTTACTGAGGATTAAATAATGTAACTTGATTGCTAACATATGTATGGTGTATCATGAAACAATCTCTTCATGGAAAGCGGAGGAGGACATGTGTTCCCACTGGGTACTAGGCTTCGACTTTTTCCTGGGAAAACTCCAGTTTCTTGGGGCCCATTATTTCAATCGTCTGACAGCCAAAGGCAGAGGCACAAGTGTCTCTTTAGAATATCTTCCATCCTGCCAGGCCCAGTACAGCTGGAGCTATTCTAACAATGTGGAGAAAGAGAGAAGCAGACCTCAGTGACAAAGGGCTGCCCGTGAAGATGACTGAAAGAGAGCTTTTACGCCAACCTGGGATGCGTGGACCACACTGCTCCAAATGAAGCTGGAAAGCTCGTGTTTGTCCACGAGTTTATTTGCTCAGCAGGAAATCAATGAGATACCATGCTTTTCATCTATATTTCTGGGAGATTTCGCGTATAAATGAATGTCCAAGCCAGGAGGAAGACAGGATCTCACCAGTTATCTTCATTGTTGGCTCTGCATAAATGAATTCAGGGTGCAAAGTACAGCCAAGAAATGTAGCAGTAGCAGCCACACTTTGTAAGAAAACCAGTGATTTGGGTTAAGAATTAGTCAACTTGGGCTGGAGAGATGGCTTAGTGGTTAAGACACCTGCCTGCAAAGACAAAAGGACCAGGTTCGATTCCCCAGGTCCCACGTAAGCCAGATAGATGCACAAGGGGGCACATGTGTTTGGAGTTCGTTTGCAGTGGCTGGAAGCCCTAGCGAACCCATTCTCTCTCTCTCTCTCTCTCCCTCTTTTCCTCTCTCAAATAAATAAATAAAAATAAAATATAAAAAAATAGTAATTTAAAAATTAGTCAACTTTTTTTTTCTGAGCTAGATGCCAGTGATATATAGGCCCCATCACATTTCCTCTTGAGACAACCATAGGTGTTCAGAACAGACCCACAGGACAGCAGCAAAAAGAGAGGCTTGCAGAAGCTCTACTGCACGCCCAAGAGGACTAAGTTAGTAATAAATGAGTGTAACATTAATGATATTGAAGGAAGGACTCACTGTGCATTCTTGTTTTTAAAAAGCACTTAAGCCTTGATGGGTGTATTATAAATCTACTTAGCATTGCATTCTCAGCAACCCTTGGGTTTCTTCTGCTTGATGACATCTGAGTGTCCCCAGTGTCTCTCGCCATCTCCCAGGAGTGCATTTCAAACGCCTACCAACACCTCCACTAAGGAGGGCCCTCAATGACATGGGGGCAGGGAAAAGGGGATATAGGAGTATAACATGAAGAGAGTGGAACCAACACGTGATTTGTTCATACAGTAAGGTTCATAATTAATTTTTTAAAGGATGCTTAAGATTAAGGAGGGAACCCAGTGATTGAAAAAAAAAAAAAAAAGACACTGGAATTCATGTGAGGCCAAGAGAGAGTGGCTGAACAAAGGCATTTAGAGTGACCAGTTTAATGAATTTTAAACAATGATTACTAATTAGCCCATCAATCTTAGCTCTCTACACTGCTAGCGCTTGCTTGAATAGTTTCTCCTCCACAGTGGACTGAAGATTCCATCCAAATATTGTTTACATTATTCATTTGCTCAGCAACCTCATCTTCAGAGGAGTGTAAACCTGTGCCTGGTCCCCGAGGAGTGAGCACATATTATTAATTAAAATGATCATGAACAGTTATTGTTTCTTCTGTGTTTTAGTATCAATGGTATTAATTTCAAATAAGGCAGGTCTACAAACAAGACTTATAAAAAGTATGCAAATACAGGTGCCTTAGATATCAACATATCTGAAGCTTACAAAAGGAGATTTCGAAGTTTAAAGTTGACAGAGAATCATTTTTGCAGCTTATGTGAATGTTTGCAGCTGCAAACAATGTAAAGATGTGTCAAAAGTTCAAAGGACAAACTTTAGGAAAAGCCCAAACAAAATTAAACACCATTAGCAAGATTTTGACACTTTGCTCTCTTATGATCCAAATGATGGCAACAGAGATTTGTACATAATGATGCAATTATACGCTGTCATGAACAATTTAATTATTTTATGCCTAAGCAGATTTTTTTTAACCAAGTACCCTGTAGAACTTTCATAGGCGAGTGCTCCTAACTCAGCTTTGCTGTCCTTCTGGTATCTCTGGTTCTCCTGTGGACACATGGAGTGGACTTTGTTTTCAAGACATGCTCACTTCATATTTGAGTCCTTCAAGGCTAGCCACCCTGGCCTCAGCCCACTCTGCAGGGAGGCTCCATTTGCTCATGGGTTTCTTCCATAGCTCCACTGCCTCCTGCATGTCAGGGACCGACAGGAGAGGGTGTGAGACTGACAGATGGAAGGAAGCGCTGCAGCAAACCAAGGAAGAGCCCGGAAATGAACAGGAAATTCATTAAGAGGAGCAGCTTCCGGTGAAGTCTGTGCCCACAGATGCCACAGCGAGACCTGTCTCTTCTGTGACTTTTTAGTTGTGTTACAGTCTCTAGCTTCTCTGTCTAGACCATGGGGTGGGGGGAGGAGGGGCGGGGGCAATGACTCAGATGGATGTTGTGCAAATGAAATGAACGATGACACAAAGCTTTTAATATAATGCCTGGTACATAGTAGGTGCTCTACAATATGAGCTGTCATGAGGACAGTGATAATTATGTTATTATTGCGACAGGATAGAAAGACAGGGGAAATCGTAGTGGCATGAGAAGAGGGGCCACAGGCTCTGTTCCTGGGATCTGATGTGCTTTTACTAATAAGGGGAAAATGGAGGACTTCACAGGACTACAAACAGCACTGACAGAGAGGCCAACTGGCGCACCAGGACAATGCCTTGAATCTTTAGTACTGCCCTCTCCTCCCTTGACCCAGAACAGTATCCACCACAAACTTCACTTACTAACTTTAACTTTCAACCAGGTTACACTGTTTGAACAGTGTTAAAAGGTAGGGGTCATTTCCAAGCAACTTTTATGGATGTAGCTTTAGAGTCATCAAATCCATCTATTTAGACCCAGTACAAAGAAAGGAGTTGCCACCCTACTTTGAGGGCTTGTGCCCATTGGGGTGCATCTTTTCTTCCCCTTGGACGCTCTAACCACATCTCTCTTTATCATACTTGTGCTTCTCTTTTGTCCAGTGCCCAGAGCTCTTTTGCTTTCTACCTCTTAATAAAGTATTCAACTTTGCTTTACCAGCTGGCTTTTTCTAGAATTCATGCTAGTGTAGGAGACCAAAACCCTGGGGTTTCAATCTGCCTGGGTGGAAGTCTCTATAAAGGAACTCCCCAGCTTGCTGAAAGAGGGGTTGAGGGTTAAGACAGGACGTAACTTAAACCAGGAGCTGAATTGACTTATTTCCACTGACAATTATGTGATACATTATAGTAAGTGCCATGGTGAGCCATGTGAAGAATGCTAATAGGAACACCAACGGAGGGCTGGAGAGAAAGCTCAGCCAATGAAGCGATTACCTCGCAAGCATGAGGACCTGGCTTTGACCACCCCCCCACACACACACATGCTTGAAAAAGGTCACTTATGGTGGTGTGTTCTGTAATACGAACACTGGGTAGGCAGAGACAAGAGGATCCTTGGAGCTCACTGGCCAGCCATTCTAGCCTTCTTGGCTGTCTCCAGGCCAATGTGATAAACTGTTTCAAAAAAAAAAAGGGAAGAAAAGAAGAAGAATAAAAAGGAGGGCTGGAAAGATGGTTTAGCGGTTAAGGTGCCTGCCTGCCAAGCCTAAGAACGCCTGTTTGATTCTCCAGGTCCCATGTTTAGCCAGACGTAAAGTGACACAAGGGCACAATGCCACACTTGCCCACAAGGGGGGGTGCAAGCATCTGGAATTCGTTCACAGCTGCTGAGAGGCCATTCTCTCTCTGTCTCTCTCTCTCTCTCAAAAAAAAAAAAAAAAAAAAAAAAAAAAAAAAAAAAAGGCTGGAGAAATGGCTTAGTAGTTAAGGCACTTGCCTGCAAAGCCAAAGACCCCAGAGGTTCGATTCCCTGGGACCCACGTGAGCCAGGTGCACAAGGTGGTGCATGCGTCTGGAGTTCATTTGCAGTGACTGGAGGCCCTGGCACACCCATTCTCTTTCTCCCTTTCTCTCTCTCTCTCTCTGTCTCTCTCTCCCCCGCTCTAATAAATAAATAAATATAAATAAAATATTTTTGAAAAGGTGACTGGAGAGATTGTCCTCTGGCCTCTGTGAACACACATGTGCATATATACACACATGCTCATGCACCTAAGTGCACATGTTCACAGCAAATTATCCTGGACTCGTTCAGTCTGAATGGATAGATATTGCTGAGGAATATGTCTTTAAAATCTAGAAGGAAAAAAGAAAAGACAGCTAGCAGAGCATTGTTCAAGAAAGCCTCTCTAGAAGAGACGGCCTGCTCAGCGAAATGGCTTTTATTTTGGGGAAGCAGCCTGCAGCCGTGGGTCACGCCGGAGCCCTGGCCACACTGATGCGTATCATTATTCTCACCGTCCGCGAAGTCATTTGCTATGTCACGTCTTGGCACAGGCATGCTCATTTGTTACAATTATCCCTTCAGTCCGACATGAAGAGAGCGCAGCCGGAAAGCAACTTCTATTGCTCTGCAGAGCTCCTCCAAATAATTAACATTCCGAACTGCTCCCCAAGCCAAATGCAGGTGAGCCCCTCGCAGAGGCACGTCCTGTTAAATAAGCAGGCTCCTGTTTACTGTTCTCCCAGCACAAGTCCTTGAGCTCACAAATCCCTTAGCACCCAAAGTCATTATTTTTTTAACCTGACTTTTCAAGTCCCAAACCAATCCTCCAGAAATGTCCGCCACTGCCTGAGCACTTTGGGGCCTTGCTATGCACATGACACCGTGAGAAAGTTGTGGCATGCATGACCTTGTCTCGGAAGAGGCAAGTACCTCCTTAGTTTTAAACATCAGAATACTGTCCAAGGCTATCTGTTAAGTAAAATATATGTGTAAATTTATGTCCTTGTGTTCTGAATGTTAGATGGAAAAGCAGAGGAGCAACACTACACTGTACTGATCCTGGGGAAATAAAATGATTACTGTAAAAAATATAATAAAATAAAATATAAAAAAAGAAAACTGTCCAAGAGATGAGTTAAGTCCCTTATTCAAGATCATGGATTAGATGTGATAGGACCCTTAATAGTCCATTTTGCTTTCTACCTTCATAAAATAAATAAATAAATAAATAAATAAATAAATAAATAAATAAATAAAATAATCTAAGACTCAGGATAGGGAGATGGCTCAGAGGTCAAGGCCCTTGCTTGCAACAGCTACCTGCCCAGGTTCAATTCCCCAGTACCTACGTACAAACAGATGCACAAGGTGGGGCAAACGTCTGGAGTTCACTTGCATAAGCAGGAGGCCCTGGCAGGCCCACTCTTGTATTTATTATCTCCCTCTCTCTTTATGTCAGAAATAAGTAGAAAATATTTTCTTTAAAATACACATACACACACTACTCACACAAATACCAATGACAAGAATATTCATGATATTCATGACCTCACAGTGGCTGATGCTACTTACAGAAAACCTGCAGAATGAGAGGGTCAGGATGGGGACGTCAAAATAGAAGCAGACTAGTTGGAAAGAAGGGATTTCATGGTGGGGGCGGGTGGATTCAGGAGGGAGGAAAAGAGGGGGTGGTGGGAGGAGATGATGATCATGGTATATTGTCTCTATTTATAGAAGGTATCCATAAAAAGTTTTCCAAAACTACAAAAACTAAGACTCAAATTACAAATACAGAGTAAGGTATAATAAGGTGAAGTCAGGTAGGGTGAATGAATGGGAAATGAGTGACAGAAAGAAAAGAAAGGCAAAATTCTCAGCACCAAAATCAAATGGTAAATCAGAATGCCAATCATCGGCCTAATCAACTTTGGCTTTCATGGGGTTCAACCTGACTCCGTTACTCAAAGACTGAATTTAATTTTTGGGCCACAGTGTTAGGCATCAACGGGCACCCCTTGCTTATTACACTTAGATCATTGTTTTTCTCTTTGGAGAACTGCAGCTCAGCAAGCCAGGTGACTGGTTACCCTTTATCACACAATGCAAATGTCCCACATGCAAGGAGTGAGCACCGACCGATGGCGCCAATCACACCTGAGTGCACGGTGGCTGCAAAGATGAGAATGAGGTAGCATTTTATCTGCATGATACCAGGCGTATGATGAGTACATATGTTTACTTCACTATTAGTTGTTGATCTATATATATATATATATATATATATATATATATATATATATATATATATATATATGTTGCCCTGAGTCTTTAAAAGATTCCCGTACCTATCATGGAAACAAGATCATATATTTAATGCCCTTTTTTGAAAGCAATTCACTCTGAGATGGAGAAACGACTGAAATGAATGACTAGCTTACACAAGTCAGAAATACTGAGAGGGACTGTTCTGTTTTACTTGGGGTACTAGCCACCTGTTTGAAATTTATTTTAATAAAAGTTGGTCAATAGAGTGAGATGGACTGCAGGATTAAGCTGGTGTCAGAGCAAGGAAATTCATAACCAGGAAAATTTAATAAATTTACTTTAAAAGGTCAAAATCCATTATTAGTCAAACATGCTTATCAAATGCAGCTGCAATTAAATATCACTAACCACTGGGTAAACTGCTACATACATCAAGTGATTGAGTTCATGAGCTAAGCTGATTAGCCTAACCAGGCCACTGACCCAAAATTTAAGTGGCCAGTGCATCACGAGCATGAGGACACTGTCCATCCTTGAACTGGCAAAACTGGGATAGAAAGGGCCACTGGACTCAATTACTGCACATATGATCAGGCGCCTCTGCCTCGAAAGAATGTTGGCTCACAGGTGGATCTGTACACCCTAAAACACACAGCATGGCATTTAAATATTTCTGACCATTCATATTTTAATGAGTGTGCTTTTCTTTCTTTTTTTTTTTTTTTTTCTTTTTGCTTACCACATGGCTCAAAGAGAAGAGCCCAAGGGTGCAAAAGTCCTAAGAATCCTGAATGATGGAAAGCCACAGGAGGAGTATTTATTGCACACTCTCTGCCACCCTCCCTCCTTCCTGCCACTTGCCAAAACCACACTTCACTTCCTACTGACCTCAGGCAGGAATGTCAGTCTTGCAAAAGCCACATTTCAGGGCACACTACATCCCTTCTTAAAGACAACACTAATTATGGAAGTAACCTGTTTAGTCTCTTGCCCCAAAGATCCTAGCACTTAACTTGACTTCCCCATAATTCACTGCATTTCAGCAATTAAATTAATGGCAGTGGCAGCCGCACAGAATCCTTTAAATCCCCACGGGGTTGTTCCTTTGATTACACCAGATCAAGGAAGAGGCGGCTGTTTGCGGGCAGATTAGAGGGGCTTGCTTTTCTACTGCCATTGGTGCTGGAAAATGAAAGGTCGTGCATGTTGACATCTCATCTGTATCCATCTGTGACAGATAACATTGAGATTATTCTTTTTTTGTTTTGTTTTGGTTTGGTTTTTCAAGGTAAGGTCTAGTCCAGGCTGAACTGGAATTAACTATGTAGTCTCAGGGTGGCCTTGAACTCAGGGGGCTCCTCCTACCTCTGTCTCCCCAGTGCTGGGATTAAAGGCATATGCTACCACGCCCATGCCCAGCTGAGATTATTCTTAAAGAAGGCCTTGGGGCTGGAGAGATGGCTTAGTGGCTAAGGTGTTTGCCTGCAAAGCCAAAGGATCCCAGTTTGACTCACCAGATGGTCCCACGTAAACCAGATGCACAAGATGGCACATACATCTGGAGTTTGTTTGCAATGGCTGGAGTCTCTGGCGCATCCATTCTCTCTCTCTGCCTCTTTCTCTCTCTCAAATAAGTATATAAAATACTTTTAAAAAGAAAATGTTTAAAATAAAAAAAGGCCTTAGGTAGAGTAAGAACACCATCCAGGTGGGGAGGCATGAAGGCATCTTTACCTGTCAGGCACAGACCCCCGCACACTGACATTCCTGCACAGCTGCTTTCTCAACACGCCCTGACGACCAGTCCAGGTGGCGGGTTCATAAGTCATCCTATTATCTCCTTTGCCATCTAGGGGCGAGGTGCATCCTGCCACGAGATTTCTTGTGCATCTCTTGTCATTTGTTCATCAGTAATTCTCAAATCGAGCTTCAAACGACGTGGAGTCTTTATATTCACGTGCAAAATCGTCACTAGACAGCCCAGATTCTACTCCTCGGCTAGGGAACGGGGTTAGGCCTCGGGAACGTGTGTTTTCTGTTATAGTCACCTTCTCATTGCTGGGACAGCGTGCCAGCCAAGAGCAGCTGCTGGGGAGAAAAGTTGTTTATCTTGGCTTATCGTCTCAAGGGAAGCCTCATGGTGGCAGGGGCAAGCGTGGCATGAGCACAGGCTGGACGTCACCTCTGCCACAGCACGTGCAAAACAGCAGCAGGACAGTGAGCTGAACACTGGCAAGTGGGGGCTGGCTATGAACATCTCTTAAGCCAGTTTTCAAGAACATGCCTCCAAGCAAGGCTCCACCCTCCTAAATTAACCGAGCTAGATGTCCTGGCATACCCATTCTCTCTCTCTGCCTCTTTCTCTCAATATCCCTCTCAAATAAATAAATAACACATATATATTCTTTTCCTTCTGGGCACGTGCCTTTAATACCAGCACTCAGAAAGCAGAAGTAGGAGGATTTTAGTGAGTTCGAGGCCCCCCCTGAGACTACATAGTGTGTTCCAGGTCAGCCTGGGCTAGAGCAAGACCATACCTTGGAAAAAAAATTCCTGAGGAACAACCTCCTAGGTTGTCATCTGGCCTCACACATACCTACGTACACCCCCCCACACACACACCCACAATACATACATATAAAAACATACACACACACTGCACACACACATGTGCCCATGTATGCATTCTTTTAAAAAAGAAATAATTCTACATATACATCTGTTGAATTTGTTGGGAACGGTTGCGGTTTGAATATAAACTATTCACCATAGGCTCATGTATTTGAATACTCAGCCCACAGTTGGTAGTGATGTTTGGGAAGGAAGTTTGAGTCCTTTAGGACGTGCAGAATGGCTGGAGGAAATGGGTCACTAAAGGAAGTGGGGCTTGGGGTTTCATAGCATGGCCCCACTTCCGGTGCTTGCTTCCTGACTCTATATACAACATGACCATCCACTTCCTACTCCTACCACCATGTCTTCCTTGCCATAATCGACTCTACTCTCTGGAACTATAAACCAAAATGAAAATCTCTTTCCTTCCCTAGATTGCTTCTGGTCATGTATTTTGTCCAAGCAACAAAAATGTACCTAAAGAAGAGAATAAACATTATTAGGGCATATTTTTGGAAAACATGAAAACAAGGTTCCAATAATTAAAATCATCAACGAAATATCCTCCTTGTCAAAAGTCAAGTCTGCAGGGAAAGGAGTTTCCATGCCTTTTGACCAAGCATTGACTGTGAGAATCATGAATTCTTTTCAGGGAAGTATTTTGTTGTTTGCTTGCTTATTTATTTTTATTTGTTTTGTGGATTTTTCTTTTTGAGGTAGGATCTCACTCTAGCTAAGACTGACTGTAGTCCTTCGTTGGCCTCAAACTCACAGCGATCATCCTACCTCTGCCTCTTGAGTGCCTAGATTAAAGGTGTGCACCACCATGCCTGGCTCTGTTTATGTTTCTAATGATCTATGAAAAATTAACAAGTAGAGCAATGATTTTTTTCAGGGAACTTAGTCAAAACAGGAAGTTATGGAGCATCTATGTTGCACATTAATTTGATATATAGGAATTTTTATTTTTTCAAAATCCCAGTGATTATATTAAAAAAATAAGAAACTATTTATTCAGTTTCACCTTGGTTAAATTAGTATCTCCAATAAACACAGAATACATACAGCTTTAGCCTGACATGTGGGCCAGGAAGGTTCATTTTTTTCCCAAATATGTATCATCCCGTATATGCTGTGATTTACAATCTCAAAGCATTAAAGTTTAAATTCTGAATTGTCTGTTTTGGATTCATTGGAATTCTGATCCAATCATCACTCCAAAATAGAGGCAGGATGGAAGACAATTTTCCAGACGTTAAAGCCAGATGGCACATATCAGCTAAATATTTCTTCCTTCCTTGTTCAGAAGAAAATTCACATTAGAAATAGTGAATCAACTTATGTAAGATATGAATTTAAGAGATCCTTATTCATCAATCCCAAATTTAGGATTCTATTTAAAGGAAATACATTAAGTTTAAAAACTGGCAAGAAAGAATAAATGTAACAACACTGGCAAAGAAAATCTTTCTTTGAGGAAATTCCCTTAATCTTAAGAAAAATATTCTTACTTTTTCCCACTCAAACCTATGCAATCTAATAAATTTTTCCTCACTAAAAAAGTCAAATTTTTATTTGAACTAATTTTAGTAGTATCTAAGAGTAGGGTTATTTGTCAACTTGTCTGGTATCAATTATACCATTAAATAGTAAGTTGCATTCAGGATTTCCCATGTGATTAAAAAAAAATAGGGCTGGAGATATGGCTTAGCAGTTAAGCCACTTGCCTGCAAAGCCTAAGGACCTGGGTTCCACTCGCTAGTACTCATGTAAAGCCAGATGCACAAAGTAGCGTATGCATCTGGGGTGAGTTTATGGTGGCTAGAGGCCCTGACCTGCCCATTTTCTCTCTCGCTCTCTCTAAAATAAATGATTTAAAAAAAAAAAAAAAAAGAATTCCAAATTGGTCTCTTACCTCATAGCCTTTCAGAATTGTCAGGATTTGGTTGAGGCAAAGGCTTGCATGAGCAGTCAGAGGCAAGATAAAGGTGGGAAGCACTCACAAGCCACACTCTTACTTTGAGTCTGAATCACTGAAATTGCACATATAATGATGTCTGCTGAAAAGAGACGGGCATCTTAAGGATGAAAATATGAATGCCAGTAATTTAGCAGAAGTGACACATACATCCTAAACAATGGTCAATTGTACATTGCTGTCAGAACCCTGGATAAGATGGGTCCTTCAATCAAAAGGTGAAATATGGGCTGGAGAGATGGCTCACTGTTTATGGCACTTATCTGTAAAGCCTAATAACCAGAGTTCAATTCCCCAGTGCCTACGTAAAGCCAGATGCATTAAGTGGCTCATGCATCTGGAGTTTATTTGCTGTGGCAGGAAGCCTTGACTTGCCCATACTCACTTTCTCTGTCTGTCTCTTTCTGTCTTTTCTCTCCCCCTCTCTCTCTCTCTCTCTCAAGTAAATGTAAATGAATAAATAAAATTTTTTAAAGGTGAAATAGGGCTGGAGAGATGGCTTAGTAGTTAAGGCACTTGTCTGTGAAGCTTAAGGACCTAGGTTCAGTTTCCCAGTACCCATATAAGCCAGATGCATATGGTGGCGCGTGCATCTTAAGTTCGTTTGCAGTGGCTGGGGTGCCTATACACAATCTCTCTCTCTCTCTCTCTCAAACAAATAAATAAAAATAAAATATATTTTTAATGTTAAAAAGTGAAATACAGTGGGCCACTCCAGTGTCCCAGCTGATAGCTAATATGAATTTCTAATGTCTTCATACAAGGAGCACATCTACAAGCCCTGTGACAGGTTCAAATACTGACTCAGCCAAAAGTTGAAGTGATCACAGTGTGCTCAACTCAGTGCCTGCAGTGGGCATCATGCCAGGTATGGGTGAAACACTACTCAACATAAACGATAGAGCCCTTGTCAGCCTAGAGTTCATGGTCCAATGGAAAGATGACCATTGGTCCAACAGAACAAAGAGCCCCCTGCCCTCCACCCACAGGGATGTCTTGTATGCTCCCTGAGCTTCTGGTATCCCTCTAATATCCATTCGTTCCATGCCTCCCATCCTTCTGAGCATAAACACAGTGGACATCAGCATTCAACAGAAGAGCCACTTGGTCACAGGAGGGCCACCAAGCCGATGAGCGGCCAAGTCTGGTGTGAAGCCAGTTTCATGTTCCCCGTGTCTAGGAGCCTGATCATCACGTCTCATACCGTGTCCGTCATTTTCAGCAAGCATGTGTAATACACAGCTAAGAGAGTCTTCCAGAGCGAGGCCTGGGGTGCTAAGACTCTCTAATAGACATCTGAAGGCGGGGGCGGGTAGACAGAATCTTACTAAATAAATGACATCAGTGCTTAGAGGTAAAGAAAGAGAAGCAATATCAGAGGCCCCACGGGGGGAGGGCAGGGGGAGGAAGCACTTAGGAAAGAGGAGGAGAAGGATTCGGCCTCAGCACAAATGGATCACGTGATGCAGGTAGGCTTGGACTGGACACATGGGAAGAGATGAGAGCGGGAGCCAGCAGTGGTCACATGGCCACACACATGCTTTCAAACACCTTGCTGGCTGCATCTACAGACATATTTCTGGGACACAGTCTTCCTAACGGCCAGGCTAACACATAAGCAGCCCAGGTTTGGAGCCCACCTGTCACCTGGGTACTGTGGCTTGCCAAGACAGCAGCCGTTCAGAGAGTGCGCACTCTTGTCTCAACGTTGACCAGGAAGCAGTCAGTGTCTTAGACCCTTAAACGTTTGTGGAGAAGGGGAATTGGGATGATAGGAAATTTTAAAAATAATCTTACCCTCCTCAAACATCTTTCAACTCTACAAGCATGATTTGTTCATAGACAAGAAGATAAAAAATGTTCCTGATTCTTCAGCAACTTCTGACAGGATAGGAGAATACCTAATGTGTCCAAAAGCCACCAATCCCAAAGACATCTCAGCGAGCTAAGTTAGAGGAAAATTTAAATAGCAGCAATTATCATATCTCACATTGAAGAAAAATAAATGCCTCAAATACTGTTATTCATTTAACGTTTGTGACAACCCAACATTCATCTTGGTTCGTATTATATTATAGAACTGTTCCTCATTCTATTCATTTCACAGCACACTTTTGATACTAATAAGATGCATGTCCCAGGGTTGATCCTCTTTAAAAAAAAAGTTTGAAAAGGCAAAAGCTATTATGTTGATTACAAAGCAAAGAGAGCGATGGTAAGTGTGGCAAACAAGCTTTAACCAACAGGTATATGCACTTCAAAGTGGCACTTCTCTCTGCTCTCCAGTTGTGCTCTGAAGATCCGCTCCTATGTGGAAAAATCCATCTGCACATAGGTAGCCAGTTTATTCGGCAATATTCAATTCAAATCAAACAGTAATTAAAGCTCTTAATTCGTATGAGCACTGTTCCAAGATTAACGAAAGGGCTTTAGGGAGCAGAAGGAGGGGAGATCAATTAGGAACCTATTAAAATACTCAAAAGGCGAGAGGGAGGCTGGGTGAGAGAGCCTGTATAGGTAGGCATCTGAACTTGGGATGTGAAAATGGGAATATACTAGGAAAAGTGAGAGATTATATGAAACGAAAGTTAATATTATCTGAAGTGATAATAGGAAGGCAAAAAGACTAGTGCAAGCCTTAAAATTTTTGACGAAGGAAAGCCATTAACTCTCAGAACCACTGGCTGCCTGGGAAAGATCTCCCTTTGGAACTATGGCGTTTGGGTGTCTGCACATGGAAACCGAACCTTACAGAGAACTGATAACACTGGGAGACATTTTCAACAGAGACGTTATACTGAGGGGCACTTACAGGACATTGCACTTACAACTGGAAAAAAAGACATCGCTATAAATTCAGAAGCATTTTATTTTCTTAACAACAGTGACAGAATCAGGACATGACTCCGTGTGCTCACCCAGCAATCAAGGGAGGTGAAGTGAACCAGGCGGACAGAGGGCAAGAAAGTCAACCCCATCCCTGACAGAACCAACACCAAAGGTTCAATCTGCTACTGCCATAGCAAGCCAAAATTGTTCACCTCATTAAGCTTATTTGTTCACCCAAAGAAAAATGAACATGTATTCATATTATAATAATTTGAGAAATTCAGAATTAATGAAAAAATAAGCCCTAGAATCCTAAATCAACTGAATAGAATAACAGAGAATGGATGAAGCCCCCAAGGGCTTCTGTCACACTCAGATATAATAAAAACACCAGTCATGTTTCTAGTTCAATTTTACAGGACTAAATTAATGAGCAGATTTGGAGTATTCTGGAAATTCCATACTATTTGCCTTTACATTGCATTTTTTTTGCACCTAATAATTAGATAAGGAAATCATTAACTATATCTTCAAAACAGGTGGGCTAAGGCATGGGAGCTGAATTTCACATGTGCATTACTCTTAAATACCATTCCAATTTTAAAACAACATTATTTAAATAGCAAACATAACTGACTATTATAATGAGCCAGGCTGAATTATCTGCTATTACCAACCTCTACAGCTTTGATCATGTCATAAAAAGATGCTACTTATACTTCTTTGATAAATGCAGGTCTTGGGGGGGGGCAAAAAAACTAAAGAGCTAGCAACACCAACAACAGTTGTAGCAACTGGTAAGTATTTACTACTTGCCCGGCATTGGGCTCGAGACACAACACACTATCTCTAATTTTCACAACATTGTATCTATTTGGCATTTGAGGAGTCTATTGTACAGATAGGAAACTAAAAGGAGATCAAGAAAGTTAAGTGATTCAGTGAGTTACATATTTTTCTCCTTGGATAAAATGTTGCATGTCATAGGTCTAAAAAACATTCTTTCCATTGTGAATATGTATTATAAGCAACAAATAAATATTAATCTCACCTAAGCAAAGACAGATTTCATGCTTTGATTATTTCTTTGAAACTCAAGGTCCATCGCTGTCAGAAACCTACACTGACCATTGACCTCACAAGCAAGGGGGATGAGTTGGAGGGACCCCTTTGTACTCTGCCTGCAGAAGGCCCCATAGGCCTGAAGATGTTCTCCCCTGACCACTGATCATATAGGCAAGGGACCTGGAAATGATCTCCCCAGGGATGCAGAGTTGATGGACAATCTCAAGGAACAGACATGAAGGAGTTATTAATGTAGGTAAGGTGCAGAAGAAGTCAGAGAAGCTCTATAGCCATCTTCAAGCTCCATGTAGCTCATCTATGAGGAATGCACCAGTTCCAAATTACTTAGCAAACCTGACAATTCATCGTTGCAGGGCAACATAAATAACACATTGCTTTTGCAGGAGGAAGAAAAGAGAGAGCAGATGTGGAGAGCATGGGACACAGGGAGCTATGATTACAGATCACATGAAGGTGCTTCACTCACTCAACCCAGGCCATACATACAAGCTTCAGGAAGAAATAAATGCAGATGTCAAATAAATATAAATGGATACTTATGAGTTTACTCAAAGTGATGACTGCAATAAAGGGCAGGAGACTACTGTCATTTGGGGATACCTCTGTCCTTGAGAAATGCAAGTGTCTCAAAGGACAGGCAAAAATCAATGTTCTTTTCTAGGGAGAAGTAAACAAAATTAGAAAGAACTGATAACGCGGAAGTAGGATGAACAAGAGGCTTAATAAGGTGATCATTTGGGGAAAGATGTTCCTAAGGTCAGGCCAACTCCAAGGATGGGGCCTACATCCAGGCCAAAGGTCCCAGGAAGAGGGGAAAGAGCAAGGAGGGAAGCCCGAGTACAGTTTGGTTAAGTTAGCAGATATTTGGTGAGTAGCTATAAATAGTTCAGATGATCATTTATAAAGTAGTTACCTTCACAACGTGGGGACAAAGCACGTGACCAAAAGCAGCCAATAGGAGGAAAGGGTTTACTTTGGCTTACAGTCTCCAGGGGAAGCTCGGTGATGGCAGGGGGAGGTGGTCTGGCAAAGGCTAGACATCACCTCTGCCACAGCAGGTGGAAAACAGCAGCAGGAGAGTGAGCTCAGCTCCGGCAAGGTGGGAGCTGGCTATAGCACCCCTATGACAGCCCTCAACAACACACCTCCAGCAACGCTCCACCTACCAACCTGCCACCAGCTGGGACACATGAGCTTATAGGGGAACATCTGATTCAAACCACCACACAAGCCTTTTGTAGAACACAAGAAGTATGAGACTTCCTTCCTCCTCCTTCCCTCCTTCCCTCCCAGCTTCCCTTCCTACTTTCTTTCCTACCTGGCTACAGAGAGTCTCACAAAGGAGCCCAGACAAGCCTAAAGCTCACATCCCAAGAGTCCCGATGGGTCTCAACATGCCCAGCAAATTTCTGTATCTATTTCTTTTTACTAAGGCCACTGAGCTCAGCTGAACAAACAAGGTTATGACTAAGAGACCAGAGAGGGAAGAACAGATCCCTAACGTAAGCCTGGGGCTGAAAGTGCCCGCCCGCCAAACAGCAACAGCCCAGCCTGGCTCTGGCTTTAGGGTGGAACAGAAGAAAAGCAGACTGGGGCAGTTGAGCAAAATTAGCCACAATCTGATAGCACAGAGCTGCCTTCATTTACATGGTGGGAACTGCATGCTGGGAAACATGACCAAGTGACTCACCCTATCTGAAGAAGGACTCGACCAAAATGGAGACTCCATCCAGGACCATAGCTTAGTTACTGCTTTGGAGAACTGATGTCTCTGCAGTATACTAAATAAGCTTGTCCTTTCACTTTTACCTAAAAGATAGATTCTTTCACCAACCTGCCAAAATCCCCCTGCTATAATTAGCATAAATATACATGATTTTATGTATAGTTTTAATCACAGTATTCTAAGTATATCATCATTTGTAATATATAAATATGCATTTATATAAACATCAGATTTTATATATAATACTGGTATATGTATAATTTAGTGTGTTTTTTTAAGTAAGGAATTTGTGCTATCTTATTCAAACAATCACCTTTATGTTTCTGCTATAAAAGCAAGTGCCATGTAGGGAGTCAAAAAGTTGCTCATAGTGGGGAAAATTTGAACCCATGAGGATTTTAGAATCAATTGTGTTTTCTCAGGGTTTTCTCTGGATATAATTGCACTGGGGAATGTGTTTTTATACATAACCTCAAGTACAAAATGGTTGGTACACAAAATGGATGCTAGTGAGAGAATGAGGGAATAGCATATTCATTTCCTTTTCTTAGCTCCCATCTTTCTGAAAACAGAGATCTAGGGAGAGGCTCTGAGTGGCCCACTTGCCACTGGGCTTCCCATCATGTCTGACTTTCCATCACATACTCTTTCATTACCATCATTATTCTCTGCATACTGACTAGAGAACAGACATTACACTGGCCATGGCATGGAGGAGTGATTATCGATTCCCACACAGCCTGCTTACAGCATAACTATTAACAAGTTTTACATAAATGTCTGCATCCTAGATGTACGAGAACCACACAGCATTGGCTTTCAGTGCAGGAATGTAGGTACAGATATATGTAGTTAGCTTCCCTGTCTTGTCTCAGGAGTCATGTGGAGGGCATATCCATTTTTTTTTTTTTTACCTTGGAAGGCAGGAAACTTACAGTGTGATTTAATGATTAATCCCAAGCCTATAATAATTTCACTCGAATTTCTCTAATAAGATCAGGGAGCAATACTTTCCCGTCCTGTTTATGCTGAGTGAAAGGTGTATTATCCTGGTGCACTGAGATTTCTTTTCTCTCACCTCTGAAAGCAGAAGGTGAAGAGCATGGCCTTGTTGAGATATAGGTATGTGATTCATCTTCATGGTAGAAATATTGGAAACAACAAAGTCGGGCAGGGTGGTGCACACCTTTAATCCCAGCACTCGGGAGGCAAAAGTAGGAGGTTGGCCATGAGTTCGAGGCCACCCTGAGACTACATAGTAAATGATAGGTCAGACTGAGCTACAGTGAGACCCTACCTCGAAACAACAACAAAAAAAGAAAGAAAGAAAGAAAGAAAGAAAGAAAGAAAGAAAGAAAGAAAGAAAGAAAGAAAGAAAGAAATCAGACCAGTAAAGGCAATAATTAGAACAACAGTAAAAATTGTAGCATGTCCACATTGGCACTTCACAAAGTGGGAGGCCCTGGAGAAGTTGCTTGTTCACTTCCAAATTAAATACTCTCTTGTAGTAATTTAGGATCTCCACACAGAGATTGAGACACAAATGAGGCACACTTAAGATCACACCGTTACCTAGAATGGAACCAAGAGTGAGCCCGGGAAGTCCAACTGCCCAGAAATTTCCAAAATAAAACTAGATTAACTGACCTAGGCCAAGTCTTGGTCAATCTCTTAAAGAATTCAGTATATGGAGGGCATGGTGGTGCACACCTTTAATCCCAGCACTCTAGAGGCAGAGGTAGGAGGATCACAAAGAGTTTGAAGCCACCCTGAGACTACAGAGTGAATTCCAGGTCAGCCTGGGCAAGAGTGAGACTCTTCCTTGAAAAACAAAACAAAACAAACAAAAAAAAAAGAATTAAGGATAATAAATTCAAAGGTAAGGTACTTGAGCAAATTAGAATCTACTTCATTTAGGGGCTGGAGAGATGGCTT
Organism: Orientallactaga sibirica; assembly: GCA_036365145.1. Taxonomy (NCBI): domain Eukaryota; kingdom Metazoa; phylum Chordata; class Mammalia; order Rodentia; family Dipodidae; genus Orientallactaga; species Orientallactaga sibirica. Next base: position 8,175,764 of record JAEOAD010000046.1, read on the forward strand.
AGCAGCTAAGGTGCTTGCCTGTAAAGCCAAAGGACCCAGGATCAATTCCCCAGGACCCATATAAGCCAGATGCACAAGGTGGCACAAAGCCAAGGCATGCATGCATAAATAAGTAAATGAAAACTTAAAAAAGAATCTACTTCACTTAGTGAAAATATTTTAGATTATATATTCATTCATTATTATTATTATTATTCGTTTGAGAGAAGGAAAAAGGCAGAGAGAGACAATGGGCACACCAGGGCCTCCAGCCACTGCAAACGAACTCCAGATGCATGTGCCACCTTGTGCATTTGACTTACATGGGTCCTGGGGAATCCAATCGAGGTGCTTTAGCTTTGCAGGTAAACGCCTTAACCACTAAGCCATCTCTCCAGCCCCTGTTTTAGGTTTTGACATGACTGTCACCTTGGAACCAGTCACTTGACTATGATTAGCTCATTTCTTAGTGCCTCCTGAAGGTGACCATCTTTCCTACACTGAAGAATGTGCCGGGCATCCCACTACGGGCATTACATATCATCTTCTCTTTCTCCTATACTACATGTCTCTTCTTGTATGTTTCAAAATCTTTTATAAGAACATTCCACTTTTTAAAATATTTTATTGATTTATTTATGAGTGTGAAAGAAAGAGAGAGCAAGCACACCAGGGCTTCCAGCTGTTGCAAATGAACTCCCCAGATGCATGTGCCACCTGTTCCGCCTGGCTTTTTTTGGAGGGGGGTACTAGGGAATCAAACCCTAGTCCTCGGGTTTTACAGGGAAGCACCTTAACTGCTGAGCCATCTCTGTAGCAAGGCATTCTATTTTTTGATATGAATACAGGAAGAAACAAACACATGAGACAACAATGTTTAAGGTGTAGAGGAAGTATTCATAAAAGACACTGGAAAATCCCAGGGACGCACAGGGTATCATCACACTGCATATCAAATCCGAGCCACATACCAAATAGTGTTCCAGTCAAGTGAAAGGCAATGTAACTATTGCTTTGGGAATTACAGATGGGATCCAGTCAAAGGCACTGTATTAATTATATTGTTTTCCATGGAACATTTCTAAGGTTGCCCAGGACAGCAAGACTGTAGAACATTCATGATCAAACTGTCAAAGAAGGCTAGACTTGAGGGAAGGGGCCTCTGGGAGAAAAGAGATTTGAAAATAATGTACTGCCTGCCCAAGGTGCAGATGCGCCTGTCTCTGCAAGTATGACCACATTATTGATTCTCCAAGGAAGAAAGGAAATATGACTTTGTCCCTTAACTGACATCAAAGTTACAGTGAAACGCAACACTGGGCAAAAGCATTTGCAAATGGTTTGATGCTGATATAGAGCTCAGAGTGTCCCAGGAGAAGGCCACAGCATCACCTGGTCTAAGATGCTGTGACCGACAGGCAAAGAAAAAAAATCTACGGGTGGATCGGCTAGGCAAGGAAAGGAGCGTATGTAAATATTTGAAATGATCAAAGCCTTCGAGTCAAAGACCTCGAAGTTCTTTGAAAACTGAGAATCCACAGATTAATTCACCTCTCTATAGACAGACCCCAAATTCTTAGTAATTGCAGTGAAGCCACACACACACACACACACACACACACACACACACATATCTACCACTGATCTAAATGCAAAGAACAGTTTCTTATGGTTAACTAGCTAAGATTTTTAATATTTTGATTTAATTGTGTGTGTGTGTGTGTGTGTGTGTGTGTGTGTGTGTGTGTGTGTCTGCACACATGAACATGCCAGGGCTTCTCCCACTGCCAATGAATGCCAGACATATATGCCACTTTTTGTACCTGGTTTTACATGGGTACTAGGGAAGCAAACCTTGGCCAGACAGCTTTGCAAGCAGGCACCATTAACCTCTAAGCCATCTCCCCAGCCCGCCACCATAACCCAAGATTTTATTGATCGACATGAAAACGATGAACACAGGACATTTCTGGGCACATGTTAACGAGCACCCTTCTTATGACAACTGCTCTATAAAATAACATCATGTCTTCACAGGAAATGAACAAGGCATGACTTCTTGTGTGTGATTGGAAGTACAATTGTGATTGGAGGTGTGCAGAAAACTGAAAATGAGAGAGTGAATGAATAGAACTGAAAAAAAAAATAGATTTTTCAGTCTGGAGCTTTCTAAAAGGACATTTTATCTTCTGTCTTGTTTTTGAATTAGAGAGAAAGAAAACAAAATCAAGCCATGGCAGATGCAATTTATTCATTTCTCACAAAAAGCCTAATCCAATGATAAAATTGAGGGTTGAAAAGTTAGAGTTTAGATGATTTTAAAGCACAAATTTCCTGCCGGGTGCTAACAATCATAGACCCTTGAACAATCCCCAGAGCTGCCTGACATCAAACATTAATCAGTCAGCTTAGGATCCATCAGCAAATCCAGTATACCTCCAAAGGGGCCTGACAGGTTAGCAAGGACAGTGTCCATCCATGCTTCCACTGATGACTAAAAGTCTATAGGTCAGAGAGGGGCCAGCTCTGATGTACCCCACATTAATTATTTAAAGTAATATTTCAGATGCTGGCAAGTCATTACATCTTCCTACATCATTCTCATTAGGATTCAAAGATTTGCTTTCATTCAACAAAGTCAAAACACTTTTCCTGAGCTGGAGAGATGGCTTAGCACTTAAAGCGCTTGCCTGCAAAGCCAAAGGACCAAGTTTGATTCTCCAGGACTCACGGTAACTGTTGTCTGTGACTAGTAATAATGATTGGGCTCTACAGAGAAGGAGTCTCTAACCCAGTCTGTCCATTTTTAAACTGAATTATAGAGAATTGCAAGCATACAAAGAGAAGTACAGAGTAGTAAAATCAATCTTGATATATCCACTACCTTACAAAAAGGACCAGCCTTGGGATTTATTGTCAATCTTGTTTCAGCTACTCTTTTTTAAAAATATTTTTTAAATATTTTTATTTATTTATTTTAGAGAGAGAGAGCAGATAGAGAATGGGCATGCCAGAGCCTCCAGCCACTGCAAATGAACTCCAGACACATGTGACACCTTGTGCATCTGGCTTACGTGGGTCCTGCGGAATCGAATCTGGGTCCTTTGGCTTTGTAGGCAAGCGCCTTAACTGCTAAGCCATCCCTCCAACCCTCAGCTACTCTTATCTACTCCCTCATCCAGCAAGATTTGGAAGTATATCGTAGACATTATATAATGTCACTTTACATGTCACTGCATGTAACTCTGTAAGCCTTAAATCCCAGCTGGGCATAATGGTACACACCTTTTCTCTTTACTAGTTTATTTGAGAGTAAAGCAGAAAGAGTGAACGTGGGCACACCAGGCCCTTCTGCTACAAACTTCACACACATGTGCCAACTTGTGTATCTAGATATATTTGTGGGTGCTAGAGAATCAAACCCAAGCCATCAGGCTTTGCAAGCAAGTGCCCTTAACTCGCTAGCCATCTCATGGGCCCAGTGGTACCCACCTTTGAGCCCAGCAACTGAGAGGCTCCAGTAAGACCATCACCATTAGTCTGAGGCCAGTCTAGGGCTACAAGTGAGCTCCAGGTCAGACTGGGATAGAGGGAAACACTGCCTCAAAAACAAACCTCCCTCAACAAAAATAAACTAATTCCCAGTAAAAAAAAAAAAAAAAAAAAAAAAAAAAATTAAAGTTAAATTGACAATATAAAATATTTTTGAATGCACTAAAATTTAGCAATGATAAAATCAACAATATTAACTTTGAATGTTCAAATTTCTACTTTTCTCCTAAGTTTAAGACCACTATTACCTTGAAAAAAAATGTCATTAATTTTTCAAATGACTTTTTTTTGAGGCTAGCCCAACAGACTGGCTCCCCTTTTTTATGAAAGGGAATGAGAGAGAGAGAATTGGCACTCCAGGGCCTCTAGCCCCTATAATCAAACAGCAGACACATGCACCACCTTGTGCGCAGGTGTGATCTTGCGTGCTTCTGTCACCTTGTGTGTCTGGCTTACATGGGACCTGGAGAGTCCTCAGGCTTCACAGGCAAGCGCTTTAACAGCTAAACCATCTCTCCAGCCCTCAAATGACTTTTTAAGCAACCAAAATGTCTCAAAATAAAGTTAGTTTAAATGTGCTGCAATTCAAGCCATTTGTCCCATTGTTCCTCTTAAAGAGTGGCAGCACAAAATACAGCAATACAAGATGGTAGATTTTCTGGAAACTTTCAGACTCACACAGGACCATGATTTCTCATTAGATAACCTCATCTCAAGCAAACTGACTCACCCATGAGCAGGGAGTCACAGTTAATGCTTTCCAAGGAATGCCTGTGTGCCTCATCTTGATTTTACAGACTCCTCCTCATAGACCCTTGAAAGGTTTGGTGACTTGGCCACACGTAGCCAGCTACAAAGGAAGTCAATGACATACGGAGGCAGGTCAGACAGCACACTGTACTGTGGCTGGACAAAGTGGGTTTGGAAAGGGAGGCATCAAGATTAAAATAAAAGGTGATGGCAGCCCAAAGACTGGAAACCTACACAATGCTGGCTGCAAGTAACAGCTGAGCATGTGCAGAAAAAGGCCATGCTATTTAAATGCAAGAGAGGAGGTGCTGTGTAAATGGCCCATGAACAACATTAGGCTCATGGCCCAGAGTTTCTTAGGGGGTCTATCTTTTCCAGCTCGCTAGTCAACTCCCATTCTCTGAAGTACATTTTGCCTTCTTACTAAACTATCTCTTTTTCTATTACGTTACTGTGTGTGTGTGTGTGTGTGTGTGTGTGTGTGTGTGTGTGTGTTATAATTTGTTGTTAAGAGACACATAGTTAGAACCTAGAAACTTCAGTGCATGGCCCCTGGGGACTCAGACCTGGGCCTAGCCATGGTGATTTCATCTACGACTGTGTATTGTTGTTACCTTTGCATTGTTGGGACAAAAGAGCTGACCAAAACCAGCTCATAGGAGGAGAGGGTTTACTCTGGCTCACAGTCTTGAGGGGAAGCTTCATGATGGCAGGGGAAAGAATGGTGTGAGCTGAGGCTGGACATCACCTCCTTGCCACAACGGGTGGAAAACAGCAGCAGGAGAGTGAGCTGAGCTGACAAAAGGGAATAAGGTATAGCACCCCACGGCCCACACCCAACAACACTCCCCACTCCACAGTTGCCACCAGCTGGGGACCGAGCATCAAACCAGTACACAGTACTTGTACCCCCACTTTTGCACTGGCATTTGAAGACACAAACGTATGGGCTCTGGAAAGGGAGGCAGGCAGACACTGGAAGGGCCCATGGAGCAGGTCCCAGAGGCTACTTAAGGTAGCATGAGAAACTGAATCTGGATGGCTCCCGTAATTTCCCAGTGATTCTCAGTTTGATTACTGCTCAGAGTCAGAAAGTTAACAGTGAAAACATCTTCCATGTAGGAGAGCCACTGACGGAAAGCCCGCTTGGGAGGATGCTACTCCACAGCACCTGCCTGGATCACCTCTAATGTCACCTTCTTTCGAGATCCTCTGAAGAAAACGCAGATCTCATGGGTGGCAATGAATAGGTACAGCTATAAATACTTGCACGGGCTGAAAGTGATCTATCTTGAGAGTCCCCCTCAATTACCTGATGCTTGGGGCTTCCTGCAGTGCCTGGCTATTTCAACCTTGCCAACACAGAGAAATAAGTCTATTGTAAATTCAAAACACTTCATCATCCCGTTACCATACAAAATAGTCAGTCGTAGGGTAGGCTTTGCTAATTCCTTGACATGCCAGAGATGATGAAATCTTTAATGTCAGGCTCTGTATGCAGCCATCTTTCCTCCTGATCCTACCTCCCCTTTTCTGCTATCACAAAGACATAACCCGGTAACAAAGTTCATTGCCCGAAGGTCTATTTTGCCAGCCAAAGCTAATAGACTTCAGACAAGCTGCCCAATCCCATTTGAAATGCCAAGAATTAAGGGTTCTTTTGACTGTAAGGCTGTGTGCGAAGCTGACATTCTATATGTCCAATGTAGATATAAAGAGAAGGAGGGGTGGCTAGAATGGAAAACTGAAGGGGTGACTTACGACATAAAGACAAGTAAGGCTCCCTTGGCGTGACTAGTGGTAGGGAAGTCCAGAGAGGACTCAGATAACTACGGAGATGCAGGAGAAGCCAGGACAGAGACTCAGAGAAGGGTAAGTTATGAATTATCAGGGAAAGCAAAGCTGGAAATTCCAAGCCAAAAGCTATCACCCACCTTCCTAGCCAAGCTGGGAAGGGGAGAGGAGAGATGAAGAAAATCTTCCTCACATAGATTCCTTTGGGGAAGAAAGCTCCAAGGAGGTGGCTTCCCCATGTGGAAAGAATACAGGAAAGAGCTCAGAACAAAGCAGGAACATGCCCAGGCAAAAAGAAATCCTATCTCTTCCCAGCCTTGCTTCCTCCACGGAGACTCTGTCCCTCACACAGAGAAAGAGTCAAGAGCTGACCAAATGAGCCAAGAGGGCTACAGGCACGGCTCAGGCCCATTTGTATGGATGGACCACACAATCAGGATGAGCCTTCATCATCAGACTCAGGTGTGGAAGGGAGAGACCTGATTGGTTGGTGGAATCAAGGGGCCGACTCAGTAGGGCCAGGCCCCCAAGTATTACAAGCCCAGGAAAAGTTGAGGAACAATCAGTAAATTGTCACTGCAGTCGATGCCAATAGTCACCTTAGATGAGAATTGGATCAGACACGGGTTCTAGTCCTGCCAGGCAGTGAAGGTGGTGTCCATGTTTCTGTGAGCCAGTCCCTAGCTAACTATTTCCCAGACACCGCCCCCCCCACCATATACACACAAAAAAAGCTATGGCCTGTTCCTCACCTGCTATCCCTAGGAACCTTGGTGAAAAGATGTGGAAACTGGATCAGCCTGGACCTCTGAGTAATGTTGGTCCCTGTGATGAAGCCAAGGGCTATTTAAGATGGTCAGTGCATGCAAGTAATGGGCTGAGTGCCTGCAGTCTTCCCAGCAGGGGTCTGGACATTGAAGCATTGTTACCTGGTTTACCCACCATTCTGCAGTCTAGGAAACCTCAAGACAAGCTTGGAAGGTACTCTGTCCCTGATTCCAGAATACATACTTAGTCAACCACCATTCATTGCAAGACTGTTCAGAAACAGCATTCAACCTCTAGGTGGGGCACCTAGAGGAAGTCAGTGCTGTCAGAGCCGCACTTACCCTGGCAGGAGGTGAGGTACTTGACATTTGAGAGAGAGAGAGAGAGACTTTTCTGTTCCTCCCTTTAGCTGTTAGACTATTACCATTTAAAAATACTTTTATTTATTTGAGGGGGGGCGGGAACAAGGGCATGCCAGGGCTTCTTACTGCTGTAAGCAAATTCCACATCATATGCCACTTTGTGCATCTGTCTTTACATGGGGACTGAGGAATTTAATCTGGGCTGTCAGACTTTGCAAGCAAGCACCTTAACCACTAAGATCTCTCCAGCCCCAATGATCAGTTTCTTTTCACCTCCAAAATGAGTACGATTAACGGTCAGAAAGGAGCTTGAAGGTGACCTCCAAGGAAAAGACACGCAGACTTCTGTACAACACCTCTCACAGGAGTGGACCTAGGAACAAAGAGACCCTCCAGGCCTAGAAATGTCTCACAGGAAAGAGCAGACTCACCTGGCGTATAGCTCCTTCTATAGATTTTGCCATTGTCTCATATTTTTTCTTTCTTTTTAAAAATATTTTTAAACTGGGAGTGGTGGTGCACGCCTTTAATCCCAGCACTCGGGAGGCAGAGGTAGGAGGATCGCCGAGAGTTCGAGGCCACCCTGAGACTACATAGTGAATTCCAGGTCAGCCTGTACCAGAGTGAGACCCTACCTTGCAAAACAAAACAAAAAATAAAAATAAAAATAATAAAAAATATTTTTATGGGGGCAGGAGAGATAGCTTAGTGGTTAAGGCGTTTGCCTGCAATGCCAAAGGATCCCAGATTGACTCTCCAGGATCCATGTGAGCCAGATGCACAAGGGGTGCATGCATCTGGAGTGGCTGGAGGCCCTGACATGCCCATTCCCTCCCTCTCTCTCTCTTTGACTCTTTGACTCTCTCTCTCTCTCAAATAAATAAATAAATAAATAAATAAATAAATAAATAAGATATATTTTAAAATATATATATTTATGTATTTTATTTTTAAGTGGGGGGGGGAATGGGTACACAAGGGATCCAGCCACTGCAAATGAATTCCAGATGCATGTGCCACTTTGTGCTTTTGGCTTTATGTGGGCACTGGAGAATCAAACCCTGGTCATTAGGCCTTGCAAGAAAGTGCCTTAACCACTGAACCATCTTTCCTGCCCAGATTTTTCTCTAATTTGTAAGATAGCCACAAGCAGTGATGGGGAGGAAGTCCATGGTTAATCCCACAATCAGTGATGGGGAGGAAGTCCATGGTTAATCCCACGGTTGCTGGAAGCCTCGGGGGAGGGGCTTCCTTGGTGAAGGTTGGGGCAGCAAGAATGGGAAAGCTCAGAAAGTACTCAGGGCAACAGCTATGTACAAAACAGATGTTGTTACAGCGTTTCTAGCCAGTGTCCCTAAGCCAGCGTTCATAACTGAGCAGAATCTCGGTGACCCTGGACTGTCTACACTAATAAGTAAGTAAAAGTCCAGTAGTCAGACAACTCTAGCTGGACAATGTGCTGAGTGTGTGGAAAGTAACTATGATGTCGGTCTCAAATAGAAAGAAGGAAGAATGGATTATCTTGATTTGTCAAAAGGTTTTGTGATAAACACAGGAAAATAACTAATAAGGACAATTCTAAAAGGAAACTTTTTCAACTTACTTTCTCTAGTCTAAGGGTTGCAGGTGGGGCAGACACTAGCCGACTTGGAGGTCACTGAATGAGGGACCCAGCCTCCCGTCTCCCTGGTATGAACGGGAGGAGGGTCCATGGAGGTATGTCAATCACTCATCCGGTCAAGAGCTCCACCCCTGACCTACAGACATGCTAAGGAGGTGGGAGGAATTGGGATCCCCTCACTGAAATAATGTATATACCACCAGAAGTCCCTCTCTCAGGGTAGCTGCACACAGACACTCACTGCTGAGCCTGCCTGCTTCTCTTAGCTCTGAGAACGCATCACTCTTCTTTACTATTTCCTTCATTCTTTCACTCATTTGGATACTGTCCAAACTCCCACGTATGTTTACCCTGACCCCTTGATGCTTTTCCTCATTAAATCCCCCGAGGCACACTCACTTCTTGCCATCCATGCACCTAACTTGCCAAGGCCACGAGACAAAGGACTCAACACCGTAACAATCAGCAACAAAAGCTTTCCATCGTATCTATGATACTTAACCTTGAACATAAGTAACAATTTATAATGCTCAGTCACCTTTACCTGTCTCACTTAAGGTCAAGTGATCTAAAGAAAGACCATGTAGTGAACACAGAAGAAAAGCCAAGTTAGGAACTTGGTATTAAGGTTTTATTTATTTATTTATTTTGGTTTTTGACCTACAGAGATTTTCCTGAATAATTTGAATGATGGCAAATAAACAAACTGGGCTCCGGCTTTGCTATTCCCTTTCACGTTTGATTCAATTAGCCTACGTTTTCTGCTCCGCAGAAAATTTCCACGGTAGGTCGAGGATGGACGTTTATGACACCTAATGGCATGGAATTTCCAAGACAAGAGTATGAGAGATGTTCGAAACAGTGCTGAGAGATATTCGAAAAGGAAATAATTTTGTCACAATTTACAATAAGAAACACTAGTTAGAAGAAGCAAATGCAAATATTAACCCTTTCGTCTTTCAAAACAAGGGCAGAGTTCTAACGTAAGAGAACCTATACACTCCACACCCCCACCTGACTCCCAAGAAGCCATCAGTGTCAGTGCCGTTTAAAAACACTGTAGAGGGCTGGAGAGATGGCTTAGCAGTTAAACGCTTGCCTATGAAGTCTAAGGACCCCGGTTCGAGGCTCGATTCTCCAGGACCCACGTAAGCCAGATGCACAAGGGGGTGCATGCATCTGGAGTTCGTTTGCAGTGGCTGGAGGCCCTGGCGCACCCATTCTCTCTCTCTCTACCTGCCTATTTCTGTATCTCTCTCTCTCAAATAAATAAATAAATAAATAAAATATTTTAAAAAAAAACACTGTAGAAAAACAAGCTCACCTTCTAATTCACAGAGGCATCAAGGCAGCTTTCAAAGGCAAGAAACTCACACATCCTCCTAGAATATGTGTGAGGGCACTTTCCATTTCTAGGAATGCAATCAAAATCTTGGCTTCCATTACTATGCAATTTAGCATAGCATATGTTAGACCCCTTTTATCAGTGTTTCTATTTTGAAGAACACATTGAATTAAACAAGAATACTATGTCTAAGATCAAATTGTAGTTTTCTAAAGTCTAGTCTACACCCCTGTGTCCCAGATTGTGTGTAGCGTTGACCCCCACATACATTAACTGGAGCCACCTGTGCCCACTCCACTAATCACCCACACCTGCTTCTACCATGCCATTGCTCACTAAGCTACCCACTAGAACATCTGCCTGCTTTAGATAAAGATTCTGCACACATATAAATTAGCATAACAGGCGTTTAAACTATTACTGCAAGAGAAGAAGCAGTCAAAATGCTAATTTTTGAGACTGTACGCCTAATTTTCATTAGGTTTACCCTAATTTCTTTTGCCAGTTGGCATGTGGGCCAGGACCCATTTCAGAGCCTAAAAGATAGCCACACTCACAGATGGCCCAAAAAGATGGGGATTCCTTCTGTTTCACTTCTGAGGCAGAACACAGAAGCTGCAAGCGAAGTCCTCTGTCCAGCGTTGTTGTTATGATTACCTGAGCAACATGTGTCCTAAACTCAACGTCCCTCCTGAGTGAACTGAGAGGCAGGGCTTATGCTCCCAGCCTCTAACTTGTTTCCCTTTGACCAGAACGGGCAATAAATTTCCAAGTGCAAGAACACAGGCTAGTTCTCAAACTGTAAATTCAATCAGCCAAAAGAAACACTATTCTACCAGCAGTTTAGTGATCACACTCTACAATCATCAGCTTTCACATGGCTCCTTGAGCCACGGAGAGGGCTTTATACAATCTTACTCGGCTGTGTGTTTATAAAGCCAAAAACTGTACTCCACCATTACTGCTTGAAATAAACCTCTCCCTTTAGACTGGTAACAAAATGTACATTATGTAGCAGACTAAGAACCAAGAGCCACTGTGTTACCATTGTGTTCCACCAATTACAATTTGTTGTATGTTTTAATGAACGTTCATTCTGTCATCTGTCATAACATCTCAGTATTATGAAAGCAAAGACTAAGATTTGTACATCTCTTTTCCAAAGGTCAAATCTATGTGCACTTCTGACAAGGCAGCTCAAATTTTCACTGATTCTAAACAGGTTCCACTGAGTGGGAATTCAAGGGACATAATGTATCCATGTGACAGCCTCCAAGATTCAAGCAGGAATTTCATTATCTACCCTGTGTCAATTAGTAGCAAGAAAAAAACAGGAGATCAAAGTTCTTTGCCTTTTCTTACATATGTGGGACACACACACACACACACACACACACACACACACACACACGGAGAGGACATAAAAGCAGGAGGCAGAGGACCAGTGAGAAGAAGGGAGGAGGAAGGATGGGAGAGAAGACAATGGGGGAATGAATGTGAGCAGGAGAACAAAGCACAATGGTTTACATGTATGCAAATGTCATAACGAGGGCTGGGAGATGGTTCAGTGGTTAAAGGTGCTTGCAAAGCCTGCTGGCCTAGGTTCAATTCCTCTGTACTCACATAAACAATGTGATACATACGTCTGGAGTTCCTTTGCAATGGCAGGAGGCTTTGGCATGCCCACACGTACTCTCTCTCACACACTCACACACACTCACTCTCTCTTACTCTCTAATAAATAAACAATATTTTAAATGTCATAAAGAAACCCATTATCTCATATGCTAACTAAATAATGCCACAATGAAACTCATTATTCATATGCTAATTAAAAATTACTTTTAAGAAGCAAGTCTGTTCCTTCTTACTGATCTGAGCACCAGCACCAGCCAGCACTGACTGAGTCAGGCTAACTGAACAAATAGTCAAAACAATCCTCGTGAGCAAACCTTGGCGACACGCTATTGCACAGTGGAATGGACATGTGCAAAGACCTCAAGTGACTTGACATGCTGTGGCTTATACCTAGTTCGTCTCTGGGAAACTCACATTGCAGTGCAATCTCTAATGAAACAGTATAGAGAGGTGGGAAAGCCTTTGAGAGGTGACCAGGTTCAGGCCATTTTCATGGGAGTTCGTGCCTTCTGGAAAGACCTGGAGCTTATAAAGTGAGGCTAGGGCTGGAGAGATGACTTAGCAGTTAAGCTGCCTACAAAGCCAAAGAACCTTGGTTCAGCCCTCCAGGACCAACGTAAGGCAGATGCACAAGGTGGTACATGTGTCTAGAGTTCGTTTGCAGTGGCTAGAGGCTCTGGCATGTCCATTCTCTTTTTCTATCTATCTCTTTATCTCTGCCTCTCTCTCTCTCTCTCAAATAAATAAATAAAAATAAATTTAAAAAATAATAAAGTGAGGCTACCCTTTGTGCATAGTGTCAGTGGTATAGGTCCCCACTGCCCTTTCCTCTTTCTGTCAAGACCTGAAACTGGACTGGAGAGATGGCTGAACAGTTAAGGTGCTTGCCTGCAAAGCCTAAGAACTCATATTCAAATCTCCAGATCCCATGTATGCCAGATGCACAGTGATGCAAGCATGCAATGTTGTACAAGGGGGTGCATGCATCTGAAGTTCATTGCAGCAGCTGAAGGCCCTCATGTGCCCCTTCTCTCTCTCTCTTTCTCTCTTGCCCTTCTCTCTCTTAAAAAAAAAAAAAAAAAAAAAAAAAAAAAGAAGGCCCGTAGTGGTGGTGCATGCCTTTAATCCTAGCACTTGGGAGGCAGAGGTAGGAGGATTGTCATGAGTTCGAGGCCACCCTGAAACTATATAGTTAATTCCAGGTTAGCCTGGGCCAGAGGCCTGGGCACATGTGGTTGTCTGAAGTGAGACTTTCCAGTCTCTTGAGCTATGAGTGAAAATGAACCCATCCTTCAAAAATGACCCAGTCTAGGATATTTTGTTAAGGAAATATAAAAGAAGAGATGACAGTAGCAGCCTAGATTGCCCAAGCTCTGACCTTGGTACCACATTTTCTCTACTTCTGAAGACAAAAGAAAATAGAGGGTCTGGAGACCTAATGGCTAAGACATTCACCTGTGAAGCTTAAGGACCCAAGTTCAATTTTCAATTACCCAGGACCTATGTAAGCCAGATGCACACAGCAGCACATGTGTCTGCAGTTAGTTTGTGGAGGCAGAGGCCCTGGCATGCCCACTTTCTCTCTCTCCCACAATAAATAAATCAATATTTAAAAAAAATAATAAAACAAAATAGAATTGCAAAATAACAAACAAATTATGCTGAGACACAAAAAATGAGAGTCACTAACTGAACTACCTTACATGCTACAGCCAGGGAGCCCTTTTGCCAATGCAGACTCAGGATCCCTGCTGATTACAAACTGACTGATAGTCTAATGAGGAAATAGTTAAGTCTATGAAATCAAATGGTGCCCAGTTAAAAGACCTATTATGTTAGCTTTGATTTGAAAAGCAAACAACTGAATGAAATATTTGATTATAAAGTGAAGCCACTGCATGTATTTTACTCAGAGGCCTCCACCTGATTTAGAAACAGGTTAACGGGCCTATTGAGTCGGCTCAGAATTGTAAAGAAAATAATATTCTACTGAAATATGATCTTAACATTAGCAATGGCCAACTAGAGGCTAGCGACACTTGAAGAAAGAAAGGAATCGGGGATCTTCCATTATCAAAGCAGAGTCAACACAACTCACAATTCCTCCCCAGGCCCCTCCCTCAGAGCCTCACAAAAAGTTGGGTTATAACAGATATGCTGACGCAACCAGCCTTATGGTATTTCATACTGAGAGCTGTAATTCTATCTCCTAATTGTATACCAGGCAGCGGAAATGCCGACAAGAACAAAAACATAATAACCAGCTAGAAAAAGTCCATCAAATTCTTGGAGTATAGAAAAATGCATATGAAACACTATTATCTTCAGCCACAGCGAGGAGATGTCACACAATCAATTCATATAACATGCCAAGTTAATAAAATCTGCATGCAAAATTTATGAATGCAGTAATATTCCTTTTTATCACAAGTTATTAATGGTCAATTTAATGAACATCTACAGCTGGAGTGCTTTGGGTCTGTATGATATTTTAATCATCTTTAGCCATGGATTTAAATGCATTTCATTTCATAACCATCAGCTATTTGAGATAAGAAAGCCTTTACATAAGTACTGAAATATTTGGGGTAAGTTACCAATTTTGTCTTAATGCAGTTATTGATTTTTATAAAATTTATTACAATAGAAACAGAACTCAATGTTCCATTATAATAATATTTGCCTTAATGTCTATATTAGAATGCAAAAAAGGTTGTTTAAAGTTGCATTACACATTCATTTCATTTAAAATCTCCCTTCCATTCCCTTTCCAATAAAAAACTTTCTAACCTTGTTTATACAAAACAATTTTGCTCAAAGCTATTACCCTCCAAAAAGTATCCTGCTGGAATATTGACACACAGACATAAATATTTCTGGAAATTAATGTGTCATATTCCTTAAAGTAGCTTGGTTATTTCAATTCACTAGTTGACATAATATTTCCTTTTTAAGCATTATTCTCAGTTCTACTTTTCTAGATTTTTACCTAAAATTAAGCTTTTCCATATGAAATAATTGTCGAGGAGGCAGGTGACACTGCAGACAGGTAAAAGCCTTCCTAGTTATATGGGAATGCAGACACACAGTGTTAAAATATTTATGGCTTTAAAAATAATTGAAAAGTTCTCATATTTGAGTATTAAAAGCTTGGGAGAAAAACCATCCAAATTTTGGGATTCATCATAAAAATTTGTACATCTAGTTAAAAGTAAAGGAATCTAGGTCACAAATATCCCCTTTGGTTCAAGCCCCGGCTTGATCAACATGTATATGCATAACAATGATGACTTTGTTAGCCTGCTTCCTATCACTGTTCCAGATACCAGAGATAAATAAACTTAGAAAGTGAAAAGGTTTCAGGGTGTGGTGGTGCAACCCTTTAATCCCAGCACTCAGGAGACAGGGATAGGAGGATTGCCATGAGTTTGAGGCCAGCCTGGGACTACAGAGTGAGTTCCAGGTCAGTCTGGTCTAAAATGAGATCCTACCTCAAAATGAATAAAAATTAAGAATTTTTAAAAGTAAACAGTTTATTTTGTATGCTTGTTTCAAAGGTTTCATTCAGATCATGACATCATCTCATTTACTTTGGACCTGTAGACAGGCAGGTCATTTCCAGCAAAAAGACAGAGCAAATGCAGTGAGAAATCCACAGATTAAACAGGAGGAAGCTGGATCCCAGTATCTCCTTTCAAGGACTTGTCTCCAGTGACTAGGCGACCTCCTGCTGTGCATCACCTCTTCACGCTTCCCTTCTCCCTCAGCAGTGCCAAGCTTGCCACTGAGCCCTTAACACCTTGCAGGTCTGAACAGCCCCATGGACGGATGGACGCCTGATGGCAGCAACAGTTGCTCTGCAGCTTTGTAAGAAGTTAACAGCGAGAAATTAAGCAAGTCCTATGCACAACAGATTTGGTTCACCATGTGACCTACGGGGTTCATTGGATCAAAGGTTCCTTCCATATCATTTGGATATTTATTTATTTATTTATTTATTTATTTTTATTTATTTTTGAGGTCTCACTCTATCTAGCCCAGGCTGACCTGAAATTCACAGTCTCTGGCTGACCTGGAATTCACTATGTAGTCTCAGGCTGACCTCAAACTCACAGCAATCCTCCTACCTCTGCCTCCTGCGTGCTGGGATTAAAAGTGTGCACCCCCATGCCTGGCTAATGATGGTTTCTTTTTTATTTATTTATTTATTTTTATTGACACCTTCTATACTTACATACAAAAAACATGATATTTCCCTCCCCTCCCCCCATTCCACTTTAGAACACCAATCTCCTAATGATGGTTTCTTTAAAGGACTACGTCCCATTCTTACAGACCTAGTAATCTAACACAGGACCCAGGATGTGCACATAAACAAACAAGAAGACAGAGTAGAAAGTGTAAATGTTAAAGGAGAAACACGGAATGAAAATTTAGAGGAAATATTTGTTCCTCTGCAGAAAGTCACGGGGGAAGACTTAAGAGACAACTCTAATATAAAACCACACATAATTACTTGGGACAAAGAAACATATGGTCAAAAATGTGCACAATGAGAATGCTGCACGTGAAATAGTCACCTTTGACAATGCGCAAATCGGTGTAGAGCAGGCACCTTCCGCTTTCCTCTAAGAAGTAGGAAGTGCCTAAGTTTGGGACAATCTTAACTCATTAAATTTCATTTTAAACTTCCTGAATCGCCTAAATTTTCTCATCTTATCAGGCAAGCCAATATATGCTTACACTGTAAGGTTAAAGTAATGAACTTGTGAAGGGAACCTGTCACATCCAATTATTAACAAGCCGCAATCCCACTACTGGGGAGTAGCTAAGGGGCAGTGTCAATTTTAAAGAACTGTGCTTGCATCTGCATTATAATTAGGTCACACCTTCAACATTATCATATTACCTTAGCCTTAATGTTCTATTTTATTGCCATTTCCAAAATGACATTTTACATGTAGACATAAAGAAAATAAACTGTTTTATTTTGATAACTCATAAACACTGAACCTTAAATTTAATATTTAGAACAATATTGAATAGAGTTCAATATTTGGAATAAAACTGAGCACAGAGATATGAATGTCTAAAAGTCCTAAGTATTTAGAATTAAAATTTTAAAAATAGCCTAAGAGCAAATATTAGATTTTTTTTTTTTAACTAAAAGCATAGAAGATTGCTGCACAGAAAATGAAATTCAGGTTTATTTGCACCATTAGGATACCTCTTTTTTAAAAAAAAAAAAATCATTATTTTTGTTTAGAGTTCCTTTTGAATTTAGACAGGCATTGTATTACTGGTTTGGAGGAGTAGAAAAGTGGCAACAGAAAATTATAAAACTCTCCATTTTAAACAATTATCTATTAAAGTACATTTAATAGGGATAACTTCAGACATTATAAAATTCATCAACTTAAGCATTTTCAAAGTAAAAAAAAACCAATATATTACAACTCTCACTGCTCTCTGTTTCAAGAAGATTTTCATCATCCCCAAAATAGCATGGTATTTCGAATACATTTTAATGAAGATACAAGATGAAAATATGTAATAGTTCAGTGGCAGAGTAGTTGTCTACCATTTATGAGATCCTGGCCTGAATTTTCCTGAATTGATGGATGGATGAATGGATAGGAGGAAGGGAGGGAGGAGAAGAAGGGAAAGAAGGGAGGGCGGAAGGGGAAGAAGGGAAGAAAGGAGGAAGAAAGAGAGGAGGAGAGGAAAAGAGGAAGGAAGGAAGGAAGGGAGGGAGGGAGGGAGGGAGGGAGGGAGGGAGGGAGGGAGGGAGGGAGGGAGGGAGGGAGGGTATAAACAGAAGAGAAAGAATTCTCCTTACAAAACAATTGCAGCTGGGTGTGGTGGGGCACCTTTAATCCCAGCACTCTGGAGGCAGAGGTAGGAGGATCACTGTGTGTATGAGGCCAGCCTGAGGCTACACAGCAAATTCCAGGTCAGCCTGGGCTATGGTTGGACACTACCTAAAAAAAAAAAAAAAAAAAAAAAAAACCTTAATTGCTTCAATTTCCAGTTGTTTTCTCTTTTAGTTTTCCCAAAATTGTATCAAAAATTTATGGAGATATTTCCTAGCTCTAGAATCCCCTCCTTTCAGAGGAGTCTTCTTTCTTTACGTCTTCCTTTCAAATAAACTTCATTCTTTCAAAAACAAAAAAAAAAAAAAAAAAAAACTATGGAACTTTGTGTTCAGTATTTATGAGGCAAACAAATGTCAGTTTTCAAAACTAAAAACCCAGTGGCAAATATCCATTTAAATTTTTTAAATCAAAGCCATTTCTGACATCAGAATTTGAGTTCATAAAAACATAAAAGATCCCAAAATGAAAATCTATCTACATTAGTTTCATACCCAAGAAAACTTAGATTTTCCAATATATAATTCTGCTAATTAACCTATGCATTCTATGCTATACCTTTATAATGTCTCAACAGCTTTTTTTTTCATAGAAGTTGGTAACGTGAAAAAAAAAATTATTTGAACAAACCAAGGGTAATGAACAGAAATATGGGGAAAAGAAAGAATGACTGACCTTCTGTGAAAAAATATACCCTTGGGGCTGGAGAGATGGCTTAGTGGTTAAGGCGCTTGTCTGAGAAGCCTAAGGACCCAAGTTTGATTCTCCAGGTCCTATGTAAGCCAGATGCACATGGTGGCACATGTGTCTGGAGTTTGTGTGCAGTGGCTAGAGGCCCTGGCATGCCTATTCTCTCTCAATTTCTCTCCCATTCTCTCTCTGTGTCTCTAATAAATAAATAAAAATAAATTTTAAAAAATAAAAAATATACCCTTAACTCTCAATATTGAAACACAGAGTAACTAACACAGTAATGACATGAACTCAATGGGCAGATGAGAAACAGAAACACCCATGTATATATATCCAGACCATGGGAGAGTGTACACAGACTTTCTGAATGAAAAAAGCAGATTAATACATTGTGTGTGTGTGTGTGTGTGTGTGTGTGAAGAACACTGGGAGAAATGACTTTTAGTATCATTGGATTGTGAAATTTTTCTTAAACTTGATCCAAAATGCAGAGACAAAAGGAAAATACTGAATTGAGCTACATTAAAGTAAAACATTGAGTATATGAGAACATACACATATATCCACACATACAAGCCAAATATAACTCCAACTCACAAATCAGAAAATATCTTGAAATGGATATAATCATAAAAGAATTGAATACAGAAATCAGTAGAAAAAACTACAAAGTAGTAGGAAAAAGTGAGCCAATGGGGAAATAGAAGAGAATGCACACAAGCAAAAGACAGAAAGAGACAGCTGATTAGAACACTTAGGTACCTAATGGAAGTGTTTTACACGAGTGACAATTGGAGAAATACAAGGTAAAATAACAGGTAACATTACATCTTCACCAGAGTAGTAAATGTTGAACAGTTTTGCTGACACAAGAGTTGAAATGGGCATGGGGAACAGAGATTTCCGCCCCTTGTTGTGAAGAGCTGATATAACCAACAGAAATGCGATTGAAAAACTGCTCTCTAAAGATACATGACTTGTTGCATGTGAATTTCAGTTCTAGGGAAATGGTCTACAGAGAAACTCACCAGTATCCTAGAGGACATACACAAGGACATTTGTTTGACACTGTCTTAATGGAGAAAAACTAAAAAAAAATCTAAGAAAAGGCAATTGTGGAATAATTTGCCAGTTACATAGAACCAAGAATATAACACATGAGGTTCTAAAACTACAGGAACTTGGGCTGGAGAGATGGCTTAGCAGTTAAGGCATTTGCCTGGGAAGCCAAAGTATCCCGGTTCAATTCTGCAGGACCCACGTAAAGCAGATGCACAAGGGGCCCAGGCATCTGGAGTTCGTTTGCAATGGCTGGAGGCCCTGGTGTGCCCATTCTCTCTCTGTCTGCCTCTCTTCTACCTCTCTCTCTGTCTACCTCTCTTCTATCTCTCTCTCTGCTTGCAAATAAATAAATAAACATAAATAAATAAATAAACAAATAAATAAATAAACATAAATAAAATACAGGAACTTAATCTTCATTTACCAATGTAGCGTTATCTAAAGAAATGTTCTATGCAAGATTCTAACTACACACAGTAAGGCATAAAAACATAACACACATTAAACAAAACATGCCATTTACTCGACTTTTTTAGAGATATACAGTCAAGCTAAATCACATCAACCTAAGAAAACAGGAAACATACTGTGGTAACTTGAATGTGTGTCTCCCGTAGATGCAAGAGTTTTATTAAGTTTGTAGCCCAAATTTCAGGCCACCTGGCTAGAGGAGGTGTTACTAGGGACAGACCTTGGGGTACAGCCCTAAGGTGTATAAGGGAAGATCTGATTTATAGCCAAAGGTATGCAGAGGGATTTGAGCTCTGCCTGGGTCCCCTCTGCTGCCCACACGTGTGCCGGTTGCTTTTGGCGTTTGCTCACTGGTGAAGGTTTCTCTCTGCTTGGATGTATGGAAGCAGCTTTTTCCACCACTGATGGAACTTCCCCCTGGATCTGCCAGCGAGAAATAAATTCCATCTTCCCCTAAAATGTGCCTGGGTTGGACGTTCATACGAGCAACACGGAAGCTATCTATAACACATACCAAGTTCCAGGTAGTGAATACTTCAAAGACAATAGTTTTCAAGTTTCACCTAACATTTGGAAGGAGATTTGTGACCAACATTAGAAGAGGCACGCTACCATGACTGGTGAGTAAAGACCAGACACGTTGCCAAACATGAAAACAGGGTCTGCCCCTGTTATCAGTGTTGCCAAGGGTAACAAATTCAACTCTACAGAAAGACAAATGTCGGTCGGATGGGAGTGGGGAAGATGAAGTGACCTGTAATGTGTTCCTTTTAAATAAGTTTAGAAGAACATATAGAAATGCTAACATTTCAAGGTGTCTGCCCTGTTATTCCTGGCACATTTTTCATATTTGAAATCTTTTACATAGTTTTTAAAAGTTAAATCATTCTACAAATAAACATAGTTAATTTCTAAATCTGACAGAGGTGATATAATTCTCCTGGCACCATTCTGTAAATGTATTTTTTCCTTAACTACTCTTCTACACATGAGCATATTTTACTAGTGATTTTTTATTTTTGGTGTGTGTTCTATCTGTTAGAAGGCAGTTTATCCATCATCATGGACATATCCCATCACAGTTTCAGACAAGAATAACCTGAAACTATCCCAGGTAAAGTCAATCTAGTTCTTTCCTATTTTTACACACCTGCTATTTCTAGTCCATTTTCTAAAATCTAGTCTATTTTCTGAAGAAGCTGATGGTAGAATGTAGACATGCCTCCTGCCTGCCACCATGCTTGCCCTGCTAGGTGACATCCCATGTGAACAGGTACCAGCCTTCTGTATTGCAGAAGTGCCTTCAAATACTCTGAGCTCCACCAGGACCCAGGCTTATGCTTTTGTTTAGTTCCACAGTGCAGGGCTTGGTAAATTTAAACTGGAAAGAAGCAGATAGTAACGATGCCAGGCTTTGCAAGCCATATGGTCTCTGTCATAACACTCAGCCCTGTCTCTGTAACAGAAAAACATCCATAGCCCATGCATAAAGGAGCGACTGTGGCTTCATGCCAATAAAACTTTAGTTAGAATAACAGGATGTGGGCTTGGGTTCTGGGCCTCAAGTTTTCAGTACCTTGGGAGCGAACTTAAAAAAGAAAAAAGAAATAAAAACAGTACAACTTGGGGCTGGAGAGATGGCTTAGTAGTTAAGGTGTTTGCCTGGAAAGCCTAAAGACCCAGGATTGATTCCCCAGTACCCACATAAAGCCAGAAGCACATGTTTACAGTGGCTAGAGGCCCTGGTGTGCCCATATTCATTCTCTCTCTCTCTCTCTCCATAAATGTATTGTTGTGTGTATGTGTGTACACACACACATGCACACACATATGCCTCTCTCTCTCTCAAATAAATTAAAATAGAATATTTTTTTTAAATATTGAAAAAGAAGACATTACTTTAAACACTAAATTTTATGTTTAGGAATGTACTCAGATCTTAGCAAAGAATTTTACTTTGCACATTTTTTGTTGTGTGTATGTAGAATGTATGGTGTAGTAGAAGACATGATGTGTGTGATGTACAACACATACATGTGCAGATGTGTGTGCTCTGTGTGAACATAGGAAGAGGTCAGAGGAGACCACTGGATGTTCATTTCTTTTCACTCACCCACCAATTTCCTAGAGAATCTCTCATTCAACCCAGAACTTCCATGTTCACCATTTGGGGGGGGGGGTCAGCAAGCCCCAGCGGTTCTCTGGTGTCTGCCCCCCACAGGACTGGGGTTATAGCCATGTCACCTCTATTGACATGGGTGGTGGGGTATGGAACGCAGGCACTCTCCTCGGGCTGCCATGCTTGCACAGCCAGGGCTTATAACCGAGCTATCTCCACAGCCTCTAACATGTTCTGATCAGTAAAGAAACCTTACCAAACTTACAATGAATCCACATGAATGAAATATTCAAACTTCTTTCTGGAAGAGTGCTATCTGGTCTGATTTATCAAATTACTAACTATAATTGGTTCCATTTATTTAAATCATCCTATTAGAGATTTTTTTGTAGTAAAATAAATACACATATCTTCAATTCAACTAAGGGACTGGAATGACAAGGACAGTGAAATTACTCTCTGTACAAATAAGAGCCTTTCTATTAGGTTTGCTACTTCACCTGAATAATTCTGTGTAATCATGAATAATGATGGGATTCGACAACCTAATGATAGCACGGTGTATAGCTTCAGCCCATCCATCTCTGTCAAGAAGGTCAGACATCTACAGTCCAGAGCACCATGCAAAGTGGAACAAACAGTTGATAGCACAGACTCTAGTTATCTTTCCGAATGGAACCAGCAAGTTCCATTTCACTGAATTCTTGGACCCACGAAACACAAACATACTCCAAAAAGATTTAATGCACATTTTCAAGATTTTAGCTCAACCTGAAAAAAAAAAAAAAAAAAGTAGTCAAATTCCAACAAAACACTCATCTAAGGATATTCTTAATTGGATGTGGCCGGAAACTCAACACAGATTTACAAATAGCAAAGCCTTCTGGGAGCTTCAGTATTACACAGAGACCTAAGTAATCCATGGAGTGCCGAGGAAAAGGCATTGAGGCTAAGAATGAGGCCTGCGGTGGTTTGACTCAGGTGTCCCCAGAAGCTTAGGTGTTCTGAACGCTAGGTTCCCAGCTCATGGAGATTTGGGAATTAATGCCTCCTGGAGGAAGTGTATTGTTGGGGGTGGGCTTATGGGTATTATAGCCAGTGTCCCCTTGCCAGTGTTGGGCACACTCTCCGTTGCTATTGACTACCTCATGTTGGCCAGGGGGTGATGTCCACCCTCTGCTCAGACCATCCTTTTCCCCTACCATCATGGAGCTTCCCCTCGAGTCTGTAAGCCAAAATAAGCCCTTTTTTTTTCTCCCACAAGCTGCTCTTGGTCTGGTGATTTCTGCCAGCAATGTGAACCTGATTGCAAGAAGGCCTTAGTATGTCAGATCTGAACAGCAGCAATAAAGAAACACTTCACCGAGTATGCTGCCTGTACAACCTCAGGACAGCAATGGCTAGTAGATGGAATAGATGGATGGTTTTTGTAGGGCTTGTGCCAGCCCTGGCTATTGAGTACCATGTAGACATACCTAAATAACACTGCAACACAATGAACTTTTACATATTAAAATCATTTCCTGTTAATCTTCACTGCTCCTACTGTCTCCTTTCAATCTCAGTAAAGGAAAAAAAAGGTCTCTGGCCTTTGTTTCCAATCATTTTAAATTTATTTATTTTCAAGAAGAGAGAAAGAGGAAATGAACATGCAAATGCCTCTGCCACTGTAAATGAACTCCATATGCATGCACCACTTTGTGCATCCACCTTTACACGGGTGCTA
The DNA here is from genome assembly GCA_036365145.1 of Orientallactaga sibirica. Taxonomy (NCBI): domain Eukaryota; kingdom Metazoa; phylum Chordata; class Mammalia; order Rodentia; family Dipodidae; genus Orientallactaga; species Orientallactaga sibirica. The sequence goes on from JAEOAD010000046.1 coordinate 8,199,517, forward strand.
GGGAATCAAACTCGGGCAGGCAGGCTTTGCTAACAAGCACCTTTAACAGCTGAGCCATCTCTCCAGCCTATGTTTCCAATCATTTCTTTTCTTTTCTTTTCTTTTTTCTTTTCTTTTTTTTTTTTTTTTTTTGAGGTAGGGTCTCACTCTAACTCAAGCTAACCTGGAAGTCACTCTATTCTCATGGTGGCCTTGAACTCACTGCAATCCTCCTACCTCTGCCTCCTGAGTGCTGGGATTAAAGGCATGCACCACCAGGCCTGGCTTCTTTTTTTTTCTTTTCTTTTTTTTTTCTTTTTTTTTTTTTTTTTTTTTGAGAGAGAGAGAGAGAGAAAGGGAGAGGGACAGGGAGAGAGACAGACAGATAGAGAGTAGGCGTGCCAGCAGCCTCTCAGCCGCTGTGAACACAATACAGACGCGTTCGCCCCCTTGTGGGCAAGTGCGGCATTGCATCTTTGGACCTGGAGATTGGAACTGACATTCCTAGGCTTAGCAGGCAGGCGCCTTAACCACTAAGCCATCTCTCCAGCCCCATTTCATTTCTTTACCATGTTTTGCCCACATGGCCTTGGATCTCTTTGCGATTCTTTTAAACATTATTGAACAGGCATATTTATTTCTGGGCATCTCTGGTCCAGGTTTCTATTACATGGAATTCTCTACCATGGTGATCTTCCTTGAGCTGGTCCCACCTTGTTCACAGATCCTCAAATTGCATGTCTACAGCAACACAGAAACTTCCTACCTCCAGTCTCAAGGACTCCCCATGCTCTGCCACATTCCTTATCAATTTTATATTTGAAGTCTAAAACATATTGTTCAGGACTTTTGGATTCATATTTATAGATTTCATCTTTCAAATATTTTTATTTATTTGCAAGCAGAGAAAGAGAGAAGAGACACAGGCAAGGAGAATGGGTATGCCAGGCCCTCCAGCCACTGGAAATGAACTCTGGATGCATGCACCTCTCAAATCTGGGGCATTAGACTTTACAGGCAAGCTCCTTAACTGCTGAGCTCTCTCCCCAGCCCCAGATTTCATCTTTTATTACTGACATTGGAATATAAAAAGGAAAGTACTCTCCTTCCCTGATGGCTCACTACTCAATACTCAGGACCAGGCACACAAACACTGTCAAAATATTCATTCATTCATTCATTCATTCATTCATTCATTCATTCATCTATTCATAGTAAACAACTGTGCTTTGAATTTAAGTCAGCAAAACTATGGTCATAGAGCCAGACTGTACCCAGACTGGCCTGGAACACATAATTCTCTTTCCTCTACCTCTGAATTGACTTTTTTTTATAAATACAGGTTTATGGAACACAAGTGTGCTCAATCATTTACCTATTGCTGATGGCTGTTTTCACATGACAGTGACTTAGTTGAGGCAGAGAATAAGGAGCCCAAAAGTTATTTAGTAACTGGTTCTTTGCAGAGAATGGTTTCCAGATTTTAGCCTGCTACATAGAATGTTTCGAAAAGCTAAATCTTTGTCATTAGTCTACCATATGCTTTCATTCAAGTATTTTTTTAATTCAATTCCTAAGTCCAAAGGAAATCTACAAAGCCCTCAGTGTCATCTGTCAAGTTACATGCACTGGTCCTGCATTCATTATGTCAACTCATTTTTGGCTCCATCCTTGGCCAAAAATACCCCAAAGCAGTAAGGCCTTGACTAGGCAGAGAAAACGATAGTGAAAAGATGGGTCTAGAGATGAACTGTTTAATACAGGCATCACTAGGGTATGCAGCTATTTAAATTAGACTGAAATCAATTAAAATCAAATTAAAAACTCAGTTTCCTATAAACACCATATTTCAAGTGCTTACTTGTCACATATGGCTCTTGTATTGCACAGGAAAAAAAATTATAGAACCCATCCATCACTTCAAATTTCTACTGGCAAATGTTGGCCCCAAAGTTCAAAATATAGCTCTAAGATGTTTGGTCAGCATTGGGCAGCATGAAGCTATTTAAGGAGCCAAAGATCCTAATAAGAACTGAAGGGAGAGTCAGAAAGCAGAGGGACTGTGAGCCATAATAAGTTTAACTCCTCGACCCACCAAGGAAGGACCATCTCTTAGATTGCACAAAACCCCTCCAATACAGAAAGAAACTGACAAAACATCTGAACACACTCACAACATAAACCTAAAAGGGGATCTCCTATGGAAAGGTTGTCACAAGATGACTTTAAAGACTAGACCAACCATTAAAGCACCTTTGTGGTTAAGGGTAGAAAGCCCCCCAGAGCAGATAGCCAGCCTAGACCCTGGGTCCACCTCAGATAAAGAACTCCACATCTCCCTACCTCATCTGTCAGACAGTGGATTTTTTATAAGATGGAAATATTTTTAAATTCTGTAGTCTAAAAGGAGGCCTCTACAAACCTCTCAGTGCCTCCTACTAAGAGGTGGACTGGTGCTCTGTTCATTGGGCCAGCTGGCTGAATATACAACGTGTTAACACAGTGTCTGGTCCCTAGAAAATGCTATATAAACACCAGCTGGAGATATGGCTTAGTGGTTAAGGTACTTGCCTGTGAATCCTAAAGACCCAGGTTCAATGCCCCAGTACCCACATAAGCCAGATGCACAATGTGGAGCATGCATCTGGAGTTCTTTGCTGTGGCTAGAGGTCCTGTCTCATTGATATTCATTCATTCTCTCTCTCTCCATACACACACACACACACACACATATATATATACATATTTACATGCATACATATATACATGCATACATATATATATATATATATATATATATATATATATATATATATATATATATATATGCATATATATATGTCCACACACACATTCATACATACAGATATATTTGCCTCTCTCTCAATAAAAATAAAATAAATAAAATATTTGAAAACAAACTACATGATCTCCAACAGGTAACATCAAGATTTGTTTAACTGAACTGAAGTGCATGGGATTCTTTAAGCCAAAGTACTTACAAACTTGTAAAATTAAAATAGATTTTTAATTGGTGAGAAATAAAAAAAGCTGACTCTGAAGAACAGACTTACCCCTGAGAATTCATTTCTCATTGTCCTTTTATAAGGGATGATTAAAAAAAAAAAAAAAAAACTCTACCTAAGGAGCCAGATTTCAACATACATTTAATGTTTATTGAGAACTTCTTATAGGCAGCCATCATGTGTCTTCTTTGAATTATAGATATATCAACACCAACGTTAAACAATAATTCAAGCAATAGCTTTGAAGAATTGCATTGGTACCCCATACTACTCAGTTTTCATGCACTTCTTTTCTTTTTAATTAAGAGATACAAAACAGCCAACATTTTACTAGCTCTCCCAATCATGCTCAGTAGATGAACACTGTTTCTCTAAAGTTTATCTCTCTAGGCTATTGCCTTTCAAAATTGGCTTGTGTATGTGTGCCGAAGTACCTGTAGGGGTTTGTTTTGTGTAAAATTCTCTTACTTCCTATCTGCATTTTCTAGGTCAGATTTCCCATCACTGAGAAGTCAGGTTACAGCCCATCTATTAACCATTTAACCAACACTACAGGTGATTTGTACCTGGAAACCTGTTGTTCGATTAAGACTTTCAAATGCTGTGGCTGGGGAGATGGCTCAGTAGAAAAAGAGCACTTGCTGTGGAAGCATGAGGACCTCAGTTCCACCCCTAGAACTCCTGCAGAAAGATGGGCAGGACTGTGCATGCCTCCGACCCAGAGCTGAGGAAGCTTGAGGACCCATGTTCCACTCTCCAGTTCCCATGTAAGCCAGACACACAAAGGCGAGGCAAGCGCAAGGTCGCACATGCCCCCTAGGTGGTGCCAGCAATTGCAGTCTCTGATGCCCTGGCGTGCCAATTCTCTCTTTCTCTCTCTCTCTCTCTCTCTCTCTCTCTCTCTCTGTCTGTAAAATAAAAAATTTTAAAAGAAGCAAGGCATGAAAGTAGGATGGAGAGTCATAGAGAAGAAGAAGGGGTTAGCAGAGGGGGAAGGACATGAGACAAGGTAACAGGTAGAAATATGATCAAAATAAATTATACACAAACATGAAAGTATCAAAATCAAACAGGAATAATGACTGACAAAAAAGATGGGCACAACACAGTAGTCCAGTGTGGCGAATGCTCTTGGAAAATATGTGCGGTGTTAAGTCTGATTGTGACATGATCCTCAATTTTGAAGTAGTTAACTATGAAGTGAAATATGTCTGAAGTAAAATAAATAAGTGAATAAATACATTTGTACCAGATGGGTTAAGTACCAAGGTGACCTCTTAGTTCATTCTCTCTGTTGTCTGACTCTGAATAAATTCCAGCCTCAATTTCCTCTCTACTAAAAATGAAGTAATAAACTTTAAAAAAAGCTGCTCTAAGCCAGGCGTGGTGGTGCACATCTTTAATCTCAGTACTCAGGAGGCAGAGGTAGGTGTTTAGCCATGAGTTCAAGGCCACCCTGAGACTACATAGCCAACCTAGGCTAGAGCAAGACCCTACCTCAAAAAAAAGAAAAATAAACTGCTCAGTAACACCTTGCTAGTGGTCAAATCAATGCTAAGTAACATAATACTATTTTCACATTAATTAGCCTATATTATGAATATCATTACTACTCTGTATATGAATGAGATGGTCTACTTTCCCTACGAGTATACACGTTATATGTTTGCAGCTTGCAACGTAAAGAAAAACGCGTCTGAGATAACAATAGGAAAAGAAAATAGTTTTAAAAGATTAAAAGTTTCCTCTATACAATAGGATTCTGAGGCTTTTTCTTTGCCTTCATACTTTTGTGAATAATAAAAAAAAAAAAAAACAGAATTATACTTTGGCTTATCTTATCCCTAAGAAGTAAATGCAATACTCATTTGAAAGAAAAGGAAAACAAAACCCTATGTTATGAGAAACCACTAGATTGTCTCAGAAAGGAACATTAGTTTTACTGCACACATCAGCAACTTCATGGCACAAATAATCAGAAAAATGAATTATTAAGTACATTCTCCTGTATAAGCACATCTGCTGTTTAACCACATTAATAGCCACACCAATTATACATTAAATTCTCTTTTGGTTCAACAAAGGTGCTGAATAAGAAGTTTGAAGTTCGTAACTATCTTAACCTTCTATGAACTTCACTTCATGGCATTTGTTAATTATCATGTAATTGTATAACACACTTAATAAAGGAACTGACAAATACGATATATTGATTCTCATGAAACTTTCAGTGACAGTGACATGTAATTGCTGTGCTCAACCAGAACCATAGATAAAAAGCGACTGACAAAATAATGGAGAAAATAATTTTAACAGAAAATCTGTGATACACAAAGTTTTAACAAGTCTTATGAAAAAGGTGAAATGGTTCTCTGTTAAGCACACAACTGGGTAGCTATGTGCTGGTAGTAAGCCCTGTTGCGCAACTCAAATATAGTAGTTGTCTAACTTACAAATATTCTTCCAGCTGTGATGAACCATAGTGTGTTCAGTAGGTTGAAAAGACACATGTTCTGCTCTTCAAGTTCAAGGGGGAAGTTAAAGTTTTATATACCAGAATGATATCATCAGAATGAATCAAGTGGTTCCAGCTGATAGACGGAATAAGAAGGAATAGCCTGGTCACCACCTGCCATCACCTTTAAAGGTTGATAGTTTACCAATCCATGCAGATTCCTCAAAGGCATTTTATCTGTTTCTTTATATATGAGTTTTAATGCCAGAAAAAAACTCACAAAATGCACAGATACAAATCCATCTGAAACACATTTTTTTTTCTTTGTTTCAACAAAAACTGTTAAATCAAACCAGCTACCTAAACAAGGCTAGTTATTTGCCAATGATGTAGATGAATGACAAGGGAATAATTTTTATCATTAAACTGGTCTTATTCATATGGAGATAGATACTGGGTAGTTACTTCCCTAATCTTTAGTTTTTCCAATATTAATGTACAATGAAGTTAACTAAATCAGTTGGCATTTAAGAAAAGTCATCAGCCAACCAATGTTAGTTATTACCAAAAAGTTGTTGCCTAAAACTCATTTTCAAACATCTCGTAACCAGTGTCAACCCATTATTCCCTGTTCAGTTTATCTATTTACCTTCCCTTACCATGTGGGGCATCTGCAAAGGTTTCTTACAGCTCTATGACTTCATGATAATCATAATCAGACCAAGGACCAGGAAGGCATTTTATCAGAGCCTAGTGTTTGCTTTTTATTCCTGTGGTAAATCTCTGAGAACATCCTGAATCCCTGGCATACTGCCCTAAGATAGTAATATACTCTTAGATCCCAGGCATCCAATGAGTATCTAGCAGCATTCCAATAGCTTTCTGCTGACCAATGGAGAAAGGGCTCTTAAAAAATAAAAAATAAAAACTTCTATTTAACTTCAACTTGGTGACATTAACCACACACCACACAATTATTAAGCACAGACCCTTCCGGCCCCATTATTTCTGCTCTTTGTAGAAGAGATTATTAGTGCATTTCCAAAAATCCAGGTTAATTACTTTTCATTTCCAAGTAATTTCACAAATATTGCCAACATTATCATTAGTCTTCTTTTCCTTCCAGTTAATAACAAAGCCATGCATGAGTGAAATGTGAAAGTCTGGAAGTATTTTTTTAAGTGTTGCTCTTCACAGAAAATAGAATTAAGCTTTACATAACATTTTATAGCTTCTTTTATAGTAGAAGTAAAGAGAAAATACTCCACCAACAGTTTCTCACAGACTCATGGGGCTGAAGACTGGTTTTCACATGCACTCTTGGGGGTGGTGGGTAGGTGCATGGGGATGAAGGCATTCCATGATACCTGTAGCACCAAGCGTGACAGGGCATGCAGAGTTGAACACCCTGTACAAGGTATAGCAGAGAGAACAACTGAAGCAAGCAAAAGGTCTTTGGAGACCATGATTAAAAGCTAGCTCATCTTTATCTTCTGTATAAAAGAAAATCGTCAAAAGATACCTCATGGGGATGAAATGAAGGACTTTGTAACCAGATGTGCATTTTGGTGAACTCTCCTTGACTATTTCACAATGGGAGAGTGAATGCAATAGTCCAGGGGAGAAACGCTGGGCGCTTTGTTAGGGTGCTCACACGTAGGACATCAAAGAAACGTACACAGAGTTGTCGACTCTAGGAGATCATCCTCACAAAATGAGCCCTGGGAATCTAGCATTGTATAGAAATGAAAGATGAAGAGAGATGCTTTATAAGGAAGAACAAATGTAAGAAATTATGTTTCTGGAGGATGAATTTTTCTTTGTTTTGTCTAGTTAGAAATAGTTCACAATGGTAGTCAACTTAAATTCACTGTTACACGAGGAAAACTATTGTACTGAATAATGGTGAGAGAACTGTGGATTACGGGATGATTGTTGAAGTAGATTCTGTTAGAAATTTCAAGTTGAGTTTTCTCCATGAATATAATTTGTATCATCATTTTTACAGAGAGGGAAACAAAAACATCACCCAACAAATCCCATAAAATACTTCAAAACATCAAAGGTTCTATCTTCCGAGTTAATTCAAATTCTGTCCCTGCCACAAGAAATCTGGATAATATGAGAATACTTTCTTGGGCATCCTAAAAGCTCAAAGATGACCTTTCACTATCTTTGAAGGAGACTCGTGACAGCACAGGGCAGTTTCTGAAATACACCGCTGCAAAGCAGAGTCATCACAGGGTCAAAATCCTGTATTTGATTTTATTTGATTTAATACCACACTGGGCTCCTGAAGCACTCCTGATATGACAGTGTAAATGTACACACAGATGAGCACACACATACACAAATCTAATTGAAGTTCTCTCCCTAAACCCAGAGTAGGAATCTATGGCATCCAGCAGCTAATCCATTCCTACTCCAATTCTTTTGGGTATCTGTTCATCTCCCACAGCAGACAGCTCTGGTACGCTACCAAGCAAAACACTTCTGTCCCAGGCCAGAGACCTTGGGCTGACAGAACAGATGGTCTGTCCTGGGAATTCGACTCTTGGCAGTTCTCAGTGACATGGGCACACGCATGGCCGGAGCTGCATGATTTCAATGGCAGAATCCCAAGGACACTGTCATTTCTGCAACCAGGATGCTGAAGTGTGTCCTGATTTCAATTATTTCTGCTGCCACTGTTCAACTTTCTCTAGGAATTCCATAGCTGCCTTTGCATGCCTTTGTGATTCAGGACTTTGACACAAGCAGGAGCGGACGCTCAGCTGGGACAGTGAAGTTGCCTAAAGTCACACTAGTGACAAATGGCTGCATTTGTATTCGTACCTGTGTAATTCTGAATTGGCATCTAAGCTCTTAATGCATTCACTGTTCTGTTTCGTATTATCGTATTTCATGTGAAATGTGTAAAAAGTCTGGTCATGTTTGTTTGTGGCCTGAGTTCATCCCTTAGACTGCAGAATGAAATGGAATTTAGTGTGGCAAATGACAGAGGACACAGAAAGCCTATGGAACTCTCAGAACAGCACTAGCTGCAGTGTGATGTTGGGATGAATGCTCAGACGTAATTATTAACACAACTACCTTCCATCAATGCTGAGTTATCTTCAAGTGGCCATCACCCTTTGTACAGTCTTCTTGTGTACAAATAAATACCACTTCATGTGTTTTCACACAATCAAGCTGTAACTAGAGAAAAATCTAAGCCATCTATACAGAGGAATTCAACTCAAACCACTTATCTGTGATCGGGAATTTACAATTTCCATGTCACAATTCTGAAATCCTTTCCAGTATGCTTTAAGACTGCAGACTCCAAATGAGTAAAGAGAAAAACATAAATATGAAGTGGGGAGCTTTGAGAAAGTGGTCTCATTGTACTGGATTCTAGTAGCCATGTGTGTTGGTATCAATGCAGGATGTAAGTGATATGCACACATCCATACACATCTTGCAGTCTTTTCTAACAGAAGTGTCGACAAACAGTGTTACTCAAGTGGCACCGAGCAAGGGTTCTTGGGAAATAGTTAATTCCAGCTGTGGAACATAAAAAGATAAAATGGAGCTGGAAAGATGGCTTAGCAGTTAAGGCGTTTGTCTGCAAAGCCAAAGGACCCAGGTTCAGTTCCCCAAACCCACGTAAGCCAGATACACAAAGGGGCACGTGTGTCTGAGTTAGTTTGCCCTGGCTGAAGGGCCTGGCATGCCCATTCTCCCTCTCTCTCTCCTCCCTCTTCCTCTTTCTCAAATAAATAAATAAAAATAGAAAAAATTAAAGTATAAAATGAGCTTGAAACATATGCTGGGAAATACAAATCAAAGACAACCAGTGTTGTCATGTCAAAAGGGCACAAACACCTGGGTAAAGAAACACCTACCATTGTCCTGGGCATAATCACAATGGCATATCAGCAACGTATTAAAACTCTCTGTTAAAAATGACTTGAGCCAAGGGGCTGAAACAGAGATGGAGAGACAGAGATAGCCAGACCGAGTTAATACAGCTGTATGCGTGTGTAAAGTTCCTTCTCATAGAAGAATGCCAGGGAGTAAGTGTTCAAAGGATGGCAGAATTGGAAATCCAGGATCTTTTAAACTCCTTACTATAAATGACTCAGGCAAATAAGATCAATGAATCCTCAAACTAAGGGTGGGGGAAGGAAAACCGCTTGAGAATTTAACTTGTTATAAGCCAAGGAAAATGTGAACTGTCTCAAAGCCACAGTAACCAGAACCATCTGGAAGCCTTCATGATTGACAGGCTTGCTAACCAACCAATAGAAATAGTCCTTTGTTGCTGAAAGTCAGCCAATCAGAAATAGACTACAAGTTGTCTAAAGGTCAGCCCATTAAAATCCGACTCACAATTCTCCCTGTGTCAGTCAAAACTACCTCCCTTTCACTTGAATACACACATTTCCCCATCTCTCTTGGCAACTCACTTATTTCTCAAAATTTGCCAACCTCCATGTTGTTGGCATTAGCCCAAGAATCTACATTTATCATTTCACTTTCCCTTCACAGAACAATCCGCTTTTTCTTTTGATTACAAATAATGATCAGACCGCAATGTCAATACCCTACATATTAAGTGAAAAAAAAATACAAAATTTGCCTTTGACATTGGTGCAACCTAGCAGTCCTCACTTAACCAAGCAGTCAAGCTCAGCATTGACTCCAGAAGCCTGCTGTGAGGTATTCTGACAGGACACAGAGAAACATGGAAAAAGATGCCTACCTATCCCTGCCCTTACCGGAAATACTGAACCTGAACAGAGCTGGGAGAAAGAAGTCAGATGGACTAAGTGTGGGGAGTGGAGTAGGATGTGGGGCATTCGGCCTGGAATATGCAGATGCTCCACATATGTGCATGAGGAACCAAGGGAGACAGTAAAATAGGTAGGGTAGAGCCTTAAACGATGTAACAAACAGGTGAGTTTATGGACTCTGCCTGGTCTAGTGACATGAAGGAAAGAAACCAGTTGTAGTGGTCTGAATTTAAAATGTCTCCCCAGCCTCAAGGGTTTGTGATGGAGCCTCTTACCTAATAACCCCAGCTGGTGGAGCCTTTGGGAGGTGGAGCCTTGCTGGAGGAGGTGTTGCTGGGGGCGGTGCTCGGGGTTGTTTAGCCTAGCCTACTGTATGTCCAGAGACAGGTCACTTACTTCCTTCTCTCCTACGTGGGGGCTCTCTCTCTCTCTCTCTCTCTCCCCTCTGCAGATATGGAAGCTGTGAGCTGGTTGCGTTGCTTTTCTCTGGTGTCCGGATGAAACTTCCCTTCAACACTGTAAACCTGAAATAAACCCTGTCCTCCCATAAATGGCTTCTGCTCAGGTAATTTGTCCCAGCAATTAAATTACCCATTAAAAATACCAATTAAAAATATTTAAGCCGGGTGTGGTGGCACACGCCTTTAATCCCAGCACTCAGGAGACAGAGGTAGGAGGATCACTGTGAGTTCAAGGTCCCCTGAGACTACATAGTGAATTGCAGATCAGCCTGGGCTGGAGCAAGACCCTACCTTGAAAAAAAAAGTGAACATAGAAAATATGATATCACTGAATTGATGTAAATTTGTTTTGTCTGATGGTGAGAATTGAACCTTTGGACTTAGAAGCAATGGGCAAATATTTTACCTGTGCTGTAGTCCCAGCCATGTGGGTTGTTTGGCTGGACGTTAATGCGGTATAGTTTTGTGGAAAGCATTCATGTTCATAGGATGCATGTTGAGCTATTTGGGAGGGGAACACCAGCTGTGGGCAGCTGGTTTGGAAATGGGGAAGTGTCTGTCCATCTGTCTATAAAGAATCCCAGAAAGAAGGTATAAAGGCATTACACCTGATGGATAATGACGAGAAATAAACAGGTAGTGACCAAGCTGAGGCTGTCAACTTTCCTGTGAGTTTGTAATCTTTTAGTTCTTCATTTTTATTTTGAAAACTGTGTTCACACACTGCATCTGCAATACCTCATATATTTTTCCTCTGCCTCAATATCTCACTTATAATCAAAATAAATCTATTTAGTTCTATATATTTTTGTAAGCCAGTTCATATCTTAGTTGGCAGAAGGAGTGATTCAACTTAGCCAAATTCATAATGTTTAACCCTCAAAATATTCCTGACACACACACACACACACACACACACACACATTTTTTTTTTCGAGGTAGGGTCTCACTCTAGCTCAGGCTGACCTGGAATTCGCTATGTAGTCTCAGGGTGGCCTCGAACTCACAGTGATCCTCCTACCTCTGCCTCCCAAGTGCTGGGATTAAAGGCGTGTGCCACCACGCCCGGCACACATATTTTTTTTAAGTTTTTTTTTTTTTTGCTAAGAATAGACAAGGTAAGATTCCTTTTAGAGTTTAGAAATCTCATCTTTATCAAAAGACATTTTATCTCTCTTGTCAATATAGCAGCCCATGAAGAGAAAAATTTTCCAGTTCCATCAGGAGAAATAAATTTTGAATCAAAGCACCCAGATAGATATCTAAAATGCTGAGTGTCTCCGGACACAGGACTCTCCCTTTGCCCCTTCATTGCCATTAGCCTATGATGTCTCATACTAAGACATCCCCAAGTGGAAGACAGGCTTTCAACTTCCAGAAGAGCATGTGAGCAGAAGCCACCTTATTGGATAAAACTTAGCTGGTTGCCAAGTCCCCTGGGCAGGTGGTTAGCTGCCACAGAAAACAAAGCAAGGCGGATAAAAGTAGGTGCTGCAGATGATGGAGTGGACACTCAGTGGTGCCAGAAGGAACATCCCTTGCCTGTAGCACAGACAATAGCAGGCAGCTAGACAAAGAAGCCCTGTGCTAAGGTAATCTGATCCCAGTGGGACCTGAAGCTGTGAAGACACCATATAAGGGCTTTGGAGTGGAAGGCAATGTGGGCTCCAGCTGCCTAACCCCCTACGCAGACATTGAATCTGTCCCTTTTCTGGCACAGAGCGCAAACACTGACCCTTGACATGGAGAAGAGGAGGAGGAAGGAAAATCTATACATTTAGGGGATGTGAGGGACTTTGGCAAGGGAGGTGGAGCCTGATGGCCTCCAGGTTGGTATTCATGGGCTTAGCAGAAGGAAAGTGCATGCTGGGAAACCCCACCCCAAGGCCTGCTGGCCCCATGGGACGGGCATCACCACCTTCAGGGGCCCAGGCCTGCACAGGAAAACAAACTAGAAAGGAAGCTTAGGGTTTTCACTGACAAAATTTCTTGAAAGAGGAGAAAACTTTCAGAACACGGGTGGGGGGGGGGGAGGCAGGGGAAATCCCACATCCCATGGGATCCCCCTGCAGGTCTCCAAATTGTCCGAGAATAGTTGGACCCTGTCATGCTCCCTGGAAGGAGGTCGTGTGCGGCTTTAGAATCAGATGTCCATGAACGCATATATTTTCGAAGGCATGGTTCCCAGCTGCTGGCAGTTTGGGAGCTAGAGTCTTGCTGGAAGAGGTGCATCACTAGGGGTGGGCCACGAGGTTTGTTAGCCTGCAGTTTGCCAGTGCTAGCCCACGTCACTCCCGGGCGCTTTCCCTTGCCCGCTGCTGTGGCGAGAAGTGACGTCCAGTTTCTGCTCTGGCATCCTTTCCTTGCCACCATGAATCTTCCTCCTGAGACCGTAAGGCAAAATAAATTCTTTCCTGCTATCGGCTGCTTTTGGTCAGGTGGCTTGTCACAGCACCACGAAGGGTGTGAGTTCATTGAGGACATGAAACCCTCCAGGCCTTGCTCCTGGCAATGAGCTAAACTGGGATTCAAAAGTGGGAACTGGGTATAAAGCTGTGTGTGTATTTCATGTTAGTTGTGTAGGCACATGTAGGTGTGTGCCCATGTGCACATGTGTGTGCATGCACGTGGAAGCCAAAGGTCATTGCTGGGTGTCTTCATCTACTATCTCATCACTTTATTTTTATTTTTATTTCTTTGAGGTAGGGTCTCGCTCTAGCCCAAGATGACCTGGAATTCACTATGTAGTCTCAGGGTGGCCTTGAACTCACGGCGATCCTCCTACCTCTGCCTCCTGAGTGCTGGGATTAAAGGCGTGCACCACCACGCCCGGCTTCACCACTTTATTTTTGTGACGAATTTTTTAATGATTTGAACTCAAGTCCTCCTGCTTACCTGGCATTTTATCCAGTGAGCCATATCCCTAGCCTCAAAGTTGATATTTCTGAACACAAGGACACTGCCTCTCAGAGGTCCAAATCACCTCTCTCCTAAGGAACTGAGGCTCACAGTAGGCAGGGGTGGGATTCTAGGAACTGAACATAGGATTTTATGCATACACTGAGGCTCACTGGCTTTTAAAGTGAAAATTAAAGAAACAATGGCAGGAAGGGAACAGCTAAAGTAGACACAGGGTTTTAGGGAAGCACATTGTGACATCAGTACACCCAGGAAACTGTCCTCCATACACGGACTGGTGGCTTGTGTCTCTTGACACTGTCAGAGATCATTAACAAAATTACACCAGTTGTACTCACGCGAGCACATCATCTGATAACTAAAATCGAGAACTAAGATAACTAAAATGTTTCTTCACTGACTTTTAAGGCTACATCCTATTAATGTATTTTGTGGTAACCATATTTTCCAAAAAGAAACATAGCATGGAAAGTGGCCCTGTTTTAGTGCCACAATTCTCAAGTGAGTGGCTTCACAGAAGACAAACCCAAGCTTATTGATGCTTTCATGTGCAATGGATCATGATGAGTCTTTGGCAAAAGTTCAGGAAGCACCCAGGCGTGGTGGCGCACGCCTTTAAGCCCAGCACCTGGGAGGTAGCTGTAGGAAGACCTCCACCCTGAGACTACATAGTGTCAGCCTGAGCTAGAGTGAAACCCTACCTTGAAACAAACAAACAAACAACAACAACAAACCCCACAAAAGCAAACAAAGTGCAGGAAGAAATGCTAGCCTTAAACAGAGACCTTCGTTGGAAAAGTGCTCATACATTCCCTCAGTGGGTCTCAGGGACCTTCATGGGTTTAAATGGTTTAAATCAAAATCGGGTTTGACCACTTGACCTTGAAACCTGTGTCTGACAGTTTGTAGCTGTTTGATCGAGATTAATGAGGCAAAAGTAGTCTCATTTTCATCTGTACAATGGAGTTTCTTATAGTACATACCTAATATGGAAGTTCATCAGTATTAAAATATCATTTTCAGGCTGTGGATATGACTCAGTGGTAGATGCTTATCTAGCATGTGTGAAGTCCAAGGTTTAATCCACACACACACACACACACACACCAAAAAAGCTGAATAACATTTGGTAAATACTTAGAAAAATCTCATGACTTTTTACATAACAAAGTTAACAGAATCAAGGCCAGGAAATCATGATTTAACTTTGCAGGCAGTCTGTCTTCTACTTAATTTTCCTTTCTCATGGTTGGGATAGGGGAAGGGTCATGGGGGCAGACGTGGAACATTGCATCCATGTTCTACTAGCACACTTGGTAAATTAAGAATTCAACTGAGATGCATACTTCAATTGTCTTTGATTTAAGGGAAAAAAAAAACCCACTGGAATCTCTACCCCAGAGAGGATGAGTAGACACATCCTGCACACAAAACCCTTTCATGTTCAAAGTCATGTCAGACAGGGGAAATTCTTTAGTGTGGTTCCTGTTCAGTTGGGCTCCAAGAATATGTCAGGAAGTTGTTAAGCTTATCAACTCAAAAGCATTGTTTGAATGATGAAAAGTTAAGAATTAAGAGTCAATATTACCTCAAGGTTAGGTTACATATATTTTTACTTGGGCAAACTTTTATTCATTTCATCTCTAAAAAAATGATAAAGGTCACTCAAGGAGGTATTCTAAGAACTGAACACAGAGGGCAATGTGATAAAGCTGTCTTCCCACTTACACTTCTCCCACATGTGATGCACCTTCATGACTACAGGAGTCATTCTGCCATCCAATCCTGCTGTGCTTTCCACATGGTCTTAACTGCTTGCAGAGCCATCAAACATCCGTTCAAATACCCAGGCTTTGCTAGGAAGCATCACGATTATAGAAAAATGGCCTGGTTCCCCAACCTTTCCCTCTCCCTACCCAGGGCAATAGACAAAGTACCTACTAAAACTTTTTATATTTCACTGATTTGTACACATAGAGAGAAGAGAATAGGCACCCCATGGCCTCTGTTCTCTTTAAGCAACCTTGAGATGCATGTGCCACTTTGTACATCTGGCTTTATGTGGGTACTAGGGAATCAAACTTGAGTAGTCATTAGACTTTGCAGGCAAGTGCCTTAACTGTTGAGCTACCTCTCTAGACGAAAACCTGCTAATGGTACCAGGGCTCTTGTGTCATTCGCCAATGCCCCAAGGGCTGTTTTCAGCCACCAGGGGCCTGGCTATCTGGAAACTGTCATGTTTAGTTTATCATTTTCTAGGCATTACAATAATTTTATTACATTACATTATATTATATATTATTATATATTATTTCATTATAATTTTATTGTAATTTTATATAATCATATCACGTTATGTGATAACTATATTAAACATTACCTATATAAAACAATACTGCAACAGCATACTACACAGCATACTCTTAGTCACTAAAGAGTCACGTTATCCTGGTCGTATTTCCCATGGTCTCCCTTTTCAGTATTATATTTATGCAAGGAATATGTAAAACTGGAAATTTATGACATAAAGACAAGTCCAGGCATTGCATAAGGAAGTTCATGGGTATTACTATTTTCAGAATGCAAAAACATGGCCGTGCTTCTAAAGCTCTCTCCTGAATACTCAGCGCTACACCAATGCCTCTTTGTTTGTGAGCTTGGGAATGGCATCCCCTCCCTCCTTCAAAGAGTTCCTGAGAGGATAAAGGGAATTTTTAAAACATGCCTATGAAGTGCTAGGAACCTGTTGGTGATAGTATAGTAGTTAAAAGAAAGAAAGATCATTAAAAAAAAAACACAAGAAAATATACATAAATATTTCACTGATCTCAGCATAGAAAGGCTTTGTAAACATCAAAGACCTGAAAAAAAAAAACCTCAGGAGATAATGTTGATAAGTTTAACTATAATAAAATTTCAAGCTTTCAATAATGGGATAAGCAAATTTAAGAAACTGGGGACCAAATGGAATAATATTTGTAACAAATATGTTATTTCTTTAAAGACCCCTAACAAACTGAGATTTTTTTTTTTTTAAAGAAAGAAAAAGTAGCCAAGGGCTTTAAAATGAAATATACCAAAAAGTAATCCATAAAAACATTTAGAAGTTTACTCGATAAGCAATTGAACAATACAAATGGAAACGACGAGATATGCAACACATGTCAACTTGTCAATGGGTTATGAGGGAACGGGGAGGTACAGACCCTCACACACGCTGAACAAAGCGTTTACAGAGACGTTTGTCAAATGCAACATCATAACACTTGAGCAAGCAAATGATTCCAATTGAAGAAAATTATCAGAATTGCAACAAAAGGTCAAATAGCAAAGTATTCATTACACATAGGTTGAAAAGTCAGAAGTGATTAATTCCCATAGATCCATAAGGTACAATATTACACTGTCATTAGAATCCCTCTTAAGTAGTTATTAAAATATCAAAAGATGTTACCAATGAAATAGGTTAAAATCAGATTATTTCTCTTTCTAGAGAAATATAAAACTGCCAAAAATAAAAAGAAATTTCAACAGATGTTATTTTTGGTTAATGAGATTATAAATACTTCTTTATTTTATATAATGAATAGGTGTTGTAATCATTAGAAAAAATATGTGATATTTAAAGTGTGCTAAATTTGATATAAATTGTTTTTATAAAGGCATACTCTAAATAAAACATTTATTTTTGTCAATCAATTTATTGGCTAGTTACTATATTCTATTAAAAATATCAAATATGGGGCTGGAGGGAGGGCTTAACAGTTAAGGTGCTTGCCTGCAAAGTCAAAATAGCCAGGTTCCAGGCTCTAGAACCCACAAAAGCCAGATGTACAAGGTGGTGCATCGTCTGGAGTTGGTTTGCAGTAGCTGGAGACCCCTGGTGCACCCATTCTCTCTGTCTCTCTCTCTCTCTTTCTGGCTCTCTCTCTCTCAAATAAATAAATAAATTTTAAAACAATAAAATAAAAATATCAAATATGTCTGGGGAGATGGCTCCATGGTTACAGAGGCTTGCTTGCAAAGCCTGGCAGCCTGGGTTCTATTCCCCAGTACCCACATCAAGCCAGATGCACCAAGTGGTGAATGTGCCTGGAGTTAGTTTGTAGAGACAGGAGGTTCCGGCATGCCTATGTGCTCTCTCTCTCTCTCACACACACACACATAAATAAATAAAAATTATTTTAGAAATGAATTCCAAGTAGTTTGAATAAATATAATCTCTTCTCAGCATCTCGGCAGTACCACGACTACATTGGAAGTACAGTATACCTACAGAACAGCAGGTTGAGCTGTGGGGCGGGGGGAGATGAAAAAAAGAAGAGCCGTTTCATTTGAAAGCAGGGGAGAGAAGTGTGTAAGTCCAGAAAGCCAGCGAGCACTGGCTCAAGCTCTTCCAGCACTCACAGGCCAACACATCAAAATGAAAACCAACTGCTCAGCAAAGAACTGTTAGGATCTCACGGCCCTGGGGACCACACGGAGATGCCTCACTTAAAAAAAAAATCCACTAAAATTATTTCAAAGAGAAAGACACAAACCTGGTGTTGCAGGGCCGTTCTTCAGGGTGGTGTGTGGAGGGGAGAGGCAGCACATTAACTGCCTGATGGCTAATGAGCACCAACTCGAAACTACAGCCCTGGAGGATTTCATTTGCCCCACTTGTTAGCAAAGCAATACAATGCCGGGAATATTCATACCTACACTAGCCAGAGATTACAAGCAGTAAAAAAACAGTAATTTTTTAACAATTCCTCTTAAAATAAAAGCATTCACAGAACATCAAATTCCCAGAAATGTTTAGGTTTATTAGCAGATGGTATTTTAATGCCCTGTTTAAATGAGTTGTTTAAAATTGGGTTTCCATTTTCTTAAGGTCTGAAGGAACTGAGAAAGCGATGACATATATATCTTGAAAGGGGAGGCCACATTGTTATGCTCTTAAAAAAAAAGAAAAACATATATTTACTTATGGGAGAGACAGACAGAATGGGCATGCCAGGGTCTTTAGCCAGTTCAAACAGACACCCAGTCTCTGGCTTTATATGGGTAACAGGGAATTAAACCCAAGTCCTTCAGCTTTGCAGGCAAGTGCCTTAACCGTTGAGCCATCTCCCCAGCTCCCCATTGCCATATTCTAAGCAGAAGAAATAGTGCAGGCGGCTGAGGCAGGAATGTACTAGTGTTGTGCTGCTGTGACTTTGCTCGCCGTGCTGTACTGAATCTCTTTCTGGCCCCTTCACCACACCTCAGGCACAATTTACAACGCTGCTCTCACTTTCCCTCGTGTTAAAAGTCTCTCCAGTTTGAGTATCTAGCCTCAGGTTAAAATGCCATGTCCTGCCTATCAAAAGGCTTAAGAAGCAAACTTAGGGCTGGAGAGATGACTTAGAGGCTAAGCGCTTGCCTACAAAGTCTAACACCCCGCTACAATTCCCCAGCACCCTTGTAAAGTTAGATGCACAATGTGATGCATGCATCTGGAGTTCATTTGCAGTGGCAGGAGGATCTGATATGCCCATTATCTCTTTCACACTTCTCTCTTTTTCCTTGCAAATAACTGAACAAAAAAAAGAAAGAAAGAAAAAGAAAAAAGCAGCCGGGGTGGTGGCTCACGCCTTTAATCCCAGCATTTGGGAGGCAGAGGTAGGAGGATTGCAGTGAGTTCAAAGCCACCCTGAGACTACATAGTGAATTCGAGGTCAGCCTGGGCTGGAGTGAGACCCTACGTCAAAAAACCAAAACAAAAAACAAAGAAGCAAATCTAACTAACCTCTTAAAGCTTTCTCCCAGTTTCTCACTGTTACTGGAGCTAAGCTAAGCAGGGAAGGGACGTGTCCCTACCCTGGTTCCCATTCCATTTTCTGCAAGTCCTTGTAACTATGCCAGTTTCTGCACGAGAGAGGAGATAAACCCACAAAAGTATTTTTTTCTAGAAAGGCTCCCTCATGCTTCCCTACCACTCTGTTTTTAAGAATCCATTCGTGAAAGGACAGACATGCCAACCACAACGACTTCAGATAGGAAAAAGCACCTCAGATGGCCCAGCGCACTCGTGAGCAGGCTTGTGGCACCATGGATCCAGTGCTCCTTAACATTTGTGTTTCTTTGCTGGAACCACCCGGGCAACCTGTGGAGACGGGCGCCCTTATAAGCCTGCAGGTTCTGTAGCTTCAGAGGTGTCCATGGAGAGAACAAGATGCCAGGTTCCACACCTCACTTCCAGGGACAGTGGGCCTAGTCACTCAGACAACAGAAGACCAAACAGGTCTGCAGTCCTCATTCCAACCTGTACCTTTGCCCTCCCTATTTGTCCCCGTGCACAGTTTGGACCATGGAGTGGTGTTCAGTGAGGCACATCTGCATATATTGGTACTTCTCAATGGAGTGGGGCTGGAGGGTATGTGTCCCCAGTTACTGTCAGCTGTCTGGTTTAGGTCCTGCCTGTTCATCCCACAGCATAGGAAAGTCTTTCTCAATTTCTGTCAAACTCCTGAATTTCCATCATTGCAATGCTGAACCTATGGATCCTTGAAATCTCCAGGTTTTGTAGTTTCATTTGTGTGTAGCTCACAGTCTCGAGGGGAAGCTGCATCATGGCAGCAAAAAGATGGGAGGACAGAGACCGTGCATCATTGTGTCTTACCAAAACAGCTGGCAGGAAGACGCTGGCAAGCTAGGCTGATAAACCTCAGGGTCCACCCCTAGCAACACACCTCCTCCAGTAAGGCTCCACTTCCCAAATTGCCTTCAACTGAGGACCAAGAACTCAAAGCACATGAGGCTATGGGGGACCTCTGATGTACCAAGGGGCCTTCAGTCCCCAAAAAGAACAGAAACTACAAACTACCCTTCTAGAGTCTGCATGTAAACTCTCTAGATAAAGACTGTAAAGTAATTCCTCATGATCTGTTCTTTTATCCTGACACATCTTATTTAACAACTATTAAAGCAATCATCTTTGGTAAATGGAAGAAAATCATGGTTGACTTTTTTTTTTTTTTTTTTTTTTTTTTTCGAGGTAGGGTCTCACTCTGGCCCAGGCTGACCTGGAATTTAGTCTTTACCTCTGCCTCCCTTATTTATTTTTACTTATTTATTAGAGATGGAGAGAGTGGGAGAGAGAGAGTGAGAATGGGCACACCAAGGCCTCCAGCCACTGCAAACGAACTCCAGATGCATGCACCACCATGTGCATCTGGCTTACGTGGGACCTGGAGAATCGAACCTGGGTCCTTAAGCTTCACAGGCATGCACCTTAACCACTAAGCCATCTCTCCAGCCCCATGGTTGACTTTTTAAAGCATTAGCATTCAACAAATCAATCATAGTTCCAACAATGCTCTTGAACTGGAAATTAATCTTTTTTTTTTTCCCCGAGGTAGGGTCTCCCCCTCGCCCAGGCTGACTCTGTAGTATCAGAGGGTCAATCTTGATGATGAAGTGATCTCCTGATAACACAGTCATTTCAAAACCTACCAGCAAAGAAAAAAAACTTGAGAGATCCACAACAACTTATCCCTTCCCTGATTTATTTGACCTCAGAGCAAGCTGGCTCCACTCAGCTTGCACTGGTCTCTCAGGCTCTCATATTACAGACTTGGACAGTCCCCAAAGTTAGGGACAGTCTATGTTCAAGCACCATGGGGATTAGACAAAAATAATAACAACACTAATAGTAGACAGACCATGAAAAAAAAAAAAAAAACACGTGGTACAGAATTCTAATTGTGAGGACATGGGATGAAGGGGAAAGGTTTACAACTCCAGGGAGTAGAACTTCTCAGGATATCCAAACCATGACACAAAGGTTTGCAGTACCTGGCAGAGACAAATAGAGGAGTAGAACAAATAAACAAATTAGGGCCTGGAGAAATACCTTCAGTGGTTAAGGCTCTTGCTTGCCAGCTTGACAGCCCAGGTTCAGATTCCCAGTACCCATGTAAAACCAGATGCACAAAGTGGCACAACTATCTGGAGGTCATATGCAGTGGCATGAGGCCCTGGCGTGGATCCATTCATTCATTCGTTCTCTAAATTAATTTTTTTAAGTCCTGGGTTAAGTCCTCATTTCCATGAGTGGGGGCTACCACCAGTGGTCTGAGCTTCAGCTTGTTCATTCATTTGACAGAATTAAAAAAAAAAAATACCTACTGGCTCCAACAAAATACTGCTGATCCTAAAGGGTTATCCTAATTCACTTCCTTGAAATACTGCTTTGGTGTATGATGTTGGGTCTTGTGCACAGGCACAATGGAATGGCGGGCAGCGGACACTGCCTCAGAAACCTCCTATGACAGCGGGAATTCCCCCACCTGAGGGGAAGAGGGCCACTGAAAGATGAGAAGAGTTCCAGGGATTGGGGAGATGACTCAGTAGATAGAGTACTTGTAGAGCAGGAACAAGGACTGGAGTTTGGATCACCAGCACTCACAAAAATGCTGGGTGGGGACATCAGCCACCTAGATCCCAGGAATCTAAAGGACTCCGGAGAGGGGGCATTTTCCAGGACATGCGGGCTAGCTAGACTAGCCCCATCGGCAAGCTCGGGGTTTTATTGGGAGACCCTGACTCCCTGTCTCAGGAAATAAAGTGGAGAGTGATCAAAGATTTGATAAGTGAGGTCTCAGAACACACACAGACACACACGCATGCACACATGCATGCACACACATGCATGCACACAGCACAAACATATACACATGTTAAAAAAGGAAAGAAATAGTTGTGTTGTTTTAATTCCTCACTACCAGTGCAACGGTGAGTTAGTGGTTAAGGCACAGGCCTGCAAAGCCAAAGGACCCAGGTTTGATCCCCCAGGACCTATGTAAAGGCAGATGTGTCTGGAATTCATTTTCAGTGGCTGGAGGTCCTGGTGTGCCCATTCTCTCTAACTTTCTCTTCTCTTTCTCTCTGTCTCAAATAAATAAATAAAACTTTAAAAATTAAAGAAAATATTTAACTCACTAAAATCTATAACTATGTGGCACTCAATGGTCTCCACTATCAAGCAGCATCCCAGATCTCAGAGATAAAAATGGCAACTTCCTCCATGAACCTTCATTTCTCTAAGATCACCACTTCCTGGTACAGTGGCCTGCCCATTCCTGTTACTAAAATACTGAAATACTTCTAGATATTTTGGCCCTCGCTGCTCACTGCCTCTCTGCCTCCTCCGTGGACTCTGCAGACCAGAACTTTCACGAACAACAGAAACAGCAGTCAGCATTGTATGGCACCCTAACTGTTAAGTATAATTCCCCTGCCTCAGGGATCCTCAACCACATCCTGACCTCCCAGGTGTAGGTACATAGAAGCCAAAGCATGACTCCCAAAATATAAGCAGAATCTGTCATAGAAATTCCAGGGAAAAAAATAGCTTAGACTACAAGACTAGTTCAGCTATCTAAAATTTTTAAAAAATATTTATTTGAGAGAAAAAGGGGGAGAAAGGGAATGGGCATGCCAGGGCCTTCTGCCACTGCAAACGGACTCCAGATGCATGTGTCATGTTGTGCATCTGGCTTTATGTAGTTACTGGGGAATGGAACTCAGGTCATAAGGCTTTGCAAGCAAGCACCTAAAACCACTGAGCCATCTCTCCAGTCCCAGATACGTAAGATTTTAGAGACTTCTTTAGGATAAGGCCAGTTTAATATTTGTGTCCAAGAGCTATTTACTAATTTATAGTTATTTTTTCAGTCAATTAGCTTGAGGAAGGAAATGAGAGCTAAGTAAATAAATTAGATCATTAACTTGCAATATAAATTAGTTATGCTAATTATAACAGCTGAGTATATACAAATTATGTATATGTAATAAATAACAATTGGGAGAAGAAAGCCACTTGACTGTTTCAGAATCTCCAAGTATATTGCTCAGCAGAGTTTAACAGTTTTGATATGTGTATGAAAATATAGGATAAACATTAACTGCCTACTGAATTTATTTTCAGGCCAAATGGAAAATAGAATATATTTTGCATTATTTGAGTCAATTATGTGACATTTCTTATGAATAATGATGTATTATTCCATTCATTACTCCTAATTATGTTCCTTTCCAAGTGCAAGGCTGGCAACACCACAACCAGGCGCATTCGGTTCTTTGTAATCTGATGTCTTGCATGAAAAGCAGGTCAACAATACGCTTAGAATCTAAGGAAGAGAGATCAGCGGTCGTTAGCCGTGACAGGTGAAAACTAGTGAGAAAGTTCCACGTGGAAATGAAACAGAAATGTGGAACAACCTGTCACATTAGAGGATGTCCGTGTAGGCAGTGAATACGAGAAATGTTCGCGGAGTCACTGGGATGCATTTACTTACTAGTGCACCCATTGCTGGAGCAACATGGGACTGCCCCCCGCCCTTGTATGCACACGCATTAACACAACCATGTACAGATCAGCAGTTTGTAAAGGTATTGCTTTCTGCTTATGAAAGGGGATTCTACGGCCTTTATGTAGTGCTGAGAAAACACACCCACTAAAAGCCCCGGTTGAAAAGCCAGGTGAATTTTTCTCCTCCAGTGCATATCCAGGTCAGGCCAGCTCCACTTACAGCAGGGTCTAAAGCTATGTGATAAATCCTGCCGTGGAGAAGTCAGGGTCAAGGAAAGACAGGCGAAACGAGACCATTAAATACCCGGACAGGCTACCACCTGTATAAGCATGCTTACCAGAGAGCAGACAGCAAATAGTGGGCAGAGACTAGAAAGGGACGATTCAGGGGTGAACAGGATGCCACCAATATGGGGTCTAGAGACCAATCTGAGCATGCTTCAGGCAAAGTCCACTTACTTTTCTCTTCATCCTTAGACCTTCTTTGCACACACATATAATACCTATTTAAATCCTTCTATACCAAGTCCCACCAATCCACTATTCTTTGTATGCTGAAAGAAAAATACAAGTTGCAGCTCTAGGGACAAAAAGTGAGCTTGGAAGAGAATGGATGGGGTGAGAAAGACTTCCTTCATTTCCCCTGGCTCTGTGATAAATGCTTCCTGCGAACTCCAAATGCTCTCGTGATACCACCCTCAACATTATCAGTTCCCATCACCTCATGAGCCAGCACTTGGCATAAAGCAGTTGTTTTCTGTGCAGTCACTTCCTGGATAACAAGTCAAGAAGGATGACAGTCACACAAGGTTTGTCCCCTAACAGAGACTGACAGGCACCTCTGTGGAACATTCTAGACCCTGAAAGCGCATGCTGGTGAGCAGAGAGGATGATGACATCATCTAAGAACTTCCTGTGTCCCCAGTACCCAATGTCACAGCGAGCTGCTTCTGGTGGACACTGTGCGAGAATCTAATATCCGAACAGCTTTTGTGCAATTCTTTCCTCCAGAAAGAGGAAAAAGAAAGCACCAATTGATCAGTCACTGCCACATACACATCTTTTAATACAGTAATCTGCCAAATTAAAAATATATAGAGGGCTGGATAGATGGCTGAGCAGTTAAGGCACTTGCCTGTCAAGCTCAAGGTCCCAGGTTCAATTCTCCAGGTCCCATGTAAGCCAGATGCACATGGTGGCACATGTGTCTGGAGTTCATTTGCAATGGCTAGAGGCCCTGGTGTGCCCATTCTCTCTCTCTCCCTCTGTCTGTCTCTAACAAATAATAAAATTAAGCATTTAAATATATATATATATATGGGATGGGGAGATGACTCAGTGGCTAAAGGTGCTTTCTTGCAAAGCCTAATGGCCTGGGTTCCATGTCCCGGTTCCCACATAAAGCAAGATGCACAAAGTGGTGCATGCATCTGGAGTTCCTTGGCAGTGGCAAGAGCCCCTGGTGTGCCCATCCCCCCCCTTTCCTCTTGCAAACAAACAAATAAATTTTTTTAATATGGCCACAGGACAACCAGCAAGATCATACTGAAGATCTCTGCAGGTTACTAGTACACAGCACGCACACGTGGAGCAGAGCAAAGGCATGTGCTGGAGGCAATTTCAAGATCACAATTCTATCTTTAGCAATAAAGATGTTAAAATAGTGCTTACGCTCATGTTATTTGTAAAGGAAGGTTTAAAAAGACACAAGTTTTAAGAAATGAAATATCATCAGATTACTAATAACTGTGGCTTCCTGAACAATTAAAGGAATTCACGAGATTATAACCCACTCAGGATGTGACAAATATTTCTGATTTTTACGGAAAGACTCAAAGGCACTTTTATCTATAGCATCTTCTGTGAGGATCACTGTTAAGTAGTACAGCTATTTTTATTATTTTTTCAGTTATTTCAGGAGTACTCAATATAGCAAATGGTCTGAAGCCAGGAAAGTTAACATTTTTCACTTGGAAAGGTAACATCTTGTATTAAAAGACATTTGTCAGAGTTTTCTTTATTCATTTTTAAAATATTAATTATACACTTTACTGTATGAACAAGTCATGTGGGTCCCCTTCCCCTCATGTTATTCTCTTAAATCCCCTTTCCCCCAACCCCTTTCCACTGAGGGACCTTCTCATCGGGGTTGTTAGTATTCGCCTTGGGTTTACGAATGCATCCGTCAGTCTCTGTGGGCGCGGGCAGTGCTTCAGGCTACACCTTTCCACTCTGTGCTTCTCACAGTCTTTTTGGCCCTTCTTCTGCAATGTTCCGAGCCTTGGCGAGTGTGGTATAAGTCTACTTGAGTGTTGAGCTCTCCGAAACCTCTGATTTGATGGGTTTTCAGTGCACTCAGTGTCTGTTGACATCTCCCTGGAGCAGGTCGTCAGGCTAGCAACCCACCAGAGAGTCTCTCAGTTAACTATGCTTATCCCCTTTAATGCAATCTGCTCTCACTCTTGGTTGGAGAATCTGTATTTTTTTTTCATTTTTTTTCACACAGCAATAGAAACTGGGGAGAACCCAGATCGATCGATCCATCAAGAAAAGCTGATAGCCTAGCATGAGGCAAACCACCTGTAGCACATCTCCCAGGGCAAGGAGACATCACAGAGAAAGTGGCCAGTTAAGCCATTTTCTTTCCTATCTGTTGAGGCTGAAGTGTGTGTGTGTGCGTGTTGTATGCACATGTGTAGGCATGTAGGCCCCATGCGTACATGAAGAGACCATAGGATAACACTGGCCATGTATCACTCCTCCATTTGCTTTCTTGAGATGGGATCTCACTGAACCCAGATCTGCTGTCTTCAGTCAGATGGTCCCAGTGATTTGCTAGTCTCCACTCCTCACAGGACTGGGGTGACAGGCCTATGTGACCAGGCCACCTTTTCATATGGATTGTTGGGGAATCGAACTTAGGACAAAGCAGACCCTCTCAGGTCCTCATGCTTGCACAGCAAGAGCTCTTTCCCACTGAGCCATCTCCCCAAAGTCCTAGGCTGGATTTTACAGCAGAGTTTCCATTGCAGCAAACTTTTTGTTTGTAATGTCAGCAGAAATGTGCTGTCAGTTACCTGGTCTAATTGTTCACAATTACACTTTGGGAGGCTGTCCTCCATGCATCATCCTAACATCGTCTGGCCCTGATAACATTCTGAGTAGGAGGCTCTTATTGGGGAAAAAAAAAAATCTGTTCTTTTTAATAACTGATTCAATAAAATGTTGACAAATGGTTTGTTTAATCTAGTATGGCTAGAGAGGAGGGTTTGTCTCTGTCATGGCACACCACATTCCGGCCATCTATAAACACTGTCATGTTACCCTTATGTCAGAGCTCTGTATGCCATTCTGAAGAACAAGCCGAAGATCAATACACTGTCCACTGAAAACCACGGGACATAACAAATGAATGATTTTATTTACAATAAAAGCCCCGGTCACCAAATGGATTCCACTCATGTTCAGATTCATTTTTCATGCTCAACTCAGGAGCAGAGGGAAGCCAATGCATGAGGGAAGGGGCAAGAGAAGTATTCACCATAATGGTGTTGATTTATTTACACAGTGAACTAGGGCTGGGTTGCATTGAAGCACATTTATAAAAAAGAAAGAAAAAGAAATGTTCTCAGCAAAATTCTTAAGTAGCGCTCTCCAAAATAATTCTGTTTTCTCACCAAGAATCACTGAGAAGCATGTCCCCATAAAGACAAAATTAATAGATTCAAGATGCTCTGACATATTCTCCTAGACTGTTGCACCACAGAGGCCAAAGCTGATTCCCTTAGCTTTAAGAACTTCTGGCAAGGAACACAAGTGTTTGCTTTAGGTAGCGACAAGGAGGGATTGAAGTGGTTCTTTTGAGAATGAATCAAGCCGTTTTGCTTCAAAAGCATATCTTCAGCTCCTGTTTGGCAGCTCCTTGCCTACTATGAAAGCTAGCAAAATGTCAGTGAGCAAAGACATCAGAAACAAAGGGGAGGGGATCTGGAGAGAGCTGAGGACACAGGGGACACGGGTTCAAAGACAACATTTACAAGTCTCCCACCAATGCCATCATCCCCAAAGACCACCAGAATATCATTGTTACAGAGAAGGAACCAAGTATATCAAACAAAACCTCCATTTTACATAAATCACTAACACCCTGTCTTTAATAAACAAAATTGTCCACTGACGAACTTGCACACAGAAAGAGAGGGAGAAATACCCATCTCTATCAGCCATCCTTCATGTCTTCCACCAGACACAGCACACGGCTATAAACAGAGTTGATACTGACAAGGTATCGAGGGAAAGTTGAGAAGAGAGAGGATGGACGTGGCACTGAAAGCCAGAATGACATGGTGACAGGACTTGGCTTTGGGCTTGGGAATGTACAAGAGGCAGACCTCCACTTTTCCATCCCATTCATTGTCACAGCGCATGTGCTCCTGGTGTTTTCAGTCTCACTTCGAATCGAGTGACTTCTAGTACTTTCAGATAGTAAGAAAAAAGGGGCCAAGAGCAGGTCTGCCCACATGTCCACATCACATGGAAGGGTGATTCCATGCAGATCACACACACACACAACACACACACACACACACACACACACACACACACACACACACACACACATATATGGATGCAGAGATATGTGACACGAGGCAGCTTGGGCTAAGCTGCATGCTGTGTGGAACTGAGAATGAGCTCGTAAGAAAGTGCTGAAGAAATCAACATGTGGGGAAGGCATCAAAGGTCAGGGAGGGTGTCTTTCCTAAGAGGGAGGGACAGTGTCACCGCATTTGGTAGAAATGGAAAGGATTGGGAGCATGTCAAGGGAGGTGACGGCAGGGGAAGCAAGGATAAAAGGAAAGCACAATGCCCATTTAGGAAATATTTAGAAAGATGGGAAACTGAGGCAAGATAGTACATGCCTTTTAAAAAGTGGAAGCCTGACTAGAGAGATTGCTCAGTGGGTAAAGGCACTTGCTTGCAAAGCCTGAAGGCCTAGGTTTGATTCCCCAGCACCCACATAGAGCCAGATGCACAAAGTGGTGTATGCATCTGCAGTTCATTTGCAGTGGCTGGAGGCCCTGGTGTGCCCATACTCACTCCTGGTCTGCCTGTTTCTTTCTCTGTCCCTCTCAAATAAATAAGTGAAAATATTTATTTTTTAAAAACCATGCAATGTTGTCATTAAAATAATAAATTTAAAATAAACATGCATGCGAAGGTTTTTTTTTTTTTTTTTTACTTTAAAAACATAAGCGGAACACTAGTGGTTTGCTAGGGGACATAAAAATGACATGATGAGAACTGTGGTTTATCCTTAGAATGAGGTTGCAAAAGTTATGAAATGGGGAAGCTACAGAAAGTGAGGTGATCTCTACTAAAGGGTTAGACTCGGGCAGGCAGGACACAGTGCCAAGAGAAGGAAAAAGTCCACTCCAGATGCCTCACCATTAGTTTTTTTGTTTTGTTTTGTTTTTCGAGGTAGGTTCACTCTGGCCCAGGCTGACCTGGAGTTAACTATGTAGTCTCAGGGTGGCCTCAAGCTCACGCGATCCTCCCACCTCTGCCTCCCGAGTGCTGGGATTAAAAGTGTGCACCACCACGCCTGGCCACCATTAGTTTTATAAAATGTTAGTTAGACAGAGTTGTCCAGATTCAGTTCCCAAATCTCAAGACAAGAGGCCATGGCATTCTGCACATAAATGATTGCCTTATTAAGATGCTTCCCACAGCTGCAACTTAACGGAGTCTACAGAGTAAAACAAAACTCAAAACATTACAAATTCATCACATGGGAAAGAGTGTCTCATCACACTACCTACTGGCCCTGAGACCATTTCCAACGCTCTTGGTGTGAGGCAGCCTTGCAGAGTGCAGTAACTCTGAGAGTGGTCTGGCTCTCACTGTTGTTTTCCTCGGAAAGAAGAGGGTTCTTCTGGCCACTTTACAAATAAATGGACATTTTCTAGTTCTGGTAAGCATTCTACATGTCTTTGGCATTTACCCAAAAATCTGATTACTGACCATATTTTACCTTCAAAAGATTTCACTTCTGGTGCTAACTTTTTAATAATAGATCACTAGTTATTTGGGCAATTTCTCTAGAAGGACACCTTTCCACTTTTCTCTCAGATATTCTCCAATTCATAAACATCACATGTTCAGAGTTGGTTCAAAAGACCATAAAAAAAACCAAGTTACTATCAAGAAACAAGTGAAAATAGTCATTAAGCAAAGTCCATTCCATTATTTACCATTTAAAAAGCAAGGAATCTCTATGACCTTATGTTTTCTTAGTCCAAGGTATTAAGATTTATTTATCTAATTCACATTTTCATCCAAGGTTTTCTTACTGCTTTGCAAAAGCCAATTAAAGCTGGTATTTAGAGCGCAATGGCATTTAAACTTTATTCTTTAGACGTCTCAATTATAGACATTTTGCTCTAAAGCTTTCCCAAAGGAAAATGCCCAATACAAACACAGTATAATCATATGAAGAAAGAAGGTACTGACACTCCACAAAGTTCAAGGTCTTTTGTGGCTAACTTAAAATTGTATATAACTTAAAATTGTTCTGTGGTATTCAGTCTTAATTAATATTGTAGCTTCTCTTTTACCTTCTATATAGAGAATACAGTTTCTCAATATGAAGTATTTAGACTTAATTATATCTTTATAAACTTACAAGAAGAATTTGAAATGATAGGAAAATAATTATTATATTCCATTATTTACTGATTTATTGCTTGGTCATTATCTTTGTAATTGACAAAACTGATTAGCTAAAATTTGGACGCAACTATTTTGGGAGTCCAGCAGTGAATCACAATGATGTTTTAGTACATGATTTTCTTTTCTTTTTCCTTTCAGACAGGTAATGGTTACATGACTAGGAAGGTAAGTTATTCATAAAGTTCTAAACCATTTTCACTGAAAAAAAAAACTGACTCCAAAAATATCTTGACATTTATATATTTGAGATCATACTAAGCAATGTGATTCAAAGCCAAATGATGCACCTATGTTGAAAATGCCTATTATCTTAAGCCATGGAATTCCATAAGTGTTGCCCCTTGCACAAGAAACTAGGAGTGGAAAAAAATTCTTTAAAACTCGATACGATCCAGACACACAATCATAAGAAATACGTCCAATACCATAAGTCCTCTAACTATTTCACCAATTGTCACAACTTTCAGCACAGAAGAGAAGAAATCCCTGGCTGAAAGTGGAAAGAAGTCACCCTCCCCACAGACACAAGACAATTCAACCAGCACTGACCACCGACAATCATCTAGAATCGTGAGAAAATGCCATTTCAAATTCCAACATAAAAAAGATCACACCTATGTAAAATGCATAAATTCAAACTTTCAACTTGAAAGATCTCCAAGAAGAACAAAACCAGTCAGTTTGACATTCTCAGGCAATACCTTAATTCCACAGCATAAAGTCACCAACCAATGTCTAACCCTCCATTAAAATTCACAACGGATAAGATAAATACAATGTGCCCATGATATTCATTGGGCAATTTTAGAAACACCTATTTATTTACATGGCTATGGTAGTGAAAAGGTCAAACAAAAATTCACCTCCAAACCCACAGTTGCTAAGCAACTCTTTTCGGACGTTCTGCAACATTGATCAAGTATATTACCAGTGCCACAAACTGGATCCAAAATAAATGGGATTCACGTCTTACCTGGTCTCTCCAACGGGGGCGGGAAGTTCACTCCTACCTGGCCTTTCATGGACGGACACTGGAGGCACATTCTGGGATTCACTGGGTTCGTTGGGTGCAAATGTTTACTTTTCCTCTTTTACAAGAAAAGGATACGTCCTGGTACCACGGGTTTTCTGTTCACCAGGGCAAAAGACAGTTCTGTTTTGAGAAACACCACGGAGGGCTTGATGAGATGCTGGCCGAATCTAAACGACATTGTCTCACAGCTGATGTCTGAAAGAGAAAACAATTTAGGAGACAGGTGTTTGTAAAATTCAAGTAAGAAGGAAATCCTCTTCACGTAGTACTTGAAAGAAGGTAATTCCATTGCTACAGATTCTTAGCTGTAGAGAACATGTGATTTCCAAGTGTCCCCCATTAATGTCCACTCGGATGAATTCCAGGTCTATTCTGAAATAATACTCTCCCCCAGTGCTCCCCTAATTCCGGTGTGTTGTCAAGTAGAAAGCTTATATATAAATGACGCAGCAGCCTTTCACTAGTTAAGTTTGGGTGCCTCAAAATGAAACCTCAGGTCCAGCAGAGCCTATCTATCTGTCACACACTTCTTTTAACCACCCATGTTGTCATCTTTGCTAAGCGGGAAATGTTCATTGTAAAGTACTGAGTATAAACCTTTTAATGCTTCAATACCTTTTTGTTTACATAACGGCAATGTAGTACAAGTATAAATACTGCCCGGCCTTTCCTACAATTACTAAAACACACAGGACTTCTCAAGAACTCCTGTAACATGATTTCCAACATGAAAGAGCAAGGGGGAGGAGGAGCAAAATGGATGTGAAGATGAGGACAGCTCCTGGTGGACACAGATCATCCTCCTTCTGGGAAAGCCCAAAGAGGAGGCTGTGATTTGAATGTAAAATGTCTCCAATAAGCTCATGCGATGGGTACTTGGTACCCGTATGGAGGTGCTACTTAGGTCTTAGGTGGAGGGAATCAATCACTGGGCTGGGCCTTTGATGGAGGTACCTGGTCCCAGGTTCCTATCTCGAGTTTCCATCTGCCATGAGAGGAACTGGCTGTTCCCACTACCAGGCACATGGAGCCATGCAATGATCATAAATATGACCCAAGAAAATCCCCCCCCCACACACACACATACACACTGCTTAAACCTGTTCATGTTCAATGCTTTGTCATAGCAATAAGAAATTTAACTGGCACACAAGGGACCGGAATGAGATTTGGCACTTGGCAGCTATAATGAGCCAAACCTACCAAACACCAGGGAATGGTTTTTATATCAGGTGAAGCTTACACGTGACCAAGGCACTTTCTAAATAACTAAGACACACCCTTGCTGGGTAACTTTTTTTTTTTTTTCCAAATTCAAGAGCAGCTCAGTATAGAACTGAAGAGCACAGAAAAAGACTAATACATTCAGAAAAGGAAAGCTATTTTACAAAGTGCATCAATAGATGCGCAATCATTTCACAAGTCAAATGTTTCAAGAGACACAGAAAACAGTGAGAGCTATGCAAATGTCACCAGATATAGATGCATCGACAGGACTGGATCTTGACAGAATTTAAGTGTTAAAGGACTCAGGTGGGAAGGTGTATGTCAATGACATTTTGATTTTTAAAATGTTTACATCTTGTAAACATGAAGCATCAGTAAGGTCAACTGGCCGATGGTTCTCCAGGTATGCAGGCATACTCCCTTGACCAGCGTCAACATGGTAATTACATTTTTATCTGCTGTGACTTTTTTCTGTTTTCCACTCTCCGAACAAAACAACACTTATTTTGATATAATCAGATTCACTAATTTTCTTTTTGTAGTTCACTGTGTGATTTGCACATGATAAAACTTTCTTTACCATAAGGATGCAAATAATTATATATTTTCTTCTGTGAGCTGTATATTGTGACTTTTCATAGTTAGGAATTGATTCCCAGGGCTGGAGAGATGGCTTAGTGCTTAAGGTGTTTGCCTATGAAGCCAAAGGACTCAGGTTTAATTCCCCAGTACCCACATGCATCTGGAATTCATTTAAAAAAAAAAAAAAAAAGGAATTAATTTCCTTGGAGTTTAGCTTAGAATATAAAGCATGAAGTTAGTTCCATCTTTCTTCTTCTATGATCCAATCTTTTTTCATCAATTTCCAGGAATGTTTCCATATATCCATAGGAGCAAGTCCTACCTCTGTGTTTGGATTCTTAGCCAGACACTCTAGACCAGAAGCTGCTCAGTTGTCTTCTGTAAAGAGCCAGCTGCAGCAGCCCATAAGTCCTCTTCCCCACTGCACTCTATCATCCCATCATGTGAGAAGCCATGTAGTGACTGAGTCCCAATAAAACTTTATTTACAAAAACAGGTGTGGCCTGGATTTAGCATGTGAGTGACAGTTTACCAACTCCTGTCATATATTTCTTAATGCCTTGTAGAAAAACGTTCTCTTTTTCTTTATTTACTCCTCCACATAAATTTATACTCAATTCTGCCCCTTCAAAAAAAAATTGTAGTTTGAAGTTGATTGGACTGGATTTAAATTTTAATGGTGGGGAAAACGCGTCACATTCACAATATTCAATGAAGCCATATACGAACACGACATTTATATGTGAACACTGCATTTATGATGCTTAATGCCATCATGAAACTCTCATAATAGAGTTTTAAATTTCCCTTATGTATTTTATGCATTCTATACTAGATTTAACCTAGATAGCTCTTGGTTTAAGTCACTGTTATAAATGGCTTCATGTTATAGTCATAGTTTATAACTGGTTATTCCCCAAACACAGGAAAGCTATTGATTTTTGCATGCTGCTCTGATAGCAATCAGGCTGAGCTCTAGCATTGTTGCTAATGGTTTCCATATAAATGACTTCTCTGAGAAATAAGACACTTTTATCTCTCCTTCCAATTCTTCTACTTTTTAATCTCTCCATCTTTCGTACTGATCAGATGTGTGGTGATTGGTTAAAAAGTATTAGGAGCATAAATATTGTCTTGTTCATCACCTAAAATGAATGAATTTAATTTTTTTACTTTTCCCATTAAGATCAACAAACACTATGATCTTTAGTTAAAAGCCAGTGTAGGGAGCCGGGCGTGGTGACACACGCCTTTAATCCCCGCACTCAGGAAGCAGAGGTAGGAGGATCACCATGAGTTCAAGGCCACCCTGAGAACTACATAGTGAATTCCAGGTCAGCCTGAGCTAGAGTGAGACCCTACCTCGAAAAACAAAAAAAAAGCCAGTGTAGGGCTGGAGAGAGACAGCTTAGCAGTTAAGACACTTGCCTGCAAAGCCTAAGGACCCATGCTCTACTCTAAAGGCCCCACATTAGCCAGATGCACAAAGATGAGGGAAGGGCAAGGCTGCACATGCCCACTAGGTGGCGTAAGCATCTGGAGTTCAATTGCAGTAGCTGAGGCCCTGGTGTGCTAATTCTCTACGTCTCCTCTCTGTCTCTTGCTCTCTCTCCCTATCTCTAAAAGTAAAAGAGAGAGAGAGAAAGCCACTGCATCAAGCTGGGTGAAAACCAACTCATCCGATTTAACTAAGCACTGATTCAATTTGTGTGTGCAGGGTCATGTATGGGCATGCTCATGTGTGTATCATGGCTTGTGTAGGCATCAGAGGTCAACCTCAAGTGTCAGTCCTTGGCTTCCCCCTTGTTTGAGGCAGGGTCTTTCATATTTTTTGCCACTGGGAATAAAAGACTAGCTGGCCTCTGAGCTTCGAAATGATTCTCTCGTTTGCACCTCCCTTCTGTCAATGAGCAGGCTGGGATTGTGGATGCTGGATCTACATATCCCACTTTATGTGGGGATCTGAACTCAGGTTGTCAGACTTGTGAAGCAAGAGCTTTACTCACTGAGCTATCTCCCCAGCCCTTTATTCCATTAAAAAAAAAAAAAAAAAGAAGAAGCTGGACATATGGCTTAGCAGTTAAGGCATTTGCCTGTAAACCCTAAGGACCCAGGTTCAATTCCCAAGTATCCATGTAAGCCAGATGCACAAGGGGTGGTGAATGTGTCTGGAGTTTGTTTGCAGTGGTTAGAGGCCCTAGCATGCCCATTCTCTCACGCTTTCTCTTTCTCTCTCTCTCTCTCTCAAAAATAAACATTTTAAAAAATAAATTTTATTAAATGTATATTTTATATCAATAACATGACTGTGTGTCATCAAACGTCATCAACACATATTTTAAAATGAAGTTTACTTTTTCTGATTACCTAACCCATTCCACAACACATTAGTCTTTAATACACTGGTTCGGTTTGACTTCTTAATATTCTTTAGTGTCAGAAGGGAAGTTAGTGTATAAAACTTAACTAGTGTTTGTTGTGAAGATCAAACTTAAATGGCTGACTTTTCTTTGTGTGAAAAGAAATTTTATCCTCATATATTTTCTGTTCCTTAAGAGTGGAACAGAACTCCCTTGTCAAAATGTACTGCTCTTCCTATGCAAGGGGAACTGTTCTGTTAATCATATTTAATGTGTTCTGATAAATTTGTTCTTTTCAAATATTAATTTATAATCTGTATCTTTGACTTTTGCTAGTAAAAATATCATAGTCCTTTAATAAAGTATATAATTATTTCTAGGGCTGATTTTATCAAAACATACACATTTATATTTTTCTTCTTTACCTGTCACTCAAGATTTATACCTAACCTATTAAAGTTTTTCAAAGAAACAACTTAGTTCTGTGGCTTTTATTATTTCTACTTCGTTATTGATTTTCTGCACCTTTATATCCTCCCTGATTCCTTATCCTTTCCCATGTCTTCAGATTTACTATGTTTCTGTTTTGCTACTTTCTTGAACCTAACACCAAGCTCATTCAGCTTCTGACTGTTTTTCTCCCTGGTAACCAAGGCTATATATTGCCTTCACAGGATCCCTTGACTGCAGCTTTCCCCCACTGCGGTTTGGGTACCACTCAGCTTCACAGTTCTCCTATGCTGGTCACCGTTTCCTATTTAACCCGAGGGGTATTTCACAGGATGCCTTTTCATTTCTAGATGCAAGGGATGTTTCTACCACCTCTTTTTGTTAATAGTGTCTGATTTTATAGTACCACAGTGAGAAAAAAGAAACTTTGTATCATTTCCTTTTCAGAATTCCGGGCTTCCTGTGTGACTCATTTGAAGATGAACCTTGTTTCAAAACAGTGTGTTCAGGTTTGGCTGAGTCCCTTCTATCTACATAAATAGACTTAATCCACTGATATCTAGATCCCTCTCTGCCTACTTCTTGTCTCATTGCTCCATTAGGTCCTGAGAGAAGTGGGTTAAATTGCTAACTGTATTGGCCGCCAAATTAATGGCAAATACTTCAAGTTATTGTCTTCTATATCACAAAGTTAGATTTTTCCATGTGCACACATTCTAATTTTACAACTTAGATCATTTTTACTTGTATGTGATAAATTTGAATGTTTCCATCACCACGTCGTCAACCTGCATACTAGTAGATATTTTTGTGTAAATAACATCACAGCATTCAATGTGCAAGCTGCCTGGTGATTTTAACCCCCATACATTTGTGCCATTTCCCTTTCAATTTATTCCAGTGCTTCAGCATGTGGTCTACCTCACTTTTTCCTCCTCCTTCCTATGCCCGTTTTCCCCCGTTGATATGAAAATTATGCACTCTGGTTGTTGTAGTCAGCTCCGCGCTGCTGGGATGAACCTCCAAAGGAGACACAGTTTACAGGAGAAACTTACAGATCTAGGGGAAGTTCCACTAATGGCAAAAGAAGCTGGCCCCCTTTCACAGATCCATCAGAGAGACAAAGCCACCACGAGCCCGCCAGCACCACTAACCAACAAGCACCAAACCAACCATGAAACAAGACCCAGGCAGAACACACTCTGCCTACTTGACCCTGGATTTCAGATCCGCCCCAGTGACACCACCCCACACATCCTGTAGCAGGAGTCTGCCTGCTAAGGGCTGAAGCTGCAAACTCATTTTTTTTTTTTTTTCTGAGGTAGGGTTTCACTCTAGTTCAGGTTGTCCTGGAATTAAACATGTAATCTCAGGGTGGCCTCGAATTCACGGCGATCCTCCATCCTCTGCCTCCCATGTGCTGGAATTAAAGGCATGCACCACCACACCTGGCCTCAAACTTTTTTTTTATTTTTGGAGAGAGACAGAGAGAGACAGAGAGAGAGGGAGAGGAAGACAGATAGAGATGGGCGTGCCAGCAGCCTCTCAAGATACGGTCTCACTGTAGCTCAGGCTGACCTGGAATTCACTCTGTAGTCTCGGGGTGGCCTCAAATTTATAGTGATCCTCTAACCTCTGCTTCCCAAGTGCTGGGATTAAAGGTGTGCACCACCACGCCCGGCTTTAGACTAACATTTTGATACCTGTTGTTTTAGAATCTATAAGCCAATTCCCTTTTGGGGACTTTGGTTTCCATTATCTTTAAATGCTTGTTTATTACTTCGATACCCCTGGCATCAGGTAACATGGCGCCTTTAAGGGAGTCTGTCAGACATTGCTAGTTATTCTCTAACCTCTCGTCTCCATCTCCTTGCATCTCTGTTTCTTCCTAGTGTCATCTGGGAGGAGACAGCTTCCAGCCAAAATTCTGCCATTCATCTACCCATTTAACTCTTCCAGTTATATTTTGGACTTATTTCTTTCCCAGTTTTCCCAGTATTCCTGGCTACCCTGCCCTGCTTCTTCTTGCCAGTAAGCTTGTGTAGTTCCATTATATTTCCTTACACAAGTGTAGTTTGCCAATAATTTACATTACTAACTGCCTTCTGATGTCTTCACTAACTTTTCTTTTTTGATGACCAATGTCGAAACCCTCCACTGAGAAGAAGCACAAAGGGATGGGGTCATAGTTCAGAGCTCCTCCCTTCTTGATTCTCAGCTCTGTTGCTCTTTCTCTGACCCTCTCTTCGATCATGAACTTCTTGCCCACAGATGATGTGCACACGAAGCTGATCTCACTGTGTCTGCCTCATGATGTAGGCAACCAAAAGTACTAATATTTTTACCTCTCACCACACATGGTGGCTCACACCTTCCATCCCAGCACTCAAGAGGCAGAGGTAGGAGGATTGCCTTGAGTTCAAGGCCACACTGAGACTACAGAGTGAATTCCAGGTCAGCCTGAACTAGAGGGAGACCCTACATCGAAAAAACAAAAAAATAAAAATAAAAATAAAAATCATATTTTTAGCTCTTCCTACAGAAATATAATTCTACCTCTTTTCTTTTCTTTTTTTTTTTAATTGTAGCAATATTTTGCCCTGCTGGCAGACCTGTTTCCTCAAATTTTAATTACAATGGGAAGAAAAATATTACAGGGACTATTAAAAAAGACAGAAGTATGGACCTGTACAACAATCAAGAGAGGTTGATGGAAGATGTACACGTCTCCAGGATCTGAACGTGACTGCAAGATGGAGATAAATATTAAATACTTTATTCTCACATGAACATGGCAAAAACCAATTTTAGTTGAGGCTAAAGTAAAAGTGCTGAATCTTTCCTGCCAAACAAGACAGTTGGATGTACCAATATTCTATTGACTGTTTAGGGGAAAATGTTCTATTTGCAAACCCTGTTTCTTAGCAAATAAAGCTGATGACTTCTGGAATCCAGGAAACCAACAACTAGGTTATGCATATCCTATAAAGATTTAGGCTCTTAGATTATCAATCAATGTTAGCCAATAATGGCCAATAAGGAACTTGGTTCCCTCCAAAATAAAAAATAAAAAAAGGAGGCCTGTGCATCTCTTGTTCTAAGAATACAGGAGAAGGTATATTAATATCAAAAAGGTATTGGGCTGGAGAGATGGGTCAGCACTTAAGGCGCTTGCCTACAAAACCTAACGACCCAGGTTCATTTCCCCAGTACCCACGCAAACATAGTTACACAAAGTGGTGCATGCATCTGAGTTTTTTTGCAGTGACAAGAGGCCCTGGTACTCTCTCTCTCTCTCTCTTTTCTACCTCTACCTCTTTCTTTCCATCTCTCTCAAATAAGTAGTACTAAAAAAAAAAGTCTTACTTTTTAGCAAATTTCTCCCCCCTTCACATTCCTTGGTTACAACGTGCAGTATTTGAAGCTGAAATCTTTAGACTCCATGGTATTTAGTCACTCTCCCATCTTTTCAGCCAAGAAATGTGTCATCTTTCCATCTTCCTCCTTTAACCTACTTGTACCCCTGACCTATTCCCATCCCTCTGTCCTGCCTCTCTCTATTTCATATCTTCTTAACAGCTAGACAACAGACAATAATTCTACAACATATTCAAAATGTATTAAGCAGAAAGGAGATATCAAAGCTTTTTAAGTTTGTGACTCAGCCGCAAGGATCAGTTATTTTCTGGTAGCGTGACAGGAATATAAGGGCCATTTGCCTTGTAGTAGAGTAAGGTTCCCATGGCCAGAACAGAAGCTGACAAAAGTTCAATTCAGGGTAAATTAAGCATCCTCCTGGTTTGCTTTTAAGTGCTGTGCTAATGTTTAATTAAACTGAAAAATGCTTCAAAACTTGCTACAAGTAAAGAAAAAGCCAAACCAAAAACTTCTGGATGGAAAAGGACATGAGACCACTCGGGTCCAGATCCCTTATTTAGTGATTCCAAGGGAGCCCAGCAGGCAAAAGGCCTATGCAAATGAGCTCTGAATGCCATTGGGTCTCATGGTTTTTTACAGAACACACTATTTAAGGATTTATTAAATTGGTGAACTCCTGACAACAAGGACCCAGGTGTGAGAAGCTGAATTAAAGATAACTCACTTCAAGGGGTCCTTACTGCGAGAGGCACAGAGCCAGACTGTCATAAGATGCTCAACCGGAGATGTGGAATATAAGCCTGTGCCGAGTATTTCCACATTATCTCCTCAAACAGACAACTAACTATGAACTGCTTTGTCGAAAATGGAAAGACCCTTTAAACCACACTCTTCCAAAATCGAGGGACTTCAATGCTTCTGATACAAATGTACCTATGTGAGCTGGAGAAATGACTGAGCATTGAAAGGTACTTGCTTGTAAAGCCTCACAGCACATGTTCAATTCCCCAGTACCCACATAGAGCCAGATGTACTAAGTAGTGCATGCATGTGGAGTTCATTTGCAGCTAGAAGCCCTTATGTGCCTATTAAATCCCTCTCCTCCCCTCTTCTTTCTCTCCCCCGCCTTCTCTCTCTCTCTTTCCCCCTCCCTTCCTCTCCTTGAAAATAAATAATTAGTTTTTTTTTTTTTAATAAACCTAAGGTGAACAAGCTTATAAGGAAGAGAAAGTATAACCATCTACCAGGAAACATTTAAATCCTGTTTCATGATTCTTGCATTTCTCTTTAGCAAAGAATTTTTATGTGACCACACATGCATCTGGATTTCATTTGCAGTGGCTAGAGGCCCTGGTATGCCCGTACTCTATACTTCTCTGCTTGAAAATAAATAAAATATTTTTTTACAAGAGTCAGGTGAGAGTCTTCTGCATGTTTCTATTTTTAATCTTCAGTCAAGCTAAAAAATTAGGACATAAAAAAGCATAAGCTGGAAAGATGGCTTAGTGGTTAAGGCGCCTGCCTACGAAGCCAAAGAACACCCATTCAAATTTCCAGGTCCCACATTTGGCCAGACACAAAAGTGATGCATGTGTGCAATGTCACACATGCACACAAGGAGCCACATGCATCTGGAGTTCGTTCACAGCAGCTGAGAGGCTGCTGGTGCATCCATTCTCTCTCTGTCTCTGTCTCTGTCTCTCCTCTCTCTCTCTCTCTCTCTCTATATATATATATATATATTTTTTAAAAGCATATGTATATATTTTCTCATACTTTAAACATGAACACTGAAAATGATTATAAAGTTACAAAACAGCATGACCCTATGCACACAGCAAAAAGTCTTCCACCCACTTTGACTCATGAAAATTATGCATTTTTATGAAAAGAAATGCCACTCATGAATTTTTGCTAAAACAGAGTGGTAAGGCTAATTACAGTGTCAAGTATAGCTGTGTGTCACTTGTAATATATAGACTCACTTCTATTTTAAGTGTTCTATAAGACTCAGCAATTTCTAATTGTGTTATTCATCAGATAATTACATGACTGACAAATTTATCACGAAACACCCCACTGCAGGTCACACAATCTAGGAAGGGGACAAGTTTAGAACTACATAATGAACATCTACCCTGAGTCGTGCTCAATAGCACTTGGAAAACCCAACTAAAGTTAGCAGGAGCTACGTTCAAGGCTTTCCATCTCAGGCCATCAGAGACCGCCTGCACACAGAGTTCTCAGGTTTCCGAAAAGACCTTTCTTTTTAGTTTGTTTCAATTATTTTTTATTTAGTTATTTATTTATTTGGGAGAGAGTGGGAGAAGAGGAGGCAGATATAGAGAATGGGTGTGCCAGGGCCTCCAGCTACTGGAAATTAACTCCAGACGCATGCACCCTTTGTGCATGTGGCTTACATGGATCCTGGGGAATCAAACCTGGGTGCTTAGGCTTCACAGGCAAGTGCTTAAACCTCTAAAACAATCTCTCCAGCCCTGAAAAGACATTTCCTTAAGTGAAATCGTAAAAAGTCAAATTAGTGACTCAGTGTCTTATCCTCACTGAAACAAGCATGGGCAGACCCTATTGCTATAGCAATAACCAAGAGAGATTCTCACTCAAGGCCCTTGAAATTGAGCTCCCCCAATTCAACATATCTGGCTATGGTAAAACATTGATTAAAACATGAACTTGATGGAGATTGGAGTTCTAAAGGAGTATGGGGGCAGGGGAGGGAAATATCATGCATTTTTTTGTATGTAAATATAGAAGTTGTCAATAAAAAATAATTTAAAAAACATGAACTTGAGGAGTTGGAGAGATGGCTTAGTGGTTAAGGCACTTGCCTACAAAGCCAAAGGACCAAGGTTCAATTCCACAGGACCCATGTAAGCCCAATGCACAAGGTGGCACATGCATCTGGAGTTGTTTGTTCGCAACAGCTCAAGGCCCTGATGTGCCCATTCTCTACCTGCCTCCTCTCTCTCTCTCTCATAAATAATAAAAAAATTATTTAAAAAAAACATGAACTTGAAAGCCGTCAAGCCTCGGCCTGTCCTCCACCACCATCACTTTGCAGCTCAGCATTCCGCATGCCTCCCTCCATGGCAATTCTGCTTTCTCATTGTCACAAATGCCTTCCCATTTTCTTG
Source organism: Orientallactaga sibirica (assembly GCA_036365145.1). Taxonomy (NCBI): domain Eukaryota; kingdom Metazoa; phylum Chordata; class Mammalia; order Rodentia; family Dipodidae; genus Orientallactaga; species Orientallactaga sibirica. The sequence goes on from JAEOAD010000046.1 coordinate 8,242,388, forward strand.
CACCACAGAAAAAAAAAGGCGGCATTGCTGTGCAGCTCTGAAGTGACAGTGACAGGGTTTCATTCTCACTTCCCTTTTCATTTCATTTCTTCATCCTCTCACCGTGATAAGACTCTCATTAGCGGCTCCTCCGCTCCTGCCCATCTAGTTACCTCATCCTTCTATTTGTTGCATTTGGACATGCAGAACTTTTAATTATTAGCTTACTCCCACAAAAGGTAATGAGGCTCCAGCTACCTATGGCTGAGGCTCATCAAACATTAACTAATGAGCTACCAGACTGAGACCAGCACCTGACTCCCATCATGGGGCTTGTTCCATTGTTCAGGCCAGGTGGGGTGCTTCCCAGTGTGTCCAGGAGAGCTGGAGTTTGCAGGGTGGCTATTAGGCATTCACTTTCATCTCAGGATTCACAATGACTCCAACAGCTTTCCTGGTGGCCGCCCTCATTTACATACTGGCTTTCACCTCCCCCATAATAACCCTGTACTGATTCATCCCTCTTTGTCTTCCTCACTGCTGTGATAAGGGCTTTCTGGGGCTGAGACTTATCAAGAACACCAGTGGCCATTTCCTTCTTGCTCCTTTTGATCTCTGGATGACCTCATGTCTCACAGCCATCTGGGTGATCTATACAAACATTTGATACTCCCTCCCGCAAAAGTCCCCTCAGCGCCTCAACACAACAGGTGTGAGATAAATATTGATTGACATCTGGAAAGTTTTCTGAGCACCTAGCAGAGACAGGTCTGGATCTGATCCTACAGGAGACAGAAAGATGAATGTTCTCTCTTCCTCCTAGGAAACTCTGATAAAGATGTCTTTATAGGTAATGAGGGAAAGAAGGACAAACTCAAAATCCCTCTCTTCCAACTTCTCTTAGTAACCAAAGCCTCATGCCCAAGGTGACCAACTATCCTTCATCCTTGACTGACACCATGTACCAGGACCCATACAGTAGGCACTTGAGTTGCATTAATGCATTTGAACCTCAACAGTCTACAGCATATATGGTGTAACCCAAAACACACAGGAGCCCAGGGACTTGATCGAGGTCATCTGTGCTTGGCTAGGAGCTCAAAGCACGTCTCAGCCAACCAAACTGGCTGCCAAGCTTCACTTGGAGAAGAACAGGGAGACACGGAGCCTGGAGGTTCAACAGCTTAGAGGTGACAGATGCTAGCGGCAGACATTAGGAAGAATGCACAACATCTCCCAGGTGTGAAACTCAGCCTCTGTTCCTAGGAGCTGCTGTCTGCTACCCACAAAGATCACCATGGAAAACACAGCATGGCAATTACTTGTTTAACATGCTCTCCTTTTTTAGTTTCAAAGAAGAGATAGGGCTGGAGAGATGGCTTAGTGGTTAAGGCTCTTGCCTACGAAGCCTAAGGACCCAGGTTCTACTCTCCAGATCCCATGTAAGTCAGATGCACCAAGCTGAGGCAAGCGCAAGGTTGCACATGCCCACTAGGTGGCACAAGCTTCTGGAGTTCGATTACAGTAGCTGAGGCTATAGTGCACCAATTCTCTTGTTCTAAAATAAAAAATAAAAATAAATTTTAAAAGAAGACATTGTTTCTTTTTAAAAAACAAAATTCTTGGGGCTGGAGAGATGGCTTAGTGGTTAAGGTGTTTGCCTGCAAAGCCAGAGGATCCTGGTTCAATTCCCTAGGACCCGCGTAAGCCAGATGCACAAGGGGGCACATGCATCTGGAGTTTGTTCGCAGTGCCTGGAGGCCCTGGAGCGCTCATTCTCTTTCATAAACAAACAAATTAATAAATAAATAATTTTTTTGTTTATTTCAATTTAATTTTTTGAGAGCAACAGACAAAGAAAGAGGTGGGGGGGGGGAGAATGGTGCAACAGGAACTCCAGCCACTGCAAAGGAACTCCAGATGCATGCACCACCTTGTACATCTGGCATATGTGGGTCTTAGGGAATCGAGACTTGAACTGGAGTCCTTAGGCTTCACAGGCAAGCGCTTAACCGCTAAGCCATCTTGCCAGCCCTTTTTGTAAAAGAAAATTTTTGTTGTTGTTGTTTAAAGAGACATTATTTCTGAAAACAGTACTTAGGGGGTCAGCATTTATACATGATACTGGCAAGGACATCTCCCACCAAATGTAGAGACCACCACCTCTGATGTAGAGATAGCTAGAAACTCAATGCAGACACTTATTTAAAACCAACATGAATTAACTATGCTCATGATTTGAAAAATATGCTCATATCCACTCTTGTAGACATTGTGTTAAAAGCTCTATATAAATATCTCAACCCTTAACATGGCCTCGTGAGGTCCCCCATCACCCTGACATTACAGAAGAAGGAAGCAGAGAGGGTTGAAGACATTTGCTCAAGTTCACACTGGACGTAAGTGGTAGAGTGAGCTGAGCACCAAGTTCACACTGCAGGTAAGTGGTAGAGTGAGATGAGCACCCAGTTCACACTGCAGGTAAGCGGTAGAGTGAGCTGAGCACCAAGTTCACACTGCAGGTAAGTGGTAGAGTGAGATGAGCACCCAGTTCACACTGCAGGTAAGTGGTAGAGTGAAATGAGCACCCAGTTCACACTGTAGGTAAGTGGTAGAGTGAGCTGAGCACCAAGTTCACACTGCAGGTAAGTGGTAGAGTGAGCTGAGCACCCAGTTCACACTGCAGGTAACTGGTAGAGTTTAGATGAGCACCAAGTTCACACTGCAGGTAAGTGGTAGAGTGAGATGAGCACCCAGTTCACACTGCAGGTAAGTGGTAGAGTTTAGATGAGCACCCAGTTCACACTGCAGGTAAGTGGTAGAGTGAGATGAGCACCAAGTTCACACTGCAGGTAAGCGGTAGAGTGAGATGAGCACCAAGTTCACACTGCAGGTAAGCGGTAGAGTGAGATGAGCACCAAGTTCACACTGCAGGTAAGTGGTAGAGTGAGATGAGCACCCAGTTCACACTGCAGGTAAGTGGTAGACTGAGATGAGCACCCAGTTCACACTGCGGGTAAGTGGTAGAGTGAGATGAGCACCAAGTTCACACTGCAGGTATGTGGTAGAGTGAGATAAGCACCCAGTTCACACTGCAGGTAAGTGGTAGAGTGAGCTGAGCACCAAGTTCACACTGCAGGTAAGTGGTAGAGTTTAGATGAGCACCCAGTTCACACTGCAGGTAAGTGGTAGAGTGAGCTGAGCACCAAGTTCACACTGCAGGTAAGTGGTAGAGTGAGATGAGCACCCAGTTCACACTGCAGGTAAGTGGTAGAGTTTAGATGAGCACCAAGTTCACACTGCAGGTAAGCGGTAGAGTGAGATGAGCACCAAGTTCACACTGGACGTAAGTGGTAGAGTGAGATGAGCACCAAGTTCACACTGGACGTAAGTGGTAGAGTGAGCTGAGCACCAAGTTCACACTGGACGTAAGTGGTAGAGTTTAGATGAGCACCAAGTTCACACTGCAGGTAAGTGGTAGAGTGAGATGAGCACCAAGTTCACACTGCAGGTAAGTGGTAGAGTGAGATGAGCACCAAGTTCACACTGCAGGTAAGTGGTAGAGTGAGATGAGCACCCAGTTCACACTGCAGGTAAGTGGTAGAGTGAGATGAGCACCCAGTTCACACTGCAGGTAAGTGGTAGAGTGAGATGAGCACCAAGTTCACACTACAGGTAAGTGGTAGAGTTTAGATGAGCACCAAGTTCACACTGCAGGTAAGCGGTAGAGTTTAGATGAGCACCAAGTTCACACTGCAGGTAAGTGGTAGAGTGAGCTGAGCACCCAGTTCACACTGCAGGTAAGTGGTAGAGTTTAGATGAGCACCCAGTTCACACTGCAGGTAAGTGGTAGAGTGAGCTGAGCACCAAGTTCACACTGCAGGTAAGTGGTAGAGTGAGATGAGCACCCAGTTCACACTGCAGGTAAGTGGTAGAGTTTAGATGAGCACCCAGTTCACACTGCAGGTAAGTGGTAGAGTTTAGATGAGCACCCAGTTCACACTGCAGGTAAGTGGTAGAGTTTAGATGAGCATCAAGTTCACACTGCAGGTAAGTGGTAGAGTGAAATGAGCACCAAGTTCACACTGCAGGTAAGTGGTATAGTGAGCTGAGCACCAAGTTCACACTGCAGGTAAGTGGTAGAGTTTAGATGAGCACCCAGTTCACACTGCAGGTAAGTGGTAGAGTGAGATGAGCACCCAGTTCACACTGCAGGTAAGTGGTAGAGTGAGACGAGCACCCAGTTCACACTGCAGGTAAGTGGTAGAGTGAGCTGAGCACCAAGTTCACACTGCAGGTAAGTGGTACAGTGAGCTGAGCACCCAGGTAGGAAGATCTCCCACCCACAGAGCATCAAGCTGAAGTTTCTCAAGGCACATGATCACTCCACATGTCTACATACAGGAAGATGATCATAGGAAATGACACGAACAACAACAGCAACAAAACAAAGGCATGATGTCAAGAAAAGAGTTACATTGTTCATTTTTTAAAAAAAATACTTTTTATTTATTTGAGAGAGAGTAAGAAAGAGTCAGAGAGTGAGAGAATGAGCGTACCAGGGTCTCTAGCCACTGCAAACAAACTCCAGACCCAATGCGCCACTGTGTACCTCTGGCTTTATGTGGGCACTGGGGAATTGAACCTGGGTTCTTACCCTTTGCAGGCAAGTGCCTTAATTGCTAAGCCACCTCTCTAGCCCATGAGTTACGTTTTGCAAATGTGCAATTGATTCTCCCCACAGATACCGTATGTGTTGTTTTCTATGGCGGTAACAAACATACTCAGAGCCCACAGCGTAGCCATGCCAAGTCCCACAGTGTAGGATGGGCAGTTCAAGGGTGGCCAAGCTTTCCACATGGCCCCGTCTCATCTGCTCTCTCAGTTCACTCATGGCATCAGAAAAACTTGTCAGTCCGAAGCAACTCCAGCGTAGGTTGCTGCTGAGGGTAATTTATGTATGGCAACCTTCCTTGCCAAGTGGGCTGAGAAGACCAACACAGGAATGAAAAGAGTAATAAACTCATCACTAATTCAATGTATACATACTACTAAAGGCAGACTGAAGCAAAACAATGAATATGTTCTCTCAGGATAGAAACTCTGAGCTCTGTAGTCTTAAAGGTGCTTGCTCCAAAAATAAAATTTCATATGCCAGCTACTATTAACTGGTGGGTTTGAAACTTGGTTTAATGACATAGACAAGAAAGACTTTATGCTCTTCAATAAAGCAACCAATAGAATTTCAGAAAAACAAATGTTTCTTGGAAGTTTTTTTTTTTTTTTTTTTTTTAAACCCTGTGGCAAGTGACTTATGTAGATGACATCTGTGGTAGTTTGACTCAGGTGTCCCCCCTAAACTTAGGTGTTCTGAATGCTAGGTTCCCAGCGGATGGAGATTTGGGGATTAATGCCTCCTAGAGGCAGCATATTGTTGGGGGTGGGCTTATGGGTATTATAGCCAGTGTCCCCTTGGCAGTGTTTGGTACACTCTCCTGTTGCTATTGACCACCTGATGTTGGCCAGGGGGTGATGCCCACCCTCTGCTCATGCCATCAGTTTCCCCTGCCATTGTGTAGCTTCCCCTTGAGTCTGTAAGCCAAAATAAACCTTTTTTTTCCCCACAAGCTGCTCTTGGTCTGGTAATTTCTGCCAGCAATGCAAACCTGACTGCAACACCATCTATTCCAAGGGCACTGCTGGGACAGAGTTTTTGTTGGCACCACTCCTACCTTTGCAGTCCTCACCTTGGCATGTCACAGCTGAGGCTCATGGCAACAACAGCAGCACCACCACCCCACCAGGACCCACGGCCCCGCACGGCTCCCTCATCACTGAACATCTTCTGAATCACGCTCCCTCCCTCCCGGTCTCACATACACCCATGGCTGTGCAAGGTCACAGCAAGGTCACGCAAGAGCCTGACTTCACCAGGCTCCTCAGATGTCCAAGATGGCACTGTTTACTCTTCCTGTCGTAAGTCCAAGAAAAGCTTTCCTTGCCAAACAGAGATTCTCGAGAGCTCAGAAAGCCGGTGAAAAGAGTCACTGTTGCTTAGTAAGCTAACTGCCTGGATCCCTCTATGTCTAGCATAAATGCCACGGTGTCCACTTCCTGCAACCACGATGCACATCATTAAACAATTACATAGCACGTTCCTTCGGGACCTTCTTAACAAAAGTCTTGCGTATAATGCTTACAAATCAACTAGTGTTGCTGTGCAACAAGCAGCACCTACTTTTCTGAAAAGAACATGGTAAATGACATTCAAACACTGATTGCTAGAATCCCTGGGGGATAAACTGAGGTTAGTTGGAGAGTGGCCATCCGACAAGGTGAGTCATAGCAGAGAAAAACTGGTTTCACTAGCTAAGAAGGAGATGGAAAACAAAACAGAAAGAGAGAGGGTCCAGAATCCACTCCAGACTGGTGAGGGCTCTCTTCCCAATGTAAGTCTCACTGCAGAGGCTCAGGACCAGGATTAAGACAGAGAAAGCCTCAGAAAATTAGCACTGTGCTTTCAGTAAGAGAAAATTTAAAGCACAGAAAGAGAAAGAGGTAAGGGAGGGGGAAGGGAAGGAAGAAAGGATAGAAATTTCAAAATTTTTAAAAAACAGCTGGGTATGGTTGTGCACGCCTTTAATCCTAGCACTTGTGAGGCAGAAGTACGAAGATTGCCTTGAGTTCAAGACCATCCTGAGACTACATTAGTGAATTCCAGGTTAGCCTGGGCTACAGCAAAACCCTACCTTGAAAAATCAAAAAAAAAAAAAAAAAAAAAAAAAAAAGAAAAAGAAAAGAAAAAGAAAGAAAAAGAAAAGAAAAAATTAATGAATGAAGATAAAAGCATAAAAAGCATATCATACCAGAACTTGTGAGAATTTCCTGAAAGAATTTTTTTTTTTTTTTTTTTTTTTTTTTTTGGTTTTTCAAGGTAGGGTCTCACTCTGGTCCAGGCTGACCTGGAATTAGCTATGTAGTCTCAGGGTGGCCTCAAACTCATGGCAATCCTCCTACCTCTGCCTCCTGTCCTGAAAGGATTTTTAAGAGTTTATGGCTATAAGTACCTATTTTTTAAAACTCAGAGCAATCTCAAGAAAATAAATTCATGTGCTTCAAGATCTTAGGAAAAAACCAAACCCACAATCACTATACAGAAAGAAAATAGATCAAAGCAAAAATAATAAAATGGTAGTGAACAAAAGGCAGGGATGGAGTGAGAGAGAGAGGGAAGGAAGGAAAGCACACAAATGATAAAGAAATCAGATGAACCCTATTTGCAGATAACAGATTCTGTATATAAGAAAATCTGGAGACTCCAGAAACAAAGATGTTAGAACTAATGAATACTTTCAGCAAGGCAGCAGATGGCAAACTCAATTATATAATAGTTTTATCAGGTCTTTTTTCATGAAGTGATGTTGAACTTTGAAAAAGCCTTTTCTCTTTTGATATAATCATGTGATTTCTCCCTGAGACTATTAATGTGATGCATTCCATTTATTGATTGACCTACGTCAAACCATCCTTGCATCCATGGAATAATTCCACTTGGTCATAAGGACTGAGTTTTCAAACATCTTTAATCACTGAGCTATTTCTCCAACCCAGGAATGATTTTCCAGACATGCATTCACATTTGAATTGCAAGCATTTTGTTGAAAAAGAAAAGGAGAAAAAGAAAACATCCACAATAACTTCAAAAATAATGAATACTTAGAAATAAACCTAAACTAGGAAACAAAGATTTCTACATAACAGTTTAAAACACTAAAGAAATTGAAGAAGGGACTAGCAGATTAGAAGACCTCCCATATTCATGACTGGCAGAATTAATATAAGAAAAAAAACCACATTACTAAGAGCAACCTACATAGTCAATGCAATCCCTGTTAAAATTTCAGTGACATTCTTCTCAGAAATAACAAAACAATTCTAAAATTTATATGGAAGCACAGAAGACCCTGAGTAGCCAAAACACTCTTGCTCTCTCTAGCAACAATACTGCTGGAAGTATCACTGCACCTGATTTCACATTATACTACCAAGCCATAGTTACACCAACAGTGTGGTGCTGGTGTGGCAGCAGACACGTCAATCCACAATGGAACAGAGGACCCAGTAATAACCCCCCACGGGGATGACCACCTGATTTGTTTCACAAAGATGTCAAAACGTGCATGGGAGGAAAGACTGCCCTTCAGCAAACAGAGATGTGGAAACTGGATCTCCACATGCACAGCAATAAAACTGTCTCTCTCTCTCTCTCTCTCTCTCTCTCTCTCTCTCTCTCTCTCTCGTTGTACACAGATCAAAGTTGGTAATCTACCACCTGAACCTCTGAGGCTGTTACAGGGAAACAATAGAAAACATTTCAAGATACAGACAAGGACTTTCTGACTAGGACTATAATAGCTCAGGAAATAAGACTAAAGTTTGACAAACATGAATGACACAAAATGAAAAGGCTTCTTCACAGTAAAGGATGCAGGTAATTGAGCAAACAGACTTATAAATGGGAGAACATCCTTTTATTTATTTGCAAGAGAAAGAGGCAGAGAGAGAGAGAGTATGGGTGTGCCAGGGTCTCCAGCCACTAAAAATGAGCTCCAGATGCATGTGCTCCCTTGTGCATCTGGCTTATGTGGGTACTGGGGAATCAAAGCTGGGTCCTTTGGCTTTGTAGGCAAACACCTTAACCACTAAGCCATCTCTCTGGCCCATAGAATGAGAGAAAATCTTTGATAGCTATGAATGTTATCAAAGATTAACATCAACAATATATAAGGAACTAAAAATAAAGTAAATGCAAAAGTCAAACAGCCCAAACAATGAGGGGGATAATGAAATGAACAAAGTTCTTAAAAGATGAAGTACAAATAGCTAAAAACATGAAAAGCATGTCCAACCTCCATAAATTCAAACCACACTGAGACTCTATCTCACCCTAATCAGAAAGGCTGTCAATCATAACAAACACTGGCAAGGATTAGGGGGGAAGGGAACCCTTACATGCTCCAGGTGGGCATGTGAATTAATTAGTTCAGTCACTAGGGAAATTAGTATGGAGGCTCCTCAAACTAAATTTTGATATGACCCCACTATCCCACTCCTGAGTACTTATCCCAAGGACTCTGATTCTTCAGTTCACAGACCACAGAGATAGATACCTGAACACTATGTTCTTATAGCCCTGTTCAAGTGACAGGCTCTGTCTTGGTGACCTTTAGTGGATGAAAGGATAAGGAAAATGTGGTGTGTGTACACAATGTAGTTTGATTCAGACATATAGAAAAAGGTTGGAAAATAAATTCAAATGGAGACCACACTAGGAGAAAACACAAATAGACAAATGTCACATTGTGTGTGTGTGTGTGTGTGTGTGTGTTTAATCGAAGAAAGAAAATGAGTGGAAGAGGGAGATGGAAATGGGAGGGCAAACTTAGGAGAGGATATCATGGCCTTAATATAGTAAATAAATAAGACCAATATATATTTTGCACTGAAAAGAATTGTCTTTATAGGGCTGGAGAAATGGCTTAGCGGCTATCGAACACTTGCCTTTGAGGCCTAAAGACTCAGGTTTGATTCCCCAGGACCCAAATAAGCCAGATGCACAAGGTGGTGCATGTTTCTGGAGTTCGTCTGCAGTGGCTGAAGGCCCTGATGAGCCCATTCTCTCTCCATCTGCCTTTCTCTGTCAAATATATGTATATATATATATATATATACATACATACATACATACACACACACACACACACACACACACACACACACACATATATTTTTCAAAATAGAACTGTCTTTATACAACCTAGCCCGATGAGCAATGTACACCAATTTTTAAAACCCATTTTCCATTCCAGTGTCAGCCTTTAGCGGCATGACCCTTAGACGCCTTTCCCAGTAGCCCGGAGATGACCCCATCCGTTCTAGCTCAAGGGTGTGATAACACGTGTCTCTGCCGGTACCTGGACTTTTCCAGTAAGGAACATGAAAAATAAACTCCTAGCATTGAAATAACATATTCTGTGATAATCCTCTGACTAATCGTCTTGCTAATAAATATCTAAAGACCACATTTTTCTTCGGGCCTCCAGCTTCCTTGGGAACATTCCAATTGTGACATAATTTTCAAATTAGTGGGTTTATTCATAGTTTTATATTAGTAAATGTCAAGTTTCTTGCTAATTAGCAAATTCTGTAAACCCACAGTCGTGTTAAGTTTCAACTGTATGGGGGAATTGATAGGATTAAGAAAAAAAAGAAAAGAAATAGACAATTAAAAATTTCCCCAAGGGCGCTTCCTTCTATGAAATTCAGCACAACGCAAGAAAACATGAACCGGTTCTGAGGATGCACTTGGAAGACTTATCACTGTCACAGGGAGAAGCAAAGCATACATTCACCACAGAGTGCTCCCAGTTACAGCTAAATTCCCTTGGGACATTTCCCCTGGTGGCTGCTGTTTGAGAGAGATCTCCTTGCTAGCCTTAGATTTGGTTAAGAGCCTTTTCCCAACACATTCTCATTTAGCAAGATTTTATCATCTCTTTATTGATGCTTCCACCCAAGCTGCTGGCGCAATTTCTTTCACTGTGGAACAATGTATAATAGAATGCTCAGATTCTCAAATGCTGTACCCAGCAGTTCTCTTACCTGCCCAGGGTTTGCTAATCCACCTCACTTTCCTCACTAGCCCAGTGAGAGTGGAAACCACACATTATCTTCTGGGTGGCTCTTTCACCTCACAGCTCTAGAATGTGACAGAAAGTATGTGCTTCCCATGGACACTTATACTTCTTTACATTTTATTTATTTATTGGCAAGCAGGGAGAAAGAGAGGGAGAGATAAAGACTGAGAGAACAATGGGACGGAGAGATGGCTTACTGGTTAAGGCGTTTGCCTGCAAAGCCAAAGGCCCTTGGTTCAATTCCCCAGGTCCCACATAAGCCAGATGCACAAGGTGGCACAAGCTTCTGGAGTTCATTGCAGTGGCTGGAGGCCCTGGCATGCCCATTCTCTCTCTCTGACTTTCCCTTTCTCAAATAAATACATAAAAACAAAAATATAAAAAAATTAAAGAGAGAGAGAACAAGAGATGAATATTCCAGGGCTTCGAGTCACTACCAACGAACTCCAGACACACGCGTCACTTTCTGCACCTGGCTTTATGTGGGTACTGGGGAATTGAACCCATACCGTCAGGTTTTGCAAGGAAGTGCCTTTAATAGCTGAGCCATCTCTCTAGCCCATTAAACTCCTTTACAAAGCCATCATACTGTTAAGCAACTGTAATTATTTTTCTTTTTCTTTCTTTCTTTCTTTCTTTCTTTCTTTTTTTTTTTTTTTTGGTTTTTTGAGGCAGGGTCTCACTCTAGCCCAGGCTGACCTGGAATTCACTCTGTAGTCTCAGGCTGGCCTGGAACTCATGGCAATCCTCTACCTCTGCCTCCCAAGTGCTGGGATTAAAGGCATGCGCCACCATGTCCAGCTCAGTGTAATTATTTTTCAAACCCTGTGATGGAATCTCCTTGTGTTGGTGGCCATGGGAACCCGTGTCATCACAGCAAAAGGTCCTTCCATCACGTTTTCTGCCATGCTGGACTGCTGAGGACAAGCTAATGCTCCAAATTTCAGGAAGTCAAGTAAACACATCTCAGCTCCCTAAGATTATGGATCATAGTTAATAATATCAAAATTTAAGTGTGGCATGATTTTCTCAGGTGGAGAAACATCACAATTTGAAAGTTCACAAGACCGAGCACCAACAACAAGAGCTTCCATGGGAAGCCAAGAACCTCCCTCACAAGGATTACCCCCACCCCTGTCACCCTGGAGTACAAGAACCACGGTTGTGCTGGGCGTGGTGGCGCACTCCTTTAATCCCAGCACTTGGGAGGCAGAGGTAGGAGGATCGCCAAGAGTTCGAGGCCAGCCTGAGACTACATAGTTAATTCCAGGTCAGCCTGGACCAGAGTGAGACCCTACCTCGAACCCCACCCCAAAAAAAAAAAACATGGTCCTCCCTCACAAGGACTACTCATGTCACCCTGGAGTACAAGAACCACGGTCCTCCCTCACGAGCATTACCAATGTCACCCCTATTGTACAACAGTAAAGACTTTATTATAATACAACTGCCAATGGACTCCACATTTCTCAATGCACTCACACAATCAGTAAGTATACATTTCTTTCTCCATATCACATAGTGATCTGCTGGGCGGCAGGCAATGCTGAGGTCAGGGCTGCCCATGAGCCTTACGGGAGGAGACGCAGTCAGTCTGTGGAATGTGAGAACAACTGCATGAATGGCTGAGCAGATCGACTCCTCTCTGAGAACCTACAGGTCAACTTTAGAATGACTCAGGCCACACGCCAAATGGGTTTCCTTTACCACAGTGAACCTGAATGCCTCACAGTCCAGTGCTGAAAACGGTAAGTACAAAGGCCTGTGTGGTCCTTGCCTGAGCCGCTCGCCATGAAGACGCTGAGAAGTGCACCTTAGCTCAGACCGGCAGAAGAGAAGGATAAGAGGCTGGAGCCCCTCTCCTGCTTTTAGGTGAGGAGTTGCCCGGTAGCATAGAGACCACGGCCCAGCAGGTATTGATACAAACTTTGGTAGAAAAAGCATTGGGTTAAGACACAAATAGAAGAAGACTGAAAGAAGGGGCACAGAGCCACAGGCCGGGAAGAAAGGTCCCTTCATAAGGAACGAGATGCTCATTTATTATCCCCATGTTGTGCCTGGTAAATGGTAGATGCCCAATAAACGTCAGTTACATGCGTAGTGGATTCATTCACAGTAATTCCATATTTCTGTTGCTAGTGTTTACGACCTATGGAACGCATCCCATAAGGGCCTACTGTTATAACCGAACTTATGAATATAGGGCACACAATACAATACCCCAAAGACCAGACATGTGGTTAGGAATTGAACATCCAATTGCCAATCAGACAGAAGAATGGCCTGTATAAGAAGAGCCAGTCCCACCTTGGAAACAAAGGATCAAGACAGTTGATACAAAATGTGATGGGGGCGGGGGGGAGTGGTCCTGAAGTCTTTTCTGGAGTGAAGGAGCGAGATAACGCAGGACCAAGCTTTCACGTAACTACTCTTTCAAATCACCCAGAACACAAGACAGATTCTTGTGAACAAAATTCAGTTCCTCTCCCCTCCCACTCCTTTCTCTTCTTTCATTTGGTCAGTTACAGCCAAATTCAGGGAGTACATCCCTCACAAGTTTTCACTGATAGTACAAAGAAAGAGCTAGCCAAAGATATTTCAAGCATTTTTCCCCTAGTCCCAGATGATGGGAAGAAAAATCAAACTCTATCAAAGATGTTGAAATGAACAAATCTGCAAGAGCCGTTTGACAGAGGACAAGTGAATAACCCAATTCTTCTCGTGTAAATGAACAGAAAGAGTCCATAGCCATTATCCAAGGTGACTTGATAAAGGCATCTCAGGGACTGAAATTTGTGGTCCTGATACCAACGAAGCCAAAATGAGAGTGAAGACAGATGGAATGATGGCTCATTTTCTCAGGAATGTCTCTTTCTATGCTCAAGTATGTCAGCGGACAATGGCTTCCTACCGAATGGTGACATCTTTAGCAGTCTCTTGGCAGTGGGGAAAATAAAACCTGCACATGTAAAATACTATTAAAAAACTGCTATTTATGACTTAACAACAAAATATACTCTGCTTCTGACAAATGCTCTAATTTAGACTGTGAGAGAGAAAGCCTGGAAAGGAGCTGTCCCAATTACCCAGAGGTAAAGTGACCTCAACAAGCTGACCCACAATCACTCAATGATCCAGTCATTATCCTAGCCCTGACTTCCTGTATCTCAGTTTCAAGACTGAAGTCTGGCTCGTGATAACTATTCTATCATTTCACTCAGTAAGTATGTTGTAAGCATTGCCCCTCGTGGTGAGGGGGGAATAATGACTAAGAAGGGGTCCATCCTCTGAGGCAAAAAGAATAAGCAAGTTGCAGAATACGATTTCCTAAAAGGTAGAAAAGCTAGGAAAGGGCTAGAGAGATGGCTTAGCAGGTAAGGCACTTGCCACAGGACCCACGTAAGCCAGATGCACAAGGTGGCACATGCACCTGGAGTTCATTTGCAATGGTTAAAGCCCTGGCATGCCCACTCTCTTTCTATCCCCCCCACCACCCTTTCTCAGATAATTTTTTTTATATATAAAAAGTTAAGAAAAAGAGGGCTGGAGAAATGGCTTTGTGGTTAAGGTGCTTGCCTGCAAAGCCAAAGGCCACAGGTGCAATTCTCCAGGACTCATGTAAGCCAGATGCACAAGGTGGAACCTATGTCTGGAGTTTGTTTGCAGCAGCTGAACTTTGTCCATTCTTTCTATATCTGCCTCTTTCAAATAAATACAAAAATAATGTTTAAAAACTTCAGAAAAAGAAAAGCTACGGAAGTTACCACGGTGGTAATGACGCTGAGTCATAAGGAGGCATCTGGATGGTGTTTGATGAGATGGATGCTCAAGAACTCAGAGTTTCATCAGAGACCCAAGTCAGTTCACAAACCAGCCATACAGGACAGCAGTTACTTGAATGGCCTTCTTTTCTTCCATGCCCATATTTTAAGAGGAAGCTGGCACTACTGTTAGAACAAGTTAATTTGCTTAGTGAGACGGTTCAATACCAGGCAACTTCCATACCCACTCAAAGTGTGTGGCCTGCGACACTTAACATTGTGGGTGGCACCACCTGGGAGACTGATAGGAATGCTGACACTCATCTCCACACTTCACCTGGTGCATCAGGTTCTGCCTTAAGCTGGTCCCCAAGTAAATCATGTCTCAAGACTCGGAGAAACCCTGAGCTGGTCACTGTGGCTAAGACCTATGCTCATGCCCACCACGCTTGGCCTCAATCATACATTCACTCCTTTATTTCACAGTTTCTCTGGGAAACTTTGAGAACCAGGCCAAGGAATTGGTTTGCTATTTGTGGAGGCCCTTTAAGATCCTCTAAACCAGAAGATTGAATATAAAGATTCTGACACAGGCCTAGCTCAATTACAAATGAAATAAAAGGCTAGGCCATTTGGGGGGCTGGAGAGATGGCTTAGAGGTTAAGGCTCTTGCCTGCAAAGCCAAAGGACTCAAGTTCAACTTCTCAGGACATACATAAGCCAGATGCACAAGGGGGTGCATGCATTTGGAGTTCATTTGCAGTGGCTGGAGGCCCTGGTACACCCATTCTCTCTCTCTCTCTTTTTCTCTCTCTCTCTCTACCTGTCTATTTCTGTATTTCTCTCCATAGAGGGTACCTGGCATCCCAGGTTTGCAGACAAAACTGAAACCCCAAAAAGTGAAATCAATTTCCCCAACTCCCAGAGTCACAATGTGGCCCAGCACTCACTCAGATCTGTTCACATCCAACCAGAAAACTCTTCACCAGAACTGCTTATTTTAGCCCAGAGAAACCTGGGCTCTGGAACTGGTGTCTTTACAAAAAGCTCTTAGGAGGCAGATACCCAGGGCACTGCCCACAACATTGTGAGTTTTTCACTTTCTCTGATCCAATGTCCCCTGTGCAGAAGTTGCCATCTTTGACATTTGAACTACTGCTGAAAAGCAGAGTCCACTGCTCACCAGTGTCCCCACCCCCTGCACTGTGATGAGGAGAGTCACAATTGCTCCAAAAGTTTGTCTGTGACACTGGTGTCCCACCCAGCAGCCTGCAAAGTGGACTTTGAACCCCTGGGAAAGACGGTACCTGTGTTTCCTGAGCTGAAGACTGACCTACAGGGTCCAGAGAGGCCCCAGGAAGCAGGAGCCAGCACAGTGGGTTCTCCACCCTAGGCTGTGGCTGACAGGAAGTGGGGGGAGTGAGAACAAAGGTCAGCGTGGAGCCTGGCCTTTCTATCTCCAAATATACAACCAATGGCTCTCCCTCTTTCTAGATAATTCACTGTGTGTTCACTTAGGTTTGGGTGCTTTTTTCTATGTTTCTCTTACAATTAAAACAATGAACCCCACCAGTGAAGGAACTGAGTAGAGCCAGGAGTTTAAGAGCCAGCAGTTCAAGCCCAGCCTGTTCTCCTGTACTCTGCAATTTTCTGTTCTTCCTTGAAAAAATATCAGACCACTGGATCACTGATTTACGAACTAGGGAACTTAATACTACCTTTAAAATATACACTCAAATACTGTAGACAAGTCCAGATAAGTCCAGGTTTATAAAATAAACCCCTGAGCTGGGAAGATGGCTGAGTGGTCAAAGGTGCTTGCTTACAAAGCCTGCCTGCCTGGGTTCAGTTCCTAAACCACCTACATAAGCCATTTGCAAAGGTGACACAAGCATCTAGCATTCCTTTGCAGTGGCAAGAAGCCCTCGTGGGGACACACACACGCACGCACACACAAACACAAATGAATAAATCAAACAACCCAACAAAAACTCAGTGGTTAAAAGAGATTGCTTAGAAAATAAATTCCTGTGGAGTTAATGACAATATGTTCATATATGAAAATTCTCGTTAAAAAAGTAAAGAAGGAGGCTGGAGAGATTGCTCAGTAGTTAAGACATTTGCCTGCAAAGTCTAATGACCCGGGTTTGATTCCCCCATACCCATGTAAAGCCAAATGCAAAAAGTGGTGCATACATCTGGAGTTCATTTGCATTGGCTGATTCGTTCTCATTCATTCCCTCCCTCACTCCCTCTCTCTGAATGCAAAAATCAATTTCCCCAACTCCCAGAGTCACAATGTGGCCCAGCACTCACTCAGATCTGTTCACATCCAACCAGAAAACTCTTCACCAGAACTGCTTATTTTAGCCCAGAGAAACCTGGGCTCTGGAACTGGTGTCTTTACAAAAAGCTCTTAGGAGGCAGATACCCAGGGCACTGCCCACAACATTGTGAGTTTTTCACTTTCTCTGATCCAATGTCCCCTGTGCAGAAGTTGCCATCTTTGACATTTGAACTACTGCTGAAAAGCAGAGTCCACTGCTCACCAGTGTCCCCACCCCCTGCACTGTGATGAGGAGAGTCACAATTGCTCCAAAAGTTTGTCTGTGACACTGGTGTCCCACCCAGCAGCCTGCAAAGTGGACTTTGAACCCCTGGGAAAGACGGTACCTGTGTTTCCTGAGCTGAAGACTGACCTACAGGGTCCAGAGGCCCCAGGAAGCAGGAGCCAGCACAGTGGGTTCTCCACCCTAGGCTGTGGCTGACAGGAAGTGGGGGGAGTGAGAACAAAGGTCAGCGTGGAGCCTGGCCTTTCTATCTCCAAATATACAACCAATGGCTCTCCCTCTTTCTAGATAATTCACTGTGTGTTCACTTAGGTTTGGGTGCTTTTTTCTATGTTTCTCTTACAATTAAAACAATGAACCCCACCAGTGAAGGAACTGAGTAGAGCCAGGAGTTTAAGAGCCAGCAGTTCAAGCCCAGCCTGTTCTCCTGTACTCTGCAATTTTCTGTTCTTCCTTGAAAAAATATCAGACCACTGGATCACTGATTTACGAACTAGGGAACTTAATACTACCTTTAAAATATACACTCAAATACTGTAGACAAGTCCAGATAAGTCCAGGTTTATAAAATAAACCCCTGGGCTGGGAAGATGGCTGAGTGGTCAAAGGTGCTTGCTTACAAAGCCTGCCTGCCTGGGTTCAGTTCCTAAACCACCTACATAAGCCATTTGCAAAGGTGACACAAGCATCTAGCATTCCTTTGCAGTGGCAAGAAGCCCTCGTGGGGACACACACACGCACGCACACACAAACACAAATGAATAAATCAAACAACCCAACAAAAACTCAGTGGTTAAAAGAGATTGCTTAGAAAATAAATTCCTGTGGAGTTAATGACAATATGTTCATATATGAAAATTCTCGTTAAAAAAGTAAAGAAGGAGGCTGGAGAGATTGCTCAGTAGTTAAGACATTTGCCTGCAAAGTCTAATGACCCGGGTTTGATTCCCCCATACCCATGTAAAGCCAAATGCAAAAAGTGGTGCATACATCTGGAGTTCATTTGCATTGGCTGATTCGTTCTCATTCATTCCCTCCCTCACTCCCTCTCTCTCTGAATGCAAATGAAATAAAAACATAAGTAAGGGATAGAGCGATGGTTCAGCAGTAAAAGGTGCTTGCTTGCAAAGCCTGATGGCCTGGGGGTTCAATACCCAATGCCCATGTAAAGCCAGAGATGCACAAAGTGGTTAAAAGCTTCTGGAGTTCATTTGCAGTGGCAGGAGGCCCAGGCAGGACCATGGTCTCTTCCTGATGCCCCCACTCAAATATTTTTTTAAGGAAAAAAAAAAACAATAAAACTAAACTTCCATGTTAACAAGCTCATAGAATTGGTGCTTAGCAGTGAGAGAGAAAGACAGAGTATCGCAGAGTTCTCAACTCTTTAGAAAGTGGTTAGCACCTAACTGTTCAAACGAAATGAACTCAACTTGTTCCTGGAGTCAACCTGGAAGGCTCCTGAAGGCCATTGTTAATGAGTTGTTCAGCACCTAAGTTGAACTCCTCTCTTTGATACAACTCCATCTGTTTTTGTTTTTTTGTTTTTTCTGAGGTAGGGTCTCACTCTAGCTCAGGCTGACCTGGAATTCACTGAGTAGTCTCAGGGTGGCCTCGAAATCACGATGATCCTCCTACCTCTGCCTCCTGAGTGCTGGGATTAAAGGTGTGCGCCCCACACCCGGCTGAGCTCCTCCCTTTGAACTTGATCTTCCTGCATACAAAGAGAAGTCATTCTGAGGTCAGCAGCAGTCATCTTGACATAGGACATCAAGCACTTCCCTCAGAAGAGCTGCCATGCTTCTCCCGGGGCCTTGAGCAATCTTTCCAAAAGGCACAGAGTGTTTCCTGGGGGCAGGGATCCACTCCTTCCTTTCCAATGCCTTCTCCTGCTCATTTTCCAAAGACTCCTGAAGCCAGGGCTTGCAATCACCCCCAGAGGGCCTACACGGGCCTGTCAGCTCTGTGGTCAAAACTCAAACACATCTCTGAAAATGGCTGAACTATTTTTATATATGGTTTTCATCCAAATTCAGCAGAGGGTTGACAAAAAGAAAGGTAACATTTCAGGCAGTGTTTTTTAAATAGAATTCTATTTTCAGGTTCCAGGATGTAGAACAGTTGCTTCTAAATTTATAACTCTGATAGCAGCACTTTCTCTGTGTGTGCTGCTGAGGATATCTAATGGGACCTCAAGGAAACTAGCCCAACTCCTTTCAGCACTGCTATTGTATTCTCCGAGCAGATTCTTTTTCTAAAGCCAATTATCTTGCAAATTAGATCTACTGCTTACATCATACAGTGTGGAGCACCTGTGGGAAGGAAATCCCCTGTCTCTAGAGAATTCTACTCAGACCCATCAATGACATGAGCTGCTTTCTTGCAGATCTTAATGTTCATGCTTGAGTCTCTATCACACCCTTTGTCTTTCCTGTGTGTACACATGGTATATGTATAGTGTAAAGGGGGGTGTGTGTGGAAACCAGAGGTCAGTATCAGGTGTCTGCCTCAGTTGCTCCACTTTTTTTTTTTTTTTTTTTGGACACAGGGTCTCTCAATAAGCCTGGAGCCCGCCCATTCAGCTAGACTAGCTGGTGAGCAAACCCCAGGGCTCCTCCCGTGTCCCCTTCCCAGCCCTGGGGTTAGAAGTCACCATGCTTGGCTTTCCTGGGGGTGCTGGCGGGGGTTGGGGGGACGCCCTCATACTTGCATGGGAAGCTTTTGTACTGACGGAACCACTGAGCCATCTTCCTTTCCCTGAAACCTTTTATTAATAAGCTCCAATACTGCATCCAAAAATGGGGGAAGAAACAAGGGAGAAAGACAATGAGAGAGAGAAAGAGAGAGAGAGAGAGAGAGAGAGCGAGAGAGAGAGAGCGCAAGCTTCTGACTCTCCAAGCATGTTTCTGTGCAGAGCTGGTTTAAAATGGTCAAGGAAACAGGATGGCGTAACTGACAGGAAAATGAGCTCCATGTCAGAACTGGGTCCTCGGTGATCTCACTCACAGCAAACCCACCTCCGCCTCCTGAGAGCTGGGATTAAAGGCCTGTGTCCCTCACTATACCAGGCAAGGGTCCCCAGTTATTTCACTCGGTTAGCTGGAAACTTTGGGCATGTTAGTTGGTTCCTCTAGACCTCAGTGTGCGCGGTTAGCGTAGGGCAACACTTTTCCAGAGGCAGCTGCGAGGGATGTTTTGTCTGTGAGTTTGACACAGGGCTCTCTCTGCGTAGCCAGAGCTCAACTTGAACTTTTCATCATTTTCCATGAACCCCCGATGTGGCAGGATAACAAGCAATGATCACCCTGCCCAAGCCAGATATTTAAAATGCGGTATCTTTGCTGAGATATAATTCATTTATCACCCAACTACCTAACATGTGCAATTCAGTGCATTTTAATCTACTTGCCCAACTGTGCAATGGTTGCTTGGACTGATTTTAGAATATTTTCACTGCTGCCTTGCAGTCAGGGTTTCTGAAAATGTCTAAGCATGCATTCAATTAAGTCATAGTCTGGGGATGGAGAGGTGGCTCAGCAGTTAAAGGAGCTTGCCTGTGAAGCCTGCTGGCCCTGGTTCGATTCCACAGTAAGATGAGATGTGCAAAATAGTGAATTGTCTATAGTTTGTGTGCAGCGGCAGGAAGCCATGGAGCCCACATACTCATTCTTTCTGTCTCTCTCAAATAAATAAAACCATTTTAAAGAATAAATAACTCAGCCTGCAGGGTAAGACATGGCGTCAAGAATGTGTGTGGTGGTCTGGTGACTTCTGTGGGCAGATTCATTTTCAGAAGCAATGCTACATGGTCACTGTGAGGACTGAATGGGAAACAGAAAGAAATGGGAGCTGTTGACCCCACAGATGGGCCTCTAATGTAATAACCACAAAGCCACGGCAGGAAGGGTAACATGGTGAACTATACTGCAGCCACTGTATTGGGAACTAAAATGAACGTCTCCTCAGCAAGGAACACATTTGCAAGTACGGAATCCTCTGAGGGTCTAAGATGTGAGGGGTGCTGGTGGAGGAGAGACCAGCCAGTGGGGAAGCTACAGCTCATCAATCTCATTCATTCATTCATTCATTCACTCATTCATTTAAGAGGGAGAGAGCAAGGAGGAAAAAAGAGGGAACGGGGAGCTAGAGTGAGGGCTCAGTGGTTAAAGGTGCTTGCTTGCAAAGCCCAACAGCCTGGGTGCCCAGTACCCACGTAAAGCCAGATGCACAAAGTAGCACATGCATCTGGAGTTCACTGGCAGTGGCAAGAGACCCTGGCATACCAATACTCTCTCTCTCTCTCTCTCTGCCTCTCTGTCTGCCTCTTTTTCTTTCTCCCTCTCTCTCTCACATAAAAATATTAAAGAGAGAGGGAGAATAAGAATGGGTGCACCAGGGCCTCTTTCTACTGCAAACAAACTCTAGACCCATGTACCACTTTGTGCATCTGCCTTTACAAAGGTACTGGGGAACTGAATCCATGCCACCAGTGTTTGCAAGAAAGTACCTTTAACCACCTTGCCATCTCCCCAGTCCCAATATTTACATTTTAAAAACTTATCTCAAGGTCCTAGCACATTTATTTGATTTTATTTATGACACACAGAGAGATTGAGAGAGAGAAAGAGCAGATAGACAGAAAGAATGGGTGCACCAGGACCTCTAGCCACTGCAGAGGAACTCCAGACTCATGCGACATCTTGTACATCTGGCTTACTTGGGTACTGGGGACTCTAACCTAGGTTCTTAGGCTTCATAGACAAGCGCCTTAATGGCTAAACCATCTTTGCAGCCCCTAGCACATGTTTTGATACAAAGATGACAAACAGTTGTCACATTGGACTACAATGACGCCACAAATATTGTCCACCAAGAAGGAAAGGAAAAGGACACTTGTTCCAAAGGCCCCAGAACACTTAGTGGCCTTTGTAGCTTGCAGAAGACTGGCAAGCATGACCTGCAATTTTTCTCTGTAAGGCACATACTAAGAAGCAATGCTTTGGGCACTTAATAACTACAGTGTGACTAAGTGGGCACAGCTACAAGCTGTGATTAAGAACACTGAATGATGTATGATCAACACAGAGACAAAGAAAAAAATTGTCACGGGGGGGGGAAGATTAATTATTATCAATTAATTTCATTTTTCAGGAGGAGCTTATGCACTAGTCTTTAGGCTTCTGAGGAGAATTTGGGAAAATTTTACAGTGCACAGGAATTTGCATGTAGCCTGAGAGCAAACATCAGATCCCATCCTTGTTACCTGGGGTTGTTTCCAGGCAGAAGAACAAAGACCAGTGGCACTTCTGTAAGTGCAGAGGCCTGAGGGTGGGAATGAAAGAAAAGTGGGCTTTAGAGGAAACACAAAAAGCTTACCTATTGAAAAGAAACAAAATTATAATTACAACAGAGCTACTTACTTTCACAATGTGCACTATTATTAAGTACCCTCTCTGGAAAGAGAGACTGCTTTGAAATACAAAATGCAGAACAGATCAGAAAGCGGTTAACAAAAGCCTCAGGTAAAGTCCATTACAGAAAGAATCCCCTTGCCTCAGCATCTTGCTTCAAGTACATGATCATCGCCTTTGATTTGCCACACAGAAAGAGACTGACAGACTCCTGTCTGGCAAACTAAACAAGTCATTTCTTTGGTCTTTGCTTCTCATTTGTAAAAATGAATGTTTGGACCAAGGTAGTGTCCCTAACGTGCGCTCTGGAAGAGTTAACAGACATTACTTAAAGAAAACATTCCTAGGCTGGAGAGATGGCTCAGCTGCTGAAGGCACTTTCTTGCAAAGCCTGACTGTCCAGGTTGGAGTCCCCAGTTCGCACAGAAAGGCAGATGCACAGAAGGGCACATGAAGTTTATCTGCAGCGGCAGGAGGCCCTGATGCTCCCACACTCACTCTTTCTGTTTGCCTTTCTCTCTGTCTCGCTCTCAAAGAAATAAATATTTGGAAAACAAAACATTCCTTGTTCAAACAGCACTGAGAAGCAGGATCATCTTTCTACACAGAGTTCTTTCTTACAGGACTCATGACGGTTTGCTGTATTGATATTTGTTTCCAAGAAGTAGGATATCACCTGCATGATTTCTGAAGGGTTAATAGTCTCTCCTGACAACTAAAGGGAACTAAAGAGGTGATAACTACCCCTAAAGCTCGTGGGCAATAAACAAGGCAAAGAGGCATTCGGCCTCATTAAGTTTGGCACCTTCCCTGATTGATGTACTCCCCTTAGCCTAGATGGCCTTGAAGGATCAGAGACCATCTGAGTGTCCTCCCTTAGACAGTCCTGGCTGAAGAAGCCTGTTCTGAACAAGGATACAAACAGCTACAATTTTCTTATCAGCTGTACCTGGTCCAGTCTGTGTCTTAAGGTCCTCCTTCTAAGCTTGCACCCTGGCCTGGCTCAGGGCTTCAGCCTCCATCCCCCAGGAAAGCTGCTGCCCCTCGCTGTTTTCTCCAAGTAAACAGTCTTGTCTGTACAGATGTTCTCTTCTGCTTTTCTCTTACACTTTCCTTAGTTTCCCTAACCAAAGAATTCTCTGGAGACAGACCACCAAAATGACTAGTCTTTTACTACATACACATTACAAAATTCTGGAATATTAAGATTATACAAGTCCCTTTTGGGGTTTACAGTGCATAGAACCTCAACTTTGTTCACTGGGGACAAACTAAGTAAGCTAATAATCTTCCACGTGTTCAAAAGGCAGATGCAAAATCACCAATTTCAAAAATTAGTAAATGACATTTTTTTCTGCACAAATACACATATACTTCCTTCTTTTAATCTTAATTTATGCTAAGCTGAGAATCATGGGGCCAGATTCATTTTGTGTTACGTAATAAATATTTATTTTCTTCATGGATAAGTTCATCATATACTAGCCTCTAGGCATGTTTGCAAACAAGCTATGCAGAAAAGACTGTTGATATCATAACAAAAATCATTGTCATAAAAATCTCTCTCTCTCTCTCTCTCTCTCTCTCTCTTTCTCTCTCTCTCACACACACACACACACACAACCTATTTGCAATCCTGCTATTCCAATTGAACTCCCTATGGTTTCTCTTCCCTCCTCCACATAACTATTACCATTCTAAGTTCTCAAAAATAAATGGCCCGTGGATAGGACAGAAAGGATCTTTACATGGGAGGAAGAATTGGTTTATATCACATTTTTAAAAATCGAGGCCAAGACAAGCAAAATTGAAATAAATATAAGTATGCCAAAAGTTCCTGGCATAACCTACAACAGAAAGAGCCTCACCCTGGCTCTTACTAATGCGGTAGATGGAGATGGTGAAGCCGACCTCCAGGACCAAATGTTCAGCGAAGGAGGAACTTTACAATCACACAATGAATTGGCCTACAGCAGGCAGCATGGTAGTTACAGCGCAATACGGCACTTCACAGCGTCCTCCTCACATCCATAGCGGTTACCAGGCACCCCAGGTTTGCTGACAAAACTGAAACCCCAAAAAGTTAAATCAATTTCCCAACTCCCAAAGTCACGGTGTGGTCCAGCACTCCCTCAGATCTGTTCAAATCCAACGAAAAGACTTTTCACCAGAACTGCTTATTTTAGCCCAGAGAAACCTGGGCTCTGGAACTGGTGTCTTTGCAAAAAGCTCTCAGGAGGCAGACACCCAGGGTGCAAGGCGGCACAGTGCACTGCCCACAACGCTGTGAGTTTTTCACTTTCTCTGATCCAATGTCCCCTGTGCAGAAGTTGCCATCTTTGGCATTTGAACTACTGCTGAAAAGCAGAGTCCACTGCTCACCAGTGTCCCCACCCCCTGCACTGTGATGAGGAGAGTCACAATTGCTCCAAGAGTTTGTCCTTGACACTGGTGTCCCACCCAGCAGCCTGCAAAGTGGACTTTGAACCCCTGGGAAAGACGGTACCTGTGTTTCCTGAGCTGAAGACTGACCTACAGGGTCCAGAGAGGCCCCAGGAAGCAGGAGCCAGCACAGTGGGTTCTCCACCCTAGGCTGTGGCTGACAGGAAGTGGGGGGAGTGAGAACAAAGGTCAGCGTGGAGCCTGGCCTTTCTATCTCCAAATATACAACCAATGGCTCTCCCTCTTTCTAGATAATTCACTGTGTGTTCACTTAGGTTTGCTGTTTTTCTATGAAGTTCTTACCATTAAAACAATGGACCCAGCCAGTCAAGGAACTGAGTAGATCCAGGAGTTTAAGAGCCAGCAGTTCAAGCCCAGCCTGTGCTCCTGTACTCTGCAATGGCACTCCTTCCCCCCCCCCCCATTTGCAGAACAACAAGGGAAATGACTTGAGTCAGCAACACAAGCCTGTGGTTTGCTTCCTGAAATGTTAGCTTCACCTTCCCTTCTCCTCCATCTTCTCTTGTACTTGAGATCTCCCTAATCATCAGGAGCACAGCCCAGAAAGGTCCCAAAAGCGGTTGAAGTAGCTTAAACTACTAGCTTCGGAATGCTACCTGGTAATGGCTCTGAGAGGGGACGGGGTGGGGAGGGGGCCACACTGGAAGCCATAGCTCAGAAAGATACCTTGTGGAGCTCAGGTCAATTCTATATTATCCTCCTATTGCCTCCAGCTGGGAATGTGCACAACTTCAGCACTGGGAAGAGACCATCCTTAGACAACAACGTCTGTGCAGACTATGCCATTGTCTGATTTATCAGTACTTTAAATTTTTTAATTTAGGGCTGGACAGATTGCCTGTGAAGTCCAAGGACCCAAGTTTGATCCCTAGGACCCACGGAAGCCAGCTGCACATGATGGCGCATGGGTCTGGAGTTTGTTTACAGCGGCTAAAGGCCCTGTCATGCTTATTGTCTCTCTCTGCCTCTTTCTCTCTCTCTCTAAAATAAAAAAAAATTATTTTATTTATTTGCAATCAAGCAAAGAGAGATATAGAGAAAATGAGCATGCCAGGGCCTCTAGCCGCTGCAAATGAACTCTAGATGCATGTACCATTCTGTGCCTCTGGCTTTGCTGGGTTACTGGGAAACTGAACTCAGATTATAGGTTTTATAGGTAGGTACCTTCACTACTGAGCCATCCCTCCAGCACTGATTTATTACTCTTGAAGCCAAGGGCTCCCTTAAGTGTACCCCTGAAACCCTCCCCCCACCACCTCACACACATACATTCTTCAAAGCTCCATTGTTAGTACATGTTAATGATAGGAGACAGAATTGACTAGTCAACTTAGGGCTGAAGGCCCCCAAAGCAAACACCGTTGGGTCTGTGAGGGAAGATCTAGGTGATTCCACTTCACTACAGGTCAGAAATGTCAGAAGGAGCTGGCCATTCCTTATCTCTGCCCCTTAGGGAGTCCTTCCACGCCCTTCCTAGAAAATTTGACTGTAGAAACCTGAAACTAAGACTCAACTGGCTAAGTCATCTGCCCAAATCATCTGCCCATTCATAGGTTGGTAAAAATCCCCAACCTGAGCCTGGAGATGGGCTTCTGAAACCCCCTCTTGCCTTCCTGGACAAGAGCTCCACCTTGCTTCCTTCTCTTTATGTTCTGGGCTTAAGTTCCCCGCCCCTTCTCTCCCCCCTCCTAAAGCTTTAAGCTATAATAAAATCTATCTGAACCTTATCCTCTGTCCTGTGGATCTCATTCTTCAAAGTCATAAGACAAGGATCCCAGAACACCCAAAATTATCTGTGCATTGGTGTCCAAGGTACCCAGAATTCCTGGATCATGAACAGAGGGCTCCTTGCTCATCTCTTTTTATTTCCTCCATCTGGCAGGGTAAGAAAGTTCCCAGCACTCTCTTGTCCTCCCAGACAGCTACTTGTTCCCTCCTCTGTCTCTTAGTTTGCACTTCACACTGTGTTCATCTTTCTTATGCGCTTGTCTCACCAGCTGACCATGAGCTTTATGAGGTCTGGAACATTGCTTCTCTGTGTCTCACCTGGACAGCTCCAAGAACAGAGGACAGAAAGAAGCACTGGAAAATGAAGAACAAATAAATGGGTGAAGGACAACTTTTTTGAAATCTCAGTACAAGAGGCAATACAGACAGGAAAATGTGCTACAAAGCGGTAAGCAAAGTGTTGGGATGAGAAATAAGGATTAAAGTGTCCACAAGGGTTGCTTATAAAAGTTGATAGCAGGGCTGGAGAGATGGCTCAGTGGTTAAGGCACTTGCCTGCAAAACCTAACGACCCTGGTTTAATTCCCCAGTACCCACAGAAAGCCAGACGCACAAAGTGATGTATGTATCTGGAGTCCGTTTGCAGTGGCTAGAGGCCTTGGTATGCCCATTCTCTCAGTCTGTCTGTCTTCTCTGTCTGTCTCTGCTTGCAAATAAATAAGATATATTTTTCTCAAGGTAGGATCTCACTCTAGCCCAGACTGATCTGGAATTGCAGAGTGGCCTCAAACTCACAGCAATCCTCCTACCTCTGTCTCCCAAGTGTTGGGACAAAAGGCATGTGCCACCATATCCAGCAAATAAAGTATTTTTTTAACTTGATAACAGGCTCTGTAGGCAACATGACTGTGAATCAGATATGCAAGGATGTAGAAACAAGAGTGAAGAAAGAAGTGTGTTGTGCACAAAGAATGAAATCTAGGTCCTAACCAGCTGAGATGAACCACAGAAATGTGGGTTGAGGTGTAGATGGCAAAGACTTTCAATATCACACAAAAGAATATTTTTCCCCACTATGTTAGAAAGCGAGGCCGGGCGAGATGGCTCAGTGGACAAAGGACTTGCCACACAAGCTGAAGATTTACTTCCAAATCCCCGCCACTCAAAAAATCCCAGCATGATTGTGTGTCTATAATCCTAGCATTGGGAAGCAGAGACAAGAAGATTGCTGGCTTGGTCATCTATCTGCACCTATGACTTCTAGATTGAATGAGAGACCCTGTTTCAAAACATAAGGTTGAGCCGGGGATGGTGGCACATGCCTTTAATCCCAGCACTGGGAGGCAGAAGTAGGAGGATCGCCATGAGTTCAACGGCCACTCTGAGATTACACAGTGAATTCCAGGTCAACCTTGTCTTAAGCAAGACCCTATGTTCAAAAAACAAACAAAAAAAAATAATTATAAGGTTGAAAAAATAACAATAATACGGTTGAGAGTGACAGACACACACACACACACACACAGGAACAGACTGGGAACAAAACCATTCAGAAGGGGACACACAATGAATAATCACCGGGTTGTAATGTCGAGGAGGACGAATGGACTGGAGCTCCATGGAAGATTGCAGAAAGAGGCTCTGTCCATGAAGAGAAACCCTCGAATGAGATTTCTACTTGAACGCATGCAAGAGCTAAGAAGCTATAATACACCAAGTTCTGGGGCTGACCTGAGACAGCCCCAGGCCCTAACCACCCCGCTGGCCCTCTGGTTCACCTGGGCCAAAAGATAGCCCTCCACCCTAAGGTTATTAATACCTTTGCAAGGGGAGGGCAGTGTCTCTGTCTCTGATTACTTGGGAACTTCCAGCTGTGGGTGAGTTTTTCCCTCTGATGAGCCTGGGCTGACTTGGCCCAGGCCCATACCCAGGCCCAGCCTGGAGGGCCCCTAGCCCTTACTCACCCTTTCTTTTCTCTTTTCTTTCCACACTTTGTATGGCACAATACAGGCCTGGTCCTAGTCAGACCACATGGCAGAGAAACCAGGAAGTGGCTTCTGTGAACATGGCGTTCTGCGCAGGCTTGGCGTGACAACAGTTACAGTCCTATGCTCGCGAGAAGCCTGCTACGAGATGTCCTGTCCAAAGAAAGGCTGTCATTGGTCACACAAAGGGGACCACCCCATACAATGATTGGCCAGCCAAGCCCCTTAAAACCCACGTGCACTTCCTCAATAAACGAGTTTGTGGCAGCTCGCCCTCTACTGCTTTCACCCAACTCCCGGAGTGTGTGTCGTGACTCCGCGTTGCTCACCCCAACTCGGCAGAGACCCTACCGTCCCTCCTGGGCTGGCCTTAGGGAAGACTGCAACAACATTTTTCCCCCAGATCCATATCTGGTCACATGGACTCCTGAGCTACACATGTCCCACATGGGCTTTTGGGCTCCACATGGTGTACGTCCCTTCTACATATCTGGTTAGCACAGCAGATCTGGTTAGAGAACGATACAATAGTTTAAAACCATTTTGATTAATGTGTAAGTTTAGTTGTCAGGTGACAGGTAAGCTATATCTGGGACATAGAAAGCATACACATTCTATCTTTTAAGTATCTGTCAGTTATAAGTATAGGCAAAACATTTTAGTACCCCTGAAAACAATATTTTCTCAATTATTTTATCAATAACTTTAAGGAAGTTGATTTAATCTAGAAATTATACGCCAGGGAAAAGACAAGACAGTATAAAAACTTGGCATCTGTGTTTGAAAACAACTTTGGCTAATCTTTTATACCAATGTCCCAAACTGGAATCAGAACAGCAATTTATGATTATTTTTCTAGGGCAGGAAGCATGTCTTAAATATCAATATGTTTATAAGCAATGAACTTAAGTTACTAGAAATGACACAATTAAGTGAAGCCTTGACTGAGAATGATTATACACGGCGTAAGAATAAAATAAAACTTGGTTATTGTTGAATTAAGCAAGCCCGATTAGTATACAATAGAGACAGTATAAAACTTGGTTATTTTTTAATTAAGCAAGTCCAGTTTTAACATATGTTAGAGACAACATGACAGACATAAGTAATAAGTAATAATTACATAAATAACATTTTTTAATAAGTACCTTTTACCATTTAACAATTTTAAGGCTTAACTAAAGAAATATTTATGACTGCTATATGAAGCTTGGACAAACTATATTAACATTGTTTGTATACAGTGGATTTCCCTAAGACATGGGGAGCTTCCTCGGTTTTCTTAAGAACAAGATTACAATCAGTTACTTTTTATAAGACTAAGATTATAACCTCAGTGATAATCACCCAGCAAAACGAGCATGAAAAAGACAAGAACCATCATAAAATTACAGAGTCTTTCATGACCATTATTATGACCAGGTTAACATCAATGAGTTAAAGTTAAGTTTGCAACCTGAATACCATAGCAACCTGCTACCAGCCAGGACCATACTTTGTTAGACTGATGTAAGCCCTAGGCTAATAGTCATTTTATATCTCAAGAAGTCTGCAATCTGATTAAGTATCTTTAACCTTCTCTTTAAGCTTACTCATACCTTCATCTACATACTTTTACTTTACAATCCATGTTAACCACTCTGTAACAATCTTTTTCATCAAACATTTTCAACATTTAAAGTTTTTTCTCCAGTTTATCTTTTTTTAGTCAGTTCATAACTATCAGCAAAAGCTTTCATTGCCCTTACCATAAGACTTTTAATGACCATTTAAGTTGTTTTTTTCAAAAAAGTAAATCAGTCGGGCGTGGTGGTACACACCTTTAATCCCAGCACTCGGTAGGCAGAGGTAAGAGGATCACCGTGAGTTCGAGGCCACCCTGAGACTACATAGTTAATTCCAGGTCAGCCTGGGCCAGAGTGAGACCCTACCTCGAAAAACCAAAAAAAAAAAAAAAAAAAAAAAAAAAAAAAAAAAAAAAAGTAAATCAGATTGATTTATACTATTTATCTAGAATAAACATACAGATTTTTTTTTTGAGAGACAGAGAGGGAGAGGAAGACAGATAGAGATGGGCGCGCCAGCAGCCTCTCAGCTGCTGCGAATGAAATCCAAATGTGTTGGCACCCTTGTGGTCAAGTGTGGCATTGCGCCCTTGCATCAGTTTGCATCTGGCTACACATGGGACCTGGAGATTGGAACTGCTGGAGATTGGAACTGGCATTCTTAAGCTTAGGAGGCAGGCACCTTAACTGCTAAGCCATCTCTCCTGTCCTAAACATACAGATTTTATCATTTATTGATTTTGGAACTTTTTTCTTATAACTTTCCTGAAACACATTTTTTTAAAAAAATATGAAAGCAGATTCGAACATTATTAGAAATTCTTACAAATTCAGTAT
Organism: Orientallactaga sibirica; assembly: GCA_036365145.1. Lineage (NCBI taxonomy): Eukaryota > Metazoa > Chordata > Mammalia > Rodentia > Dipodidae > Orientallactaga > Orientallactaga sibirica. The sequence goes on from JAEOAD010000046.1 coordinate 8,273,381, forward strand.
TGAGCACATCTAAATTAAACATAAATTTTGAGCGTGTTTTTTTCTGTTAGTAGTCCCACAGAAGCATAGAGAGATAAGGTAAACTTAAAACAGTTGCAAATTCTTATAAGAAGTCCCCATCGATTCACAGCAATTTGGCATTCACCCAATATCCTATTGGGACCAGGATCTTGAGATTTCATGTGCTTGCAGGCCCCAGGATCTGCAAGCCAAGGAGGCTAAGAAAGAGGTGTTTTTTTTTTTCTAACTTCCAAGGAGGGTTTTGGGTTTCCCTCAGGCTACAAGGCAGCCATCTGATCTTGCCATTTTACAACTCTTTGAGTCTATGATCTTAATTACTTTTAGTGTTCCTTCTGGGGGACACTCAACAGTAGAAATTGGCTATACCATCTAGTACAGTGGGCTTGGTGGAGAACTTCACCCCCAATGAAATGGCCTTAGGGCTGTGAGCCACATTTATACTCATATACCTACATTCATGTCAAGTACACTTTTCATATAGATTTCAGACAACCATTTCTCCCTCAAATATTCATTCATTCATTCATTCACTCACTTATTTATTTATTTAGAACCTATGTAGTTTAAGTTTTTATGCTTTTTACAACTCCAGAGACAAAAATCAACCCTTGTTAGCAGGAGCATGACAGAGCAGAGAGAAGGCCATGTGCGCAGAGTGAAAAGTTTTGGACCATTTGCCTGTACGTTGGCATAAGTTTTCTAAATCAGTGAGAATTTGGACATCAAAAGTACTATATTTAGGCCATTTGGACCCATTGCCTAGCTTAGATTGTGGCCAAGCAGAGTTGCAGAGAAAGATCAGATGACAAGGTTTCAGTTATTGAGGAGACAGGGAAAGAGTAAAACAAGGGCGAGAGAAAGGAACCAGAGCTTAAGCTGGGTTTACACAGAACACCAATATGACTCCCTGGCCCATTAGGGTGAAGGGGGCCTGCACCTCCCATGTGGGAAGAGGCCGTACAGGTCATGACTGTGGGCTTTTTAGCCCAAGGAGGGTGACTGTGCTCCTGATGGCAAAAGCGGCTGGCAGTGAAGGATGAGACCTCAGGGAGGAGAGGAGGAAGGGGGAGAGTGTCCCAAGATGGTGCAGCCAAACCAAAAGGCGCCCCTTAGGGTGCGGCAGACCAGAGAGCAAGAGGTGTCGAGAGGGCTTCTTTCTCGAGACCTGGGGTTGGGGTCCAGAATGGCCGAGGGATGTAGGGTGTAGCCTGGCATGACAGCACGGCTTCCATGAGGAGGGATTAAGCCCGAGAGCAGGCTGACCTGAGAGGGACACTTACTGAGAAGGAGGGAGGAGATGAAGAGAAGGGCAAGGCCGAATTGTGGTGGATGTGAAGGCAGAGATCATCTGAAGCTTCAGAGGCTCAATGGCAGCTCGGTGGTCTGGTCAGGGGAAAGGAGGTCTGGCCACCCAAGAGGGCAGCCAGATGCCTCCTATCCGAGTCAGGGCACCAGGTGTAAGTTTCGGGGGTGACCACAACCACGCACACCACTCTGAGGCAAAGATGAAAGCTTTATTCGGGAAAAGCACAAGCTGACCCGGATGGCTCACAGGGGAGGAGCACAGGCCACCAGAGTTCCTCAGGTACTGAGCTTTGTAGGGGTTTCAGTTGGGGGAAGGAAGAGCTGAGGGGAGATCTGAGATAACCAAGGTGTGACTCCAGAACAGTGACCAGGTGATTTACAAAATAAAGGGGGCAGGAAACCATGACCTGGGGGCATTGCAGGCAAGGAGGGGCTAAATGGCTGGGCGGTTTCTTGAGGAATGCGGATAACCCACTTCCTTAGACCATGTGCTGTCCTTGGTGACTGTCTATTGGGACCTGTCAGACCTAACACCCATTTTATCTCCTCTTACCTCCTAGCCTTCCCCTTTCCACACTGCTTTGTATAATCTAAATAAAACGTGGTATTTTAACAATAAAAATTAAAAAAGAAACTATAATGCAACAGAAAACCAACATTTATAGAGCATCTGACATCAGAGACAAGACTTCAGAGGTTAGAAGGGAACTCGACAATGCGAATGCTACTTCCTAGCAGCCAGTGCCCACTGCTCCTGGAAGTTGAGAGCAAGCTGTTTATCCAGCCCAAAGGAGAGTCTGTACTTGGTGGTTGACAGGAAGGGTTTGAAGGAAGGCATGGAAACGGCAAGGGAACAGAGGAGGGATGCTGGGGCACCAACACAATGGGCTTTGAAAGGAGGAAAACCAACATGTTAGAGGAAGCAAATAGGTCAGAGAAGTAAACGTAAGGGTACCACCAACCAAAATAAATTTTAAAACATATAAGCAGAAGGCAAGGTGCAGAAAATTTCCTAAGGCAAAAGAATGAGGAGATGGAAAATAGGACAGAAGCTATGAAGAAGGGTCCCAGAGAGAGTTCTCGAATTGCCATAAACACCAAGGGAAAAGTGTCTGGGAATGCTCCCAGGGAAAAACAAAAGCCAAAGGGAAAAATGAAACCTGATAATACTTCAGGATTCAATAACATGTAATGATAAAACAGTTCCCCTGCCCCGAGCCCTCAGAGCAGAATGAAATCTGGGACAGTGTGTTCTCTTACCACATCAGACAAAGCTGCTTTGTTTGTTTGTTTGTTTGTTTCTAAAGGTCTGGAGTGGCAATACACTTCTGTGACGTTAATCAATTTATTTCAACTGAGAGTGTGGCATAAATGAAAGGTCCCTATTTTGGGAAAAGGCAGGGAAAATGTGAAGACGTTATTATTTGCAAATTGAGAGGAAAGGTGAGATCCTCTGCCTGGCACATTTCAGAAAGGTTCAATGGGGGGGGGGTAGGGGAATAGATTTAAAATAGAAAAGTAATGGGAAGGGCTTTCTATGTACAGAGACGGAGGGTGATGAAACCAATTCTATTAATACTCGCTTACCAGGCACTCTGGGGAGTTTGGAAACCTATAGAGTTCTCCTCATTTCCCATAGCTTCTGGGTGTAATTACATATCTGTATCTATGGGCAGATATGCACATACACATTTTATCCAGTGACAGAGAATTACATATCCAATGTGTAGGTCCCTATCTTAAAAATAGAGATCTAAGCAATTTTTTTCAAAAAAGAAGAAGAAGAGGACTGGAGAAATGGCTCAGAGGTTAAAAGTGCTTGTTGGCCAAAACAAAAAGCTAAAACAAAAACAAAAACTGGGTTTGATTCCCCAGTGCACATGTAAAGCCAGATGCACAAAGTGGCTCATGCATCTGGAGTTCATTTACATTGGCAATAGACCCTAGTGTGCCCACGCTCTCTCCTCTCTTTGCTTGCCTATAAATAATAAAAAAATAAAACGAAGGTGAAGAGGAAAAAGAAAAGGAGTAGGAAGAAGAGGGAGGAGAAGGAAAAATACTGGTCCAAATATTTAATATTCCTCTCACTCGTTCATGTATTTACTCAACACATACTTCTTAGACTTCTTAGGCTTAGCAAGGTTCTTTTTTTTTTTTTTTTTTTGGTGGTAGGATCTCACTCTAACCCAGACTGACGTGGAATTCACTATATAGTCTCAGGGTGGCCTTGAACTTACAGCAGTCCTCCTACCTCTGCCTCCCGAGTGCTAGGTTAAAGGTGTGCATCACCACTCCCGGTTTTTCCAAATTATTTTTTAAAATATTTTATTTATTTTCAAGAAGAGACACAGAGAGAGAGAGAGAGACAGATGAAGAGAGTGGGGGGAGGGGTGGGCACGGCCTCCAGCCACTGCAAATGAACTCTGGATGCATGTGCCACTTTGTGCTTCTAGCTTTATGTGGATACTGGGGAAGCGAACCTGGGTTGTTAGGCTTTGCAGGCAAGTGCCTGAACTGCTGAGCCATCTATCCAACACAAGATTTCAAATTTGAGAGATACATTTCAGCAGCAATTTGAAAAACCAAGCCCACCAGGGTTCTCTGGTATCTAAAAGTCACCCAGATTCCCCTCCCTCTCATTTATTCCCTTACATATTTTTGCCCTGAGCTCTCTTGTGAGTTAAAAAATAGCAGGGAGGGGCTGCAGTGATGGCTTAGTGGCTAAGGAATTTGCCTGCAAAGCCAAAGGATCCCAATTCGATTTTCCAGGACCCATGTAAGCCAGTTTGCAATGGCTGGAAGCCCCGGCGCCCATTCTCTCTCTCTCTCTCTCTGCCTCTTTCTCTCAAATAAATAAATAAATAAATAAAATATATTTTTAAAAAATAGCAGGAATAGGGCTAGAGAGATGGCTCAGCAGTTAAGATGCTTGCCTGCAAAACCTAAAGATCCGGGTACATTCCCTAGTGCCTATATAAAGTCAGATGCACATGAAGGCACATATATCTGGAGTTCATTTGCAGCAGCTAGAGGCCCTGGCACACCCATTCTCTCCCCTCCCTCTCGCTCTCTCATAAAATAAATAAATAAAAATTTAAAAAGCAAGTAAAATTATAAACCTGTGACTGTCCATTAAATATCTAGCTTACAAATATTCAGATGGAAGTTGAAGTAGTAAGTTTAATCAGAGTACACCAAACAAGATAGCTGGTAGTAAATTTCTTGATGAAAATGCAGTCAATGGTGCATTTAATTTGATGGCAGTCAGCTTTCAAGTAATTCAAAAATTGGATTTGAGAGAAAAGGATGCACGGCCCACCTCGCTCATGCAGTTCTTAAGAAATTGACTAGAACACTTAGCAGACATTGATGCTCAGATGCTTTCTTGACTATATGGATTGTTGCAGATGTTTATCACTTCTTTCAGTTCACGTGAATATACGTAATCACCCAGCTACCCCGGCATTTATGAAAACAAGACGCGGACTTAATGAGATGAGCTTCACAGCGACATTTGAACCATTAGACGCCTCATTAACCACTATGAAAACACACTTCAATCTTTTGCCTTCCCCTTCTAATATTAGCTAACAATCATTCAATTGCTTCGGTCAGTCCGGGTGACTCCAGTCTCATAGTTACTGCTTCAGGAGGTTCAAAGGTACCTTTAAACCCCCAAAGGCCTGAGAACAAGTGTGATGTTTAACTCATGGGATGGCCCAGCCTGGGGTCATGCTCTGAGGGAAAAGAGTGAAAATAAATGACCTCCCTTCCAAGTTTATTTTGGTGGTACCCTAGCACAGGAAGTAGACATTGAGATGCACAAACATTTAAATAGACATGTAAATGCACAGACAAATGACTACAGTGCTCTTAAAGTATCCAACTGACCAGAACTTTCTGTCTGCCCTTTGTCATTTGGCCTATAGTTTTGGCTCAGTGGTTAAGGTGTTTGCCTGCAAAGCCTACTGACCTGGGTTCGATTCTCTAATACCCACATAAAGCCACATGCACAAAGTGGCATATGTATCTGCAGTTTGTTTGCAGAGGCTAGAGGCTCTGGAGTGCCCATTCTCTCTCTTTCTGCTTACAAACAAATAAATAGGACTTTACTTTTTAAAATCGTATATTTTCATTTGCTGGAAGTTAAACGATTTCGTTTAGATCACAGGTGCAACCCGTTCTTGTTGGTTTGTTTGAGATAGTCTTGCTACGTATTCCATGCTGGCCTCGAACACCCTCCAGGGTCACCTGCCTCAGACCCTAACGTTCTGGGATTGTAAGTGTGGCACCACCATGCTCAGCTAGAACACACATGAGTACATGAGACGTACACTTTAGAGAGAAGAAAGGTCAAAAGTTCATGCAAAGCAAATTGGCTGACTCGAAAGGGAAAATGGGTCTTATTGATCCACATGTCCACATTCAAAACTGAATGAAATATTTCATAAGGAGTCATACTGTGTGATGGTTTGAATCAGATGTCCCCATAAACTCAAGGGTTCTGAATGCTTGGTTTCCAGCTGATGGCAATATGGGAGCTGGATCCTTGCTGGAGGAGGTGCGTTGTTGGGAGCAGGCTAATGGGTGTTGCAGCCAGCTCCTCTTTGCTAGAGCTCAGCTCACTCTCCTGCTGCTGTTTTCCAGCTGCTGTGGCAGAGGTGATGTCCAGCCTCTGCTCAAGCCATGTTTCCATCATGGAGCATCCCCTCGAGACTCTAAGCCAAAATACACTCTTTCCTCCCATCAGCTGCTTTATAACCACAACTTGCGACACGACACCTGAAGAGAGTCACAAGAAATGTATGTATATGTCTGTATTTGTAAAGACACATTTCTAAATTGTGTTTTTTAGAAATATCGCCTAAATAGTTCTTTGCCTATAATATCTCTTCTGATGTAAAATTAATTACAGGCAAAGAAATCAATACTCAAAGAAAGAAAATAGTCTTACAGGAGCCTAGAGTGTTAGTTCAGGATACACTTGACAGAGATCCTTGGTTCTGCAATGTCTATGAAACTACAGTTATCTCTCTCTCTCTCTCTCTCTCTCTTGACGTAAAGTCTCACTCTAAACCAAGCTGACCTCAAACTCACAGCAATCCTCCAACTTTAGTCTCCTGAATACTGAAATTAAAGGCGTGCACCACGATGCCCGGCTTTTTTACCCATCATCTACAGCAAATGTCAATCATTCTTGCCTATGAAAATTTCCTGATCATAAAGATGATGTGTATATTGACTAAGTTAAGGCAGCCCTGCAGAAGGAAGTGTTATTTCTCAGAAATATTGAAGCAAATGCTTCCACTTGGCTTAAAGCAAAACTATATGCAAATATACATATGTGTGTGTTTATATATGCCCACATGAGTATTCGATGCAACTACATATTTACATATTGTGGTGGTTCAATCCAGGTGTCCCCAGTAAACTTGTGTTCAGAATGCTAGGTCCCTAGCTGATAGCAATTTTGGAATTAAAGCCTCCTGGAGCTAGTGTATTGTTGGGGGCAGGCCTATGGGTGTTATAGCCAGCTTCCTCTTGCCAGTGTCTGGCACAACCTCCTGTTGCTGTTGTACACCTGCTGTTGGCCAGGAAGTGATGTCTACCCTCTGCTCATGCCATTGTTTTCCCCTGCCATCATGGAGCTTCCTCTCGAGTCTGGAAGCCAAAATAAACCTTTTTTTTCCCCCCTACAAGCTGCTCTTAGTTGGTTTTTTTTTCTGCCAGCCATGCGAAACTGACTGCAACACAGATATACATGCACAGGTAAACACTTAGACATGCATTTATACCCATACATGTATGCCTGGACATACCTTTACGACATTCATAATTTCTGATCCATCTAAACTATGATTATTAGCATGGGATACGTTTGAGATAGGGGAAGTTGGGAATTCTTTATTTCCACTTGAGCAGGGAGAGTTTGGCATCTTCTCCTGAGTGGAGAAAGAGGCCTTTGATATCAACCAGACTCCTCATCAGGACATTAACACCCAGAGATTTGGAGCAAATGAACAGCCCAGGTAACAACATGCAAACTACACTGGCCACTGTTGCTCCCTCCCTGGCTTGGATGGGGCCACAGCTCCCTGTGTATCCCCACCACACGAAATGGAGCATGAGTCATTGGAGTAATGAGTCAGAAAATGCCCAGCAGCCTCTGCGCCACTGCAGTCGTGATACTTAAGATAAATCTCAGCAGTATTAGGGTGGTATTTTCACTTCTGCTCCAGGCAGAATACATCTCTCTCTTTATCAGTGATGAGCAAATTCTCTCTCCCTCCCCTGGGGGTGAGAGCTTGGTCATATGCTATCTCAAGGCTCCTTCCAGCTCTACAATTTAACATCTCACATGAAAACCCGTTGGGAGAGTATGCAAATGTGAAAGTACAAAAATGCCTGGGATTGGTTGTGGTGAACTGTGGGGGACAAGGGGCTCAGTGGTCATCTTAATCACAATTTCACTTGCAAGCACTCTAATTCCTTATTTTAAAAAAATGCTTAAGTGAAGAAAAAATAAGAATTGAGTTTTGGGGTTCAGTAAAATTAATGAATAATCTCCTTTTTCTAGTAAAGGAAAAAAGCTTGATCATCACTGATATTTTTAAAACATCATAATGCCTACATCATAATAATAAAGGTAAGAACAGGTATTGTTCCAAAGGTTCTGTCCACCTTGTTTATTATTATTATTTATTTATTTCAGCAAGAGAGAAAGAGGTAGAAAGACAGGGGGAAGGGAGAGAATGGATGCACCAGGGCCTCCAGCCATTGCAAACGAACTCCAGATACATGTGCCACCTTGTACATCTGGCTGACATGGGTCCTCGGGAATTGAACCTGGGTCCTTTGGTTTTGCAGGCAAGTGCCTTAACCCCTAAGCCATCTCTCCAGCCTTATCTACCGTTTTTTGAGACAAGATGTCTCCCTGGCCTAGAACTGAACCATATTAGCCTATATTAGCTGGACAGTGAGCCCCAGGCATCCCCACCTCCACCTTCCTAGCATTGGGATCACGAGCATGTTCCACTATGCCAAGTTTGTTTTAAGTGGGTTCTGGGGATCAAACTGAGGTCTTCATGCTTGCAAAACAAGTATTTTACAGGCGAGGTAATTAATTCCCCCAGGCCCCTGGACTTTGGGTTTTAGTCAACATTTTTAGCTGTTTTTAACCTATTTATTTTCTTTCTTTTTCTTTCTTTTTTTGTTTTTTGTTTTTTTGTTTGTTTGTTTTTTTGGGGGGTGGGTTTCGACGTAGAGTCTCACTCTGGCCCAGGCTGACCTGGAATTAACTATGTAGTCTCAGGGTGGCCTCGAACTCACGGTGATCCTCCTACCTCTGCCTCCCGAGCGCTGGGATTAAAGGCGTGCATAACCTATTTATTTTCAACTTCCATGTTAATATTGAATCCTATTTTTATCTCTCGCTGGGATGTTTCCTTTCTTCACCTTCCTCTCAGCTGGACTGGGGATTAAAGGGCCTGATGTGAGTGTTGTTTTGGACGCAGATCTCTTTCTAGCGTCAAGGCAAGTGACAACCTCCCTGCAGTGAGTGTCTCCAGCTACGAGTTTCGCCCTTCCAGACAATTCCTGTCAACCAGCAGAGTTTTCGCTGCAGGACACTGGTGGATATGTGATGCCTGCCACGGGTGGAGGACAGGGCAGGGACAATTTGCCATGTGTTTGTCATTCACTGGGTAGAAGACTTTGCTCAAATGTGCACACTCATCACTGAGATCTTGTGTGTGTGTGTGTGTGCTTGCACGTGCGCGCAGGGTGGGGGAGCCATGGCCTGCACGGAGGTCACAGAACAACTCCATAGGTAGTTCCTCACATTCCACTTTGCTTGAGGCAGGGTATCTCGATTTACTGCTGCTTTCCCCAACTTCCTCATTCGCCTGTCTCTGCCTCCATCCCATCTTAAACATGCTAGGATTACAGATACTTAAGCTTTTTTTTTTTTTTTTTTTTTTTTTTTTTTTTTTTTTTTACTGTGGGTGCTGGTAATCTGAACTCTGATCCTCATGTTTTATCTTACCCACTAAGTCTTCCCAGCCCCTGGGATCTTTTTAAAACTGCTTTCTCAGTGAATCTGATACCAGCACAAGGGTGAAGGAGATAGACACTGAGGACACTCAACACCTACCAAAACGAGATCCAGAGGCTCCTAAGTGCCCATCACTGAAGTAGACTTAAAATGCTCCCAGCATGGCTCAGGGAATTTTGCAGAAGAGTTGGCGGAAAGATTGTTAAAGCCACAAGTTCGGACATTTTGCACAAAGACTTTGCCTCTCCCCCACTCCCATAATGCATGACCCACAAATGCCATGGGGCTGACCTGCATCACCAACGAGGAAGGAAGGCCTCTTCAGAAAAGGGGCAGGGAGGAGGAAAGGATGGTACAACAGGTGTTGTTTACATACTAAATGTGTCCCTATCTAATATAAATAAATTTTAAAAAACAAAATAAAAAGTAAACTAGAAAAAAAAATGCAGATGTTGTTTATTTCGGTCTGGCCTCAGGGCTAAAATTCTACATTTCTAATAGGATACCCTGCTACTGTGGGTCCTAGTGGCCCAGGGGGCCACACAAGGTCCAATCCCTCTCTTCCTCTCTCCTCTCCCCTCTCTCTCTTACACACACACACACACACACACACACACACACCACTTTTAAATCCATTCTGGGAAAAAGGCGTTTACCAGGAGAACTGATAAGCACATTAATTCATTGATGATTAAATGCTTGGCTTCACCTAACTGCCCCCCTGGCAAAGACAACTACATTCTCTGTAAGGACATGGGCATTTCAAGAGGCCAAGCAACTCACCAAACACCATGGAGCTGACAGGGAATGGAGTTGAGATGTGGACGCAGAAGGCCCGAGTCCTGCTTCCCACCGCTCCGCTCCAGTGCTCTGTGTTATCTCAAGGCCATCACAGTGTGCACTGCTTAGCTGCAGCCAGCCACTAGGCTGTTTCACACTTACTGTCTCTCCTACTCTTCCTATCAACTCTAGGAGGAGGGTAATATCATCATTTTTATTTTTCTGATAACAAAATTAATTAAACTTCCTTCAATTGCCTCCAACTCTTGAAACTAAGGCAATTCCTACCTAAGTAAAAGATTAGATTAAGAAAACATTTATAATGAACTAAACAAAGGAACAATATACTAATGAGAGAACAATTTATCAGCATGAACATGTATAAGACTATTAGTCTACAGAAAACACTGCCTTACAAATCCATCTTATTGAAATGCATTTTATTTTGTTTTCTTTCTTTTTCCTTATTTATTTTTTAGATTAGTGTTATTATTATTTTAGAAAAGTTATGGTCTTGGGGCTGGAGAAATAGCTTAGTGATTAAGGCATTTGCCTGTGAAGTAAAAGGACCCAGGTTCAATTCCCCAGGACCCAAGTAAGCCAGATGCCCAAGGAGCACATGCATCTGGAGTTTGCAGTGGCTAGAGGCCCTGGTGTGCCCATTCTCTCTCTGTCTCTCTCTCTCTCTCTCTCTCTGCTTGCATATAAATAAATAAAAATTTTTAAAAGGTGTGGTCTTATATCCCCACAGCTCTGTCACACTCTACCTGAGGGCAATCCTCCTTTGGCTTGTTGGTGTTCACTGTTGGGTGATTAAGGTCTGAATGAGTCTCTGTGCTTGGGGAGGCTGGGAGGCTGTTTTTGACAGGTAACTCCAACAGGCTCTGTAGAGCTTAGCCATGAGTTCATTCTAAACAGAATCTGTCAGTGGGATTTATATATATTTGTAGAGAGAGAGGTCTCCAAGATTCATTTCTTATCACTTTTTTTTGACTACCTAAAAGATTTCTCTTTATTAAGCTAATGAAGCAAGAATGCATCTGTAAATTTCCCTGGAGAAGAGATTCCACTATCGGTAGCTGACAGCGGATGTTGCTCTTAAGTTTGCTTCAGAAGAGCAAATGATATACTACTGTAGGATCTCTGTTTAGTTTGTTTAAAAACAAGTCTATGTAGAAACCTGAAGGCTTCAAGCAGTGATTCTCAACTTTGGCTGCAGTCTGCACTCTGAGAGGAGACTTTAAAAGAGATTGGGCTGGAGAGATGGCTTAGCGGTAAAGGCACCTGCCTGCTAAGCCTAAGAACACCCTTCTGATTCTCCAGGTCCCACATTTACCCAGATGCAAAGTGACACAAGGGTGCAATGTCGCACTTGCCCAAAAGGGGGCACACACATGTGGAGTTCATTCACAGTGGCTGAGAGGCTGTTGGCATGCCCATTCTCTGTCTTCCTCCTTCTCTCTTTCTCTTTCTCTGTCTCTGTCTCTCTCTCTCTTTCTCTGTGTCTCTCTCCAAAAAAAAAAAAAAATATATATATATATTGATGCTATCCCCCATCCCTAGAAGGGTATAACCTAGAGATCAAGACATTTAAATGCTTTCCAGTGCTTTAAGCACCAAGTGAGAGATGGCTCAGCAGTTAAAGGAGCTTGGTTGCAAACCGGATAGCCCAGGCTCGATTCTCCAGTACCCACAAAAAGCCAGATTCACAAGTGGGGCATGCATCTCAAGTTCATCTGCAGTGACAAGAGGCCCTGGCATGTGCCTACTCTCTTTCTTTCTCTCTGCTTAAAATAATAATTCTTTTCTTTTTAAAGCTTTCTAGTTAAATAATGTGCAAACAAGATGGTGAAGCCCTTCATTTAAGCAATGCATGCCCCATAGTTCTCAAAGTGACATCTCGAGCTGGAGAGATGCTTAAAGGTTAAGGCACTTGCCTGAAAAGCCTAAGGACTCATGTTCAACTCTCCAGTTCCCACGTAAGCCAAACACACAGTGACACAAAAGTGCACAATATCACACGTGCACACTAGGGGGCACACACACCTGGAGTCCAATTGCAGTGGCTAGAGGCCCTGGTGTGCCAGCTCATTCTGTCTCTTTCTCCCACCTCTGAAGTGAAGACCCTAACTGCCTCAACCCACAGAACACCCTCTATTTGGCAAGTGAGAAAATGAAACTGCCCATGACTGTCCATCAAATCAGTAACTCATCTTGCATTTGAACCCTACCTGTCTGACTCAAAACCAGCCTTGTAACCATCTGTGTTTCACCCTGGGTGAGAAGATTCATGGTCCCTGTGTAGTTCAAGTGTATGCCCCCCATAGACTCAGGTGTTTTTTTTTTTTTTTTTTTTTTTTTTTTTTTTTTTTTTTTTTTGTTTTTCGAGGTAGGGTCTCACTCTAGTTCAGGCTGACCTGGAGTTCACTCTGTATTCTCAGGGTGGCCTTGAACTCACGGCAGTCCTCCTACCTCTGCCTCCAGAGTGCTGGGATTAAAGGCGTGCGCCACCACGCCCAGCTTGTTTGTTTGTTTTAACTTATGACTTGAATCTCCAGCCACCTGGCTGGAAGAGGTGTCATGGTGGGGGGGTGTGTGGTGGATCCTGGGATTCAGCTCTAAGCTGTGTTTGGGGGTGGATCTGTTTCCAGCCCAAAGGTGTGCTGAGAAGTCTGAGTTCTGCAGGGCTCCTTGCTGTTTGCTGCTGGGTCTGTGCTTACAGCTTTTGGTGATTGCTGGTGCTGCTGTTTGATGGCTGTTTGGCTGTTTATCTCTGTTTGGATGTATGGAAGCAGGGTCTTCGGCCAGTGGTGGAACACCCCTGCCCCCCGGATCTGTCAGCTTGAAATAAACCCTTTCATTCAATCAACTGTGTCTGGATTGGATGTTCATCCCAGCAATGTGGAACTGACTACAACAGTCGCAGTAAAGCAGCAGGAAGTTACTGTCTAAATCAGACCACACCAGCACAAGATAATGAGAGAGGCTGCCTTTGTATCAGGTTACAAAAGAAAAAGGCATTTTGAGCCAAGTGAAAAATTCCTTATTCAATTTAGTAGGTTTTTAAAACAAACATATTTCAAGGATTTTCACAAGCTCTTCATGGTTCCTGTACATTTCTTGTGTTACTATTTTTAATTTCATAAAGGATGAGTCTGGCATTCCTACTGCTAGGCCCTCAGTCACTGTACAGAGCCTTGAACTAGCTGGTCACACTTCCACAGAGATTTGTTTCCCAGACCCATGGTTGACAAGCATTTCCAGTTCTGCAGGTTCTAGTCTCTGCTGCCTCTTCTCACCTAAGACAGTACATCAAAAAGTGGCCAGAGATGGCACAATGAGATGACAGATGGCAGGAGCTAAAGGGCTTGCCTGTATTTCAACAGAACTTTACTTATGGTCATTTTAACATGAGTTCTATACCATCTTCATGTGTCCCAAATGATTCCTTCCATTTTTTTTTAAATTTATTGATTTTTTTTAATGAAAAGGTTGCACACATAAAGCCCCTTCCCCCCACCTCAATTCTGCTGAGGGTCTTCAGTGTGTTTATTGGTATTCATTGTGGGGCTCAAGAAGCCTGTCAGTCAGTCTGCAAGGATAGAAGAAACATGGTGTTTCAGGCTATTTCCACCCACCCTGAGGCTCTTGCACTCTTTCCATCCCTTCTTCCATGATGTTCCCTGAGCCTTGGTGGGCAAGATAGAGATCTGATTTAGCCTTGCTTACTCTGTGGACTCTGGATCTCCTGTTTTTATTGAGTAAGCATGTCAAAAATGCAAAAACCTTCCTCAGCTCATGAGTCACACAAAAACAGACAGTTGGTGGGTCAGACCTGCCAAGCCCTCTCCTGAAAAAAAACAAAAAACAAAACAACAACAAAAAAAATAGGCTTTTGCCTAAGCACAAAGTTTTTGTTATTCAGAACTCTCATCAGACAATGGTTCCATTTTAAAGAGCAAGGATCTCCCCACATATCCTCCTCGGGCATGTCAGAAGCAGCTGCCTTTCCAAATACCATGTTTTAATATTGTGCATGAATTCTCTATAGGAAAGGCATCCCAGTTCAATCATCTCAGAATTGTAGAAAACGTCAACAGCAATGAGTAATCTTCATATCAACCCTAAAATAGTTCATCACGTACAATTAAAATATACTTTATCTTAGAACAACTTCCTGAGCAGGGATTACCACACCCAGGATTTAAAGGGATCTTTAAAGATCAGTGGCTATTATTTCCCAAAGGCATTTTGCAGAGCCTTTAAGTACCTCCCAGCTATAGGTACAGATACTAAGTTTCTTCCACTAAACAATCCCACAGAATGACAAGAAGATAAGAAAACAACAGAAGAAGTGCTGGAGCCAGCACAAAACTGCCTGTAAGACTAGCTTGTTGAGCTCAGGGAGATGGCTCTGGAAGCATGAGGCCCCGAAATCAGATCCCAAGCTGATGAGTAAAAGCTGGCATGGTAGTATAAACCTGGCATGCCAGTGCTGGGGAGACAGTGAAGGAAGGAATCCCCAAGGATTACTGAGTAGCTAGGTTAGCCAAATTGTTGGGTTTTTGGCTCAGTGAAAGATACTGTCTCCACATTAACCCTTGGCCTCCACATGCATGCGCACACTAGAGAACATGTACTCCAGTTCACACATGTTCACATACAGAACACACACTAGTAAAAGTGGCACACACCTTTAATCCCAGCACTTGGGAGGCAGAGGTAGGAGGATCTTGGTGAGTTCAAAGCCACCCTAAAACTACATAGTGAATTCCAGGTCAGCCTGGGCTAGAGTGAGACTAATTTGAAAAATTTAAAAAAAATTTTTTTTTAATGATAGCTTGTTAAAATTTTCAGGAAGCCAGGTATGGTGGTGCATGCCTATAATTCTAGCACTAGGGAGAGAGAAAATTAGGAGGTTCACTGTGAGTTCAAGGCCACCTTGAGACTACATAGGCAGATAGAGAGATTGAAAGGGCATACCCAGGACCTCCAACCACTGCAAACAAACTCCAGATGCATGCACCACCTTGTGCATCTGGCTTATGTGGGTTACCGGGGACTCTAACCCTGGGTCCTTAGGCTACACAGTCAAGTGCCTTAATTGCTAAGTCATCTCTCCAGGGCATAAAATTTAAAAAATTATTTATTTATTTATTTATTTATTTGAGAGAGAAAGAGGAAGATAAATAGATGGAGAGGTAGACAGAGAGAAAGAAAAGGAGAAAAAGGAAGGAAGGAAGAAAGGAGAAAGGAAGAGAGAAAGACAGAGAATCAGTGCACCAAGGCCTCTAGCCAGTGCAAACCAACACCACACACATGGCACCACCTTGTGCATACAGCTTTACATGGGTACTGGGGAGTTAAATCTGAGTCCTTTGGCTTTGTCAGCAACCACCTTAACCTCTGAGCCATTAATCCAGCCTGCCTTTTGAACTCTTGTTCCTCCTAAATGAAGATCTTTATAATGCAATTTCAAGCCCATGCCAAAATGTTTCAGAGAAATATGTTTGTTTCTAGGCCAGAGGATCTCACACTACTCCTTGATTCTGGTCTCATTCTACTGAACTGCACGAGACCATAAACCTAATGGAAACAAAGCATCTTGAGTCCATTTCATTATTTATTTTGCATTTGCATTTGCATCAAAACTGTTTTTCTCTAACCCACTCTGCCAGGTTAGGAAAGAAAAAGGGAACATGAGCTTTGAGGTGAGCTGGAATATCTAAAAGGGCATTATAGCTACCTTTGTCAGTAAATACAGTAATAGTTCATATGAGGTGGCTAAAGCTGAGTGGTCTCAACTGAATCCTAAAGCACATTTCTTTCTTTGCTTCAGAGGAGAATACTCAGGGACTGAATGGTCCTGAACCTTGACAATACATTCATATTCATGTATAACCAGAAATGTGGAGAGTCAAATGAATCTACCTGCCTCTCCAACCTTCAGAAAGCAATTTTGGGAGCCAGGCATAGAAGTATTTTCTTGGAGCTCTATTGAACCTCTTTACATTATATAGCCATAGCCGTAATCACCCTGGGGGTATTCATAAACAATTTGAGCCATGCATTTATACATTCACAAGGTGTTTTTCTTCATCTGGGTTCACAGTTTATCACACATTCTGCAACTATTTAAATGAAGTTATGAGACACAGAACGTCTTGCAGTGAATACAAGAATGATATCTAGGTGCTTTGTGAATGCACCTACTGGTTAAACCAAGCATGCAACCTAAATGCATACCTCCATATGAAGTGAGCACTGTTGGTCATAAATCTGACTTGTTCCTTTTTTTTTAAAAAAATTATTTATTTATTTATTTATTTATTTATTTATTTATTTATTTGTGTGAGAGAGAGAGATAAAAGAAGCAAATAAAAAGAGAGAGAGAATAGGTGCACCAGGGCCTCTGGCCACTGCAAACAAACTCCAGATGCATGCACCACTTTGTGCATCTGGCTTATATGGGTCCTGGGGAAACGAACCTGGGTCCTTTGGCTTTGGGAGCAAGCTCCTTCACCATTAAGCCATCTCTCCAGCCTTAACTTGTTCCTTTTTAATATATATTTTTTATTTATTTGAGAGAGAGAGAAAGAGAGAGAGGAAATGGGTATGCTAGGGCCTCTAGTTGCTGCAAAGGAACTCCAGACATATGCATCACCTTGTGCATTTGGCTTATGTATGTCCTGGAGAACTGAACCTGGGTCCTTTGGCTTTGCAGGCAAGAGCCTTAACTGCAAAGCCATCTCTCCAGCTCGACTTGTTCTTTTTTAAGGCAAACTTTGTGGCAACCTATTTGTTCAACAATTTAAGTTATCTGTAAGTTTTCATCATCTGTGAAAGTATTTCACAAAGAAAGTTCTTTGGAATAGTATTATGAGAATTATAACAATAGACTTACTATAAAATTCATCATTTGTGTAGTTTCATTAAGGTCTTCTCAGATCATGTATTATGCAAATGTGCCAAAACCCACCTCAGTTTCTTTGGATTCTCCAAGGAAAATGTTATAGTGTGTTTCTATTATGGACAGTTGTTTTGTTTTCCTTTGGGTTTTCAATGCTAGGGAACAAAGGAATGCAGGGTCTCACACAAACTAGACACTTGCTCTATTAGTTAATGCAAGGTTTTTGGATCCAGGGACAAATTAAGTTCCATAAAGATGCAGGAATTCCTAGACCTTTTAAGTCCAACTTTCAGACTCTTATTCCACTTAGCAAATAATTGAAAACATGGACTCCAAGAAGGACAAATTAAGAAACTTATTGTAGGGAGAGTTAGTATGCAAAGGGAAGGCTAGCAGGAAGCCCAAGCCAAATGGGGTTCTCCCTCTTCCCAGACAGGCTGAGAAGTGGAAGGGGAGAGAGAGAAATTCTCCCCACACAGGGAAAAGTCTGGGCGTGAACACACACACACACACACACACACACACACACAGAAAGCAAATCATGAGAGCCCAAGTGAAAAGATCCCCCCCCCCCCACACACAGGATGTCAGAGAGATCATACATGTGGTAAAAGAAAGCTTCCAAGAAAGCAAGCAAGGAAAATATGCAGGCAAATAAGGAATCTTCCCCCTTCTCAGCCAGCCTGTTAAGTGGAAAAGATTACCAAAGCAAGGGTCAGGCAAGTCAGGAGCCAGGAGAATGGGAAAGGACCAGGAGACTTACACACGTGGTTAGGCGCATTTATATGGCTCAGACATCCAGGTACGGTGAGCATCCCTCTCAGACTCCTGCGTGTAAGGGAGAGGAATGATTGCTTGGTGGACTACAGAGGCTGACGTAGGTATGCCAAGCTTGGGAAAACTTGAAGCACCATGAAACACTGCTGAATTGTTGCCTGTGGCCATGTTTGATGAAACTGGATCAGATGTGGGTTGTAGTCCTGCCAGCGCAGGCAAGGAGGCATCCACATTCTGCTTGGGCTCCTGTCCCTGGCTGCCCGCCTATAGTCAGGCTATCTGGCTCCTGTTCCTCCTGCTTTATCACTCAGCCACGCCCCCAGCCCTCATAAGTACATTGTAAATCAAAAGAATTTTCTTCTTACTGGGTGCCTCAATGGAATCCCATGTCACAAAACAGGCTTTGAAGGGTGCTGGTTTAGAGTACAGGGCCAAGGTTTAAACAAAACAGGAGCCTTAGAAAGATCAGGAATCATGCAATCGCTCTGCCAGGATCACACACTGGCAGGAGTCTCAAGATGCAAAGGGGACTATAGAGTCCTCCCCCACCCATCTTCGCATCCCATGAAATGCATGTAAACCAGGCATGGTGGCACACTTTAATCCCACCACTGGGGAGGCCGAGGTAGGAGTATGGCTGTGAGTTAGAGGTCAGCCCAAGACTACAGAGTGAATTCCAGGTCAGCCTGGGCTAAAGTGAGACTCTACCTCAAAAACAAACAAACAAACAACAACAAAAAAAAAAACCAAAAACCGAAACAACAACAACAACAAAAATGAGTGGAGTTGGATGGTGCAGGAGACCAGTAGTCCTGTAAAATGCCACAAACCACCCCATACAGCCCATCTGACCGTCTCTACAATTTGCTTATCAAAGCAGACAGATGTGTTATGAGTCAAAGGCAGAGATTAAAAGATAAATAAAAGATAAATCCAAAGAAATGGGAAGCACCTCTGGCTAAAGAGAGTCTAATAGAGACAAAGAGCGTCCCGCAGCTCGCCTAGGCTCACACTCCTTCCATCTGAGCGCTCACCAGAAAAGTAGTTGCTTGACATTGACAAGAAAAAAAAAAAAAAAAAACCTTAAAAAGAAGTTTAAGACATGTTTCATTTTGTCCCTAGAGCTTAGAAATAAAACATAAGGGTGAGATGAAAAGGCCTTTAGCAGCTTTCTCATTTTTGCCAATGGAGAAACTAAGGCTCAAGGACTTTAAGGTTTGATCAAGGTCATGGAAAAGGTTAACGACTGGCAGGTCCACATGGGGTTCTCTACTCCTCTCTTGACTGATGAATCCACCAAGCTGAAGGAATTAACAGACAAACCCTTGAGATGATTATCTGTCTCTATGTCTTGCTCCTATATTAATTAATATAATTCTTAATATTAATATAATTATTGAGGTTCTGCTACATAGTAGGCACTGTGCCACGCTGTATGCATATATCTTTTTTATTAGTTATGGAGATAGTGTGTACACAGCTATGTTGGTACCACTGTTAGCCTCCTTCCTCATTGGGGAATGTGGGCCGTGCATTGTCGGGTAGCCATCAGTTATGGGGAAAAGGTAATGTATCTGTGCATAATGTCCCAACTTGTGGCTCTAACAATCTCTCTGCCCACTGTTCTACAAATTTCCCTGAGCCATGTTGGATTCATTTTAGGTCTTGGGATCCTCTGAGTCTCTGGACATCTGGTTTGGTAGGAGTTGAGTGTCCTCTGTGTCTATCTCCTTCACCCTTGTGCTGGTACCAGGTTCACCAAGAAAGCAGCAATCTTGCCCATTTCCCCAATTACTCTATGCTTTCCACTGGTGCCCTGGTGAGGTGCAATGGGCTGATTCTCTCCTCAGGTTCTGCGTCCATCTGAAAAAGAGAAGAAAATTCTCCAAAGGAGAGTGAAGTCACCACCAGATAAATGGGATAACCATTATTTTGTAGAGAATTTTATAGGTGTAGGCCCTCTTGTAGCCTGTGATTGGTGGGATCTTGATATTGGAGAGGGCTTATTTTTTTGATATGGTTCTGACTTGTTTCCCAGTTCCAACTATGGGTTCCATTCCACTGAGTTGATCTGTTAGCCAAATCAAGAGTAGTTGGTTACCCACCATGGCTGTGTACCACTATTGCACTTGTGTGAGCATCACATCAGGTTGTTTGCTGCTGAGTAGCTTAGACTACAAGTTGCTTGGACAGATGTTGGTCACTTTCTCCCAGTCTCTCATGTAGCACCTTCTGGCAGTAGATGAGTTAACTATCTAGGGACTGATCGTCTTCCAGATTCCAGCCAGGGCACTCCATGTTCCATACCAACAGCAGAAAAATGTTGGGATTTTTATTGGCATTGCATTAAATGCTATATTGCTTTTGGCAACAATGCCATTTTCACAATATTAATTCTGCCTATCCAGGACCATGGGAAGTCTTTCCATTTTTCTCAAGTCCTCCTCAATTTCTTTCTTGAGTGTTTTTATGTTTTCATTGTATAGGTCTTTCACATCCTTGGTTAATGTTATTCTAAGGTATTTTTGTTGTTGTTGTTGTTGCTCTTACTATTGAAAATGGGATAATGTCACTTATTTCTTTCTCAGTATCTTTGCCTTTTGCATATAGAAAGGCTACTGATTTCTGTGTTCTGATTTTGTATCCTGCTACTTCACTGAAGGAGTTAATCACCTTTAAGAGTTTTGAGATGGAGGTTCTTGGGTCATTTATGTATAGAATCATGTCATCTGCAAATAGGGCTAACTTAACTTTTTCCTTTTCAATTTGTATCCCTTTGATTTCTTTCCCTGATTATTGCTTGAGCTAGGACTTCCAGTACTATGTTGAAGAGCAGAGTGAGAATGGACACCCCTGTCTTGTTCCTGATCTCAGTGGGACTTCCTTCAGTCTCTCCACATTAACTATTATTTGGGCTTTAAGAGCTTTATATATAGCCTTTATTATGTTGAGATATAAACCATACATGCCTATTCTCTTTTGATCATGAGTGATGTTTTATTTTGTCAAAGGCCTTTTCTGCATCTATGGAAATGATCATGTGGTTTTTGTGTTTAAGCTTACTTATGTGGTGTATTACATTGACAGATTTCCATATGGTGAACCACCCCTGTGTTCCTGGGATGAAGCCTACTTGATCAAGATGAATTCAGTTTGCAAGGATTTTGTTCAGGATCTTTGCGTCTATGTTCATCAGGGAAATAGGCCTATAATTTTCTTTTCCTGTGGCATCTCTGCCTGGTTTTGGAATTAGCGTGATACTAGCTTCATAGAAGGAGTTGGGGATTTTCCCCTGTTCTCCACTTGTGTGGCACAGTTTGAGAAAAATTGGTTTCAGTTCTTCCATGAAGGTTTGATAGAATTCAGCTGAGAAGACATCTGGTTCTGGACTCTTCTTTTTGGGGAGGTTTTTGATTACCTTTTTAATCTCAATGGGTGTGATAGGTTTGTTCAGGAGATTAATCTGCTCTGAGTTTAGCTACTGGTAGGTGGTATGTATCCAGGAATTCATCCATTTTCTCCATATTATCCAGTTTTGTAGAGTAGAGGTTTTTGAAATAAGTACTAATGATTCTCCCAGTTTCACTTATGTCTGTTGTGATCGCTCCTTTTTCATTTCTAATTTTGTTGATTTGAAACATCTCTTCTTCTCACTTGATCAAATTGGCCAGGGGTTTAGCAATCTTGTTTATTTT
Organism: Orientallactaga sibirica; assembly: GCA_036365145.1. Lineage (NCBI taxonomy): Eukaryota > Metazoa > Chordata > Mammalia > Rodentia > Dipodidae > Orientallactaga > Orientallactaga sibirica. The sequence goes on from JAEOAD010000046.1 coordinate 8,294,922, forward strand.
TTCAAAGAACAAGCTCTTTGTTTCATCAATTTTCTTAATTGTCTTCTTAGTTTTCAATTCATTAATTTCTGCTTTGATCTTAATTATTTCTCTCCATCTGGAACTTTTTGGGTTGGATTCTTCTTGTTTTTCCAATGCCTTTAAGTGGATGGTTAGGATATTGATTTGGGATCTCTCTGTCTTTGTTATGAAGGCATTTAGTGCTATGAATTTTCCCTGAGGACTGCCTTCATTGTGTCCCATAAGTTTTGGTACCTGGTGTTCTCATTGTTATTCTTTTGTAGAAATTTTGCAATTTCATTTTTTATTTCATCCACTACCTATTTATTGTTTAAAAGTGTTTTGTTCAGTTTCCAGGAGTTGGTGGAATTCCTAGCACATTTTTAGTTGTTAATTTCTAGCAATATAGTATTATGATCTGATATCATGCAGGAAATTATATCCATCTTCCTAAATATATGGAGACAGGCTTCATGACCCAGTATATGATCTATTTTAGAGAAGGTTCCATAGGCTGCTGAGAAGAATGTGTAATCTTTGGATTTGGGGTAGAATGTTCTGTAGATGCCCGTTAGGTCTAATTGATCTATGGTTTTACTTCCCTGTTAATTTTGTGTTTGGATGATCTATCTATTGCTGCTAGTGGACTGCTGAAGTCCCCAACTATGATGGTGTTGGTGGTTACTTCTGTTTTGTTGTCAAGTAGGTTTTGTTTTATGAATTGTGGTGCACCTGTGTTTGCTGCATAAAGATTGATGATTGTGATATCCTCTTGTTGAATTGTTCCCTTGATAAGTAAGAAGTCTTTTTTGATTACTTTTGGTTTGAAATTTATTTTATCCATTATTAGCATAGTTATACCTGCTTGCTTTTTATTTCCATTTGCTTCGAATATCATTTTCCACCCTTTCACTCTGAGGAGGTGTCTGTCTTTAGTGGTGATGTAGGTTTCTTGAAGACAGCAGATTGAGGGGTCTAATTTTCTGATCCACCCTGTTAACTTATGTCTCTTGATGGGTGAATTAAGGCCATTAATATTTAGGGTAATAACTGTGAGGTTTGATTTAATTCCTGCCATGTTGTGGTGATTTATGTGGTTTGGTATTTTCTTGGACTTTGTAGGTTTTTTTTTTTTTTTTTTTTTTTTTTTTTTTTTTTGCCTTCTCTGAATTTGGTTATTGTGATCTGCTTCTTATAGGCACTTGAAGTTGGTAGTTTGATTCTCCTGTGTGGAGAATTTCCTGAAGTACTCTCTGTAGGTTTGGCTTTGTGTTCATATAATTAATTGTAAAGCTGAGTTTTATTGTGGAAAGTTTTTCTTTCACCATCTATTATGACAGATACTTTTGCTGGGTAGAGTAGTTTGGGTGTAAGGCATAAGTTCTTAGACTTTGTAGTGTTCCATTCCAGGCCCTTCTGGCTTTCAGGGTTTCCATGAAGAAGTCTGAAGTAATTCTGATGGGGTTACCTTTATATGTAATGTGTTGTTTCTCCCTAGCTGCTTTTAGGACTTTCTCTTTGTTACTGAGGTTTAGAGTCTTAATGATAATATGTCTTGGAGAATTTCTCCTTTGGTCCAGTCTGTTTGGAGTTCTGTTAGCTTCTTGTAATTTGATGGGGCTTTCTTTTGAGAGAGTGGGAAAGTTTTCTTCTATAATTTTGTTTAATAAGTTGTCCAATTCTTTGGTCTGAATTTCTTTCCCTCCTGGCATTCCCATTATCCAAATGTTGGGACACTTAAGGTCTCCCACAGTTTCCTCATATTCTGTGCACAGACATTTTTGAACATATTGAAACTTTTGGACTCATGAATTGTTTCTTCTGTTCTGTCTTCCAGTTCTAAATTTCTATCCTCCACATGGCTGACTCTATTCTTGAGAGCTTCTATAGAGTTTTGGGCTTGTTCAATTTGGTTTGTATTTTTTACTGGTTTTTAATGAATAGTTTCCATCCCTTTGTCAAGTTCCCTTTTCATGTCATTTTCTGATTTTCTTAATGCTTCTTCGAATTCATCCTGGCAATTATTTATGTCTTCATTGAGATTAGCTGGTTATTGAGTATTGAGGTCCTTTTTTTTTTTTTTTTTTCCTGCTCTCCTTCAGATCATTTAACTGTTTTTGGAACCCTTTCTGGTTCTTTTCTATTAGGACTAATCTAGCGAGGACAGCATTCATACAATTATTGGCACTTTGTTGGTTTTCTGCAAGTTCTGCTATTTGCTTGGCCAGGGTTGCAAAGCTTGTATCTTCATTTCGTGGTTCTGGTCCTATTGTCCCTTCTATGTTTTGATTGGAGACATCCATTGTGGGACTGGGCAGTCTTGTTGGATTTACTTGCATTTGATTTTTCATGTTATTCCTTTTGCACTGTGGTCTGCCCATCACAGTGTAGGAATCTTATTTAATTTAGGAGGAAGCTGTACTTTACCCTTGAAGCGTCTTCAGTGATTATTCCCTTTTATGTTTGCCTCAGCTAGACTCCTGATGGTAATGGGGCCTGCCTGCTCAGAGGGAAGGAGTCTGTGAGGCTCTGGTGAGGGCCCAAGGTCCTGATGAAGGGGCTTGTTGTTCAGTGGTTTGGGGTATGTGACTGCATGATCAGATATCCCGAGGAGACAGGGGGTGGGGGGACTGGAACATAGCAGACTGGTGTTGCAGCTGGGCTGTGGAGGGGGGCAGGATGGGAATGTGTGATGGTTTGGCTATGCTGAGGAGTGAGAGGATGGGACAGTGGGCCCATTGGGACTGTGTAGCAGGGGATGGCTGGGGCTGACAGGTCCTGTGGCAAGGCAGGGTGAGGATATGGAGTTCTGCGGTGACTGGAAAGGCTAGGGCAGGGGGCACACTAGCCTGCTGGCCTGGGTCCACTTAGCTTGCAGTTAGTGAAGGAGGAACCTGCTGCTGGGAGTGTGGCTAGAGTGTTTGCTTGAGCAGATTGGGGGACTGGTGGGCTATCTGAGAGTGTGGGAATCAGCAGATTCCTTACTTTGCTCCTCCACACCCTCCCACTGGAAGTCTACTGGAATCTGCGAACCCAAACAAACCCCAATGAACCCTAAAGGTCTTGCTTTTCCTTCCCCGTGAAGTAAGGCATGGTTAAGCAGATGCTATCTTGACTGGAAGCTCCTACATATATATATATATATATATATTTTTTAAAAATATTTTTCTATTATTTTTTATTTCACACAGAGAGAGAGAATTGGCGCAGTAGAGCCTCAGCCACTGAAATTGAACTCCAGATGCTTGCACCACCTAGTGGGCATGTGTGACCTTGTTCTTGCCTCACCTTTGTGTGTCTGGCTTACATGGGATCTAGAGAGTCGAACATGGGTCCTTACGCTTCACAGGCAAGCAACTTAACCACTAACCATCTCTCCAGCCCATATTCTTTGTGTGTGTGTGTGTGTACCTGTGGAGGCCAGAAGGAAGCTTTGGGTGATGTTTCTCAGGAGGACTTTTTCTTTCTCTAAGACAGGGTCTGACATTTGTGTGGAGCTCACCGATTAGGGTAGACTGTCTGGGTACTGAGCCCCAGGGATCTGTCTCCAACTCCCAAATGCTAGGACTTACATCTATCACTAAGCTACGACCCCAGCCTGGGTCAGAGACATAACACCCGATCTGGAATAGTTTTGAGAATCAAATACAGGTCTTCATGGTGGTTAGGCATACACTTTACCAACTGAGCCACTGTCCCAGCTCTGTATGAGTATATATATATTTTTTCATTTCTTCCTCTGACCATGGTAAGACAGACCATAATAGTTCATATACATAACACAGAGCGATTCTACTTGAGCTCCAGCATACCCCAGTGTGGCAGTGGTAGAATCCACATTAAGAAGCAAATCTCCAAAGCCCATTCATTTTCTCCTTTCATTCCTCCTCCATTACTTCTTCCCATTTCCATTTTAAAGCAGTTGTGGAAAAAAAATCCAAAGGTCAGCTGTCCATAATTCAAATCTTCCTTCTTTGCTCTTCGAGACAAATTGCCATCTTCCATCATCCGAAGACCATGAAGGATTAGGCAGCAATGAGGATGAATAGAATAATCCAAGTCTCATCACCTTGGAGGGGCCATTCTCTCAGCCCTTCAGGAAGCTGAACTTGGACATATATCCATTCCTTTTCTCCATATTTACCAGCTCAACTGACTTAATTCACAATGCACGAAGTTGCTAACAATTAACTTCCTCTTACTTTAAAGTGGAGGTCATCATCATTACATGATTTCAGAATTGGAGGGCAAGTTCTAAAAACACCATACTCTCCCTTTCTCAAAAGGAAGGAGTAATGAAGGAGCAGAAGGAGAAATGAAAGGAGGAAGTGGGGACAAAGCAATATGCAAATCATCAGCATCATAATCCTCTGAGAGTGGGGGGTCCCTCAACCCACCCCAAACCAACCAGGTCTGAATGCCAAGTAGGTGTGACCTAGGACTTTGCGTTTGGTCAACTCCCCTGGGAAATTGAACCAGTTTTAAGAAGTGATCTGTAAATGTGTTGTTTACATGGCCTAAAGGTTTCCAACATTCATTTAGGAAGCTGGAGTGCAGGTGTGTGGAAAATAGTCATAGAATGCTGACTCATGCACATGACGTCACCCGTGTGAGTCCAGCAGAATGAAGAGGACACCCTCCTGACCGAAGGTGGCCCACGAGCAGGAGTTCCTTACAAGGTTATCATGTAAAATCCCTTTCCTTGGTGCCAACCTTGCAGTCAGTCAGATACTACATTCACATGCTGTCTCTTGACTTCTAGTCAAAAAGATGGGCCACCCCAGGTGGCATTTCCGGAAGATCATTTAACACAGTGAAACCGTAGCCCTCTTAGTCTGGGTAAGTTCGCATCATGGTATTCCTATGGTAAAATCCACACATTCCTCAGAAGGCATCTTGGTCATTAAACAATGTATGACCGTATTTCATTGCAATCTAACATGTGTATCACACAGTCTATGCAAGCACTGGACATTGCACTGAAATAGACACGAGCTATTTGAAAGGTTCCTTTTCCTTGCACTCCAGGCTTTCTGGTCCAGTGACTTGGTTCCTGCCCTCCAGAAACCCATCTGTCTGTGTATTCCTTTCTGTTGCCACTAGATAAAGACGGGTATTAAGCACACTATCCTGTGTTCATTTTTCCCTCATGAATATCCTGGAGACCATTTTCCACATTATATAAATAGTTACATAATTCTTAACAGCACACTAGTCTTACATCATACAGATAACACATAGATTGCTTGACCAGTTCACTTTTCCTACACATTTAGATTTCCTGCAAACCTTCACCAACATAAATGATGCTACAGGGACCATTTATGCATGTCCTTGCCCATCCGTGATGATTTATCTTTAGGACCAAAATTTATAGGCCCAAAATTGAAAGGGCAAAGAATATATGCATCTTTATTTCAAGTACTGTCAAATTTTGTCTCCAAAGAGGCTGCAGCAATTTAAATTTCTTTTCTTAAATATTTTATTTATTGGGCTGGAGAGATGGCTTAGCAGTTAAGGCGCCTGCCTCCTAAGTCTAAGAACGCGGTTCCAATCTCCAGGTCCCACGTTTAGGCAGATGCAAAGTGATGCAAGGGCGCAATGCTGCACTTGACCACAAGGGGGCGCATGCATCTGTATTTCGTTAGCAGCAGCTGAGAGACTGCTGGCGCACCCATCTCTATCTGTCTTCCTCTCCTTCTCTCTCTGTCCCTCTCTCTGTGTCTCTCTACCCCCCAAAATATTTTATTTATTTATCATTTATTAGACAGAGAGAGGGAGAGAGGCAGATAGAGTGAATGGGCACGCCAGGGCCTCCGGCCACTGCAAACAAACTCCAGACTCATACATGCGCCACCTTGTGCATCTAGCTTACATGGGTACTGGGGGAATCGAACTTGGTTCCTTAGGCTTTGCAGGCAAGCACCTTAACTGCTAAGCCATCTCTCCAGCACTCAATATCTATTAATAGCATATTATATTCTTTCTCCCCAACTGTGATTCTTTCATCTGCCACTGCAGTTTCTTATTGGACAAAGTGCTAAGTCACAAGACGGTGATGTGGCAGCCAGATTTCACCTGGATGATGGACACAGGGTGTGGCGGAGTGAGTGTATGATCTCATAGACAGACTCTGGCATTTTTCATTAATTAAGTGTCATTCAGTGACCTTGGTCTTCCTCCACTCTGGGTAAATTCAGAAACCTGAGTTTCTGGGCTCATAGACCAAGGTGAATAGTGATGCCACCAGGAAATGACATATCTGCCAGGCTATGGATAGCATAGTCTCTTTCACTTGGGCTCCCTGAAAACAAAGCTCAGGGGGCTGGAAAGATGGCTCAGCAGCTAAAGGCACTGACTTAGAAAATCTGTGCCTGTACAAGCTTGGTTCCCCAGTACGCATGCAAAACTAGAGTTCATTTGCAATGGGAAGAGTCCTGGCATATGCACACACGCGCACACACACACACACACACACACACACACACTGCATGCTAAGTAGTAAATAAAAATATTTCTAAAAGAAAACAAAAATCATTGGCAAAAATAGAATATATCTTCTAAGTTAATGATTTAAAATTATCACTACAGCTAGAGAAGGGGGATTCAAATCACCAGTACTGTAAAAAAAAAAAAAAAAAAAAAGTAAAAAATAATAAAGCCACAACAAAACTCAGAAAAACTTAAATATTTATGAAGCAAATTTTCCTCGGTCAAGTCTAACGGGACTTACAAACCTCCATAACAGAGAGACAGGAGGAATCCTGTTCAGTCTACAAAACACTCAGAACTCTGCTTCACAAACCCAAAGGTTCATCCAAATTCCCATTCCAAAGCCTAACCCTGATTGTCACACGGAAAGCCAGAACCCGTCCTTGCTCATCACTTCAACAGTCCATCTCCAGGGAAAAACAGACAACATGCTGCTGCTTCCAGTAATTCTGAGAATGGTATGATTTACTGTTTTATTTTCGCACATCCATGCACTTAGGAGGAAACAGGGTGTAATATATATGTACTTTCAGAAAACTGCTTTAATGTTGTAAATAATATCCCAGACCATTAATGAGCCTGCTCAGAGATGCCTGCTCTGCAACAGAAAATTATTTAAGCACTAGAAATCGAATCCACAAATATTTATTTTGCAACTTCTATTTTGTGCATGCTTAAAACTCTTATTCCATCAATAACACAAATCCCTTGAGGAAAACACATTAATTTGGCACATAACTATTGAGTCCTCACTGTGTAGCACTCTACCTCCCAGAGCAAACTAAGCAGAGGACCCACCCTCAAGTCGGGAGTTGCCTGAGAAGGGGGTAGGGTTGAGTCAACTGCTAACTTAAACCCAGAGGGACAAGAACGCAGGAACTTAGCTAAAGTTCTTGATGGGAATGGGGCGGCTCTCTGGGAGGAGGACGTTTAAAATGATTCCTGAGTAGATTCCGCAGGGAGAGCTCAGGGACAGGACAGCGGCTGTTCTAGTGCTTCATTATAACAGATCATCTACACCCCACCAAAGTCCACGGTAATAGAGGCCCCCTTGAAATGAAGGGGATCGGCCTTAGAATATGGGACATGGAGCAAATCTCTACACAGCTGAATCTATCATTAAAACAAAAGGAAAGCATGCTACTGCCCAGGTACTAATTCAAACTAAAACCTATTTTGCATTACAAAGAGCATATCTTGTCACCCACTCTGAAAGCCTGAGTGGACACTGCATACTTTTGCTCCCCAACTCACACCCTCTACCTTCCCCCAGCCCCCAAATCATGTGCGACAGGTCTCTCTGCTTTGGGGGCTCACCTTCTGTTTATGTTCACCTTACAGAACCTAATTAGAGACAGTTCTAGAGGAAGATGATGGATTTAACAGACCGAGGCATCTTCTCCTTTCCTGGTGTTTACATGATTTTGACAGCAAGGGTCCCCGAGGTAGGAACTGGCGCCAGGCAAAGTCCCCAAAGATTATCACCAAGGAAAAACAGCCACTGAGCTGTATAAATTCACTTGCTAAAACTCTTACACGCACATACTAATGAACAGATGAGGTGGAATCCTTACAGGAAAACAACACAGCATCCAGAACTCGCGGACCCTCCCTGGGATGGGGAGAGGGGGCCAACGTTAGCAGCTCTGCAATACGAGAATGGCAAACAGGAAAATGAACCGAGCCTTCGTAGGGAGATCCGTTCTTCAGTTTGTCCATGCCAATACACTGCGGAGGAGAGAGCTTTCCATACAGGAATTAATTCAATTTTGACTTTATCGGACTTGTGCTATTTGGAAGAAAGTTGTCTGGCTTCACCTCACACTGGATATTTTCAAAAGCCCTGCAAATTATTTAGCTTTGGGAAAGAATGGAGAGACGCGAGGGCAGGTGGAGAGAGGACATTTATTTAGCCTCACCACAGTGTAATGATTTCAGATAAAATGAGTTGGGTTTCTACAGTCATTCTGATTCCATGATCTATGCATTTCTGGGGAACTTTTCTGGGTGTTTGTTTTATATATTTTTAAAATTTAATTTATTTGTGTGCAAGGGGGAAGAGAGAGAGAGACTGGACACACCAGGCCTCTAGTCACTGCAAACAAATTCCAGATGCACACATCATTTTGTGGCATCTGGCTTTATGTGGGTACAGGGGAATTGGAAAAATAAAGGAAAAGCAGCCTTCAAAAATGCCTTTTAGGAAGGCAACATAGTGCTGAGAAGAAGGGATGGAGGAGTGCCCAGCACTGAAACACCTCTGTCACACCCTCCAAGGCTCAGGGACCATTGTGGAAGAGGGGCAGATAGAATGGAAGAGCCAAAGGAAGGGTATGACTTCCTACAATGCAACTGCCCAGACAGAAATTGGCCTCGATATCCATGACCTTGCAGTGCCTAGCAATACCTCTGTAAGACCCTCAAAATAGAAGAAAAAGATGATGTCATCAAATTAAAAGAGAGACTAATGGAGAGAGGGAGGGGATATGATGAAGAATGGAGTTCTAAAGGAATGGGGGGAGGGGAAGGAAATATCAGGTGGGTTTTTTTTTTGTATGTAAGTATAAAAGTCAATAAAAAACAACAATTAAAAAAAAGGCCTTTTAGGGCTGAGAGATGGCTCAGTGGGAAAGTACTGGCTGCACAACATGAGGATGTGATTTTGGATCCCAAGCTGGGTTCAGCCCGAGTCTTTCTCTCTAAAGCTAAACTGGAGAGCAACTGAGGAAGAGACCAGACCCTGACCTCCACATAATGCACACAAATGTGTGCAAACCCACAACGTGCATGTACAACACACATACACACACACATACACAAAAATCCTTGACCTTTAAAGAAAGGTTGCTAAAATGATTTACCTTAAGTCAATGACCTTCTAATCAAAAGTTCTATCGATGGCTGGAAAGATGGTTCAGTGGTTACATGTACAAAACGTTCTGAACACCATAAACACACACATACACAAAAAGGAGGTCCTTGACCTTTTTAAATAAATAAATACTAAAAATCTAAAATGAGGTTTACCTTAATCTCTGCCCTTGGGAAATGATCACTGTGTGTTTAAGCCAAAAGTTCTAGGTCAGATGGCTGGACCCTACCTGGAAAAATAAAAAAGATTTTGGTTCATTTTGGTTACATCTTATTAAAATTAAATAGAATACACATATTTTCATATCATATATGATATATATATTCATATGTGACATAACATCCTACATACAAACTGACATTCAAGGTTAGATATAGCTATATGTAATTCAAAAATGAAGCAAACCAAAAATGCAGACATAGCTCATTTGGTGACGACAGAAAGCTAGTTTTCTCTCCAGTGCCCCATTCTTAGGTAAGTCAGAAACTAAATCAAATTCTACTTCACAAATAAAACTAATACCTATAATATGAGGTAGGAGGCTGCATTAATATTTCCAAGACCAAATCTTCTCCCTCAAGTAATATAAATTTATAGGTATGGCTTTTCCCCATGGTCTATCGACTGTTCTGTTCATGGTATATGAAAGTAATTAGGCTTCCCCGAACGCCAGAGTAGGGTTGAGAACTGTATTTGAGTAAACACGAAAGTGTTCTGGGCACTACTTTAAAAAGTTTTTATAAAGTTTTTGTCTATAGAGAGTATTGTTTCCACTTTTCTGTTCAGAAGCCAGTCTGCTTAGTGACTGGAGGGAGATAAGTGGAAGGTAGCCTGGGGCAATAGTCCTGTTAGCCCACACCAACTTTTGGTATAAAAGATCGACAGTCCCAGACTACGCGACAGCTCTGTATTAACTAGAAATGCAGAAATCACACTGTACACACCCTATTAACACACACACACACACACACACACAGGCTGGGCCACGACATCACACACATGACACAGAATTGAGAACTCAGAGCCAGCTCAGGTGTAAACAGTGCCCCATTCACGGAGTTAATTAGCTATAATTGTAAATGGCACAAGTAATATAAATTTATAAATGAACAATGTGTGCCGGGCAGGGTTGAGAACTGTATTTGAGTGGTTCTGGGCACTACTTTAAAAAGTTTTTATAAAGTTTTTGTCTATAGAGAGTTTAATCCCAGCACTTGGGAGGGGAGATAAGTGGAAGGTAGGAGGATCACCATGAGTTGGGAGGAGGTAGGAGGATCACCCTGAGAATACAGAGTGAATTCCAGGTCAGCCTGGGCTAGAGTGAGACTCTACCTGGAAAAACCAAAAAATAAAAAAAAAAATAAATAAAAAAAGAACAATGTGATACTTAATCTCTGTTTACCAACTTGATAGGATTTAGAATCACCATGGAAACAAATCCCTTGCATGTCTGTGATGGAATTTTTTTATGTTAGGACCAGCCCAAACTGGGTGGCACCATACCATGGACTGGCATCCTGGACTGAATAAAAAGGAGGAAGCTGACTGAGCACCAGTACTCGCTTCACTCTGCCTCCAACCTGCTTTGTGACGATGTGAGCCTTGCTGCTCCTGACGTGGTTTCCATGCCAGATGAACGCGAGCTATCTGTCAAAAGAAATCCTTTTCTTCCTTAAGCTGCTTCTGCTTGGGTGTTTTGTCCCAACAATGAGAAAGTAACTGACACAAACATAGAAGGGAACGTCAGAGCCAAGCTGTGAACCAACCAGTTCAGGGAGCGGAAACATTACATCTGCACCAATTGGCCCCAAGCAGTCCAGACTTAACCCAAAGCTGCTGTTTTCCAGAGTCCCCTCCCACCCTTGCTTCCAGTCCACCCTCCTTCTCCTTCAGCCTCCCATCCGGCTCCCCTGATGCTGCCACTTCCACCCCAGTGAAGCTTATTTGCTCCCCCACTTGCTTCTGGGGTTCTGTCAGCCACACATGATGGGAGTGACCCCCTTTGCTTGCAAGCTCAGAGTAAATTCCATTACTTATTCTTCTTTAAACCAAGAAAAGAGGAAGCAGAGAAAGTGAAACATTAGTCAAGGAAGCCAGCCATTCAGGATTAAGTCCTGGACACCACAGTGGCCACTGCTTTCTCTACAGTCAGCTCTGACAGTACTCCGTGAGACTCGTATTCAAGTGAAAGAATATGCACGGTCACCAAGCATTTCTGTCCAGTTGATATTTTCTCCTGGAATTCTATGCAATACTTAAGCACTCAAATGCCACACAAGGTTAATAATGCACCATTCACAAACTTTCTCTTCTATGACTCAGAAAACCTTGTCTCCATTTTATCTTCAATTTCCCCCTTCCTCCCAACTTCCTTTATTTATTCTCAGTTCCTCCTTTTTACAAATAAGTGTGTCCTGGGCTGGAGAGATGGCTCAGCAGTTAAGGTACTTGCCTGCAAAGCCTAATGACCCATGTTCCATTCCCCAGTAACCACGTAAAGCCAGATGCACGAAGTGGCACATGCATCTGGGGTTTATTTGCAGCAACTGGAGACCCTGGTGAGACCGTTCTTTTTGTCTCTCTCTGTCGTCTGTCTGTCTTTCATTGCTTGCAAATAATAAAATATTTTTTGTAAGTGTCCTTATTTGTGATGAACTTTGAAAAAGTATATCTATTCGAAAGCAGAGAGAGACAATATGAGAGGGGGTGGGGCGTGAGTACACCAGGGCCTCTTGCCAGTGCAAACAAACTCCAGATGCATGCACTGTTTTGTGCATCTGGCCTTATGTGGACACTGGGCAACTGAAGCCAGGCTGTCAGGCTTGGCGAGCAAGCACTTTTAACCACTGAGCCATGTCTCGAGCCATTGCGATGAACTTTGAAAGGACCAGCTTCTTTTGCTGCTGCCATTAACTACAAGCATTCTTGAAAGAACTACCTAGTTCCCATTCTCCACTGTGAAGTCGTCTCAATCATTCCAATGGAATTGCTCTCCTAGGTCACTGCAGCCCCCTCCTGCCTTCCTTCCCTCTATCCCAACAGGGTGCCCCCTCTCTAACCCACCCTGACCCTGCAACGCTGTTCTTTCAGGAACTGCACTTGGGACCACTCAGCTGTTTCTTCTCTGGTTACTCCTGCCCGAACCCCCCTCTCTCATTCGCCAGTCTCATCACCTACCTAAGTATGTCTTTGTTCCCAGGATTCAAATTGCTTCT